>OY743188.1:19234030-20434030 GCA_963555705.1 Ligustrum vulgare
TATGCAAGATATCCCCGCAAGTGTATGGGTCATGAGAAGTAATATAGTGGACCTTAAAGTCCGAATTATCATCCCTCAGAGACTGCTATTAATTACAGAAATATGTTAGTTCTAAATTCTATTTGAACAGACAAAGTGAATTTGTGATTGTGAATTAAAACTAAGTTATTAAACTAAAGAATTAAATTTGCGAATTTTTTTTGCTTTAAAAACGATTGTAAGGTAGTTGGGATTCATGAGTTCACCTAGCTAATTAAATCAATTCCAATTCCAATTCCAGTTTCTATTTTGTAAATATGTGTTCGATCGAATTCACTAATTCAAATTGAGATTCCTCTTTCGAGTTTAAATCAACCCTACCTAAATAAGTTAACCTTGTATCTCTACAGTGGGTTCGAATATTCCTTATCTAGATACATTACACGCAAGAATTCATACACGACCGTAATAATAACAAGAGTGTATCTCTATCTCTAGTTCAATTACATGATTTATTACCTAAATTTATGTTATTAACTCACCTCTCGGGTTATGAAAATAACACATAAAATCATGAAAGAGTGACCAGTTCATTCACGCATTTAACGCAATAATAAATCAACACATGCATTGAATTGTTAAAACAAGGAATATGAAATTAAAATAATTAACTAGACTACATCGTTTATCCCAAAATAATAATTAGTTACACATCATTATGAAGGAACACAAACAATAAAAAAAAAAACGTTCATTGAAAAACAATATAAAGAATGGAAATCTTGCACCTAGTTTTGATTCTTCAATTGTCTTCGATTCACGTCCCTCTGCAATGCTTGATTCTCCAAGAATTTGATGTTGAAATCTCAATTGTAGCTCGTTCTATAGAGATGCAAAGGTCCAGATCTCGTGCCTCACGTGTTGTATATACAGGTTTTGAAGAAACCTGGGTCAAGAAAGAGAGAATTCTGTTGAAAATTGCGAGAAAAAGCCCACACTTGGCCCAGTCGGATAAGTGCGCGATCGCGTGGCTTATACATTAGCGATCGCGTGGAAGACCCTAAAACTCTCGGGTAAAAATTTCGAGGCATTGCGCGATCGCGCAGTAGGATGTATGCGATTGAGTGATGTGCAATTTCCATCTTTTCTCGGCTGTATATGTTAGTCCCCCGACTTTTAATTGCGCCTTCAGTCCTCAACTTTCAATTATTGTAACTTAGTCTCTAAATTTTATATTCTTCTAGATTCGCTCAATTAAGCTCCAAATGTCCTCCAATTGTGCAATATTTCCCTTAATTGCTTCATTCTTCATCTTTTTGGGATATTTTTTGCAAAGTAACAATTAAACACAAATTAAAGAGTATATATATTCTAAAAAGACAATAATTTCTTCTAATTTAGACATACAGATAAGTGCATAAAATACACTTATCAAATACCCTCAAACAAAAATCATTGTTCGCCCTCGAACAATTGAAAATAAACTACAAAAATCAAAGAAATAAAAGAGTAATTATTTTTGTTGTGTTAACATGTTTACCATATGCCTCCATAGTCCAAATCACTTTACACTTCAGCAAGAGTTATGAATAACAATGCAAACTAATTTCTAGTTATATAATGCCAAGTTTTCAAGTGTGTGTGTGAATAGCCAACGTCAAACGCATACTTATGCAAAAGATATAATCAACACTTTGTGGCTCATTATGCATAATCAAGTCCGAATCCCATGTGGTAAATCTATGATTTCTAATAAAATTCCTTTCACCACTCATGGATGATCACCATTTTCTGCTTTTCTCTCACTTCATGGGTTTTTATCTATGTGGGTTCTAAACATTTTTCATTGTTTTTTCCACACGAAGCAGTCAGAATCAGAAATATGCGTGCACAACAAATCAAAAGAAAGCAGTCCCCAATTCTATAACCTTAACCACCACAGCTCAGTCAACTAAGCTTATACCATGCATTTATATTTTTTTTCTTTTGATGGACGACTTTTTCTTTTAATTGTCCCTGTCTTTTACCATCTTTGTGTAGAACTTTTCATACTTGCTTTCTATATGACCCATGTAGCGTGCTTTCGGATCAGCAACTTCCAAATCAATTGACTTTAGGGTACCAGGTTCAAAGAACCCCTCAGACATACTTACCCGTGTCATAAAGGCTTAAACAGAAAAGTTAAAGATGTTTTAATGTCTTATGTGTAAGTCCACTCTTCGTACTTTCTTTCTAATTGATCCTTGTAACGAGCTTTAAGTCGATGACTCCCAAGCTAGTTGGCTTTAGGGCACCAGGTTTGAAAGACTCATCGGACTTACTTTCTCGAGTAAAAAAGGCATTTGAAGAGCAGAATAAGACTTTCATCATTTTTCTATTTTTATGCTAGAAATGGTTTATACCTGTTGACCAAACTGCAATGAGTAAAGTGCAAAACTAAGAACCACAGACCTCCAACCTGTCAATACATACAAATTCCAACCATTCTACCCCCAAACTTGCCTTTTAGCACGTTTGATTCTAATTTAGGGATAGGATGTCTAATGATCTAAGTTCAGTGATTTTCAAGTCATTTCTAAGTTCAAACTGCTTAAAACTTGCCCCACATGTGTTACACAAGATCCCTTACACAAGCAATTATCCAGCACTGACTATATGCACAATGAATATGAAATATAGTAAAACATAACTAGTTCAAAGTAAGTTCATACTTTCATGTTGTCCAAATTTCAAGCCTACGCTCAAATTGATTTATACTATATCCTAGGAAATAAACATGTCAACAAAGTTTTCAATTTTTTTTATCCCAATAAAATAGAATGAAAATATCGAATGAATATCATGAATATGGGAGCAATTTTCATGAGTGAGATTTTTCATCCTCAAATTAGAAAGAAACATTGTCTTCAATATTTGTCAAAAAAGAATTAAAAATGTAAAACAAGACAAAGAAGAGAGAAAGAGAACTTCCCAGGTACATTGGAGATGTTTTATAGCCTTGAAGCCTCCATTAGCATTGTATTTGAATGAATTGGACCCCTTTTCTTGCTTTTCTCGACTTGGCTTGAGGTGTCTTAGTTGTTGTTTACCTTGCAAAAAAGTGAAGTAACATTAAAAGTCATAAACACCAATAAGAAATAATAGAAGCTCAATACCACACCCCCAAACTAAAGTTAAAGCAAAATGTTGAATTTTCAAAAATTGGTCGACCACACATATTCAAGCCTTGACGTCGCCTAGAAAAACACAAATTCTTCTGAGCCATCTTTTGATATGTTAAAGTTCACAGAATGGTTGAAAACATATTAAAAATTCAGCTCATTTGAAGATTAATAGGGTCATGAAAAACTGTGGAGAAGTAGGTGAAGCGAGACAGTTTCTAGGTAAAATGGAGTGCAGTGGCCTTACAATGAGGCTGCCATGATGCAAATATGGTTTTAATGGTTTTAATGTGATGTAGTGAACTAACTCATGAACTATACACACAAAATCATTGATAAACATGTCATGAAGATAAATGCTCGAGAGATTTTGTCAAATTTGAACGTAAATGTCTTTGTGGCATATCTTCAAACACTTGGTATGCATTGCAAAAATCAAAGAATGTTGATAAATTTGAACACATGGGTTGACTCAAAATTTTCATCATATTTAGCACGATTCACAACTCCAATGACTACCCTAAGCCCATTCTCTCATCCTCTTTAATTTAAAAATCACAAGATCATAAGAAGGTTCACAATTTGGCACACTTGTTGAAAGAGAAAAGGAATTCATACCTTTGATTAATTTGGATGTGAAAATAGTAATGAATTTGGTGCAATGAAGTGTTGATGACATGCATGATAGATGAAAGATCACTTTTAGGGTGATTCTGGGGAGAGAAAACGAATTTGTGTTGTTTAAAATTGAAAGAATTAAGTGAAGCACTTAAACTGCCGGTTCTGCTACCAGTATAGCCACGCGATCGTGTGGCCAGGGAGCCAGCAATCGCGTGGTTCAAGATTTTAAAATCTGTTGAGTTTTAAATGCAAACTTGCGATCACTAGAGCCTATTGGCAAGCGATCGTGTAGTTCCCGACAATAATGAAAATTTTTCCTATTTTTGATTTTCAAAATCGTTTTTAGCCCCCCTAATCACTTCATGATCTATGCAATGATTTTCCAACATTAACTTCATGATCCAAACTAGCGTGTGTGTGAGTTGGGATGACAATTAAGAACCTAATCTAATGAATACATGCAAAATTAAAAACATACCTAAATTTGCAACAATAGACTAACATGCAAAAGTGTCCTTACATGTAACATGAGAAACACTTAAACAAATTATCTACCATGCAAATATCTAAAACAAGTAAAGAGATTAATACTTAATGCGTAGAAAATAAAAGGGAAGAAATGTTGGGTTGCCTCCCAACAAGCGCTCCGTTTTAAGTCTAAAGCCCGACTTTTTGCACTTCTTTATTATGAATGATCCTTTTGAACAACTGCACGACTTGCAATTACACGCAAGAATTCACATACGACCGCAATAATAACAAGAGTATATCTCTATCTCTCGTTCAATTACCGGATTTATTACTTAGATCTATGTTATTAACTCACCTCTCGGATTATGAAAATAACACATAAAATCATGAAAGAGTGGCCAGTTCATTCACGCATTTAATGCAATAATAAATCAATACATGCATTGAATCGTTAAAACAAGGAATATGAAATTAAAATAATTAACTAGGCTACATCGTTTATCCCAACATTATAATTAGTTACACATCATTATGAAGAAACAAAAACAATAAAAATAAACGTTCATTGAAAAACAATATAAAGAATGGAAATCTTGCACCAAGTTTTGATTCTTCAATTCACGTCCCTCTGCAATGCTTGATTTTCCAAGAATTTGATGTTGAAATCTTAATTGTAGCTCGTTCTATGGAGAGGCAAAGGTCCAGATCTCGTGCCTCATGTGTTGTATATAAAGGTTTTGAAGAAACCTAGGTCAAGAAAGAGAGAATTCTGTTGAAAATCGCGAGAAAAAGGCCACAGTCTGCCCATCCGGATAAGCGCGCGATCGCGTGGCTTATACCCTAGCGATCGTGTGGAAGACCCTAAAACACTCGGGTAAAAATTTCGAGGCATTGCGCGATCGCACAGTAGGATATATGCGATCGAGTGGTGTGCAATTTCCATCTTTTCTCGGCTGTATAAGTTAGTCCCCGACTTTTAATTACGCCTTCAGTCCTCAACTTTCAATTATTGCAACTTAGTTCTCAAACTTTATATTCTTCTAGATTCGCTCAATTAAGCTCCAAATGTCCTCCAATTGTGCAATATTTCCCTTAATTGCTTCATTCTTCATCTTTTTGAGATATTTTCTGCAAATTAACAATTAAACACAAATTAAAGAGTATATATTCTAAAACGACAATAATTTCTTCTAATTTAGACATACAGATAAGTGCATAAAATACATTTATCACATGAGAAGGACAGAAACTACTCTGCAAAATCATCAATCCTCGATCAAGAATTTGGAAACATAAGTTGGTAAAATAGTACAAGTCTTGAAAAACAAATGATAGGGAGCATTACCAATCAATACTAAAATTAATCCAAATGAGCAGGTATTAGATATCGAACTCTAGAGAAAGTGGTGGACTTTGTTTGAGGAAGAATTAATTCTTCCCCATGTGACGGAGTGTACATACCTACTACTCATTTTTCCCAATGATTAAAAGGTTGGATAGAGAAAAAAAAAAAGGGAAAGTACGATTACAACAAGCATGGTGTTCAATTGCCTGAAATCCATGTGAAGGGATCAACTGCAGTCCAAGGAAAAGAGTCTCAAAAGAAGGAAAACCAGGTTGAGATGTCTAAAACATTAGAAGAAACAAATACGGTGAAATCAACAGTTAAGCCTCATGATTCTCCTATTCCTTTCCCACGGTGGTTGAATAAAAGTGTTGAAAATCAGCAACTCAATAAATTTCTAGAGATGCTTAGAAAACTGCACATCAACATTCCCTTCATCGATGTAATTAGGAAAATCCCGAGCTACTCTAAGTTCTTGAAAATTATAATCTACAAAAAAAAAGGAAGCTTGAGGAATTCGATAAATGTCCTAACCGAGGAGTGCAGCACAATATTTCTAAAGAAGTTACCACTCGAAATTAAGGACCCAAGGAGTTTTTCAATACCATGCATTATTTGTGATTTAAAATTTAATAAAATTTTATGTGATCTTAGTGTAAGTATTAATTTAATGCCCTTATCTGTCTACAAGAAGTTAGGATTAGGAGATCCTAAACCCAACTCACTCATATTGCAATTGGCTGATAACTCAATTCGACATTCATATGGGGTCATTGAGGATATACGGGGGAAAGTTGGTAAATTCATATTTCCATCTAACTTTGTGATCTCGATCATAGACGAAGCTAGCAAAATGCAATTGATATTGTATCGACATGTCCTTGCAATGAGAAGAGCATTAATTGATGTACAAAAAGGAGAGGTAAAAATTTAGGGTAGATGAAGAGCAGGTGACATAAAATGTGACTCAAATGGAGAATCAAGATCTGTTTATTGAAAATTGTTTCAAAATAGAATTTGAATCACGGGATGGGGCTAGGAAAGTTTTGAACATATGGTCAAAGAAAAGGACAATGTCTCAACATCTTGTTTCATGCCACCTTGAGGAGTTCAACCAAAAAGTCTAGCTTTAGACTATAAGTGAAGTGCTTTTTGGGAAGCAACCCAATTCTCAAACCCTTTTATTTAATATGCTTTATTTACAGCTTTGTTATTTGCTTTAGATCTTAGTTGTAATATTGCATTCATATTGCTCTGCATTTTTACTTCTTTGATATGTTTTTATTGCTTTTTAGTCCATTAGTTAATTCATCAGGATCACTAACACACAATCAAGCCTAAAACATGAGAACATTGTTAAGAGATAGGCGGCACGTATCACGAAGCACATTGGGGTTGAAAACCTAACTTGAATGAACAAAGCAAATTTTAGAATTTTTCTTAAATTCAACCACGCGATCACATGGGTTATATTATTGCACGATCGTACGAATGCCAAAAAATTAAGCAGTGGCTACATGTTAATACCACGAGATTGCCTCTTATTCAGACACCGATGACGCGAGCATTTTCTGGACAGAAAGTCAGGCATTTCAACCAAGTTCAAGATTTTTAAAATTTTGTATCATAAAATTTTTCTTCCCAAAAATGATCCTTCAAGTTGATTTTCATCAAAATGCGCAGCTTCAAATTTACATTGCACTCAAATTCGAAGCTTTCATCACACAAAAATTCAATTCAAATGTATGATTTTATATACTTTGAGGGACTTTGCATGATGATTGTGATTTTCTTGATATTCTTATGATTTTTGAATTATGGATTGATGGAGATTGGGTCTAGGTTAGATAGGTATTAATTGAATTGTGATTCTATGTGAAAAATTTTAGATTATTTCAAGTGTCAAAAGTTATGATTTTCCATTGAAAGTTTCATTGCACGCAAGTTGTTTGATAAAAATTTTTAAGAATCTTTTTCGAGTAAACCCCTTAAGATCATGTTATACATCATTTGTACATCATACATTCATGATTTAGAATTGTGTAAAGCATAGAACCCAACATTGACACATTTGCACATCATTTCCCTCAATTGCATGCATCACTGCACTAGAAAACTACTTCATGTTACTACTTCACCATATCTTTTCCCCGAACCAAACACACTCCATTGAAGCTGAATTTTGTATATGTGGTAGATTAGGTTACATACTTTCATATGCCTACACATGTCTCGGGAAAATTTCACTTTTTTGGAGATGATGTCAGGGACTAAAAGTCAGTGGTCACACATGTTCTAAATTCAATTATTTTGCAATATCCTAGTTTAGGGGTGTTTTGTTGTTTTATTTCAATATCTGTAGAGTGTGTATAGTACTACTATTGCTTCTCTCTCAAGTGGAAGGAATGCACCAACTCAAAATACCTCCAACCGAACAGGGAGAAGCCAGGAAAATGATTGAATCATCCAAAAAACGTTGAAGAGAAGAGTCTTGTGCCACTTAAATAAGCCTCTAAACCTGGGAAGTACTTAACCTCTTTCCTTTGTATTGCTTTTATTTGTTTTATTTATTTTTTATACATTGAAGGCAATGTATTTTTATAAATTTGGGGGTAGGTATCTCATTCATTCGCTATTTTACATGCGCATTTCTTTCGATTTTGTTGAGGATTTTTATAAAAACTTCAAAAATTCTATTGATTTGTTTGCTTCCTATGATATTGTTTGGATCAAATATTTTGCTTTAGATAGAATATTGTACGGCATGTGGACTTGAATTTTTCTTCTAAACTACTTATCCATGTTAGACTTTATGAACTTGAGCACATAGCCATTGTTGAATTATTACTTGTGTGAGAAAATTCCTGAAATGTGCTGGGCATTTTTGATGCAATTGCACATTAGATTGGCTTTACAATCCCTAACCTTAAATCTATAGAAATCTTGACCTTTATATAGAAACCAAACTTGGTCAAGAGCAGTTTAGGGTAGAAAGATTAGTTGGGTTGCATAAACATTTGAGGGTCTGAAGTTCTTGAAAATGCCTTAGGTTGAAGATGTTTTAGTCAATGAGTATAAGCTAGCACTAGCATCATAAAATAGTTTTATTCTTCTCTTCGTAACATTTTTTACTTGAGCAATTAAGCTTTAAGGGTGTTAAAACACGATACCCTAAATTCATCTGAGTTGGGAGTTATAGTCCAAAACTCATTACATGGGTCAATTAGAAAACTTATGGGAGAGAGTACTTACAAATGAGACACAAAAACCATCTTTTACTGTTCTTTGTGACTCGGGTAATTAAGTCCTTAAGGGTTTTTAGAACCTAGTGCCCTAAAATCATCTAACTTGTGAGTCACCGACCTAAAGCTCACTACAAGGATCACTTAGAAAGCAAATAAGAAAAGTATCGCACAAAAGATGAGAAAAAAGAAAGAAAGAAAAATAGAAAAATAAAGTGTCTGGTATAAGCATTAAAACTAGAACTTTAGAAATTGAGGGTGTTGAATAGGGAACTGATTATCATCGATCTTTTATGCAAATTTATCTAATTCTAACTACTTTGTGTGAAAAATGCAATGTATTAATAATTAGAAACCACATAAGTAGAATAAACCTCGGGATTGGAGAGAAAGCCATAAGATTGAAATCATACATCCGAGATGCAAGAAAAATAAATAGAAAATAATTGTTTGACCGCATGGGATTGAGGTTTTAATGCATTATAAGCCACACTATGTTGAGTCTATTTTTATACGAGTATGTGTTTGACTTTTTCTATTCACAGACACACATGAAAAGTCGAGCACCGGATAAATAAAAATAATTTTTTTAATAGTTTAGTTCTTTGTTCGAGAACGAACAGTAACTCTAGTTTGGGGGTGTTTGATAAGTATATTTTATACAGTTATGTGCATGCTAAAAGTAGGATATTATATTATAGTTTTAGAATAAATGCTAATGATTTCCTTGTTATCTGTTTATAATTCAGAAGTAATCCCAAAGTCAAGAAAAATGAAGCAATTGAAGCGAATAAAGAGCAAATGGATGATAAATGGATGTTAAATTGCACACAAATTGATCTAATCGAAAGATGAAAATTTCACGCTGAAGGTAGAAGCGCACGATCGCCGGGAATACAAAGGAGCTTTTGCGTGACGGTCAAAAATTTACATAGTCCTAAAATCATGGTATCACGCGATCGCGCCAAATTTTCATGCGCGATCACACATCTTGTCGATTGAGCCGCATTTGGGCTTTTTACACGTGATATTTGTCAATTCTTCTCCTAATTTACCTAGAGTTCATCCATACCTGTATATACCAGATGTAATACACGAAATAGGGATTCCATTCAGTTCATATATCATACAGAAATGTTGTCAAGTCATCAAATTAAACAATTGGAGTCAAGTGCAAGATTGAAGATTTCTACAAGATCATTATCTAAGTGATGAGCTCAAATAATTCTTGTTGTTATCAATTATGTTTCTAGGCTAAGCGTTTATGTTGGAGTCGTGATGAAGTTTTACTTTCTGAATTTCATGTTTTGATACTTGTTTAATTTAATGCAATTTTTTGGGTTTGAGCAATTATTACCGAGTTTTCGTGCATCTTTAATTATGTGTACAGTATTATTATATGATTGTTATAGCATTTCTTAGGTTCGAAAGATTAGAATTACGTTATCCATGTCTTAATTTCCATGAAATTCGATAGGGGATAGAAATATACCTCTATACTTTATATTATCTTTCATAGTGTTCACAAAATGTTAATGCTTTTCTATATATCCGTATTCAACTTAGAAATATAGTTGGGTCACGTATAGAAATAGGACCTTTGATATTCAAAAATCTCATGAATTGTCGTTAAACACTTAAGCCTTCGTTTGGTAATCGTACCTTTTTTTTATTTATAAACCAATTTATAAACTATACAATTTTTCAAACCACTTTTTAACCACACTCATTTTTTCTCTCCAATTTTCAACAACTACTTTTTAACTCAAAATCATAAATAAATCAGTTTATAAACCAACCAGTGTTACCAAATAGAGGCTAAATCAAGGCATGAATGATGTAAGTAAAATGGATTCTCGATTCTAGCATGTTTTTCTCATAGATTTTATTATTTCAAACTTGTTTATTTTTATTTGATAAGTTAATTCAAAATTCAAATAAAATTGATTTTTTAGTTCTGGTTAAAGATATTTAGTCTAAAATAATAAGTTTACCCAATCCTCATTGGAACGATACTTGGACTCACAATCCACTTTATTACTGGTGTGATCCATATACTTGTGGAAGGAAAAAGCACAACACATGGACTCACACTTTCCCTCACATATCTCTTGCTCATCAATTTCTTCACTTGCTTTTGAAATTCCTTTGTCTCCTCTGGGTTACTTCAATATGCGGGTCAGGTTGGAATGACTGCTCCGAGTACAAATTTAATTTGATGCTTGATGCCTCAAATGGAGGTAACCTAGGCATGTCCTCCGGGAACACACATTCAAATTCCTGCAATAAAAATGTAGCCAAACTAGGAAGGGAAATGCTAATTTCATCAAGTGCAAGAAATGAATACTTGTATAATAATAGCAAGACCATTGGTCGGTTTTCCTTGAAAGCCTCCTCGATTTCACTTCATTTTGCAAAGAAACTCATTTTTGTTTTTATCTTTTCTCTCATCTTCTTTTCTAGCACTCTTCACTCCTCCTTTTCTGAGGTAAGAACTCAAACTCTCTGTTTTTCTTATGCCTCTCCTTTTTTCTGGAGTCGTGGCTCCAACTCTCTTTTCCTGTCCTTTTTTTGAGGTCGTGGCCTCAACTTTCTTCCTCTCGTTTTTCCTTGCTCTTTTCACTTCATTATTTTTCAATTTGATTTGGTCTTCATGCACTTGTTCCAGTGTTAATGGCGCAAGGGTAATAGACTTTCCTCTTTGGTAAAGCTATACCTATTTTTGTACTCATCATGTATCACTTTCATATCATATTGTCATGGTCTACCCAACAAAATATACCCAATATGCATATGAACTACATCACACATTACTTCATCATGATAGCCACCAATAGAAAAATTCACCAACACCCTCCTATTCACCTTAATTTCCCCACTATCATTCAACCATTGAAGCCTATAAGGTTTAGGAAGTTTTAACAATGTACAAGTTTAGTCCTAGCAATATTAGTACAACTATCCCCATCAATAATCATACTACATACCTTGTTATTGATGTGGTAGAGTGTATGGAGTATGTTTTCCCTTTGTTTTCCAAGTCATCCATTTTGATTTGAGCACTAAGAGCTCACCACTATTGCCATACAGCACCTTCTCATAATCACTAGCCTCCTCCAATCTCGGCATGTCACTATAATCTTCCTCGCTTTCACTTTCCACTTTATCATCTCAGAGAAACATTACCCTTTCCTTAGGATATTGAGAAGATATCTGTCCCCTTACTAAACATTTGAAGCATTGGATGTTCCTGCTACTAGATGGTTAAGATTCCCCTTTGGGTGTGAACTTATTACAACTATCATCATTCCCCTTCGGTACCTCAAAATTTTCCTTTGAAATAGCTCCATCTCCTTTGTTTTCACACTTTGGTTTCCAAGGTGGATTAGAACCCGAAGATCCCGATGGATACCTAGCTGCCCCCTTCTCTTTAATTGCCTCTCTACCTTCATAACCATGTGTAACATATCTTTTAACTTCAAATACTGTTTTAATTCTACCACATTAGTTATCTCCCTATTTAATCCATTCAAAAACCGGGCCATAGTGGCCTCTCTATCCTCCTCTACATTCGCCCTAATCATAAACAACTCCATCTCCTTATGATAGTCCTCCACACTCTTAGAACCTTGGTATAGACTTTACAATTTTTTATGAAGATCCCTACAATAATGATTAGGTACAAATCTCCTCATCATTGTAGCATAATCAGTGAATTCAAGTACCGCAACCTAGATGTCACCACTTGATCCTACCAAGTAATAGCATAATCAGTGAATTCAAGTACCGCAACCTTAACTTTTTTTCTCCTCTGGGTAATTGTAGCAATAACTCCAAGTATGCTTTCGTATCACTCCTACCCTTGAATCAAGGAATTGTCATTTTGGTGTTGCTAATGCTACGATCCACTCTATCTCCCACAAGATCTCTACCCCTCTTTTCATGCCTAAATCCTCTATACATAAGCATTCCCTCATCAATATCACTACCCTCTTCACACTCTTCATTTACCTCTATCCCATGCTCTCGCCTTCCTTGTCTCCTGGTGTTGGGAAGTTCCCTAGGTCATTCTAACATATTCAACCTACCAATCACATAACCAAACAATAGCTCAAACCGTTGTATCAATTCTTCCGACATGTTGACTTGATTGTTGCTTTTGTTTGTACTAGAATCTTCTAACATCCTAAAACTAAGTAATATATGTCTCACGTGTGTCCACTTTTGTATCACTCAATTTTTGGCTTTCCCCTTCTATTAGTCTTACCACTCTGCCTTTTTTCACTCAACTATTTTCTTACAAGTGCTTCAAAGAATGAATTCGAACTCAACCAAGTTTTAACCTCGAAGAATTCAAACTAGTATGTGAGTGAGAATTTTTTGACACTTTTAACGGAAACTAGAACTAATTTAATAAATTAGTTATTGAATAACATTTTTTACTGAATATTTTCGAAACTGTTTTCTGCTGGAATTTTCGGATTTTTTTTTTTTTGGCTCGAAAATTCAACTATGACAACAAAAAAACAAAGGAAATTTAATTTGGGTGCTAAATGAACACAATAACAACTTTTGAGTTTTTATGGGATACTTTTATGGATTAATGACTCTAGAATAAAAAAGAACACGAAGAATGAAAAGTAAAGATATAACCTTGATTTTTGGAGTATAAACTCTAATACCAACTGATGTGAAACATATAGCAATTGTAGCTATGAAATCCACACAAGATTAAGATGAACCCAAGAGAGCCAAGAAATAACGATTAAGAGATGGATTCAGAATAATTGAATCAAGCAACCAACACAATCAAACGATATGTTGACCTCTTGATCACAATGATCATAAATCTCACTCAAGTGTTTTGAATGCAGCAAGAATTAAATCTCATAAGTACGGAATTAGTTCAACGAAGAACAATGTTTTAAAGCAAATATGCCTTTTAAATTATATTAATCTCAAAGTTGTGTGTATTAAAATAAAAATGAAGATGGCTATATATAGGAAAAGAAATAAAGTCATATTCTAATTAAGAAACCTATTCTAATTGTAAAATCAATAAAAGAGGATTCCTAATCTAATTAGGAATATAACAAGATAAACCCCTTTAAAATAACAAAGGTGAAAATAAGGAAATTCAGAATTAATCCTAAAGTTACCAAAAACTAGACTTCTATTTGAACTAAAACAAAATTAAATAAAATTCACAAAATCCTGTCCCTATAAAGGTGCGCAAACTATTTTATACATTGATTTTTTTGTTGCTGACTATGCAATTGTGCCATTTTTGTGCCACACGGTTGCATGGTTTTCCAAATTGCACCTCTCAGTTTCCTGCTTGAATGATGTTGATCCAATTGGTTTCTCGGCTCGATTCCAACATGAAACTTGCTTATTTAATTGACTAGAATGTGGTTTTGTCCTTGCATAAGGTTGTCTATCACCTCTTTGACCTTCTTTACTCGAAATCGAGTTAGATGAATTGCATGGATATTGCATATTTAGTCAAATCGATCTTAAAAGCGGATATTTCCGAATTAGGATGAGGGAACAAGATGAATGGGAAACTGCTTTTAAAACTAAATATAGCTTGTCTGAATGGTTGGTTATCACCCGTTCGATGCACAAGATTTATAATCATGATAATGATTTCGATGAAATTTTATAAAATTATGTTAATTATACTATCATATTAAAAAAATAGTACAAATAACATTTTATTACAAAATTTTATCGAATTTGAAATTTTAAAAAAGAAAAAATTAATAAAAATAGAAAAAGAAATAATACCACAGTGTACCACGCTTTTTAAAGTTTGACACTTAATTAAATTTTTTATTAAATTTATTTTTACTTTAATTTATGTTTTCCCCTAAAATTTTTTCGACCTCATCACAAATTTCCTTTTAATATATTTTAAATTTCGATTAAGTTTATTTTTTAATGTATTACTTACATGCGTTTTATTCAAACTTCAATTTATAGAGTATTTAATATTTTTTTCATCCATTTTATAAATATTTATTCAATTTTTTGTCAAAAAAAAAAAAAAAGAATATATAGGAAAAGTAAAAAAATATAAAGTAAAAACTTTTACGTTTTGTGAAAAGAATAATTTTTTTATATACATATATATTGCTTACATATATTAATTAATATTTCTTCTTCTTTCAACATTTTTAAAATATATTAATTTTTTGTCAAAATTAAAGAAATGATTAAATATTATTTAATATATACACTGGTAACAGAAAGTTGATATCAATAAATTAATAATTCATGTAATATATACATTGAAGAACATACTTATTTAATTGATATATTAGGAAGTAAAACTTTAATAATTATTTATTTATTTTCGTAATATATTAATCCATTTTTCTCATTTCTAATGTAACACATTAACATAAAATATATTTATTTCAACTCTTACTGAAATAAATATAAGATTCAAATGGAAACAACTTGGCCAATATAATTTCTTCTAACATTATAGATTGAAATAAATCAAAATTATTAACTATATGTCCAAAGTTGTAAGAATTATTGAACCACAAGATTGCAATCATACAAATTTAAACTATCCTATATAGAAGATAAAGAAAAAATGGAAGCAATCAAGCTTAAATTCGTGGGCTCATTCGATTTAATGAAAAAGATCATCAAAATCATTTCTTTTAATTTTCAGCATGGTTGATGCATAAAGAAAAAGGCACATGATTGAATTATGATGCACACATGGACTTTCAAAAAAATCTGAAATAGGTCTAAATATTCAACAACAACAATTATCTTTAACAATAATGTAAAGGACCTCATAAAAAACAAAGAAATGCACACACACAAAAAAATTCATAAAGGTCTGGAAAATCGAAACCAAGAGTTAATCAATGTTAATAACACAGATTCATAATTTAACATATTACAACATTTTTATGCACACAACAAAGAAGAAGAATAGGAAAAAAGAAATCGTGAAGCAATGGAAATGGTAATCGGAATCAAAATTGATTCATATGAGCTCAGAATCGGAGGCGATGGGATGCTGGTTTTGAATCTACATCTGCAGTGAGAGACGGTGGCGGGGCGGGACGGTGCATTGCGATACGGATCAGAGTTCAATTGTCGTTGTGGATTTTGAAAATAGGAAGAACGTCAGTTGTGCTGCGTTTGATTTCAAAAGGTAAAGGGAAAAAGTCTGATTACAAAAGTACTGAATTGTTTTTCATGGGGAACTGAAAACACTGCACATACAAAAAAAATTTACTTCTTTTTTTTTTCAGATATACTAATAAAAAAATGTATTGGGTAGGAAAATGAGGCCATATTTTTCATTTTCAAAACAAAGTAAAAAAAGTTTTGGGGGGAAACTTAGGAGGAAAACTAAAACTACTATCCTTCTTTTATATTAAGATAGATGTTTTGCATCCATTTATAGGTAAATTCATAGTAGTTTATTTCGATGATATCTTGATTTATAGCAAGGACCCAGGTGAGCATTTTAGAACATGTTAGATGTGTGCTTGTGGTTTCTAGAGAAGAATAACTTTATGCCAATTTTAAAAAGTATACATTTTGCTTGGAAAAAGTTGTATTTCTTGGGTATGTGATTAGTGCAAAACAAATGGAAGTAGATGACGATAGAATTAAAGCTATTAAAGAATGACCAATACCTAAAAGCATAACAGAGGTTAGGAGTTTCCATGATTTGGCTATATCTATAATCTTATAGGCATTTTGTTAAAGATTTTAACGCATTTGACAATTGATATTGATTGTGTTTGTATTAGATGCATCACTTGTAAGAAGGATAAATCTAAGGCCTTACTTCAACAGTTATATAAACCTTTACTCGTCCCTAGGGAACCTTGGGTTAATATTTCTATGGATTTTTTATTGGGTTTACCTAGGACTAAGAAAGGAAGAGATTTAATATTTGTGGTGGTAGATAGCTTTAGGGAAATAGTGTGTTTACATAGGATTCCTAGAAGATTGTCTCGGATAGGGATGTTAAATTCCTTAGTCACTTATGGAGGATTTTGTGGAACAAGTTGGGCACTATGTTACTATTTTCTACTACACATTACCCATAAACCGATAGGAAAACCAAGGTAGTTAATAGGACTATGATTCAATTGTTTCGCACTATAATCAATAAGAATTTAAGGAGTTGGGAAGAGTGCTTGATTTATTGAGTTTGCATACAATAGGGTCATGCATTCTACTACTTCTTGTTCTCCATTTGAATTTCTTTATGGTTTTAATCTACTAACACCTTTAGATTTAATCCCTTTACATGTTGATGAACGTGGTAGTTTAGATTGAAAGAAGAAGACCAACTCAGTGAAATCACTCTATAAAAAGGTAAGGGAGCAAATTGAAAAGAAAAACAGACACTATGCTTTGCAAGCAAATAAAGTAGAAAGAGCGTTATATATTTGAACCCAAGTGATTGGGTTTGGGTACATATTTATGAGAAAAGAACTCCTCCCAAAACATCGGAAGTCGAAGTTGCAACCATGGGAAGATGATCCATTTCAAATTCTATAAAGGATTAATGACGATGCCTACAAGCTAGATGTAATACCCTGATTCACATATTTTTAAAAGTTACTAAGTTTTAGAACTATTTTCTTGTGTCTTTGATTATATGTTGTTGAGTTTTTTTTTTGTTTTTTTATTTTATATTATAGTATATAAGAATGGAATTGGTGAAACTAAGGACCAAAATTATGAAAGTTCTGGATTTGTCATTTTTCCTAGTATTGCATAGAATCGGTAGAAATTTCAGGGATTAGATTGAACGGGAACCTAAGGTTGAGGATCAACTTGTAGATGGATTTAAAAAAAAAAAAAAAAAAAGCAGCCCTATGTTGGTTAAAGTGTGAGAGAGAAAAAAAAATTTGTTAGATATTTTCATCCCTTAACCAATTCTTTTTAATCCTTATTTTCTATCACTAAACCACCACTTAAGTAAAAGGAAAGAGAGGGCTGAAAAATTGAGGAAGAAGAAGGAAGAAACTTTGCAAAAAATTTTAGGAGAAGAAGGGAAATCACAAACAAGGTAAGTAATCTTTTTTCTTTGAATTTCTTGAATTTTTACCAATTGAAGGGAATTTAAAAACCTAAGGTTTATGAAATATTGGGATGGAATTAAAGGATGAATCGTAATATTGTTCATATGTTTCCTTTGGTATAGAAAATTTTCTAGAAACTAGAATTTAGCAAATATGATGAAAATTATGTTAGTTTCCATATTGAGTTAAGAAGCATGAAGGTGGATTATGAACTTATTTCTTATAATTTTTGGATCTCATGAAATTGGTATGTGAATGAGGAAATGATATATGTGAAGGAAGAAATGAAATTCTTGATGAAATTGGCTTGAATTTTAAGATGTAAAAAAAAGGGGGGTATGCTGAATTTTTTTAACAAAGAAAATGTTTTGGTATAAAATTTATAGAACCTTCACCCATTCATGAATTAGAGGATTTATGATGATTACCAATATAAGGAAACCATAGTTACTTGTGTCGTTAGAAATGCATAATATATGTAAGGTAAGGAAAGGAAAGGGGTAGAGAATTCTTGGAAAGATTTGAATGTAAGTTAGTTTATATGGTGTATTACAGGTGAGATTGAGGAGATTCGAAAAGCATACCAACCAAGCTAGAATATTGGTCCAAAATTGTGAGTGGAAATCTTCCTTTCTTACTCTTTAGAAAATAAATTATTTATGATGTTTTCTATGGTTTTCATAAAAGTTATGGCTTATCTTTGAAAAGTTTTATATGTTATGAATGATATTTCATAATTTTGAGATAATGTGAAAGTTATGAAAAATGATGTGAAGTGTGAATTGTTAATTATGATTTTAATGCAAAATTTTGCTAAGTGATACTCGATGTTGATAAGTATATGCCTCCTACGGGAGAAGGGATCTATGGCTCAAGCTGTTTAATTATATCTCCTACGGGAGAAGGGGCCCAGGGCTCAACCTGTTTAATTATGCCGGCTTGGCGAAGGGGCCACAGGGTACCAATGGCTCAAGCTGACACATTGTGCGCATGTGGTTTGATATGATGAAATACGATCAATGAGATTATGATATGAGAACTTTGGTGAATTTTGTATTATTATTATTATTATATGATGATGATGTTTTCTTGCTTTATTTTAAAAAGTAAATTTTGGAAATAATGATAAATGATGATTTCTTGATTTCTTACGTAAACAGATTTTGGGAAATATGGTTTGTTATTAGATTTTTCACTCACTGAATTTATTAGCTTACCTGTTTTTCCCAAATAATTTTTTTTAGGTGACAATTGAAGTTGAGCAACTTCTGGTACGCCTAGCTTGTGACATCAAGTTTAGAAAAATAAAAAGGTGGAAATGATCTCATGATGTTAATTTTGAACACTTTTGTCTTTTGAAAACTTTGCAGATCTTATGGGTTGTATTTATTTCATATGTCATGTAATTATAGTTTTGAGTTCCACTACGTGCTGTTTTAAATTAGTAGGTGGAATATGTTTTTGTAAACTAAATTCATCGATGCTGAACCGTGTGTGGAACTACTTATATGTTGAAAATTGTAATTTTAAAATTGATTTTGAAAAACAGGGTGACATATGTGTAAATTATTAAAGGCGAATACTGTCAATTTTTTTTTTTTTGAAATTCAAGATTTTACGAGCCTTGATGATAGGTTTAAATTTTTAGTTAAAATTTATCATCGGCGCATGTCTCACTTCAAGTAGTAAAGGTACTTGAGGTGGGGCGTGTCACTAGATCTTCTTGGTGAGTAAGGTTTCTGCTAAATTTGATGTGTCTGATCTCTCTCTCTCTATTTGATGCAAGTACAGATTTGAGGTCAAATCCTTTTGAAGAGGGAGGGGATAATGTGATCCAGGCCATGAATACAAGTCCAATCAAAGGTCTGTTGATTGTCGAAGAAGGACCTATGACTCAGTTGAGAGCAAAGAGGGTCAATGAAGAGATGGGGCTAATTGTTCAAGCTACAATTAATACAACAACAATCTTGGTTGAAAAATGGAGTTAGTTTCATGTTAGGCTTGATTCGGGAATCAAAGTGGATCAACATCATCCAATTGGAAGAAATACGGGCTTAATTGGAGGAATAAAAAGTTAGAGGACTCAATTGAATGAAATCGGAAAAAGAAGGACCAAAGGCCTAATTAAAAGCAATTTATCCAATTGGTACCAGGATTCAACTTAAACATCTCATAAGGTAGAGGTCTGGGTTCAAATCCTGGGGATGCGTAAGAAAGTCATGATGTGTAAGATGGGTTTATACACTCCCAAAGTAGGCAGTACATAAGCTAATGGTGCACAGAGTAGCCCTAAGCCACAGAGAGTAAGATGAGAGAAAGTCCATGGTCTTTATTTAAGCCTTATTTAAGGGATTGTTTTGTTTATTCACCATAACAACTTTGAGATTAAATCAAGACGCTATATTGCTTTCAAAATCATTATTCTTCAGTGAACTAATTTGAACTTGCAAGATTTAATTCTTGTGGTGTTCAAACATTCGGTTGAGATTCAAAATTATTGTGATCAATAGGTCGTCATATCAATTGATTGTGTTTGTTGCTTGATTCTATTTTTTTGTCTAGATCTCTAAATCGTAATTTCTTGGCTTTCTTAATTTCGTGTCAATCTTGTGTAGGTTTCGTAACTACAATCGCTACATGAGTTTGAATAACCAAATAAATATATAATTTAGTAATATCACATTCTAAAATATTCACAATATTCAAAATTTAAGGTCGAGATAACCACAAAAACTTATCACAATGTAGACCTTAAAATCATATAGAACATATATGCGGACCTTGAAAATACAATGTCAATAACATTAACCAAATCATGTATTTTTATGAACAATTGTATATAATAGCTCCAAAAATTCTCTTAACGTCATTCAAATGCTTATACTATATATTTACATTGATACTCCTACTAAACTCCGTCCTATGTAATATTTATGAATGACAAAAATATTTGACTCAATCTGAACTCAACGAATATCCGATCCATAGATTGACACAATATATCGGGGCGAAAAATTCTGCGATCCGCGAATTGCGGGGCAAATAAGATACATATCGAGGGTCGATCTATCCCGCCTCGAAAATTAATTGATCACGAGACACATATGGACCAGACTAAATTTTCGCGGGAGTGGAAACAAATGCAGATTAGGCTCTTCCCGTTGCCATCATTAGTAATATTCTATTAATTCTTAATGTATACGCATGCAAATCCGATCAATCACATTAATACATGGAGTGATTGAAACAGAAATAAAATAGAAGTTAGCTAAATTGGTTGGGACTTTTTAAAATTATGCGACAAAGAAAAGTACCCTAATATTATTTATTTATTTTTAAATTTGAAATTTAGTACTTGCAAAAGTTGAGTGTTGCAGATAGATGTGTTTTTTAGACTGAACGGATCGAAAGGATGTTTCAAGTTCCGTTCCAAAAAACTTCGAAAACAAAATGTTGTTCCAAATTCTGTTTCAGAATTTTCAAAATACACAACCTTCATTCCAAACCGAAATTCAGAAATCTCGAAAAAATCAAAAAATTTCCATTATTTAACACTATTAAGATTTATAATAATTTTAAGCATATAAAAATGAATTCGGGAAATTGAATACCTGAAATTAATAAGTTCAAAATTTCAACTAGTCAAAACTATAATTACACCTATGTTTGGTAAACTGTTTGTATGCAGTTTATAAATATTTTTTTGTAAATAGTGACGTGTCAGCATTTCATTTGCCCCCATTTTTTTTAAGTAAAAAAATGTAGATCAATCTTTAACTAGGCGAAATTATTGACTTTTAAAACAATGGACAAATTAGATGTTATCATGTAGCCATTTATAAACAAAATTTATAAACAATTTTTACCAAACAAAGGCTAAGGTTATAAATCATAAAAATCATGATCCAATAAAAATAAAGACAACAAGGATAACAATATACCCAAATTATCTTACCTCTCTTAAGTAAAAGTGTTACCTGTCAGCTATAACATATTATGTTAATAATACTTTAATTTTAATATTATTAATCAAATACAATTATTATTTTTGAATATATTCGAAAAAAATAAGAATTTTTAGATTGAAATATGTTCAGAATACTTCGAAAATTTTTGGATTGGGATTTGTGAATTTCTGAAATTTTGAAACTTGTTCCAATTTCAATCCAATTTTTCGGAAAATTCGAAACTCGAATGTTTTGAATTTCGAACCAGTCGAATCGGATTTTTTTTTTGAAAAAGTTCGAAAGAGAATCAATTTTTTCAATTCAACTTCCAGCTTTATTAGCAGATGTAAGGTTGGCTCAGATAAACAATTCTATAGCTTTGAAGGCCTTTGACTACCTTGGTCGGCCAGTTGAATATGGTTGTCGTTTGATAATTGTAAAATGGTTCTTTTGAGAATCTATTTCCTTCCTTAAAAGTGGTTTAATTATGCAAATAATTTAGTTTAATTAATAAGTAAATATTTATATGTCAAAATAGAAGAGTTGAAATTTGTGTCATACAATAGTTGTGGTGGGCCCTTTATGCATGTGGCTATGATATTGGTAAGGTTCGTTAGATAGAGATTAGGCACATGTTTGTCACTTTAAGAAGATTCCTTGAATTGAAGTGCACCACAGGACAAAGGTACTTTCCACGTAATTCCCAATTTGATTTGCATGAGTCATGACGTACAAAAAAGTGATTAATTTAAATAACGTATTTTATAAAATTCACAATTTTTCAATCATACATTTTATTATTTTTTATCAAAAATTATTTATAATCTCCACCAAACATAAACTATATTAATGCTATATGTTGTTGTTATTGTTATTATTATTATTATTATTATTATTTTGAAAGAGGGTAGCTGAAATAGTCGTAAAATTTGAAGCTAAAGCTAAATTAGAACTCTGTGATTCAATTTAAGAATTAAATGAAGTGTTCACCAATTGAATTGAGACAATTAAAATTTCATAACCAAAATTTTGCTAAAGATTTAGTGACCATAGATGTATATTAACCATTTTAATCTTCTTAATAGTGAAACCTTCATTAAAAAGAATGGAAATCTAAATAACGTGAAATATTGAATGAAAACCCAACTGTATAAATTATAAATATAATAAAGACAACAATTTCCTTGAAATGTAGGGTCACTAAATTATTACCAAATAAAGATATTCAATATTAATTTATAGCATTAGTGGAAAGACAATTCATATATCAATCTAGCCAGTCAAAGATGACTTTTGAATTAATTAGTGGGAAGGCAATTCATATATTCAATGTTGCTTATCGTAAGTGTATTGATTGCAAAAGTAATAAAGTGAATTGTGAGTTCATATATCGTTTTTAATAAATTGAATAAGTTATATTTTAGTTTAAAAACCTTAACCGGAACTAAAAAATCAATTTGAATTTGAAATTTTGATACTAATAAATGAAAATAAATAATTTTTAATAATTAAAATAATAAGAAAAATATGTTAGAATTGAGAATCCACTTTACTTCCATCATTCATGTCTTGATTTAAAAGTTTAATTACAATTTATGGGATTTTGAATATCAATGTTCCTAATTTTATTAAAACTTTTTCAAACAGTGAATTAAAATTTTTTTCTATGCGGGACCTGACTATATTTTTATGACGAATACCAAAATCTAAAAAAGCATTAACGTTTTATGAACAAGAAAATAATAATATTAATACTTTATTGTTTTATCTCAAATTCCATGCTCCGAAGAAAAATTTATAAATGGTCAAACGAAAATATCAAATAATTTGTTTATAAACAATTTGTTTTTACCAAATCAAGGCAAAATAAATGTTGAAGGTTATGTAACTAGACTAAAGCACTGATTCGTTTAGATTAAAATCAGATTTTTAGTAGATTTTGATAAAAGTTGATGAAATGTGTAGTTGAAAAATGTGAGTCCTATATAAAATATGTGTTTAAAATTAATTGTTAATTTTAACTTAATATTAAAGTCAGATTTTAATAAAACCAAATATATGCTTAAAAAAAAAGAATGCTATTGAATCCAAATTTGCTACCGTTATTAAAAATGTGTCTAGGTTCATCCCCCCAACATTCACCTAACCAAATCCTGAAGTATATATATATAAAAATAAATCCAACATCATAAAAATTCAAACTCTGTTCTTAGATCTATCTCTTTTTTCTCTCTACTATTCAATACTATATACAATACAATTTTGAACATTTTAACTTCCCAAAATACCCCTATTGCAACTTTCTCTTTCCCAGCCAATTATTCCTCTAAATGGCTGCCATGACTTCTCTTTACCTAAAAAACCCAGCCCCTATACCCCAATCTTTCAACAAAACAACGAAAACCCATTTCGCGCCACCTCTTACACTCAGTCTCCGTCATGACCCGGCCTCGAAAACAAGATATCGGACCCGGATATCCGCCTCCTTGATCAACCCGGATGGAGGGAAACTAATCGAACTCTTCGTTGAAAAATCAGAGAAGGAATCCAAAACAGAAAAGGCCTTAGGACTGCCTAAGATCAGTCTCTCAAAAATCGATCTTCAATGGGTTCATGTGCTCAGCGAAGGCTGGGCCAGTCCATTGAAGGGGTTTATGCGTGAGTCGGAGTTCCTCCAAACGCTTCATTTCAACTCGCTCCGTCTCGAAAATGGGTCGGTTGTGAACATGTCGGTGCCGATTGTGCTCGCCATCGACGATGCCCAGAAGAGTCGGGTAGGATCTTCTTCCAGCGTGGCACTTGTGGACGATGAAGATAACTTGGTGGCCATCTTGAGCGAGTAAGGGCATTTTCGTCATTTAGACCTTATCTCACATAAATTTCCAGTTTTGAATTACATTAATAAAATTTCGTAGGTGTTCAATTTTGATGCTAATTGTTTAAACTTTAAAAGGGTGAATCATGTGATTGATTGTTGTTTTATTATATAGATTTTATTATGTGAAAGGACTAGGGCATATTGGTCTTTTGATCTCCTTGCTGGTACATGCATGGAGTTGGAACGAATTTCAACGCAATGGGACCTCGTTTATTTTACAGCCAATCCAAAACTTAGTTAAAAAAAAAAAAATCTTATTTTTAGCTAAAACAAACCTGAGCTAAGGGTGGCCCTGACATAGGTTGGTTCGGATTTTCGGCGATCTTCCGAAAAATTCGGTTTACTTGAACTTGAAGGCTCATCCCGACCCATAGTTGGGCCAATACGCGAGCACACCCAAATCGATCAAGCTTGGATCGGTTCGGTTGGTTACTTTGTTAACCCTGTTTGGTGCAATACCAGCCAAAATGGGTTGTGTCAGTGCGTTTAGTCGGTTTATGGGGCTAAATTTCCACTCTTAATGCTGATGATCAGAGAGTTGGATGCAAAGATTGCACTAGTTTGTGGTATGAAATGGGATCTGTGCAGTAATAAAATTGAATAATTAAATGTTATTCATCAAAGTTTTTGTTTATTGGCAAGTTTAGAACCTAAAAATAATATAATGAAGGTGGAACAATGTTCTCATGCTCAATTTACTGTATAACGGAATTAAACAAAACTCCTAGATTTCTTGCCTCTTAGTCCATTGTTGTTTATAAAATGCATAGACGGCCCCGAGGGTGTGCGAGAGGTGTGACTGCACAAGGCCTCAATATTACAGGGGCACCAAATTTTGTTTTATATTATTATAGGACACTTAAAAAAAAAAATTGAATATAAGGTACAAATTCTTTTTATAAGTCATCATTTTAAATTGTCGAACAAGGCACTCAAAATCTGAGGCCAACCTGATAAAATGTTTACCCTAAGGACTTTTGTAAATGTCGGTTTTTTACATTATGTTAATTTTACGCTTGTGATCCACGTTGATAGCATATGTGACTTGTCAAGAAGTTTGAATTCATTATTATATTGATTCTAACTGCAGCATTGAGATTTACAAGCATAACAAAGAAGAAAGAATAGCAAGAACTTGGGGAACCACTGTACCTGGTCTACCTTATGTAGAGGAAGCTATTAGCCGTGCTGGAAACTGGCTGATTGGTGGTGATTTGGAGGTTTTAGAACCGATCAAGTACAATGATGGTCTTGATCGTTTCCGTCTTTCCCCCGCACAACTACGTAATGAGTTTGAGAAACGGAATGCAGATGCAGTGTTCGCTTTCCAGCTCAGAAATCCGGTGCACAATGGACATGCTTTGTTGATGACTGACACACGCAGACGGCTTCTTGAGATGGGATACAAGAATCCCGTCCTTTTGCTTCATCCATTGGGAGGCTACACAAAAGCAGATGATGTTCCACTTCTTTGGCGAATGAGGCAACACGAGAAGGTCTGTAAACTCATGAGTCTCACATATTGGTGTGCTCCATTTTGATGTTGAAAATTAACTTTCGTAGAAATGTCTCCACGATAATGCGCTTTTCTAAAAAATTTCCCTTGTTTCAATTGATGATTGTTTAATGGGTTGGATAGGTATTGATTTTATATTATTATTTGATTGTTGTTATAGGTGCTTGAAGATGGTGTTCTTGATCCAGAGACGACAGTAGTTTCTATTTTCCCATCTCCGATGCACTATGCTGGACCTACTGAGGTACAATGGCATGCGAAGGCTCGGATAAATGCAGGTGCAAACTTCTACATCGTTGGTCGGGATCCAGCTGGCATGAGCCATCCACTTGAGAAAAGAGATTTGTACGATGCGGATCATGGCAAGAAGGTACTCAGCATGGCTCCTGGACTGGAGCGACTCAACATTCTGCCATTCAAGGTAAATAAACATATACGTGGCCGAACCACATTCATGACGACATTCTTGTTATGGTTTTAATTCTACGAAACATTTAAACATTTCCCTTCTCTGGAAATATTTTTGAATCTAATTCGTTGTTACGAACCATCGGTAGGTCGCTGCATATGATAAGACTCAGAGTAAAATGGCATTCTTCGATCCTTCAAGGCCTCAAGATTTTCTGTTCATATCTGGCACCAAGGTATCTCTTTCTAACTGCTTTTCTGGGGATCCTTCTCCTTCACTTTTGCAATCTGCCACCTGCTACATACAAAAATGAAAATAACAGACACAAAAAGAAATAAATTAAGAAAATAAAAATGAAATAAACAAGTAAAAATTCTTTCTAAACTTGAACTTTATTACAATTTGAAGCGAGATCGCTTGCAAAAGTTACTCTTAATGCAGATACTAGAATTGTTACAAGGTGATTGTATTGTAATATAATCGTTATAACATCAATATAATGTTCTGACCTCTCATGAGGTGGCTGAGTTGGTGAAATTGGTGAGCGTGGAGTCACGAGTTCGATTTCCTCTACCAACACTTTCTTGATCTAGTCTATCACACGGGCTTGCCTAGTGCGATTTACCTGACTAACGTGGTTTGCAGGTTTTTGTATACCCGTTGGTTTACCAAATGCATATCCAATGGGTAGCGACTGCGTGTTTCCACATAAATAAAAAAATAAAAATATAATGGTCTGGTTTAGAGGATAAGAAGACGTGAAATGTCACACTCTTTCGATTTTGTTCTGATTATATTGTTAATGTTGTTTCTAAATACTCGTGTTTTGCCAGATGCGAACGCTTGCAAAGAACAGGGAGAACCCTCCAGATGGATTTATGTGCCCGGGTGGTTGGAAAGTCTTGGTGGAATATTACGATAGTTTGAATCCGGTTGAGAACGCAAAGGTGCCTCAACCTGTACCAGCTTGAAGCTCCAACACTGACATTTCGGCTCAACCTGTATATATATGTGTATTGTGCCAATGATGGCTCTTGGAAGACGTGTGCACATTGTTATACTATTATTATTATTATTTTTGGTGCTTTATTGCGGAAATTAAAATGCAATGCTACTGAAAGCTAATATTAGAGCATTATTACTTGTAAAGCGCTTTTTACTCCATTTATTTCCTAAACATGGAGCAATAACAGCTACGAAAATTTTAAGGTGCCTCCATGTGTACACCTTATGACACTCGTACCCTTTTAGGTGGTTGGAAAATGAGGTTCACCCACTTATTATTCATGTTTAGTGTGATTATTCAACATTATTTATTTCGTAGATAATTGCTATAATTACTAATGTTTAAATGATATTTATTTATTGAAGAGTTACGATTTAGAAGAATAATTTATCATTACTCTTGAAGTAGCACAATGATACATTAAATTAATATTCCTGAAGAATAATACTTGTTTTTCAAAGAGCACAATTTTATAATGTCAATTATGTTATAGTTCTTCCGAAGAGCTAATTAAACATACTGTTGTTTTTGAAAAATGACGACTTAATATTTATTCTAGAAGGATATTTATTAATCCTAAAGATATACTAATAAACTTCATCAATATTTTCATGAAATATTGTGCTCTCGAAGCAACACATGTTTTGAAGAATATAATATTATCTAATCTTGCTATAAATCTTATTTGTATGCATAATTTATAAACAAAAATTTATCTCTAAAGGAAAGCATACAACTAATGTCCCGTTGACATGAATATTAGTAACTCAAGATCTGTTATAAATAATATAAAATATGTGAATGACCAATTATCATTATACCCCTGTAAACTTTACATATTACGATTGTGCCATTGTTCACTCCTATAAATAGGAGCCTTATTTCATTCATTCATATGAATTCAATAAGAGAAGAATTCTCTCCTATCTCTCTCTATATTCTCTATTATTTTCATAATAGTTTTACAACACGTTATCAGCACGAGTCTCTAACCAATTGAGTAATATAACGGGAGTATGCTCTACGGTTGCATCTAAATGATGAACCTTTGTATCAGAA
The DNA here is from genome assembly GCA_963555705.1 of Ligustrum vulgare. NCBI lineage: Eukaryota > Viridiplantae > Streptophyta > Magnoliopsida > Lamiales > Oleaceae > Ligustrum > Ligustrum vulgare. The sequence continues at coordinate 19,262,742 of OY743188.1, forward strand.
ACCTGATTATTACTAATCAATGTTTCCTTTTCTCAAACCAAACACTTTTGGCTTTAGAAAATAACTCATATATTGTAGATCTAAAAATTTATCCAATTTTAAAATTTATGGTCGAACTGAAAAAGAAAGATTTCAGCTGATCCAGATATCCGATCGACAATCGGCCATAGCCATCAGAACGGGCTTGTCGAGGAGAAGACTGGCCTGAAATTTGGGGATGATCCGACGGCTGAAACAGAAGATATCGACCGGAGAAGAAAAGCTGAAAAATTGTGCAAAAACCAAAATCTGACCAGAAATTGAAACGCTTATCCCGAACGATTCTGAACTCCGATCAACGATCTGCCAGAGGCATATCAACGTGATTTTCTAGGAGAAGACTCGACTGAAATTTGGTGCCCATCCAACGGTTAAAACGGAAGTTATTGGCCGGAGAAGAATATGCTAGCGGACTGAAAAATGCTGATTTTGGCCAAATGGTTGGTCTTTTAAAGAAACGGAGACCACGGGCATGTTCAAGAAGTTGAGACGCACATTCTGGTGATGGGTTGATTTTTCCGGCCACCGGCGACAACGCGTGGGATGGCGTGTGAGCAGATTCCGGCGAGATGAACTTCGGACCAAAAGTAAGTTTGTTTTAAATTAAATTTCAAACCTATTGACAATTTCGATTTACTCATATGATCAATATGCCCTTGATGATACGTTAAAACATATTAATCGTGATTTAACGAATTTGATTAATCATTATTAATGATCTGATGATAAGTGTTAATAGAATATATATTCTAAATTATTTAACACTACTATGTGATCAATATGATAAATTAAAAGATTTAAAAGTAACATAATAGTTGTCATGTCGTGATGTGTTGAGTATAACTCATTATCGTAACAACCTGGACTATTATGAATATTTTGACTAGATTTGGAGTTATGACTTGCTCATTTATGAAATATAATTATTTCTTTATATTGTTACCACCTATATGGTTGGTTCTACTGATTTTAAATATCTCTACTCGTATAAATTTGATAATATTGTTATTATTTGATATTTCAACAAATGGTACCAGAAGTTACCATTACCAAAAGATTGTTGGATCTTAATGAAAATATTTTATCATTTGGTACCAGAAGTTACCAATATCTGTAGTTGAAAGGGTGGATGAAAATAAATTATTCAACAAAGAAAAAGGTTGATGTATGATAAGATAATATCACATGATAGAACGGATATGGCTAATGTGAAAATAATCTCATTAGTATTATGAGATAAATATTATATGATTATGATAAGCAGTTTTGATCAAAGTTCTTGCACAAGCACTTATGTACTCTAGAAGAAGTACATATTTACTTCAGAAGAAGTAAAGATTATCATACTGAAATGATATTATTATTATTGCTCCTGAAAAAGTATAAACGAGTCATATATGCAAAATACAAAAGGGAGAAACATTTATGATCCTCAAAATTAGAGATGTGTTTCGGGAGTAACCGTATCCTACCACCTCTGATCTTTTGAGGAAATAAAGAAACATTCAAAGAGGTGTGTTTCAAGAGTAAGAATACTTCATACTCTACCACCTTAAATCTTTGAGGTACACAAGATTAAACATTGATAAAATCCTAGAAATTTAAGGTGTGTCTCAAGAATGTGAATACTCCGTACTCTACCACCACCTATTCTAGGGTTCACAAAGTTAAGTTTACATTAACCGGACTTCATTTTCACTTGATCCCCTTCCTTGCGACCAATATATCTTAACTCCTGCTGGATCTTGTATGGGGATATATGACTGCAGCTTATCTAGTAGTTCATCGATAGTAGAAGCAGAAATAAGGATCCTTCTAGCAAATGGAGATATGAATCCCTGTTCCACAGCATAATCAAGAAATGTTAACAAACCATCAAAGAAATTGTTAATATTTAAAAGCCCAATAGGCTTAGTATTGAGATCCAGTTGAGCCCATGAGGTAATATTAAAGATTTCTTCTAAAGTACCAAAACCTCCGGGTAGGGCTATAAAGGCATCAGAACCATATAGCATGCAAGTTATGAGTTCATGGATAGATAAGGTTTGTATGCCCTCGTGTTTTGCTTGCAATATCTACCAAAGGAACAGGTATAACACCGATCACTTTTACTCGCTCTGTAAGAGCAAATTTGGAAACACAACCCATCAAACTACTGCTACCACCCCCATACACGAGAGTGATACCTTTCTCCCCCAATTTCTTTCCAAGATCCACTGCTGCTTCTAGATACCAAAAACCTTTCCCTACTTTTGATCCACAAAATATACAGATAGTTTTGATCTGTCGAAATTTTGGTCCTTCCATCTTTGAGAGTATAAGGAAGGAAAAACTTATGAGAAAATGATATTTTGGGATGCATGAAACTGTGAAAATCATTGGCTTTTTAAACTTGAAAAACTTCACTATTTACTGCTCGTCTTTTGAAAAAGTGAAAACCTACTTCTGACTAAATTACACTACTTTTGATAAAGCTTACCTTTCGGTGATTTTTCAATACACTTTATCAATGCTCGAGAAATGAAGCATGAAAATATTTTATAAATATATGTGCAAATATATACACACAATATACTGATTTACCTTGTATTAATGATAAATAGCCAAAACATCATTGTTTATAACAGCCTGGCAAACATGATCTTTTGCCATTATATTTTTGAGACTATAACGCTCTTTATCGCTGATGAATTTAGTCCATAAAGATAGTAGCTCACGCTGCACATACCCACTAGGGTGCGTCTCAAGAGTCAATCGGATATCATCCAATGACTCCTTACTCAGTCCACCCTTAATGAAGTCTATCTTATCATCTCGATTTATGGATGAATATCCTACTGACTTACAATGGGTATCATATGTCCATCGAGCACATTTGTAGCAACTATTTAATCTTTTTGCTCTTCGCTTCTTTGCAAAAGTACTCTTACCTAAGCCAGACTTGTGCTTAGAAAATGAATCCGGTAATTCACCAGCTAGTCGGACTTTTGCTTCGATCAACCAACGAACATCTTCTGGGATACCTTGATGCATAAGCAGTCTCAATCTTTCAAGTCGAACTCGGTAAATCTTTTTCAAAACATTTATCGGAAGATTAGAATAGTATTTGCGGATATTTGATAATATAACATCCATTCTGATCTTCTCCCAAAGTGATATATTTAAATGCATTATTTAAACGCATAAAGGAGCGCTCTGCGTGATATTGATTCCATCAAGAAATAATGGAATAAATTATTGAAAAGGTGGGAATAATGAGATAATGCGTCATTACCTTTTTCGATATAAGGGAAAATTTGGCGACAAGATTGAGAACATAAGATATTTTCTTGGATATTGTACCTGATTTTTCAGGTATACTAAAAGTAATAAAGGTATACTGATTTGAACTATACAGAAATACGTACTGATGAAATGAATACTGTATTGAACTAGAAGTTCATACATATGTACAAGTGAAATATCTTGCTGAACCAAAAGTTCTATAATGATTGGTTAGATTCCAATTCAAAAATTAGATTTATTGAGAATGCAAAATGACATTCATTAAAGAACCAGAAGATTGTTCAGGTTAACAAGTTATCATTGCTGCTTGTTCTCAAAAGCAAATTAATTATCCCACTAAGAAAATGAATGACTGATTATTTGCTCAAGTAATGATATTACGAGCAAAGTGATAAATGCTAGCATGAATATATATTAAAGTCATTAATGATTTTACGAATTAGTTGAGATAATAAAATATTATATTGCTAATGATTTAGCAGATTAAAAGCCTCAAGTTATTTTCTATGAGAACAATTTGAATATAAATATTTCTCATGCAGCAATATTTTACATACAAACATGTCAATACTATGAAATAAAGATTTGCTTGTGAAGCTTTATGATTTGTAAAAGTGCGATATGTATACAATCCACCAAAGCGCACTTAGATATATGATTGAGATTATATCCCTAAAAGGATGACATGTGTTATGGCATTTTAGCTGATTGATATAATACAATATTTGTGAACATTATGGGGAAAACATGCCTGAAGCGTAATTATGCCTGAAGCATAATGACTATCGATTCCAAAAATAAATATCTCTTGAATGATTGAGATGATCCCTTTGAGGCTAAATACTCATGGTGAGTAAAAGGGACAAATTAAATGTAAGAAACTCAGGTACCTGATGATAGAACATATAAAGAGATCTCTCTATGTTATATTGAGATGAAATGGAATCGATAAATAAGTCGACTACATACATAAAAATCCTCTTATGAAAATGAGGATGATGAAATTATAATACTTTGTCCAAGTATATAACCCCAATGTAGGGATTATTGTTCAAGGACCTGAAGTCCAAATGCTTAAATGTGTAAAGCCAGTAATTATATGTACAAATGAAAAATATTACACAGTCATAAAAGACGACTCGTTGGCGCAAAATTTTTCATAGAACTGGCATGATATATGGTGGATAGACTATAGTCTAAATCACTAGTTTGAGCTCTTTGATATACCAATGAGTGAGATCAAAATGTATGATTCTCATCTCAGTACTTTGAGAGTATTCTTTGATGTACCAGTTGATCGCGGTACGTTGGGATTTCAAGTAAAATGATTGTAGATTATATGTCGAAATTGATATATATTTCAATGATTGATTATACAAATCAGAAATTGTGGTTTATAGAACATACATGTATAATCAATGAAAGATTCAATATACCCAGATTGGTATCATTATAGGATGATACAAATGACTCCATGATATAATATGTTGAAAGTGAAATTGGAGTGTACTATTTATGACATCTGGGAAATTGATTATTCACTAGAAGTGAATATGAACATGAATATGTTTAATTATTCACCGGAAGTGAAAGATGCAATCGATAAATTAGTACAACATTGTGTAATATATCATGTTATGACATCATGAGCTATGAACGATTTCTATAAAGCTCATCATAAATTATATGTTTGATGAAAAGATTCGTGATTCCACCAATATACTTGTGATATTCCATGAAAGAAATAAATACGCATTGCACTCTTTTTCCCTTAGCTGAGGTTTTGTCCCACAGGGTTTTCCTAGCAAGGTTTTTAATGAGGCAACAGTTAAGACGTATTGATGAAAATTAATGAGAATAATGTACTCTTTTTCCCTTCGCTGAGGTTTTGTCCCACAGGGTTTTCCTAGCAAGGTTTTTGAGGCATTATCATAGCTATCGACAAGCTATAATTCAGCAACACATTGTCCCACCGGCGTACCCGAATTAAACCGCTGTTGCGGTGGTGAATATTAAACCGCTTTGCGGTGACGATTGCTAAACCGCTTGATGATGGCAAGTTTTAAACCGCTACGCGGTGGAAATGTGATAACCTGGTTCCGAGTAAGGAAAAGTGTCCATTGCATTCTGATTGGCTAGAAGATACACTAAGTGAGCTCACGATAGAATTGAAGTTAAAGTTTTGGAAATGTTTAAGTGAAAGTTTGAAAAGTATGAAAGTCTTGAAAAGTAAAGTAAATGGAGATACATACTTTGTATGGTCCAAGGATTTTCATGTCATGAGCATGTTACTGAGCTTTAACTCACCCCAATCCCTCCCCAATATTTCAGGTGATGAAAGCTAGATGAGACGAGGAGAGCACTCGATGTCAAACTTAGGCTATACCTGCTTTCAATTTTTAAAAATAAAGTTGAATTAGAATTTACTCAAGTTTCTCATTAATTATTTCTTAATTCATTTATTATTGATAATTGTTTGGTTGGAGTTAGTTTTGAATTAGGTATTAGTATTGCATTAGAGGTTAAATTACCTCTAATTTCATTTGTTAAAGTTTACTGATTTGTGACTATATGTTGTGGAGTATGGGATTTTTGAATGGTTTTGGTGATGATTGGAATCTAATGGGTTGAGATGCATGTTTTAAAAATGGTTATGATGTCTCTCTACAGGTTGGTTAAGTCCAATTTATAGAGGAGACTCTGCCGAAATTTCTATAAAATTTTATAATAGAAAAATTAAAATTTGAGGTTTTACACAATTTGTTTCCGCATTTAAGTAAAGGAAAGTTAACATGCCTAGGTTTAAAAATTTTGAACTTGGGGTGTTACAAGCTAGGTACTGCATGATAAGAAGAGTTTTTTTTTTCCACAGAATCTTGACATTATCTTACCTTAGATGCCTCAAAACTTCAAAAGGTGCTCAAGCTGATGTGATCCAAAGTAGGAGACCAAAGGAGAAGTCAAGCTATTGGCAATGCGACTGTGATCTACTTGGGAAACGGAACAAGTTTCATGTTTGAGTCGAGCCGAGAAGACGGACGGAGCAAGCCGAGTCGAAGGGTCGAACTTCGAGGTCCAGAGGCAAATTCACGACTGTAAGTCCCAGACGTCACGGCTGTAACGACCCCTCGGGTTTGAACAAAGAATTTCAAGATATTCATACTTATGGTCGTAACTAGCAATCAGAAGGCCACTTAAGGCCGTAAGTGAATAAATTACGGTCGTAACTTTACTTTCTCCAAAATTTCCCGAATTAAGATTTATATTCCGTTTTGCTTTATTATTTCCATATTTTTGGGCCCATTAGCGGTTAAACCTTTTTTTAGAGTATGACTCTACAGTGGCCATTCATTGCATCACCTAGACGAGCGGGCCTTGGCAGATTCATGGGATTCTTAGACATATCAGGGATATTCTTCATCTGGACAAGGACACTATCTCTCACATTTATAGTGGGGGTAATCAGTTTTCTGGTTCACTTGCTTCTGAGGGATGGGACTCGAGAATTAACCAAGAGTATGGATCACAGGATCTACCATGCAGCATTAGGGTACTTCTACATATCAACAGACATGGACTTCCCAGCTCCAGAGGATTATAGTCTAGTTTTTATCTTTTATTCTTTAGATTTAAGGGGCATGTTTTTCCCCTTTTATTTCTTCCAATCCTTTTTTATCAGTTGCTACATTTCCTTTATCTTGGAGGTCAGGTCTATGACCCCTCCTTCCATGTACTATTTAATTTTAATGTTAGCTCGTGGCCCGCACGAGGATAAACTGTGAACGGCTCAACTTATTAAAAAAATATTATCAATTTCATTTATTGTAAAGACAGTTTGGCTGATTATTGAATTAAATTGTAAGAGAGTTTTCTCTTGTTAAATGTTGAGGAGTCCATTTATTTTCGAACTTATCAAAGATCGATTCTTTGTGGCATTCACCTACGAACTTTTCAAGGAATTAGGCAATCCTAGTGGCATTCATTTATTCCAGTTCTTTCCTCCGCATCGTCAATTTCTTGCGTCATCTATTTTTATTGTTTCTTCATTAAATCTAATTTAGATCTTTCCCAGGTTATTGTTTGTATTTATTCCGCATTTTTCGTCGAGATTCCCGAGTGGGATCACTTCATTTGGTATCAAAGCTTTGATCTATTTTAGATTTTTGCATTTTCTTTATTTCTTGTGTTCTTCGTGCCAGTAGAGTTTTTCCAGCTTTTGATCCATAAAATTCATTCCAAAAATTTCAAACATGTTTTTCGTGTTCGTTTCTCGTTCAAATCTATTCCGTTTGTTTTGATATGTTCGTAGTCAAATTTCATATTAAAAAAAATATATATCCGAAAATTACAAAAAAAAAATCGAATATTCTGACAATTTCTCAATTCCTGTTTTTCTTCGTATCTTCCATAAATTCCTTAGTTTTGATCCTTGATTAGTTCCTGAGTGAAGTTTGGAGGGACAAAGAGTGATACACGAGCGAAAACACACGTGAGAAGATTTTCTTTTGTTATTAAAAAAATGTCTTATAGAGAGGAACCTACATCATCATCTTCGGTGAGCGACAACAAACAACCCAAGGGTGTGAATCGAAAACTTGAGCATGGTAATGAGGTGATGGCAGCGATGCAGGAACAGATTGATAAAATAATGGCTCGGATGGCGGAACGGGATGCAGAGTGTGATCAACGACACAGGAACAAATCTCACAATGGTTCTAAGCTTAGGAGAGGTTGTCAACATGAGGTTAGTATGGATGATGAGAGTATTTGTAGTGGAAGTGTATTTTCCATGGCGAGTGTGCGAAGAAGGGATAGAGAAGATAGGAATAGAAGGAAGGATGATAGGGAACATCATGATGTTAGGAGGCATCAGGAAGGTAGGGTTATTGAGGATGGAGCCCTTGGGAAAATTAAAATGAAAATACCGCATTCCAAGGTAGGAGTTATCCGGAGGCATACTTGGATTGGGAAACTAAAGTTGAGCTACTATTTGATTGTCATCATTATTCCGAGAAGAAGAAGGTGAAATTGGCAACGGTTGAATTCACGGATTATGCAATCAGCTAGTGGGATCAATTGGTGACAAGTAGGAGGAGGAATCTTGAAAGGCCAGTGGAAACTTGGGGTAAACTAAAGACTATAATGAGGAAACGGTTTGTGCCAACTCATTATTATAGGGATATAATAATGAGTTCCGAACCTGAGTTGTGGATGGACGGTAGAATCTTGACCCAATATTCACGACACAAAGATCGATGATGCAGAATAAAGAACCAAGACTTTTGAAAATTATGGCCGTAACTTTACTTTTTCCAAAAACGGGATTGGTTGATTATTGAATTAAATTGTGAGAAAGTTTTCTCTTGTTAAAGGTTGAGGAGTCCCTTTATTTTCGAACTTATCAAGGAATTAGGCAATCCTTGCGGCATTAACCAATTCCAATTCTTTCCTCTATATCGTCAATTTCTTGCGTCGTGAGGTTTGGGTTGGAATCCTATCATCTATTTTATTGTTTCTTCATTAAATCTAATTTAGATCTTTCCTAGGTTAATGTTTGTGTTTATTCAACGTTTTCCGTCTAGATTCCCGAGTAAGATCACGTCATTTGGTATTAGAGCTTGGATCTATTTCATATTCTTGCATTTTCTTGATTTTTCGCGTTCTTTGTGTTCTTCATAGTTTTCCTTGATTTGATCTATTTAAAAATCCCATAAAATTTCAAACTTGTTTATTTTAGTCAATTCTTATCTGAATCCAATTCCGTTTGTTTTGTTGCACTCGTAGTTGAATTTCGGATTTAAAAAAATGAAAATTTCCCGAAAAATCCAAACTTCGAGAATTTCTCAATTTTCTATTATTTCTTCATGTCTTACATAAATTTCTTGATTGTTGATCCTTGATTAATTCTTGGGTGAAATTTGAAGGGATAATAGTGATACACAAGTGATAAATTTAGTGATGAATTTTAATTCTTCTGCTTGTTATTAACCATGTCTCGTAGGGAAAAATCTTCATCATCATCATCATCATCATCATCATCATCATCATCATCATCAGGTGATAACAAGAATTTAAAACTGCTGGAAGCCATGCGGGAACAAATTGAGAAGATAATGGCTAGGATGGATAAGGAGGATGCAATGGAAGAACGAGTCAAGGAACGATCTTATGCTAATTCTAGAGCTAGGAGGGATAAAAGGCGTGAATGCCATGCTAGGTTTGGAGATGGGGTAGATGAACGGTCATTGAGGCAAAAGGAAGAGGCAAGGTCATCTCTGCGCTCTTATCCTACATCTTGATCAAAATGGGAGAGTGAGAACCACGTTCCAAAAAGAAGGGAGGAACCGTCATCCAAAGGTAACTATACTTCTTAGTCCAAGTCTCTTAAGTATAGGAATGTTAAGTGTTTTAAATGTTTGGATTTGGATCATATTGCACTTCAAAGTCCACATAAAAAGGATAGACATGATGTGAAAGTTGTTTCTGGAGATAAAGTTGAAAGGATGCCTAAGTTAAAAAATGCTTGTGATAGTGATAACTTGAAAAATATTGCAGTAGACGAGTCACTTGTTAATAGGCGTGCTCTTAGCATTAGATGTAAAGTGGACGGTGTGGGTAATGAGGATGAGTAGAGGGATAATATTTTTCGCATTAGATGCTTAGTGAATGATAAAGTTTGTAGTATGTGATTGATGGGGGGAAGTTGTACAATGTAGTTAGTACAATGTTGATAGAAAAATTGGGATTATCTTTAAGGAAACATCCAAAGCAATATAAATTGCATTGGTTGACTGAGTAAGTGGAAATTAAAGTGAATAAACATGTTTTGGTGACTTTTTCTTTTGGTGGATATTCTGATAAGGTAATTGTGATGTGGTACCTATGCAAATTAGTCACATGTTGTTCGGAGGCCTTGGCAACATAAATGGGTTGTGCTACTTAATAGATACATGAACAGATACAGCCTGGTGAAAGGGGGGAAGAAGTTTACTCTAATGCCCTTATCTCCAACTCAGACCTTGAAAGATCAATCGAAAGTGAAAAGTGAGTTTGAGAGGAAAAATAAGAGAGTTGAGGCCACGACCTCAAAAAAAGGAGAGAGAGAGATAAAAAGAGAGTTGAGGTCACGACCACAGAAAAAGAAAAAAATGAGTGCAAGGTGAAAAAGAGAATAGAGTCCACCATAAAAATGAGTTTATTTGCACTTGTGCATGCTAATACATCCCTCCCCAGCTATATTAAATTTGTTTTGTAGGTGTCTATGTTAAACTATGAGCTTAAAACATGGGAAAAATTCATTAGCACAAATGAGCAGCCCAAAAGGTCGAGAAAGTTAAAGGAGAGTAAGGGGCAATCCAAAATTTTGAAGGGTAGCACAAAGCACAAGCATGAACATCAATCACATAGAAGCAAGTATAAGCATGAACTAAGAGATAACAAAACCAGAAGTTACAAGAGGATTGGGTCAGTTCTAGATTCGAGGTCGAGTCCTTTTCAAGGGGCAGTACCCTCCAATAATTACAAGGCATCCGACCTCCCTCAAGAACTGGAGGACCCAGTGGTTTTGGGTCGGTGGTGATTGGCAGTGTACTCCTTCAAATCCTGATCCTGAGATAACGGTTCCCCGAACTCTCTCTTTCCCCCGTGAGTCTTTAAACTTCCTTACGTAGGTGCATAATTCTCCTAAACCAGTATATTTCCTTTGTAATCCCCTATGCTCATGTATTTTTTTGATTTCGAAGGTCATACATACGCCCACCTGCTGCCTAGAGAAGACTTAGAAGTGGTGAAGAAGCTGTTTGACTACCGAGGCGATTTTCAGAAGGTTATTTCCTCGAGAAAACTCTTAGTAAAACACGGTTTGATGCGAGAGATGGGTATGCTCCTACTTCCCCCTCTATTTTGGCTTATTCGTTTATGCTTCACTCTTGGCTTAACGTTCTTCCTGCAGGCTCAAGGGTGACGCAATCCCAATCGGAAATCTCAACGAAAAAGTGGAATAACAAAAATAATAACCTAGGAAAGATTTAAAACAGATTAAACATAAGAAAACAAGAAATAAATAACGGAATTAAATGATAGAATTGACGATAAAACCTTGACCCAATATTCACGACGTGAAAATGGTACGGAATATGAACCAAGATTGATGAACGCCACAAGGGTTGTCAATTCTTTGATAAGTTCATTGGATGAACGACACAAATATTCAATCTTTAATAAGTTCAAGAAAAATGGACTCCTCAACCTTTTCAAGAGAAAACTCTCTCACAATTAACTCAATAATCAACTAAAACTGTCTTACAATAATAAAATTGTGAATAATATAATGAAAAATGACCTAATACGAACCCTAGCCACATTAGGGTTGGAAAATAGAATTAGTAATTAATAAAAACAGAAATTAACTTAAAAATCACCAAAATCTGCTTCTGTCACAACCGTGCGATCGCTTGGGCTTCGTGTCGCGATCGCGTGGAGTCTCCTGAAACTCTCGGGTGGAATTTTGAAGCCATCGCAGGATACTCTTCACCACGCGATCGTGTGGTAGTCCCGACTGCACCTCTTTTCTTCCTTTTGAAACAACGTGATCCAGTTTGATTCTTTGTTAGGGCCCAACACAGAACTTGCTCTGTTTCTCACATAAATTACTGTCGTATAGCCAATGGCTTGACTTCTGCTTTCAACACCTACTTCGGATCACATCATTCCCCCTCACTTGAAAAGGATTCGACCTCGAATCTGGAAGTGGTCCAGTTCTCTTGCCACTCCTGTATTTCATGGTTTGATGCTCATGCTTATGCCTTGTACTTCTTCGGCCTTTTGGGCTTCTCCTTTGTGCCAATGAATTTCTTCCTTATTAGGATCATGGTTTGATTAAGGCACCTGCAAAACAAATTTCATAAAGCTGGGGAGGGGTTTGTTAGCTTGGTTAAGTGCAAGGGATGGGGCCTTATAGCTCAACCATTGTACAAATAAGCTCATTTTGTAGATGGGCTCTCTTTTCTTTTTGTACTCATTCTCTCCTTTTTCTGAGGTCGTGGTCTTAACTCTCTTGTATTCAACTTTCACACCCTCTCCTTTTTTTGAGGTCATGGCCTCAACACTCTTAATTTTTTTTTTTGTCGAACTCACCTTTGATTTTGAATTGATTCTCTCGGGCTTCCTTAGGAGATAAAGGCACAAGGATAATTTTATTCCCATCCTTCACAAAAGAATATTGATTCTTAAACCCATCGTGCACCACCCTCCTATCATGTTGTCATGGCCTCCCCAACAAAATATGGCCAACATGCATAGGCACTACATCGACAAACGACTTCATCGGTATACCCACCAATCGAAAAACCCACCAAAACCTGCTTGTTCACCTTAATTTCACCGGACTCATTCAGCCATTGTAACTTATAAGGCCTAGGGTGTTTCATCAAACTAAAGCCCAATTTTTCAACCAATATTGTATTAACCACATTAGTACAAATCCCCCATTAATCACCAAACCACAAACCTTTTCACCCACTAAGCATCTAGTGTGAAATAGATTGTCCATTTGCTCACCAATTTCATCCACCCTAACTCTAGAACTAAGGACACGCCGATTAACAAGCGAACATTTAACAGCATAAGTCAATCCTTCATCATCACTACTACTAGCCCTCGCATCCTGTAATCTAGGCATCCTGATGAGTTCCGGAGTGGCTCAACGAGCATTGACCCGTTGCACGTGCCCGTAGGACCAATAACGAGACAAAGAGCCAAAAGAATCAAGCAGGCAATGCAAGGATTTATGCAAGTGTGGATGGACGAGTGCTCGAGTGCAAAGACTTCATTTACGTTGCATAACAAAGTGGAAGAAGAACCAAAGTTGTTACTACGCATTTGGAATAAAGAACAACAAGAAATTGAGGCAGAAGCATTCTCACGGCTGTAAAGGTCATTGTCATGGCCGTAACAAATGTTTTTAATTTTTAGTCCGTAGCTTTCTTACGGCCGTAAACTCATAAGTCACGGCCGTAACTTAGGTTCCGTATTTTAAGATAATGTTAGGCGTTTTGGGCTTTTTAGTTTAGGTTGAATTCTAGTTTATTTTTAGTTGCTTTATTTTTTTAGTCTATATATATGGCTTTATTCAGCATTGTAAAATACAACTTTTATTCTTGAGATTAATCATATTGAAGGTGAGATATTCCCTTATATTTTCTTCGTGTTCTCGTCGAACAAATTGAACTTATCAAAGGATTTGACAACCTTTGTGGCGTTCCCCCTTTGTGGTTCTTATCTCCGCATCGTAACGGGTTTTGGGTTTAATATACCCATAGTTCTTGCATCGTGAGGTCGGGGTTGCATTGTTACCGTCTATTATCTTGGATTTTAGAGCTTTCCGGCGTTTAATTCCCGTGTTCTTGGTGATCTCCGTATCGGATCACATCATCTGGTATCAGAGCCTGTCTCTAAATCCAATTATTTAGTATTCCAGTTCCTTTTCTTTTATTTCCAGTTATTAATCATTCAAAAAAAAAAAAAAAAAAATCCATTCCAATTCTTGTTTCTTGAAATTTCTCCAGAAAATTCAAGATTTGCCAATTTCTGTTTTCTTGTTCTTGATTATTCTTGTTGAATAGGATATTAAAAAAAAAATAGAAAAAAAAAGAAAAGAGATAGTTGTTGATTTGAACAAGAAATCAAGAAAATAATCTTGGGCAAATCTTTCCAACAAATCCTTGTTTCCATAAAATTCCTTATTCTTGTTTCCATTAAAACTTCTTCTTGCAATAGAACTCTTGTTTCCATAATTTCTTTCTTAAATTTCCTAATTCCAATATTTTCCATCAACTTTCCTTATTTGCACTTTGGGGTTTATTCCACAAGGACCAAATTCGTGACTAGTTTAGTGGGTTCTTTGAGAACGTGGGAAAAAGGGAATAGAGAGGAAAAAGGCAGAGTGGTGAGATTAATAGAGGAAAAAAGCCAAATTGAGTGATACACGAGCTATAAAACACGTGAGGATCTTTATTTAATTTTTTCTCTTTTCTTTATTACTAACCATGTCACAGAAAGAAGTTTCGTCAACGGAAAATGATCTTCAAGATTTTAAAATGGTTGCAATGGTGGAGGAACGGTTTGAAAAATGGGAGGCGAGGTTGGATGCCAAGTTGGAAGCAAAATTTGGTCCACAATCCGGTGAGAATGTGGAAAGGGTAAATAATCCGGGGGAGACACGTGGTGCGGAAATTGCTCAACCACGTCAGGATCAACCGCGCAATTTCCCTAATTTACGGAGACCACTAAGGTATGACTTCAACCCACAATTTAGAGCTAGGAATGAACGTGTTGAGGTTGTTGATAGTGATGAGGATAGTGGTGAATTATCTATTACTAGTGTTGGTAGGAGACGAGATCGGGGAGAAAGACGTGATAGGGGATATAGGCGTGATCGTAGGGATGATGTCGATGGACATGTTGGTAACATTAAAATGTCCATTCCCTCGTTTCAGGGTAAGAGTAATCCGGACGTTTATTTTGAATGGGAAAAGAGGGTAGAATTAATTTTTGATTGTCATAATTATTCCGAATTTAAAAAGGTTAAATTGGCAGTCGTAGAATTTACTGATTATGTTATAGTATGGTGGGATCAATTGGTTACTAGTAAAAGGAGAAATGGGGAGAGGCCAATTGAAACTTGGGATGAGTTGAAGGCCCTTATGAGAAAACGGTTTGTGCCTGGACATTACTATAGGGATCTCTACCAAAAACTACAAACCCTTTCCCAAGGTAGTAAGAGTGTGGAGGATTACCATAGGGAGATGGAGGTTGCCATGATTAGGGCAAATATAGAGGAAGACCCGGAGGCAACAATGGCTAGGTTTTTAAATGGTTTAAATCGAGATATTGCAAATGTTATTGAATTGTAGCATTATATCGATTTGGAGGAAATGCTTCACATGGCCATGAAGGTGGAGCGACAACTAAAAAGGAAGGGAACTTCAAAATTCTCTACAACTTCTAATTCTTTTGGTAAGTCTACATGGAGCAGGACTTCTAAAAATGAAGGGGTTGTGCAGAAAAATAAATTTGAGACACCAAAGGGAAAAGTAGAGCCACCCAACAAAGGTAAAATTGCTTCTGATTCTCAAACTCCTAGGACTAGAGATATTCGTTGTTTTAAATGTTCAGGCTTAGGACATATTTCTTCACAATGTCCAAATAAACGAATATTGGTTATGCGTGACGGGGTATTAAGTTCAGAGGATGAGAAAGAGAGAGAAGTGGAGGATGAGTATAAGGATATGCCAGCTCTAGAGGAT
This sequence comes from Ligustrum vulgare, assembly GCA_963555705.1. Lineage (NCBI taxonomy): Eukaryota > Viridiplantae > Streptophyta > Magnoliopsida > Lamiales > Oleaceae > Ligustrum > Ligustrum vulgare. The sequence continues at coordinate 19,278,371 of OY743188.1, forward strand.
GTTAGCGAAAATGATGATGGGGACTATGCAGTAGCTAAATCACTTGTCACTAGGAGAGCCCTTAGTACTCAAGTTAAGGTGGAAGAGTCGGGTGAGCAGCGAGAAAATATATTCCATACTAGGTGCTTTGTAAATAACAAGGTGTGTAGTTTGATAATAGATGGTGGTAGTTGTGCGAATGTTGCTAGCACTACTCTAGTGGAGAAATTATGCCTACCTATACTAAAACACCCTAGGCCATATAAGCTACAATGGTTAAATGAATCAGGTGAGATTAAGGTGAATAAACAGGTGGTAGTTGATTTGGCGATTGGGAAGTATGAAGATAGGGTGGTTTGCGATGTGGTACCCATGCATGCGGGGCACATCTTGTTGGGAAGGCCATGACAATTCGATAGGAAGGTTATTCATGATGGCTTTAAAAATAGGTATACCTTCACTAAGGATGGGAAAAATATCAAACTAATGCCTTTATCACCTCAACAGGTCTATGAAGACCAATTGAAATTAAAAAGTGAGGAAGAGAGAAAGAGGGTCGGGACCACGTTCCCGGAAAAAGGAGAGTTGAGTGAACAGAAGAGGGTCGGGACCACGATCCCGGAAAAAGGAGAGTTGTGTGAAAAACCGAGAGTTGGGACCACGATCCCAGAAAAAGGAGAGGGTGTGAAGAGTGCCAGTAAAAGAGAGAAAACAAAAGTGAGCTTCTACGCAAAACAGAGTGATATCACCAAAGCTATTTCTACAAATAAGCCAGTGATTTTACTAATGTACAAGGAGTCTCTCCTTGTACTTGATGAAGCTAACCACTCCCTCCCCAGTTTAGCTGTATCTCTTTTGCAAGAATTTGCAGATTTATTTCTCGAGGAGATTCCTAGTGGGCTGCCGCCAATTCGAGGGATTGAACACCAGATTGACTTCGTGCCGGAGCAGTCATTCCAAATAGGCCAGCTTATAGGAGCAATCCCGAAGAGACCAAAGAGCTACAAAAGCAGGTTGAAGAGCTATTGAAAAAGGGCTATGTTCGGGAAAGCATGAGCCCATGTGCAGTACCAGTTTTGTTGGTGCCAAAAAAAGATGCGACTTGGAGGATGTGCGTGGATTGTAGAGCAGTCAACAATATTACGGTAATGTATCGCCATCCCATACCTAGACTTGATGAACTATATGGTGCTTGTATTTTTAGCAAAATAGACCTTAAGAGTGGTTATCACCAAATTCGTATGAAAGAAGGTGATGAATGGAAAACCGCCTTCAAAACCAAATATGGATTATATGAATGGATGGTTATGCCGTTCGGCCTCTCAAATGCACCTAGCACTTTTATGAGGTTAATGAATCATGTCTTGCGTGCTTACATTGGTAAATTCGTTGTGGTATACTTTGATGACATTTTGGTATATAGTAAGAACTTAGGCGATCACATTGAACATCTAAGATCTGTTTTGGAAGTTTTGAAAACTGAAAAACTATATGCTAATTTTAAAAAGTGTACTTTTTGCATGGAAAAGGTTATTTTTCTTGATTTTGTCGTTAGTGCTAATGGTGTTGAGGTAGATGAGGAGAAAATTCGTGCTATTAAAGAATGGCCAACTCCCAAAAGTATTACGGAGGTTAGGAGCTTCCACTGGTTGGCTGGGTTTTATAGGAGATTTGTTAAAGATTTTAGCGCACTTGCAGCACCACTAATAGAAATAGTAAAGAAAAGTGTAGGATTCCATTGGGGGGTAGCACAAGAAAATGCTTTTAAAATGCTTAAGGATAGGTTATGTTCTGCACCGGTTTTGGCTTTACCTAACTTTAACCAAACCTTTGAGATTGAATGTGATGCATCAGGAATAGGTATTGGAGCCGTTCTTATGCAGGAAAAAAGGCCGCTTGCATTTTTCAGTGAAAAGCTGAGTGTGGCAGTTTTGAATTATCCTACCTACGACAAGGAGCTTTATGCTCTTGTTCGTGCCTTGGAGACATGGCAGCACTATCTGTGGCCAAAGGAATTCGTCATACACACTGACCACGAGTCACTGAAACACCTCAAGGGTCAAGGTAAGCTAAACAAAAGACACGCCCGTTGGATGGAATTCATCGAGACTTTTCCATACATCATTCGCTATAAGCAAGGTAAGGAGAATGTGGTAGCCGATGCCCTTTCTCGCAGGTACGTACTTCTAAACTCTTTAAATGCGAAGTTGCTTGGGTTTGAATATATAAGAGGTATGTATGCTAATGACCCTGATTTTTCTATCATTTACGCTTCATGTAATGCATGATGGCTATTTGTTTAGGGAAAGTAAACTTTGTGTGCCTAATTGTTCTATGCGTGAATTGCTAGTGCGTGAGGCTCATGGTGGGGGTTAATGGGACACTTTGGTGTTATTAAGACATTAGAAACTTTACAAGAGCACTTTTATTGGCCTAAAATGAAAAAGGATATTCACCATATTTGTGAAAGGTGCATAACTTGTAAGCAATCTAAGTCTAGAGTCTTACCACAAGGTTTGTATACACCTTTGCCCGTACCTAATGAACCTTGGGTAGATATATCCATGGATTTTGAGTTAGATCTGCCTAGGACAAAAAAAGGTAGAGACTCGATATTTGTGGTGGTAGACAGGTTTAGCAAAATGACGCATTTTATTCCTTGTAATAAAACTGATGACGCAACAAACATAGCTGACCTATCTTTAGGGAGGTTGTGAGACTCCATGAGGTACCTAGGAGTATTGTGTCTGATAGGGATGTTAAGTTCCTAAGCTACTTTTGGAAAGTCTTGTGGGGAAAGATGGGTACTAAATTATTATTTTCTACTACATGTCACCCGCAAACTGATGGCCAAACGGAGGTAGTTAATAGGACATTAATCCAACTTTTACGCACTGTAATAAATAAGAATTTAAAAAGTTGGGAGGAATGTCTGTCATTTGTGGAATTTGCTTATAATCGATCTGTGTATTCTACTACTTCATATTCACCTTTTGAAGTTGTTTATGGTTTCAACCCGCTAACTCCTCTTGATCTAATTCCTATACCTGCAGATGAATGGAGCAGTTTGGACGGGGCGAAAAAAGCTAAGCTTGTGAAAGAGCTTCATGAGAAGGTGAAAGGGCAAATTGAAAAGAAAAATGAGCGTTATGCGACTCATGCCAACAAGGGTAGGAGGCAAGTGACGTTCGAGCCCGGTGATTGGGTGTGGGTGCACTTGCGAAAGGAGCGATTTCCAACCCAAAGAAAGTCTAAGTTGCAGCCAAGAGGCGATGGACCTTTTCAGATCCTTGAAAAGATAAATGAGAATGCATATAAACTCGATCTTCCAGGTGAGTATAACGTGTCTGCTTCTTTTAATGTTGCTGATCTTTCTCTGTTTGATGCAGGTGATGATTCGAGGACGAATCCTTTTCAACAGGGAGGGGATGATGAGTTCCAGAGTGGCTCAACGAGCGTTGACCCGTTGCACGTGCCCGTAGGACCAATAACGAGACAAAGAGCCAAAAGAATCAAGCAGGCAATGCAAGTATTCATGCAAGCGTGGATGGACGAGTGCTCGAGTGCAAAGACTTCATTTACGTTGCATAACAAAGTGGAAGAATAACCAAAGGTTTTACTACGCATTTGGAATAAAGAACAACAAGAAATTGAGGCAGAAGCATTCTCACGGCCGTAAACCTACTTTTACGGCCGTAAAACCATGTTGGCGGATTTTGGACAGAAAGGCCTTCACGGCCGTAACATATCTTCTTACGGCCGTAAACGGAAGAAGAAGAATTACGGCCGTAATAAATGTCTCACGGCTGTAACCCAGGATTTGGTAACTTATATTTTTTCAGAAGGTTGATTACGGCCGTAAAGGTCATTGTCACGGCCATAACAAATGTTTTTAATTTTTAGTCCGTAGCTTTCTTACGTCCGTAAACTCATAAGTCACAGCCGTAACTTAGGTTCCATATTTTAAGATAATGTTAGGCGTTTTGGGCTTTTTAGTTTAGGTTGAATTCTAGTTTATTTTTAGTTGCTTTATTTTTTTAGCCTATATATATGGCTTTATTCAGCATTGTAAAATACAACTTTTATTCTTGATATTAATGATATTGAAGGTGAGATATTCCCTTATATTTTCTTCGTGTTCTCGTCGAACAAATTGAACTTATCAAAGGATTTGACAACCTTTGTGGCGTTCCCCCTTTGTGGTTCTTATCTCCGCATCGTAACGGGTTTTGGGTTTAATATACCCATAGTTCTTGCGTCGTGAGGTCGGGGTTGCATTGTTACCGTCTATTATCTTGGATTTTAGAGCTTTCCGGCGTTTAATTCCGCGTGTTCTTGGTGATCCCCGTATCGTATCACATCACATCCCCTCAAACTCATCCTTCAAACTAATGTCACCATTATCACACGAAAACATTACCATCTTATTTGGACACTTGGATGCTATATGACCCGAACACAAACACTTAAAGCACTTAATATTTCTATCCATAGTAGGTTGAGAATCAGAAATATTTTTACCTTTTGTCGTAGGTTTCTCCTTTCCTTTCGATTCATGTTCATCATTTTGATCCCTCCTTGGTTGTGATGTAGGATAAGACCCCGACAAGTGTTTTACTGCCCCTTTTCGCTTCAATTGTCTTTCCACCTTCTTTTCCATGTACACCATGTTCTCCAAATCCACATAGTGTTGTAGCTCAATCACATTAGCAATGTCCCTATTTAGCCCACTCAAAAATCTTGTCATTGTAGCTTCCCGATCCTCTACCACATTGGCCCTAATCATCGCCACCTCCATATCCTCATGATACTCCTCTACACTCCTTGTTCCCTGAGTTAAACCTTGCAGCCTCTGATAGATATCATTATAATAATGAGTTAGCACAAATCGCTTCCTCATTATAGTCTTTAACTCACCCCAAGTTTCCACCAGCCTCTCAAGATTCCTTCTCCTATCCGTCACTAATTTATCCTACAAGGTGAGTGCATAGTCCGTGAATTCAATCACTTCCAATTTTTCCTTCTTCTTCTCAGAATAATGATGACAATCGAAGAGTAGTTCAACCTTGGTCTCCCAATCCAAGTGTGCCTCCAGATCACTCCTACCCTAGAACGATGGTTTTTTTTCATTTTAATGTTCCCAAGGTTGTCAACCACAACATCCCTACCTCCTTGATGCCTCCTAACATCACGATACTCCATATCATACCTCCTCTCATACCTACCTCCTATATCCCTCCTTCGCATACTTGCCACCGAAGATATACTACCACTCTCAATCCCCACCCCCTCATCATCCACTAACTCGAGAACCATTATGAGATTGATCTCGAGGTCGTTGATCACATCTGTACCTCGATTCTCGATATGAGCCATAAACCTCTCGAATTTTTCCCGCATTGCTACAATATCATCATTACCTTGCTCAATTTTTCTATCCAGAATCTTGGGTTATTTTTTGTCACCCACAGACGATGATGATGTAGATCCCTCTCCGTAAGACATTTTTTAATTACAAAAGAAAATTCTCCTCACGTATATTTTCACTAGTGTATCACTCTTCTATCCCTTCAAATTTCACCCAAGAACTAATCAAGGATCAACAATCAAGGAATTTATGGAAGACACGAAAGAGTAAAAAAAATTGAAAAAATTTCGAAATTTGGGACTTTTTGGAAATTTTTCGATTTTTTTTTCAACTGCTAGAAAATTTGACTACGATTATGGCAGAAAAAAAGGAATTGGATTCGGACAAAAAACGAACTCGAAAAACACTTTTGAATTTTTTGACAGGATTTTTATGAATCAAAAGCTCAAAAAAGTTAACTGGCATGAAGAACACAAAGAAGTCAAGAAGGTCAAGAAAATGGCAAGAATCTGAATTAAATCCAAGCTTTGATACCAGATGACGCGATCCCGATCGGGAATCTCGACGAAAACGCGGAATAACAAAAATAATAACCTAGGAAATATTTAAAACAAATTAAACACAAGAAAACAAGAAATAAATAACATAATTGAATGATATGATTGATGATAAAACATTTACCCAATATTCACGATGTGAAAACGATGCGAAATATGAACCAAGATTGGTGAACGCCACAAGGGTTGTCAATTCCTTGATAATTTTGTTGGGTGAACGCTGCAACGATTCAATCTTTGATAAGTTCAAGAAAAAGGGACTCCTCAACCTTTTCAAGAGAAAACTCTCACAATTAATTCGATAATCAACCAAAATTGTATTAAAACAATTAAATTGTGAATAATGTAACGAAAAACAACCTAGTACTAACCCTAGCCACATTAGGGTTGGAAAATAGAATTAATAATTAATAAAAACGGAAATTAATTTAAAATTTGCAAAAATCTGCTTCTGTCACAATCACCGATCGCTTGGGCTTTAGTGTCGCGATCGAGTGGAGTCGCTTGAAACTCTCGGGTGGAATTTTGATGCCATCGCGCGATCCTCTTCACCACGCAATTAGGTGGTAGTCTCGGGTGCACCTTTTTTCTTCCTTTTGGAACAACATGATCCGGTTTGATTCTTGGTTCAGGCCCAACACGGAACTTGCTCCATTTCTCACGTAAATCACTATCGTTACACCAATGGCTCGACTTCTGCTTTCGATGCCTAATTGGGATAACATCGAAGGGAGTTCCCAAAAATATCGCTGAAGGACCTGAAGGCTAAGAAGTCCCCCTCGTTCTGGCTACAGGAAGTGAAGAGGAAAAGAAGCAGATATCTATTTTTGCTGGCTTCCACTTTAGAGCTACCAAAAAAGCCATCGAGGAGTCTAAAGAGGAGTTTGAGGATGCTTCCGCCTCTAGGCAGCAGCTTCTCGCCATTAAGAAAGAGCATGGACACAAGCTTACTGAGGAATGGGAAAAAGAGAAGAAGGGCCCAAGGGAAGAGTAGGTTAAGCTTCAGCAAGTTCCATCCGAGGGAGGCGACGATGATGATGAGGTGGTGGAGGTATTAGCCGAGGATCAAACACCTTTAAAAAGGTTGAAGCAGGGCCCCAAGGTTCTGTCATGTGAAGCGGAGGCCCCTTTGGGTGTCCATCCAGCAAAATCTTCCGTGTTTACTATGGACATGGGGCCATCAGACGTTTCACCTCCCGAATACATGGAGAGGTTGGAGGAGGAGATTGCTTCAGAGGTTACTCAGATTAAAGAGGGCCTTGTTCCTAAGCCATCCATTTTGAACTTCGATACTCTGAAAACCCTCCCAGAGTATGCTGCTAAATCTGTCATAGCGATGGATAGTTATTAGACAGAGGGGTAGGAGTCTTTTGCTACCAAGAGCTCATCGAGCCAGAAGCTGGCTTCCATCTGGGAATTAAGTGCTAGGGTCTTGGCCTTAGCTGACGAAGTGGACGGGCCTGTCAAAGAATTGGAGCAGAGGGAAGCGAGCACGAAGGTGGCTCTATGTAATGCAGACAGCATGGTACATGAGATTAAGGAATTAAAGGATTCCCTCGCCATGGCTCGGAAGTCCCTCCACTAGGAGAAGAACTCCTTGTGGGCTCTAAGGGAGGAAAATGACAAGGTTAAGAAAGATCTTGTCCTTGAAAAGTTAGATGTGGCTAACCTCTGCAAGAAGTATGACAATTCCTGTTAGGCTCAGGAGGTTATGGATGATGCCCTAGCTGAGTCCAACGTCATAAAGGCAAGCTTTTCAACGAGGTGGAGCACCTAAAGAAGGAACTGGAGGAGGTAAGTGTGGCCCGGTAGAAGGATATAGACTCTTTCACCTTAGCAAGGGAAAACTCAAGCTTATGGAGCAGAATGTGGAGGTCAAGGTGGCTGAGGGTATCCAGAATTTCAAAGATTCCTTCGAGAACATCGAAGAATATGAGGCGATGCAGAGGGTCTTCAGCAAATCGGTGCTCGGATGGCTCTAAAAGACATGAAGGAGGACTTCCCATATCTTGATCTATCGAAGATAAAGGCCCTTTACCCAGAGCCGGTGGATGCCATGAGGATGATTTTTCTGCGACGCCAGTTGGTGACACTTTTGCCAAAGACGCTCCAACTTCTTAACTTTTTGTTAATTTTCGAAACATTTTTCCTTGATTTATATAATGATTTTTGTATCTTAAATTATCCAAGTGGATGGACTTCTCATTATGTCATTTTGTGTTTATATCTGCAGTTTTCATTTCTTATACCAGTTATTTTGTTTAACTCGACTTGCTTTGGTAGGTCCGGAATAATTTACATCGAACAATTCGAAATAATATAATCAGACTTTATTCCATGGTCAAGCATTTTTATACATCGATATGATAGTCCCTCAGATCTAAGTTTTAAGATATTTATGTTCGTTTGTTAGATCTGGTTGAACGAGCATCGTCCTCAGCTAGCTAGGTGGTCCCTCACCTTTGTTCGGAGTGACTGAGCTTAGTCCATATATGAATATATTATGGAGTGGGACACCTTATGCAATAAAGGTTGGTTAATATATTTCACAAGGTGTTCCTCTATGAAGGCGATGGCTTCATTTCAAGTATTTTGACTAAAAACAAATCCTTTGCTCATTGAAACTTTGTTTGTTATAAGTCATGCCCCTTACTCTTATCCGATGCATTTGAGCTGTAAATTGATAATGGTAGCATAGAGCGATCCATGTGAATAGAGTGGGTCCACTTGACTGAACTGATACATTTATTCTTCAAAATTTTACTAATATGCTTCCGAGGCATTGACAGCTTAGAGGCACATGTGTAGGCGTTTTAACCATTTTAGTCAGGAGTGGGTTCTATCTACTGGCGAAGTCCCTCATCTAAACGATTCATGCTTCCTTGAAATTAAACTTATTAGGTAGTCCCTAGTGGGGCCTTATAAGTCCAGGTATTATTTTGGATTAACAAATTATTGCAGTCTTGATCAAATCCGAACATTTCGCACTGTCCGACCAAATTTTCTTGTTCGTTCTGGCCTTTCGGGTAGTCCCCAGCGAGAGCACCATTAATTGAACTATTTATTTGGTTAATTTGTAACGGTGTTACTTCGGCATATTTAAGATCATGTGTCTTTTTAGACACTTGAGCTGATGCTCATGAACCACTGGTCTCTTGGACCATGCATTATTCCAACATTTAAGCCGAGGCTTAAGGATATATGGTCTCTTAGGCCATGTGCTATTTTTGACACTTAAGTCGAGGCATATGAAATAGAGGTCTCTTAGACCATGTATCATTTTGACACTAAGCTAAAGCTTATAAACCTTTGGTCTCTTAAACCATGCATTGCTTCAACGCTTAAGCCAAATCTTATAAATATTGGTCTCCCAGACCATGCGTTGTTTCAACGCTTAATCCGAGGCTTATGATCATAGGGAATTTGAGACTATGTATCATTTCAACACAGCAGAGGCTTCTAGAATGGTGATCTCTTAGACCATGCATTGGTTTAATGTTGAAGCTGAGGCTGATGATCATAGGGCCTTTGAGACCATGTGTCATTTCGACACAAAGTGGAGACTGATAGAATGGTGGTCTCTCAGACCATGCATTTGTTCAGTGTTGAAGCCGAGGCTTATGGTCATAGGGCCTTTGAGACCATGTGTCATTTCAACAGAAAGTCAAGGCTTATAAAATATTAGTCTCTTGGACCATGAGTTGTTTCAATGCTTAAGCCGAAGCTTATAAAACATATTGGTCCCATGCGTTGTTTCAACGCTTAAGCCGAGGCTTATAAAAATATTGGTCTCTAGACCATGCGTTGTTTCAATGCTTAAGTCGAGGCTTATAAAATATTGGTATCTTGGACCATGCGTTGTTTCAAAATAAAGGTGGGTGTTCATTCCTCTTTCAGGGGGAATTTCCCATAGGTGTTCATTTTCAAGGGCTCCCTTTTTAAGGTTTCTCTTCTTCATGAGTCCCTTGTTCAGGGGTTTCCCTTTTCAGAGTGTCCTTTTTTAGGAGTCCCTTGTTCAGGGGTTTCCCTTTTAAGGGTGTCCTTCTTCTAGGGATGGCAAACAGGCTGGACAATTCGGGAGTTCGGCTCGGTTCGATTCGTTAAAATTTCGGTTCGGCTCATGAAAAAACAGACTTGGGCTTGAACCGGACAAAAAATTTGGGTATTGGACAGTTCATGTTCGGCTCGTAAAGTTCGTGGACTAGTCCAACGGACAGTCAAATGGGCCGAAAATGGGCCGGCTCATTTCGGCTTGTGATAACAAGTCGAAGCTCGTGAGAGGCTCGTTCTCACTAGCCGGGGAAACGGTCCTTGTGACTGTTTCGCTTTAATTTTTGTTTTTTTTATACCTATAAATATACCCATTTTTCTCTTGATTTGGATTACAAACAATCTCATTCTCTCAAGTCTCAAGTCTCAAATCTCAATTGCAATCTTTTACTTCTAGTTATATTCTAATTTGTAGAGCTATAATATTTCGTTTTCATATACAATATTATCTCAAATTCCATATTTCATTTCCATCTCCAATTCCAAATTTTCAAATCCATAATTTCTAATGGCACACTCACAATCTCATGGTTATTCTTCTAGCCAATTTGTTGATGAATTTTTCGGTCTCAACGATATTCCAATTCTCGAAAATTTGGTGGATTTGGAAAATGAGATTGATGATATAGATACTAGAACTCCTCTTAACTTGGATGACATTGTTGATGAAGATGTTGCTGTTACATATGGATCCGGCTCCGCTAGCACAACATCAGCTCCAGCAAAAATCAAAAAAGGACGAAAAAATTGAACTGCTAGAATTTTTTTGATTTAATTCAAACAACGGCCAAAGAAGCTGATGGGAATCCAGTATTTAAAGCACAATGTAAAACTTGCAGAGGACTTTTCTCTTGGAAGAAGGGTGGGGACACAATACACCTCAACAGACACTGTAAAGCATGTGGAAAATCGGGCTCGGTTTAAGCAAACTAATCAACTCTACAATTTGGTCAATCGAGTCTAACCAATTGGGTCTGCAACCAAGAGCTAGCGCGTCGAGAAGAGATGGTCATGTCCGTATCAAGTGGTGAGTTCATGCTTTCAATTATAGAAAGTTCACAATTCACGGAATTCATTCAAAAGTATCTCCAACCAAGGTACAAACACGTTTCTAGAAATACTTTACGAGCTGATTGTATTAATAAATATTTCGAGAGAAAACAAAATTTTGTAGATGTTTTAAATATATATAATGGTAACTTATCATTTACTTCAAACTTGTGGACTGACAATAATCATAGAGGTTACGTAGCTGTTACTTGTCATTACATTGATGATACTTGGTTAATGAACAAAAGAATTATAAAGTTATTGATTACCCACATAATGTAACAAATATTTTCAATGTACTACTTACAATTCTTAGAGAATTTAACTGTTATAGCACAGTTCGTAGTTTTACACTAGATAATACTTCTGTTAATAAAGCGGTGATAGATAGATTAGCTAACCACATGAATCCTGAATTTGATGGAGTCTTGTTTCATGTTCGTTGTGTGTGTCACATTTTTAATTTAATAATTCAAGATAGTCTTAAGCATATAGAAAATCAATTGAAAAAAATTTGGTGTGCTTGCAATTTCATTATGATAGCACCTTCTAGAAAACAAGCTTTTGATGCACATTGTGCAGAAAATGGTATGACAACACGATCATTTGTTACAGATGTAGGACATAGATGGAACTCAACTGATTTAATGGTTGAACATCGTCAAGGTTACGAGAATTTAATATGTGAATATTACAACGGTCGGCACTCACATGACCCAAGTTTTGATTTGGTGGCTGATGATTGGGAACTTGTTTTTCATGTTAAAACTTTTTTGAAGCTCTTTTACGATGTTGCAAACAAATTATCAGGTGTTTATTATCCCACTAGTCCTTTAATGTTGAAGCATTTTTATTGCATTGCTAATAAATTTAACATGTACAAGACATTTCCTATTTTTAAGCAAATCATTTCAGCAATGGAGACTAAATTTAGAAAATATTGGGAAGATGTACCCACTTTATTTCCATTAGCAACGTTATGAAACCTAGAATAAATTTAGAAGGAACTAACACACCATAAATGCAATATAAAAAAAATTAACTTTTGGGACTCCCTTGACATGTACAGATTTAGAAAAATATTTATGTCAAATGTACGAGCTCAATGCCGAAAAGTCAGGACAAAATGTTAGAAGAACTGCTCCCACCCGTAATATGATACAAAATGAAGATAGTGATTTACTTTCCTACCTTATGACTATGAAGGGAACTTCTAGTACACATGCCAGTGGTTCTAGTTCTTCTAGTATATATAATAGTTCAGATGAAACTCCAAGTGAGTTAACTAGGTATTTTTCACATGACCTTCTTAGCACGTTAGAAGAGGACGAGAGAAATAATTTTGACATTCTTAAGTGGTGGAGACTAAACGAGCGTAAATACCCAGTTGTTTCTATGATTGCACGAGATCTACTAGCACCTCCGTTATCAACTGTAGCATCGGAGGCTACTTTTAGTGCAGGTGGAAGAGTGTTATTGAATATAGGTTAAGGCTTAAAGAAGACATCCTGGAGGTCTTAATGTGCTTGAAGGATTGGCAATTTGAGGAGAAAATGTTACAAAACAGGATAAGTGAAATTTTGGCAGAGGAATTCGGAGAACAATCTTATTGGTGTGTAAATTATTTCGTATTATTAATTATTATCCTTACAATTATGCTATAAATAATATATGCATTTTTCTTTTTCTGTATTTTTAATTCTTTCTTTCAAATAAAAAAAATTGTACGCGTAACATTTTGTTCGTGTACAATTTTAACTCCGCCTACAAGAAATTAATATAGCAGGTCCCAAGCCCAGATTAGAGGAGGATTTTAGTATTTTCAATTATTCTAGTCATGACCCAATTGAAGAAAAAAAATGAGCTGGCCACGACCCCGGCTCGTACGGATGAGCCTACAAGCCGGACTTGGGCCGGCTTTGTGGAAAACAAGCCGGCTCGACTCGTTCCCACATGAGCAGACCCATTTGTCGGGTCGTGGGCTCGTCCTGGCCCATGGTCAAATGGGACGAGCCCGTTTGACATCCCTACCTTCTTCAGGAGTCCCTTATTCAGGGGTTTCCCTTTTCAGGGTGTCCTTCTTCAGGAGTCCCTTGTTCAGGGGTTTTTATGGTCCTCAACTCTTCTTCAAGAGGTTATCCACCTTTGTTCAAGGCCTTTGGTAGCATTTTACCACGTGATTTTGTGGTTAGAAGTGTGGTTTCCCACAGACGGCGCCAAAATGTTGACCACAAAATCTAGTGGGATCTTAGACCAACACGTCTCAGCTCCTCCCTCTTGAACACGTGGACCTCCTGCGTACTAGGACAAACAATCAGTATGCAAAAGGGGCCGAGGTGGCTCCCATTTGCACTCCGATGCCTAAGTCAATACTCATTTCAAGTAAATATAATTTAGGTGCGGAAGATATAAGTGTGTAAAAGAAAGAAAATGGAGTGAGATTTTCCATATCAAGTGCAAGTATTCTGTTTTTAACCTCCTCTTTGGAGATCCATTTATAGTTGAAGTAACCGTTTCAGATGATGACACGTGTAAATCTCGTAGCAGTGAGAGAGGTAAACCAATTGTTTGTCCATAATCATTACAGCCTAATATAGGGGAGTAGCGGCCATCACATCCCTAAAAGGGGCAGTCACATCTAGCCGCCACTTGCAAATGTGTCGCATCTCTCCTACACATTAACCAATATTTGTCACCAATCCCGGGGCATCACCTCGGATAACATCAATTCGACCACTTCTATGCTTAGGATAGAAATATACTTCGAAAAATAGAAATTTGTTAGTTTTGTGGTCCTGCAATTTCTTCATGGGTCCCGTGTGGCCCCTTACTAATGACGTGTCAAGTCCATTTGAGCATGGTCACAACAATTTCCATATTTTTGGGCCCATTAGCGGGTAATCCTAGTTATAGGTCAACTTTACTTTACATTATCAATTTCATTCATTATAAAGACAGTTTGGTTGATTATTGAATTAAATTGTGAGAGAGTTTTCTATTGTTAAAGGTTGAGGAGTCCCTTTATTTTTGAGCTTATCAAAGATCGATTCTTTGTAGCATTCACCAACGAATTTATCAAGGAATTAGAAAATCTTTGTGGAGTTCACCAATTCCAGTTCTTTTCTCCGCATCATCAATTTCTTGCGTCGTGAGGTTTGGGTTGGAAACTTGGAATCCTATCGTCTATTTTTATTATTTCTTAGTTAAATCAGATTTAGATCTTTTCCAGGTTATTGTTTGTGTTTTTTCCTCATTTTTTGTCGAGATTCCCGAGTGGGATCGAGTCACAAGATCTTGCAGAAGTACACGAAGGTATATGTCGAAATCATCAAGATGCTCGAGTAGGCTTACAAACTCCTCCGATACTGATACTACTGGTCAACCATAAGGACAGATGCAATGAGTTAAGTAAGAAAGTGTGACAAAGGCCAAAGACGTGAGAATATCATCTACACCCCCACTGAAAACCTATCTCCTATCTAGTGCCTAGGTCCTTTCGTACAATAGGGAGTGCACATCCTAGGACCTTTTCCTTTGGCCAGGTGACAACTAAAGTTCATAGTAGTAGTAGTGGAATACTTCACCAAGTGGGTAGAATCTGAACCCCTTGGAGTAATTTCAGATCCCAAGCTCAGATCTTTTGTTTGGAAATCTATCATATGCAGGTTTGACCTAATAAATGTACAGATTACAGACAATTCAGATAGTTTGACAACACTCGATTCGGAAGGTTTTGCACAAACCTTGGGATCAATCACATTCCGACAACAGTTTTACATCCACATAGCAATGGACTAGCAGAAGTAATGAACATGATAATAATCTAAGACCTTTGCACAAGGATAGGGAATTCACTAGGATCATGGCACGATGACCTACCAGCCATACTTTGGGCTTATGGGACCTCGCATAGAACAGCCACTTGAGAGATTTCGTTTATGCTAGCTTTCGGGTTTGAGGAAACGATCCTTATAGAAGTTGGCATACCTTGCTACAGACACATTTACTCAAAGGTCAGGAACGAAAATGCGACCAAGCACCTTGATCTCCTAGAAGAAGTTTGTGAACAAGCCTCTATAAAGATAGCATCTTATCAAAGCAAGACATCCTAGCACTTCAACACTTGAGTTTACCCAAGGAGGTTTAGGGAAGGAGACCTCATATTGAGAAAGGCAGAAGCTGCTTGACATCCCCTGGGGAAGCTTGGACCAACATTGGAAAGGTCTTATGAGGTCATACGCCAAATTCGGGGAGGATTCTACAGACTGCATGATCTTTCAGGAACACCACTTCCAAGACCATGGAACGCCGGCGACCTAAAAATTTACTGCAAATAATAGGACCGAGCTTCATAGCTCGTCCCCTTTTCATTAATTTCCTTTTTGCTTTATTTCAGTTTTCATAATTTTATCTTCATCCAGGTCTGGACGCCTACCTATTTTTTTTATTTTTATTTATTTAAGTGATATCGCGTCTGTAAACAAAGGTGGTCGGGGATATTATCCCCAATTAAATAAAAAGTTCTCCATTCACTGTAACTACACCAAAGCCTTGTCCACAAGCAAGAAACAAAAGCATTGCCCATGAACAAGCAATAAAAGTCTTGCCTATGAGCAAGCACTCAAAGCCTTGACCAATAACCAAGCAACAAAAGCTTTGCTCACGAGCGAGCAACAAAAGCCTTTCCCACAAACAAGCACTCAAAATGTTACCCACGAGCAAGCAACAGTAACCTTACCCAAGAAGCAAGCAGGAAAAGCCATGCCCGAGCATTCACCAAGGGATTTACCCCGAGAAGTAACTTCGAAAAACTACCCCAAAAAAGACTCGTCAAACTACGACGATATTCGGGGTTAACATTAATGTTCGAGGCTACTACATTGCTTGGGTCCTACATTTGTTTTACATTCAAAATTGTTAGGGTCTAACATTGTTCAGGTATTATACATTGTTCAGTCCTTACACAACGTTCGAGCTCATCACTTGTTACTTACGTTCGAACTTATCACAATAATTCAAATTCATTTATTTTGTTCGAGCTTATCACATGTATTCAAATTCACCACATGAGTTCGATCTTATCATTTATCACTTGTGTTCGAGCTTATTACGTGTGAGCCTATCATTTATCACTTGTGTTCGAGCTTATAAAATGTGTTCAAGCTTATCATTTGTTTTCATGTCTATCACTAGTGCTCGAGCTGTTTACTTGTAATCAAACTTATGACTTGTCTTCAAGTTCATCACATATGTTCTAATTAAAAAACTTTTCATACAATTCAGAAGTTCATACAATAAATTCAGGGTTCGGGCGTTAAACTTAATTTTGGTCATCTACCCCCATCGACTACCTCGAGCTCGTCTCTCGAACTTTCGTCATCTTCATCATCAGGGCCTTCGTCTGACTCTGATAGCACAAGGCCTTTGTGTAGCGCCCCGAGTTCCGTATACCCGATTCACTACGTCATTTTCTGTCTAAATTTTTCGAATAATATTTTTGCGGAAGAAATAATTGAAATTCATTTTTGGCAACATTAAATAAACTGTAATGGCCGCTAAAATTGAAAACATTTATGAAACCATTTGAAATAGTAAATCGAACCATTAATATTGTAAAGAAATTGCCAATATCATAATTTCTCAAATAAATGAACTTCTCTAAATTATTCGATTGTTTGGAAAATACGGAAATCATTAACGTCAAACTTTCAACCGTTCAACGATTATTGCCACCATCATTCATCGCTCGCCACCGTCTCCGAAATCTGCAAAACTGTTAAAAAGTAGGGTGAGTATTTCATGGGGGAAATACTCAGTAGACTCATCGCATATTAATTTAATTTATAAGATGATTAAACACATAAATCCCGGCTCTTTATAAAACGGGCATTGATAGAGCTTCTTTATAAAACTGCTCTTGATAAAACTCATATTGTGCATTACAGCACGGGACATATTTTACAAATCATAGGCTCTTTGAAAATAGCTCTTTGAAAACAGCTCTTTGAAAACCATATACTTATAAAAACATTTAATTAAGTCAAGCATAATTTCTTTTGAAAGCATAACATAAGATAGGATTGAAATCCTCATAAACATAATTAGACACAAGAACTTTACCGAACTTAGGTGGCAAGAATTCTTATGCAGTAAAATCATAATAACAGTAAGTTTTCATCATAACATAGGATAATATCGAAATCCTCATAAACATAAGAATTTTACCGAACTTAGGTGGCAAGAATTCTTATGTAGTAAGTATACCAAGCATAATTTTTCTGAAATTCATAGGGATCAATTGCATCATAACATAAGATAGGATCGAAATCCTCATAAACATATGCGACAGGAATTTTACCGAACTTAGGTGGTAAATCCTCATAAATATATGGAAAGATAGGAATTTTACCGAACTTCGTGGCAAATCCTCATAAACATAGGAGACACAAGAATGTTACCGAACTTAGGTGGCAAGAATTCTTATGTGTAGCGCTACTAAAACTCCGGTCCCCTTAACATATCATAACTTATCATATGGGACCCAAAACAATCTTGGTAGATTGATTTCATAGCAATGATCCAAAAAAAACATTTTCGTGAAGCATAGGGTATACTTACTTTTCGTAAAAACATAAAGTATATTTTCTTTTCATAAAAACATACTTACTTTTCATAACAACATAAGGTATATTTACCTTTCATAACAACATACTTGCTTTTCTTAAAAATTGACTTTCACAAGTCACATGACATTCATATGAAATCATAATTTAAATCAATTAATAAGTGCAAGTCTACCTCAAATCCGACGAGTGCAAAGTTGAGCGGGAATGACTTCAATTTCTTTAAATTCTCCGTACGCTTCGTCTTAGCCAATAAGTCACTTTAGTATATCGAATATATAGTTCAAAATGATAAATTATAATTTGAGGACTAAAATTGATGTTTTTGAAAGTTTAGGGACTAAAATGAATACTTTGAAAGTTGAAGGACTAAAGTGAATATCTTTGAAACTTGGGCTTAAAATCAAATAAAGTAATTTACCGGGACTGAAATAAAATGGGTTTGATAATTAGGGACTAAAATAATAACTTTTGAAAGATGAGGGACCAATTTGAACATTTTTCGAAGTGAGGGACTAAAATATAAATTTTCCAAAAGTTGGGTCGAAGCTCAAATAAATATTACTATAGGGCTGAAATAATAGATTTTGAAAATGAAAGGGCTGATTAAAACTCATTTAAAACGTAAGGGCTGAAATCGATAAGTTTAAAACTAAAAGGACTGAATTGAAACAAATTAAAAGTTAAGGACCAAAAAGCAAATTTCCGAAATAAAATATATATATCCTCAGATTTCTCTCTCTCTCACCATTTTCACTTTTTTTTTTTTTTACACAGAGAGAAATACGAGCGACAGAGAAGGCGATCGAACCATTCCGATCTGTACCACCGGCGATTCAGCCGGCGATGGTGCCGCCGACACCTGGCGACGGGGAAAGTGGGGTGTGTGCGCGCGAAAGGGAGGGATTTTGGGGTGATTTGGGGCTGAAATCCGAGGTCAAACGAGGTTCAAATCGTGATAAAATTCCGGTATTAAATCTGGCAGTGAAGGGTTAAAGCTCGAGGTAAGTGTCGGGTTAGTATATTCTTGGTTTAAGGTTTGATTTGGGTTAAGATCTGATGAGTTGAAAATTGGGCAGTGGTGGGTTTCGGTGATTGGAGATTCAGTCGATTGGGTTTCTGGTTTTTCGACAATGAAGGTGGCGTTGGTGGTGTTGGGGCGGTTTGAGTATTAGCCGGAAAATGTGGAGGCTGGTGGTTGAACTGATGATAGCCCGAACTTGATCCTGCAGTGATGATGAAAATGGGCTTCGCAGTGGTGGTGATGACAGATGATGATGATTTCATAGAGGTCGTGATTTGTATATTGGTGGTGAGATTCTGCAGTGTTGAAACAGTGGCGGAGTAAATAAGAATTTTGGTTTTGAGCAGAGGCAGTTTGGTGGTTGTGCAGGTTGTGATCCAGATGAATTTGGTGATGGTGGCTCGGCAGAATGGTAGTGTTGTGATAGGGCAGTAGAGGTGATGTTTGTGGAATGGCTGTGGCTTTGAAATGGTTGCAGAGAATTTGTTTTGGATTGATGAAGATGGTGCAGGTTTGATATAATGGAGGTGTGAGTTGTGCCATGAGTATTGAAATGAAGATGGGGTAGATGATGATAATGATGAAGATGCTTTGCTTGTACAATTATGGTTTAATATAATGAAGGTTCGTGGCTATGGATTGATGCTGATAATAATGGAGCTGAAAAGGAATTTGTGGGTGGTGGCTATGGCTTAGAAAATTGAATAACTTTGATTAAGAATTGTATTTAAAACAGATATATTTTGGACTGAAAATAAATCTGAGAGTGGATGAATTTTGAGATAAAAATTGAATTACATATTTTGGACTTAAAATAATTTAATAAGAAATATTGGAATTAAAATGGTTTTGAAAATGATACTTTAATTAAAATAATATAATTATAGAAATTCGGATTTTAATTTAAAATCGAACAAATTCGATATTTCTTGACTTGGCTAGACGAATCCGTCGCGGCATTAATTTCAAAACAATAGCGACTCAATTTTCTAAATATTAAAATAATTATTCATTGCATAAAAATTCTGGGTCGCTATAATCTTACCCCCTTAAAATAATTTCGTCCTCGAAATTAAACTTACTTAATCTTATAATTTCTGAATACTTAATCAGAATCTCTCTTCTTATCATCGAAAATTCCCAAAATAATCAAAGAATTACCTGAATATTTTCTCTACGTAATATACCCAAACATATCAACATAATATCATCAACTTATCTTTCCAATATTTGTAACCCAAAATTCAGTAAACAAATATCTCCCAAAACTAAGATTCTATACTTAAATGTCACCACATTTCCTGCAAAGTATTTCTTTCACTTGTATATACGTATGAATTCTGATTCAATACGGTACTCATTTTACTTTCCACGTATCATCACATTATACCAAGATTATCATTATTAAAACAAAATATCAGTACCCATAATCCAAGAAAATATTCCAAATCTCCAATCAAATCTCCTTTATCGATAAAATTTAACAGCGCATTACTTCTTGTCTCCTCTTTTCATTAAAATAATCCTGCGCTTTCTTGCTGGTCACAACATCACGCGGATTCACTCAGATCCTTTGCGCTTTTAAATAGTTCATGCTGGGAAGAGGTTGAATCATCAAACAATGGATATCATCCTTTCTAACATTCGCAAGTATTATTCCAGTCTTCCTATGAATGATCTGAGAAAGATCTATAGAATAAGGCTCGAAAGATTGAGGTTGCTAATGGCTCATGATATTCCAGAAGATGTTCGCTGGTTGATAGAAGCAAAGGTTCGACTATCTGGTGAATTACCATCAACATTTCCAAAGCACATGCCTGGTTTAGGCAAAAGCACTTTTGCAAAGAAACGAAGAGCAAAAAGACTGGGTGGTTGCTACAAATGTGCTCGTTGGAACTGTAATACTCGTTGCAAATCAGTAGGATATTCTTCTACTAATCGGGATGATAAAATCGAATTCATAAAGGGTGGACTGAGTAAGGAGTCTTTGGATGATATTCGACTGACTCTTGAGACGCACCCAAGTGGTTATGTACAACGTGAACTTCTCTCCTTATACGCTCAGTTTAACGAGGACAAAAATCGTTATAGTCTCCAAAATATAATATCGAAAGATCCTGTTTGCCAGTCTGTTTTACAAAATGAGGCTTCTGGCAGTTCAGCAATGATATAAGGTAAATCTTTTGATATGCTTTTAAAAATATTTTTCTGTTTTCTTTAACGCGTTTTGGAAATAAAAAAAATATTTTCCTTTCTCGAGTTTTGATAAAGCTGGAAATAAATATATTTTCCTTTTCTCGAGTTTTGATAAAGCTGGAAATAAATCACCGAAAGGTGACAGCCTCGATACGATAAAAATATTCAAAAGTGGGCTGATTTTGTCAAAAGTAAATCTTTACTTTTTCAGAATCAATCAAAAACAGTAAATTTTTCCGGTTTTAAATAGTCAAACATATTTCATAGTTCAGGCATCCCAAAATCACATCTTCTTCGTAAGTTTTCTCTTCTATACTATCAAAGATGGAAGCACCAAAACTTCGACAAATCAAAACTATTTGTGTATTTTGTGGATCAAAAGTAGGGAAAGGCTTCGGTTATCTAGAAGCGGCTGTAGATCTTGGAAAGAAACTGGGGGAAAAGGTATCACTCTTGTATATGGGGGTGGTAGCAGTGGTCTAATGGGTTGTGTTTCCCAATCTGCTCTTGCAGAGAAATCAAAAGTAATCGGTGTCATACTTGTCCCTTTGGTAGATGTTGCAGGCAAAACACGAGGGCATGAAGTTCAAACCTTATCCATCCATGAACGCATAACTTGTATGCTATATGGTTCTGATGCCTTTATAGCCCTGCCCGGAGGTTTTGGTACCTTAGAAGAAATCTTTAACATTACCTCGTGGGCTCAACTAGATCTCCATACTAAGCCTATTGGGCTTCTGAATGTTAACAATTTCTTTGATGGTTTGTTAACCTTTCTTGATTATGCTGTGGAACAGGGATTCATCTCTCCATTTTCCAGAAGGCTTCTTATTTCTGCTCCTACTATTGATGAACTACTGGATAAGCTGCAGTCATATATCTCAATACAAGATCCAGCAGGGGTTAAGATAGATTGGTCGCAAGGAAGGGGAATCAAGCGAAAATGGAGTCCGGTTAATGTAAATTTAACTCTTTGAATCTTAGAATAGGTGGGGGTAGAGTACGGAGTATTCTCACTCTCGAGACACCCCTCCATTTACTAGGATTTCCTTAATGTTTAAATCTTGTGTGTACTTCAAAGATTCCAGGTGGTAGATTACGGAGTATTCTTACTCTCGAAACACACCTCTTTGAAGGTTTCTTTATTTCCTCAAAAGATCAGAGGTGGTAGGATACGGCTACTCCGGAAACACATCTCTCATTCTGAGGATCTTTTTTTTTCTCTTATGCTTTCGTGTGTTTCATGTATTTCCTTTCCAGTGTGACTCTTGTGTGTTCTCCTTATGAGAAAATAATAAAATCTCTGCTATCATCTACTAAATCTCGTTTGTGATGTAAATGATCTTGCATGTCTAACCTTAATTCCTTTAGTGGATGCTTATCATATTATGCTCTTAATTCCAAATGATAAAATTCTGGATAGAGTCTCCCTTGTAATCTGGACTTATCCAAACCATAAGCATACTTCATAACTCACAATAATAAATAACTCCACATTTGATCACAACGATCTAAAAATATTGAAAACGATTCCAACACTTCAATATCATCAAAATATCCCATAATTCAATTCATAATTCCTCAACATAGAAATTTCAAATCATATTTTTCAATATCACAATATTACTTCCTTCCATACCTTAATTGGCTCAAAAGTTACTCATACTTATAAATATATGCCATAAATCATATTCCCAAAATTTATTCACAAAGCCAAACTTCATAATAAATTTCTCTTCAACATAGAGGCATAATAAATTAACTCAACATAATATCCATTACTTAATTCTCAATAAAATCATATTATTCCCATTATGCTCAACACTCGTTTTCTTTAAAAAAATTTCTCATAATCATACATTAAAGCATATAAGTTATGACAAAGCATAACAACATCATTATTTTCGAAGAAATACATTCTTATTTCTCATAAATCATAAGTATCCGAAATACTCTTCATTCTTTCTCATAAATCAATAAAATGAGTTTTCGAAATACTGAAATAACTTTAAACATCATAAACTTCTTTACCTCGGAGTTGGTGGAACGAATGATGGCAGTGGCAATCTTCATCAATAAAATTTTATAATGGAAAATATTTCTTGAAAATTCTTTTTTTTTTTTTTTTTGAAAATTTTTCCAGTCTACAGAAACGCAGACTAGCTCTGATACCAACTTGTAGCGCCCCGAGTTCCGTATACCCGATTCACTACGTCATTTTCTGTCTAAATTTTTCGAATAATATTTTTGCGGAAGAAATAATTGAAATTCATTTTTGGCAACATTAAATAAACTGTAATGGCCGCTAAAATTGAAAACATTTATGAAACCATTTGAAATAGTAAATCGAACCATTAATATTGTAAAGAAATTGCCAATATCATAATTTCTCAAATAAATGAACTTCTCTAAATTATTCGATTGTTTGGAAAATACGGAAATCATTAACGTCAAACTTTCAACCGTTCAACGATTATTGCCACCATCATTCATCGCTCGCCACCGTCTCCGAAATCTGCAAAACTGTTAAAAAGTAGGGTGAGTATTTCATGGGGGAAATACTCAGTAGACTCATCGCATATTAATTTAATTTATAAGATGATTAAACACATAAATCCCGGCTCTTTATAAAACGGGCATTGATAGAGCTTCTTTATAAAACTGCTCTTGATAAAACTCATATTGTGCATTACAGCACGGGACATATTTTACAAATCATAGGCTCTTTGAAAATAGCTCTTTGAAAACAGCTCTTTGAAAACCATATACTTATAAAAACATTTAATTAAGTCAAGCATAATTTCTTTTGAAAGCATAACATAAGATAGGATTGAAATCCTCATAAACATAATTAGACACAAGAACTTTACCGAACTTAGGTGGCAAGAATTCTTATGCAGTAAAATCATAATAACAGTAAGTTTTCATCATAACATAGGATAATATCGAAATCCTCATAAACATAAGAATTTTACCGAACTTAGGTGGCAAGAATTCTTATGTAGTAAGTATACCAAGCATAATTTTTCTGAAATTCATAGGGATCAATTGCATCATAACATAAGATAGGATCGAAATCCTCATAAACATATGCGACAGGAATTTTACCGAACTTAGGTGGTAAATCCTCATAAACATATGGAAAGATAGGAATTTTACCGAACTTCGTGGCAAATCCTCATAAACATAGGAGACACAAGAATGTTACCGAACTTAGGTGGCAAGAATTCTTATGTGTAGCGCTACTAAAACTCCGGTCCCCTTAACATATCATAACTTATCATATGGGACCCAAAACAATCTTGGTAGATTGATTTCATAGCAATGATCCAAAAAAAACATTTTCGTGAAGCATAGGGTATACTTACTTTTCGTAAAAACATAAAGTATATTTTCTTTTCATAAAAACATACTTACTTTTCATAACAACATAAGGTATATTTACCTTTCATAACAACATACTTGCTTTTCTTAAAAATTGACTTTCACAAGTCACATGACATTCATATGAAATCATAATTTAAATCAATTAATAAGTGCGAGTCTACCTCAAATCCGACGAGTGCAAAGTTGAGCGGGAATGACTTCAATTTCTTTAAATTCTCCGTACGCTTCGTCTTAGCCAATAAGTCACTTTAGTATATCGAATATATAGTTCAAAATGATAAATTATAATTTGAGGACTAAAATTGATGTTTTTGAAAGTTTAGGGACTAAAATGAATACTTTGAAAGTTGAAGGACTAAAGTGAATATCTTTGAAACTTGGGCTTAAAATCAAATAAAGTAATTTACCGGGACTGAAATAAAATGGGTTTGATAATTAGGGACTAAAATAATAACTTTTGAAAGATGAGGGACCAATTTGAACATTTTTCGAAGTGAGGGACTAAAATATAAATTTTCCAAAAGTTGGGTCGAAGCTCAAATAAATATTACTATAGGGCTGAAATAATAGATTTTGAAAATGAAAGGGCTGATTAAAACTCATTTAAAACGTAAGGGCTGAAATCGATAAGTTTAAAACTAAAAGGACTGAATTGAAACAAATTAAAAGTTAAGGACCAAAAAGCAAATTTCCGAAATAAAATATATATATCCTCAGATTTCTCTCTCTCTCACCATTTTCACTTTTTTTTTTTTTTACACAGAGAGAAATACGAGCGACAGAGAAGGCGATCGAACCATTCCGATCTGTACCACCGGCGATTCAGCCGGCGATGGTGCCGCCGACACCTGGCGACGGGGAAAGTGGGGTGTGTGCGCGCGAAAGGGAGGGATTTTGGGGTGATTTGGGGCTGAAATCCGAGGTCAAACGAGGTTCAAATCGTGATAAAATTCCGGTATTAAATCTGGCAGTGAAGGGTTAAAGCTCGAGGTAAGTGTCGGGTTAGTATATTCTTGGTTTAAGGTTTGATTTGGGTTAAGATCTGATGAGTTGAAAATTGGGCAGTGGTGGGTTTCGGTGATTGGAGATTCAGTCGATTGGGTTTCTGGTTTTTCGACAATGAAGGTGGCGTTGGTGGTGTTGGGGCGGTTTGAGTATTAGCCGGAAAATGTGGAGGCTGGTGGTTGAACTGATGATAGCCCGAACTTGATCCTGCAGTGATGATGAAAATGGGCTTCGCAGTGGTGGTGATGACAGATGATGATGATTTCATAGAGGTCGTGATTTGTATATTGGTGGTGAGATTCTGCAGTGTTGAAACAGTGGCGGAGTAAATAAGAATTTTGGTTTTGAGCAGAGGCAGTTTGGTGGTTGTGCAGGTTGTGATCCAGATGAATTTGGTGATGGTGGCTCGGCAGAATGGTAGTGTTGTGATAGGGCAGTAGAGGTGATGTTTGTGGAATGGCTGTGGCTTTGAAATGGTTGCAGAGAATTTGTTTTGGATTGATGAAGATGGTGCAGGTTTGATATAATGGAGGTGTGAGTTGTGCCATGAGTATTGAAATGAAGATGGGGTAGATGATGATAATGATGAAGATGCTTTGCTTGTACAATTATGGTTTAATATAATGAAGGTTCGTGGCTATGGATTGATGCTGATAATAATGGAGCTGAAAAGGAATTTGTGGGTGGTGGCTATGGCTTAGAAAATTGAATAACTTTGATTAAGAATTGTATTTAAAACAGATATATTTTGGACTGAAAATAAATCTGAGAGTGGATGAATTTTGAGATAAAAATTGAATTACATATTTTGGACTTAAAATAATTTAATAAGGAATATTGGAATTAAAATGGTTTTGAAAATGATACTTTAATTAAAATAATATAATTATAGAAATTCGGATTTTAATTTAAAATCGAACAAATTCGATATTTCTTGACTTGGCTAGACGAATCCGTCGCGGCATTAATTTCAAAACAATAGCGACTCAATTTTCTAAATATTAAAATAATTATTCATTGCATAAAAATTCTGGGTCGCTATACTTTGGTAAGATAAAGGTTAGCCACGAGGTCCTCGAGTCGAACTTCAGCACCCCTCGATCGCAAGAGGGCTCGGGCTAGCTTAAAAGAATATTTGTACGAGTTCGAGGCGTACTCTCCTTGAAGGAGCCTGAACTCGGCGGACTTTTTGAAATCTTCAATTGCCAAAGCCCAAGCAGTTTCAGTAGCATGCAGTTTTTCCTCAAAGTCTTTCTAAGCATGCTCGAGCTCAAGCTTTAACTTATATGACTCGTCCTTGGCTCTCTCCCTCTTGTTTTAACTTTTTCCTCTTGTCCTCCAGCTCCCCAATTTTCATCTCATGTCGAGCAATAGACCACCCCAAGCCCTCGACTTTATCAGTGTCATCGATCGACCGTAGGGCAATACCCTGAGCAATGTTCAAGGCCTGAACTTGAAAAAAATATAGGCTCAAGAAGAATAGATAAGTTTTTTTTTAAAAAAAAATGAAAGCCCTTACCCCTGTCATTATAGCCTCAAGGTGTTTGATGCCCAAGCTCAAGCTCACCTTTGTGGGATACTTCCCAATAATGTCGAGAGAGTGAGATGCAACTCGAACAGAATCCTCCTCGTGGTCAACAAAGTCAGTTACTGTCTTTATCAGAGATTCATGAGGTGGAGGTGTATTCTGAGGAACCTCATCCCAAAGTACGGTTCGTGACGTCTCTCCCAGGCTACAAGAAAATTTTGGTCGGGGCCTCTTCTTTCCCTTTTTAGTCATCGGGGGCCAACCACCAACACCCACGGCCTTTCCCCTTATGAAATTTTTAAATGAGGATGGGTCAAAAGTCATGTTATCTGCAAAATATAAAGGCATTAATATGAGCATAACATAAAAATAAAAAATAAAAAAGATAGAGAGAGAGAGAGAGGGTGACCAATCCCCTACCTGAAGCCTCTGACACCAGCTTAATTAAGAACCTCATCCCCGAAGAGATCATCTAGATTACTTACTGTAGGCTCAAGATTCTCCTGCATCAGCCTATCACGCTCTAACGCCTCAAAATAAGCTTGACCCTCAATAAATTACAGTGTCTGGGACAACCCATGTCGACCAAAGGGATGCTTGGGTTCTTGAGGTATAACATAAAAAGACCTCTCCTTCCAACCTTGAAGAGAGCTTGGTATCCTGGGCATCTTAAACCTACTCCAACTAGACAAGTAGGCAAAGCATGAAAATGGGGGAGCTATTTAATCTCGAAGACTATCCTACATAGGTCTAATTGGGGCTCTAAGGATAAGAACCTACAAGAAATGAGAAAATACACAAACATTCTCCATCTGTTCGGCACTAACTGCCACGGACACATGGAATACTCCACGAGGAATTCAATGAAGAAGGGATGCAATGGCCACCTCAGCTCGGCCTTGAAAGCATCCCTATAAACTAAAAACTGCCCCTCTCGAGCTTCCACTATCCTATCCTTTGGGGTTGGAGCCCTGACATCAAACATTGGCATTAGCCCGAACTCCCTCACTATCTCTATGATCTTATGTTCCTTATATATGCACCTAAGCTCGGGATAGGTCAATGGGTTTCATTTTCCCCCTAAGCCCGAGGCCTTGCATCTAAGGGCTCTACTACATGGATTAAGGAGTTTCCTAAGTCCTCAGGTCTACTGTGCTCAATACTAGGTTTGCTCGTACTACTACCACTACTCCAACTACTCTTACTACTAGACATCTTTTTTTCTTGAAATTTAAAATTTGATTAACTTAAAGGTTTGAGCTCTTACCTCGAATATTGAGAACACCAAAACTCTCTTCTAAGCCTAAGCACGACCTCAATGACTTCACTCTCAAGATGGTTTGGCAAATGTGAAAATGAGGAAAAACTCTATTTATAGGGGGATAACAAAGGTTGTACAATCTGAACCGCCAAACGACCCCACATGTCATCAATCCATGGCCCATGTGGCATGCCTAATGGCACGTCCACTCAGATCAATGTAGCACCTGACAGAACTGTCACATTGGGTCAAATCATCCCTGACTAGCTTGGTCCATCATTAAAGTGCATCCTCTTCTCCCAAACTCAAGCGTGGATGCGCGAGGACCAATGATGAGCACTAATGCACTCACCTCAAACACGAGCACGTATCTCACCCCGAACATTCCAAAAACATCAACTGTGATAGTCCATCCCCGAGGACATATTTTACCCCGAATAGTGTCCTTGACCCCGAGGATTAAAGTTTATCCGATTGATAGATAATGTTCTCGAGTCTATGGATGCTCGGGGGTTTAACACTAAGCAGGTCGGGCATCCCTCTCTCCAAATAGTAAATATACGAGCTCCTAAACCTAATGGGACTTGTATCCTATAAAACCCTAATCATTCACAACAACTCTCCCAACCTTATCTCAAACAAAAGGAGAACTTCTAGTGGGACTTGAAACTAAATTTAAGCATCCTAACACTACCCGGATTCTCCTACCCACATTTTTAAACACTTGTCTCTCAATCACAATTAAGACCCACAATTATCTTACAGTTTATAACATCTTACATAAATATTTTCTCTCTTACTAAATTAAGCATCGGAGAGACGACGAGGACACGTCTCATTGCCTTTGTTTCAGGTATTTGAATATTCAGATCGTACTAGTCTACTATTCAAGCTCGAAAAATTACAGGTGGGAGTTGTAAATACAACAATGAACTGTTTGAATTAAAAGCTTATAATTTGGTGATCCAGATTTTTTTTTTCAATTATTATTAAAAAAAAAAAAAAAAAAAAACGATCTTACATTTTGATAATGACTAAATTGAGAATTTAACAACTATTAAACAATTTTGAGCAAACATTGAACTTGGAATTAGTTTAAAATGTAAATATAATTAATCAACTCTATCCAATAGTCATCATCATCTTTACAAATTCTTCATAATTGACTTGACCATCCCCATCCAAATCAGCTTCCCTGATCATCTGTTCAACCTCTTCATCTGTTAATTTTTCCCCCAAATTGATCATCACGTGCCTTAGCTGCAGAAAATCAAAGGGTCTTTAATTAAGAACTCGTTAAAATAATATGGACTTACAGGCATACATATACTAATTTTTTTATAGCGAGGGACGGGCTCCCTTAGCTTTCAATGACCGAAGTGCATGTGCAATTTTAACGTTCAAATCGAGAGTTTAAGAGCTTGTTTGATAAAGGTAAAATTTTCAAAATTTTCCTCAAATTTATTTTTAACCACACATTTTAATGGAACTCATAACTTTTCACATTTTTTCAACCACACATTTTCTCAAA
Source organism: Ligustrum vulgare (assembly GCA_963555705.1). Lineage (NCBI taxonomy): Eukaryota > Viridiplantae > Streptophyta > Magnoliopsida > Lamiales > Oleaceae > Ligustrum > Ligustrum vulgare. The sequence goes on from OY743188.1 coordinate 19,307,930, forward strand.
AACTTAAAATTCATTCCAAAAACTCCTACACCAAATAGGCTCTAAGTCACGTAAAAATCATATAGGGATTTATCACTTTCAAAGTTGAAGATTCAAAGTCACACTCCCTAACAATTAGGGAGCACATTCTTTTTATTATCTATTAATTTAAAATTAGGGCATGTTCGGTTGTTGCCATTTAATTGGCAAAAGGACAAAAAAATAAAAAAATTAATTTACACAATTTTTCATATCACTTTTTAATCATCGATTTTTTTTCTTCAATTTTTAATTCTACATCTCACTTAAAAACACAAATAAATTAACAAAATAATTTACATTTCATTTATAATAATGAGTCGAATAGAGATAATGAGTGCAAATAACACAGCTTTATAAACAGTTATTACAAGACAAAGACAGGTCAATTAATATGTGAGCTCTTCAATGCACCATGAGTGTACTCGTCCGTATCCAACTAGCACTTGCGAATACCTTTAAAATAATTGTACTTGTCGTGTAAACAGAGCTTTATAATTCTTGATTTCAGATTTGCGCTAGTTGACTTTTAGATCCGTTTCATTACGGTGATGAAATTTAGGTGAAAAGAACAAATTTAAGGGAATTGAATTCTTGAGAATTGAAAATTTAATGTACTTGATTGATTTAATTTTTTTAGGTGAAAAAAACAAAGAATTTTTAAAATTTTGTTATTTAATTAACATTATTTTTTACGGAAAAATAAAGTAAAATCTTGTTATTTCAATCAATTTTTTTTAGAAAAAAATTTCATACATCTATACTTGATAACAACAAAAATGATCAAACGAGGCGATAATGTTTTTCCTCATAAAGTGAAAAATCAATTCACACCAAAGTGTCCAAAAAACCAATTCCTCAAAATCAAAAAAAAATAACGAATTTCAAGAAAAATTGGAAAATGAATTCCATGAAATATTTAGGCAATTAAACGGTGCAAAAGTTGAAAAATGAAAATATTTAATATCAAACGGGCCTTAAAGGTTTTCGAGGTCACTAGATTTGAACCTAAAATTCAAGTTGGTAGTTAAATTTCATTATGTCACACTTGAGTAGTTTATAATTTTGATTAACAGTTAAATAAATCAATTTGTAAGGGTCATTCGGTAACAATTTAAAATTCAAATTATAATGACATAATTTTTATACTACTTTTTAATCACACATATTTTTTTTCTCCATTTTTTTTTATCACACAGCTTACCTAGAAAACTCAAATAATACACATTATAAATCAAATTCCATTATTTTGGCCGTCAAATAGAACTTAAATCAATTTATAAACAACACAATTTTTCAAACCACACACATTTTCTTTCTCGAATTTCCAACTATTATTTTTACTTCCAAAACATAAATAAATCAGTTTATAAACTAAATAATGTTACTTAGATCAAGTCACTAAAATTTATATCAATGTATAGGTCAAAAAATTTATATCAATCTAAGATTTATGTAAAGATGGACAAATTTATTCCACAATCAATAAGATTAAGTGAATCCATTGAACTCCACTTTAATTCACATTAGATTACTCAACTTTAAAAAAAAAAAAAAAAATCAACTGACGCTCACAAATGGAGCCGTGGCATGTCAATTTATCACTACGTCATATTATAAAGTTGTTTAAATGAAAAAAGAGAATTTAAATCTTTTAATTTAAAACTTAATTACCCAATTATTGAGATGAAGTCTCAACTATGGCAAATGAAATTTACTCATATATAAAATAGAAAAGTTGGGTATATATACTTCTAATTCCTTATCTTATCTTGGTCAAATACTTATGAAAATAATCTCACCTCACTGGCTGATATGTAACCATTTTGATCCTTGTCAAACACTTTGAAAGCTTCTTTAAGCTCCTCATCTGCATCAGTTTCCTGATTGTTCATAAAATTGACACACAAATCAAGCTTTTTTAATCATAAAAATGTAGCTAAAACAAATAACATACTCCAAAAATATTAATTGAATTACAGAAAACAGGTATTACCTTCATTTTTTTGCCCATTAGATTCAAAAACTCTGCAAATTCTATGGTCCCATTTCCGTCGGAATCGACCTCCTTGATCATGTCACGGAGTTCTTCCTCAGTTGGATTTTGGTCCAAAGATCTGATCACTGTGGCTAATTCTTCAATGGTAATGCAACCTGCAAAAAATTCCATTCAAAGTTTGTATAAATTACAATGCGGAAAAGAAATTATAGTCGAAAAATAAGACGAACCATCTCCATCTTTGTCAAAAAGACTGAAAGCTTCTTGAAATTCAGCAATCTGTTCTTCATTTAGAACTTCTGCCATGAGAGAGAGAGAGTGTTTTAATATAGCTCAATATTGAGTTTGAATATAGCTCAATATTGTTTGTTTGGGTTTTTATAAGTGTGCGTTTGATACGCGTCAAATTTCATGGAAAAACATATTTTTCATGTGATTTTTCAACTTTGCGTTGTTTGTTTGTCTAAGTTTTTCATGGAATTCATTTTTCCACTTGTCTCGAAATTCGGTATTTTCCTTGTTTTGAATGAATTCATTTTTCAAGGGGGAGGAGGTTTTATTTTCAATGAAAAATCTTATACCATTTTCGTTACGTTTAATCATTTTTGTTATTGTTAATTAATTTATTTTTTTTCTAAAAATTAACATTATTATTATCAAGTACAAATGTGTGAAAAAATAAAAAAAAATATTTTTTTATTAAAATAGATCAATTTTACTTTATTTTCCACGGAAAATAATGTCAATCAAACAACAAAAGTTGAAAAATTCCCTACTTTTTTCATCTAGAAAATTAAATCAATCAAACACATTAAACTTCCAATTCGTAGGAATTCAATTCCTTAGAATTCAATTCCCCGTAATTCATTTTCTTTCCATCCAAATTTCACCCTCGCTATCAAACCAGAAAAGAAAAAAGGAATTCTAAAGATACGGATGTGAGGCTGTAAATGCACTCTCTTTCCATTAATAACGAGAATAAGTGAATAGGTCGCTTTAAATGAGTGATTAATTAGGTTACGTTTTATAGCGATGGTAAAATTCAAGTTAAAAGAAAATGAATTTTAAGGAATTGAAAGTTTAATATATTTGATTGGTTTAATTTGTAAGGTGAAAAAAATTCAACTTTTATTATTTGATTGACATTATTTTTCATGACAAATAAAGCAAAATTTAGCAATTGTAATAAAAAAATATTTTTCTTTTATTTTTCACACATTTCTACCTGATAATAATAATGTTAATTTTTGAAAAAATAAATAAATTAACAACAACAAAATGGATCAAACGTGACGAAATTGATACACGATTTTGACTGAAAAATAAATTCTTCTAGGTAGGCTATAAAACGAATTCCTTAAAAAACTGGAAAGGACGCGCGTTGATGGAAAATGTGAAATTTGGATTGCCTAGAAAATCATGCAAATCAAACCCAAAAGTTGAAAAATTGATGGAGAATTGTTGAATTCCATGGAAAAACAATCGTATCAAACGCACCCTTAAGTGAAATTAAGTTAAATATTGACTTAATACCTTATGAAAAATCATATGAATATAGTAGATCCACTAATAACTACAACATTGTCTGACTATACTAATAAGTATACCTCAGGTTCAAATAGTAACAACAAGTCATACGACAAGTTGATAATTTCAACACACTGTCAAATCATACCTCATTCTAGATTAAAAGTGTTGATTATTACGGTTGGAGAGTTGAGTATTAAAAATTTAAAATTTTTAATAAAGTTCAGTATTAAAAATATCTATAAATGTAACAAAGATGCTGAAGAAATTAACCTATATGAATTTTGAGGTATGCCGCTTCAATAGAGAGCCAGAGTTTCTCTCTTAAAGTTCATCAATATGATGAGCTCAAAGGTCATCTATGCAATAAGGGAGTTCGATGAGCTTGTGAACACATGACAATTCTCACTAGTATCGTCATCACATGGAATAGTTGTGAACACATGACACTTACGTGTGTAGACTCACTGGTATCGTCATATGAAATAACTAATTCAAAACTATTTCGCTACCTGATATTTCTATGATATTTTGTGAGGATTACGGTATGTTTAGATTTAAATCACAAAATATCTTTTTATGCGTAAGTGTTGCTTTTTTGAATTTTTTTTACCAATAAAATTTTGAACAAGTTGGGAATTGATGGAATTTTGATTTCAATAAATTCCAACGGTTATTCAAAATAATATTGATGAGGAGAATTCGACAAACTATTGTCAATGGAATAAGAAAAAACAGAACCAATATAAAAAAAATAAGAAAAATGAGACTATGCAACATTTTTGTCCATACAAATGGCATGAAGCCTACTTTTTGAAGTAGAGAGGAATCGATTGCATGGATCCTGCTTTCTGAGGCAGCGATGAATTGAGGAATATAACCATGTGATCGTAAGGTTGTTGGAAAATTGGCCATTTGACTAATTTTCTATTTTTATTTCTTCGTACAAGAGTGACATAATCCTAAATTCTCTAAGAGCAAATTCAATCGTGATGTAATTTATGCTCTTTAAAAATCATTTTTACATCTAAATATACATTCCGGTAGATCTATATCGAAATTTTGCTCCAATGAATAGATACAAATTATAAGATTTAAATTTAGTTTTTGCATGATTTTTTTAGCTAGTAAATTCATCTTAATTTATTTTTTTATTTGTGAATATCTATTAATATTACGAACAAATCGACCTAAAAAATTGAAATTTGGTCAAGAAAATAAAAATATTAAAAAATTAAAAATGTGTAAATTAATATAAAAATTCAAATTGTAATGTAAATTAATATAATAGATTTAAATTATATATCTCATATCAAAATTTTATGGATTGATAGCTAAATTTAGATGAAATTTGTTCCTTGTGGAGGTGTAAAACAAGATGAAAATGTAGATCTTTGGGCGGAATTCTATTTTACATCCATTTTACATCCCACTATTGGAGATCAATACGACGACTTTAGAAATGTAAATCACTAATTATGTGTAATTTAGACCACTGTTGGAGTTGCTCTAACATTATGCAAATCATTGTGTTCATTTAAGTTCTTTAAGGAAACACTTTTATTTAGCGTTTTTCCTTTAAATGACTTCATTAATCCTCTTAACCAATTTTCGATGAATCCGATAAGCAATCTCATTGGTGATAGGGACAGTTGTCGCTTTAGGACAACGATTATGTGTTTGAGCCTTTGTTGACCAATTATCAGTGTTCTTGCAATAATTGAAGTTCTTGATATTCTCTTTGAATTCGGCGTGGTTTCCGTTTCCTTCCATTTAAATATTTATCTTCGTTTAATATCGTCTCATTTTCATCATTAAGTGTTATGTAATCATTCTTATTATTATGTACATTTTAAGGCTTCGCCTTTTATACACTGTTACTGTTACTTTTATTGTCACTAGTATGTAAATGAATTTAAATTGCAATAAATAATTAAGTTTTTATTTGATAAAAGTTTGTTATTTATAAATAAAGAATGTGATATTTTCAAGATAAAATATATGATTAAAAAATTATTTAAAAAATATACTCACTCCATCTCAATTATATAGGTTTTTTTGACTTTTCACACAGATTAAAAAAACATATTTAATATCATGGAAAAAGTAATTTTTGTAAAAAAAAAATTTCTAACTTTCTTTTATTTAATATCAAAATTATTATATTGGAAGTAATAAATATGGGAACGTTGATAAACAATCAAAATAAATGCTTCCTAATAAAAAAAAAATAAGTGTATATAATTGGGACAAACAAAAAAGGAAAGACAACATATATAATTGAGACGAATGGAATATTTGATTGAAAAACGATTTGAGAAATGTATTATTTATAAATTTAGTCGGTGTTCGGTAAACCTTGATTATAATCAATACAGTTTTCAACACCACTTTTTAATCACACATCTTTTAACTTCCTAATTTTTAAGTTTTAACAACATATCATATCAAGAAAATACAAATAACACTAGTTATGATGTTTTGTAATAATTTCCGAATAAAAGCTTTTTTATAATAACTGTGTGCTACGCTGCTAAAGATGTCGTTTTTTTAAAAAAAAAATTGGTATTTTCTATGTGAAAATTGGAAAGAGAAAATATGTATAATTAAAAAATAATTTGAAATATTGTATTATTTATAAATTTGTTTATAAATTATAATCATTGCAACAAAATCATAAAATGTGGTTAGTTGTACGCTTGACGTTAGTGATAGATGTGTAGATATTAATGCGACAGCTGTATGGTTTAGATGTAAAGGGGACAAAAGCATTCAAAGGGAAGACTGGAATGGGAAGGCGTGTACATGTACTTGTACTCTTTACTTTGCTAACCCAAAGTGCCCGCTGCATTGCTTGCACCCGCACGAGGGCTGCTGTTTTTGCCGCGTACCACCTGCCTCCCAAGTCCCACGTGACACCCAATTTTGTTTTTCTTCTCCTATCAGTATCATTTGTCTTTAGTACGGCTCTAATATGAAGTTGAATTGTATTTTACACAACCTTCTTTTACGCAATAATTACAATTTATAAACAACACAATTTTTCAGGAATAATTCTATTTTCACAATGTCATCTACAATGTGGATGACAATCCCTCACATTGGGGTGAGGGCCACAAATCCCCTCACATTGGGGTGGGGGCCACAAAATTCAAATTTTGTGACCCCCACCCCAATGTGAGGGAATTGTCATCCACATTGTAGATGACATCACAATTTTGTGGCCCCCACCCCAATGTGAGGAGATTGTCATCCACATTGTGGATGTGGATGACATTGTGATTATAGCATTGTTGATTTTTAAAATTACTTTTTAACCATATATATTTTCTCTCTCCAATTTTTTACTACACAACTTACTTAAAAAATAATTAAAAAAAAAAAATTGCAGAGAAGCCACCGAAAAATTTGTAATTCAAACAAAAGGATATTTAAAACGGGTAAGGGGATTTCAACCACACAACTTACTTAAAAAACAATTAAAAAATTTGCAGAGGAGCCACCGAAAAATTTGTAATTCAAACAAAAGGATATTTAAAATGGGTAAGGGAACTACCCCCGCCCCAAAACAAATAAAAAAAAAAAAAAAAAAATTTGCAGAGGAGCCACTGAAAAATTTGTAATTCAAACAAAAGGATATTTAAAACGGGTAAGGGGAACTACCCCCCACCCTGTTGTTCAAAACTGGTTGCAGGCACTGTTATTTAGAACAATAAAATTTCAGAAAAGAAAACTTATCGATCGAGACTCGTGACAGCACGATGTCCTAAAGTGAAATTGCCCGCCGTAATTTGCTGCGACCTCTTTGAACAATCACTCCCAGGATATAACGATCAAATCACTATGTGCAGCAATCACAAATGATTTCGGAACTCTCAAGGTTACTCCAGAATAGCTTATAGAAATAATAGATGAATAAGAAAAGAAAGAGATGACTTGAATATGTTGATGTATTTTATTCTGAGAATATAATTTGAATTTATAGGGACAAAATATGCATAACCTCCATAGGGATTAATGAAGGAAAAACTGAAACTTTATGAATTACATAATTTCATATAAAACTGCCTCAACAGTCAGAAATAAAATTAATCCGGAAATGATTAAAAATTAAATAATAAAAATATTTATTTTAATCAAAGAAGCCCAATACCCAAGGCCCCAAGGCCCTATCAAAGACTATTTAAATATGCGCGTGAAATGTGAATCGAACCACCGACCTCTCATGTAAATTCCACATTTTCCACCACTTGGGCACTTTACGTAATTTATTTATTTCTTTCAATTAATATATATAATATATATCTAACAATCCCCCACATGAAAGAAATAAGATAATTATAAATATTATTCTGGAGTAAGGAAGAACTCATGCAGGCTTAGGTGTCTTTCGACTTGAACCTTGGCTTTGTATATTTTATCGAGTTTGCTAATTGTAGAGTGAATTATATCTTGAACTCATCAATTATGATTACAAACTTGGACAATAGAAGACACACATAATTTCTAAGACAACCATTGAGTTCTCGCGGTTGTGTTCATTTCGGCCATGAACTTTCCCAGTTTCTTTGAGTGCTCTAGAAAATTAGCCTTAATTCTCATAGGAAGCGGCCCACTTCCACACTCAAATAGGTGCTTCTATCAAGAGTGTACTGTATCTAAACACTCCACTGATAACAGCTATAGTAAAGCCCCCAGCGTAAGGCCCCCTCTAATGCTCCCCTGACTCATTTAAAACTCATTACCATGAATAAATTATATGGCGACGGTTGGATAAATTATATATTGTTCATTGTGTGTAGCGTATTATTTCCGTTTGTTTCACAGCTCACAACAATTCTTGACTTGAGTAATTAGTTACGTTAACAATACAGCATTTGTGTACAGCATTTGGGGTTTCTATCTTAAAAGATTTTTATTATGCATATCAGCATATATATAATGAAAAGCTAATTACTGTTGTAAAACAATAGAGAATATAGAGAGAATCAGAGAGAATTTCTTATTCTTAATATTTCATAATGAATATAGGGCCCTATTTATAGGGGTGGACAATGGCATAATCGTAATATATAAATTTTACAGGGGCATAATGGTAATATGGCATTCACCTAATTTTGCCTAACTTTACCTAAATATTCCTAACACTCCCCCTTGAATAACATATTACTCGCTTGCTCAATTGTCTGCCTCGTTAAAACCTTGCTAAGAAAATCCAGTGGGATAAAACTTGAGCGAAGGAAAAAGAGTAAAGTTGCTCCCCCTGATGTTGGCCATTGTGAATCATTGAGTCTGACGTTCGAGTAGAACAAATCATGTACTGAATCTTAAAGTTCTGAAGTGCTGCCTCATTAAAACCTTGTCAGTAAAACCCAGTGGGATAAAATCTGAACCAAGGAAAAAGAGTACAGCTGCTGCCTCGTTAAAACCTTGTCAGGAAAACCTAGTAGGACAAAACCTGGACGAAGGAAAAAGAGTACAGCATGATTCTCCCCCTGAAGTGTGCAATTGAGGATTCATGATCTTCTCGAACATTGATATCATCTTTCGTCTGGAATATATATGAAAATCTTCTTGTGTGTAGCCGATATCATAACATTCTTCATAAGATGTGTATGATTTTCTTCATTTGTTGATATCATTCCAGTATAACAATGTGTTGTTAATTATAGCTTGTTGATAGCTAGATGATGCCTCAAAAACCTTTGCTAGGAAAACCCTGTGAGACAAAACCTCAGCGAAGGGAAAAAGAGTACATTATTCTCATTAGTTTTCATCAATACGTCTCAACTGTTGCCTCATTAAAAACCTCGCTAGGAAATCCTGTGGGAAAAACCTCAGCTAAGGGAAAAAGAGTGCAACGCGTATTTATTCCTTTTCATGGAATATCACAAGTATATTGATGCAGTCTCATATCTTTTCATCAAAACATATCATTCATGATGAGCTTTATATAAATCGTTCATAGCTCATTTATGATGTCATAGTTTATTTATGATGTACTGAACATGCTATACCAAGCAATGTTTATTTAGTTGACTGATTGCATTACTCAAATCTAGAATTGATTCACTTCTATCAAAATCTAGAATTCACATCTGATGAATAATTAAATATTCATTTTCATATTCACTTCTGGTGAATAATCAATTTCCGGTGGATAATATAATTTTGCATATTGAAAATCAATTGCATGCCCAAATATTCAAATATAATAATAGTACACTCCAATTTCAATTTCAACATATTATATTATGGGGTCATTTGTATCATCCTATAGTGATACTAATCTGGGCATATTGAATCTTTCAATGATTTATACATGTATGTTCTTGCACTTTATAAACTGCAATTTCTAATTTGCAGGAGCATAATCAATCATTGAAATAAATATCAATTTCGACATATAATCTACAATCATTTTACTTGAAATCCCAACGTACCGCGATCAACTGGTACATCAAAGAATACCCTCAAAATACCGAGATGAGAATCACACTTTTTGATCTCACTCATTGGTATATCAAAGAGCTCAAGCTAGTGATTTAGATTATAGTCACATCCACCATATGTCATGCCAGTTTAATGAAAAATTTTGCGCGCAACGAGTCGTCATCTACGACTGTGAAATATTTTTCATTTGTACATATAATTACTGGCTTTACACATTTAAGCATTTGGACTTCTGGTCCTTGAATAATAATCCCTACGTTTGGGATTTTATACTTGGCCAAAGTATTATAATTTCATCAACCTCATTTTCATAAGAGGGTTGTATGTAGTCGACTTATTTATCGATTCCATTTCAACTCAATATAACATAGAGAGATCTCTGTATATTTTCTATCATCAGGTACCTGAATATCTCATCATTATGTCCCTTTTACTCACCATGAGTATTTAGCCTCAAAGGGATCATTTCAATCATTCAAGAGATATTTATTTTGGAATCGATAGTCATTATGCTTCAGGCATAATTACGCTTTAAGCGTGTTTTCCCCATAATATTCACAAATCTTATATTATATCAATCGGCTAAAATGCCGCAACACATGTCATACAATCATATATCAAGTGCTTATTGTTGGAGTGTATATAGATATCGCACTTCTTAGAAATCATAAAGTTTCACAAGCAAATCATTATTTCATCGTATTGACATGTTTATATGTAGAATATTGCTGCATAATCAAATTGTTCTCATAGCAAATAACTTGAGGCTTTTAATCTGCTAAACCATTAGCAATATAATATTCTATTATCTCAACTAATTCGTAAAATCATTAATGACTTTAAGATATATTCATGCTAGCATTTATCACTTTGCTCGTAATATCATTACTTGAGCAAATAATCAGTCATTCATTTAGTGAGATAATTAATTTGCTTTTGAGAACAAGCAGCAATGATAACAATCTTCTGGTTCTTTAATGAATGTCATTATTCATTCTCAATAAATCTCATTATTGAATTGGAATCTAACCAATCATTATAGAACTTCTGGTTCAACAAGATATTTCACTTGTACATATGTATGAACTTCTGGTTCAATACAGTATTCATTTCATCAGTACGTATTTCTGTACAGTTCAAATCAGCATACCTTTATTACTATTATACCGGAAAAATCAGGTACAATATCCAAGGAAATATCTCATGATCTCAATCTTGTCGCAAAATCTTCCCTTATATCGAAAAAGGTAATGACGCATTATCTCACCTTTTCAATAATTTATTCCATTATTTCTTGATGGAATCGATATCACTGACACGCGGAGCCATCGCTCTTTCACGCGTTGAATAATGTATTTAAATAGATGATTTGGGAAGAGGCTAGATCTATCAAAAATGGATATCATACTTTCAAATATTCGCAAATATTATTCCAATCTTCCAGTAAATGATTTGAGAAAAATTTATCGAATTAGGTTCGAAAGATTGAGGTTGCTGATGGATCATGGCATCCCAGAAGATGTTCGATGGTTGATCGAAGCGAAAGTTCGATTAACTGGTGAATTACCAGATTCATTTCCTAAGCACAAACCTGGCTTAGGTAAGAGTACTTTTGCAAAGAAGCGGAGAGCAAAAAGATTAAATAATTGCTACAAATGTGCTCGATGAACATGTGATACCCATTGTAAGTCAATAGGGTATTCATCTATAAATCGAGATGATAAGATAGACTTTATCAAGGGTGGGCTGAGTAAGGAGTCATTGGATGATATCCAATTGACTCTTGAGACGCACCCTAGTGGGTATGTGCAGCGTGAGCTACTATCTTTATGGGCTAAATTCATCAGCGATAAAGAGTTTTATAGTCTCAAAAATATAATAGCAAAAGATCCTGTTTGCCAGACTGTTATAAACAATGATGTTTTGGCTATGCAGCATTAATACAAGGTAAATCATTTGATATATATGCATATATAAAATATTTTTCTGTTTTCTTTCACGAGTTTTGATAAAGGTTGGTTAAATATATTAAATCACCAAAAGGTGAGTCGGGTGATTTTGTCAAAAGTAAATCTTTACTTTTTCGAAATACGAGTAGTAAATAGTGAAGTTTTTCAAGTTTAAAAAGCCAATGATTTTCACAGTTTATGCATCCCAAAATAACATTTTCTTGTAATTTTTTCCTTCCTTATTCTTTCAAAGATGGAAGGACCAAAACTTCGACAGATCAAAACTATCTGTGTATTTTGTGGATCAAAAGTAGGGAAAGGTTTTGGGTATCTAGAAGCAGCAGTGGATCTTGGAAAGAAATTGGGAGAGAAAGGTATCACTCTCGTGTATGGAGGAGGTAGCAGTGGATTGATGGGTTGTGTTTCACAATCCTCTCTAGCAGAGAAAGTAAGAGTGATAGGTGTTATACCTACTCCTTTAGCTGATATCGCAGGAAAAACACGAGGGCATGAAGTACAAACCTTATCTATCCATGAACGCATAACTTGCATGCTATATGGTTCTGATGCCTTCATAGCTCTGCCTGGAGGTTTTGGTACTTTAGAAGAAATCTTTAATATTACCTCATGGGCTCAACTAGATCTCCATACTAAGCCTATTGGGCTTTTAAATGTAAACAATTTCTTTGATGGTTTGCTAACATTTCTTGATTATGCTGTGGAACAGGGATTCATCTCTCCATTTTCTAGGAGAATCCTTATTTCTGCTCCTACTATCGAGGAACTGCTGGATAAGTTGCAATCATATATTCCAATACAAGATCCAGCAGGAGTAAAGATAGATTGGTCGCAAGGAAGGGGAATAAAGCGAAAATGGAGTCCGGTTAATGTAAATTTATCTTTGTGGTAGAGTACGGAGTATTCTCACTCTTGAGACACACCATAAATTTCTAGGATTTTGTTTATGTTTAATCTTGTGTATCTCAAAGATTTAAGGTGGTAGAGTATGGAGTATTTCTTACTCTTGAAACACACCTTTTTCTTTATTTCCTCAAAAGGTCAGAGGTGGTAGGATACGGCTACTCCCGAAACACATTTCTCATTTTGAGGATCATAAATGTTTCCCCCTTTTGCGTTTTGCATGTATTTCTCGTTTATGCTTCTTCAGGAGCAATAATAATATCATTTCAGTATGTTTAGATGATAATTTTTACTTCTTCTGGAGTAAATATACACTTCTTCTGGAATACATAAGTGCTCGTGCAAGAACATTTCCAGACACTTTATCATCTAATATTCATCTCATAATACTGATGAGATTATTTTCACATTAGCCATTTTCGTGCTATCATGTGATATTATCTTATCATACATCAACATTCTCTTTGTTGAATAATTTTCATCCACCCATTCAAATTCAGATATTGGTAACTTCTGGTACCATTGGATGAAATATTTTTATCAACATTTACCAAATTTTTGGTAATGATAACTTCTGATATCATTTGATGAAGTATCAAATAACAATAATATCACCATGTATATAGGTTAAACAATAATAATATCACCATGTATATATGTTGACAACATCCTCTAATATGTTAGAATTAACCAACAATTGAGGTGTTTCTAAAATAATATAAAATATGAATATATGTAAAGTATTCTATATATTCAATTGCTAAACCGGCCATATAGGCGGAATCGACATAATGAAATACTTAAACCGGCCATATAGGCGGTATCAACATCATGAAATAATTAAACTGATACATAATGAAATAATTAACTTTCATGAGTGAGCGAGTCGTATCTTCAAATCCAGTCAAGGTATTCATAATAGTCCAATCCGTTACAATAATGAGTCATCTCCAGTTAAGGTATAAATTCAGTCCATAAAACTCAATCCATCACGGTATGGCAACTATTATGTTACTTTTAAATCTTTTAATTTATCGTATTGATTACATAGTAGTGTTAAATAATTTAGAATATATATTTTATTAACACTTATCATCATATCATTAATAATGATTAATCAATTTCGTTAAATCACGATTAATATATTTTATCGTATCATTAAGGGAAAAATCGTCCATATTTTAATATATTGATCATATGGATAAATCGAAACCGTCAATAGGTTTGAAATTTAATTTAGAACAAACTTATTTTTGGTCCGAAGTTCAAAATCTCGCCGGAATTTCCGTAAAAATAGTTTTTAAGACGCCGCCACGTTCGACTACCGGAAAATGTCCAAAACTGCACCAAACAGAAAAGTAAGACCATAGAAAAATCAAGATCGTCGAAATGAACAAACTTCTTGTTGACGTCATCGCCGGATTCTGTCTGACGCGCCCTCACGCGCCTCCGCAACGTCTGCGCGTGGGATTCACGTGCTTCACGCGCCGTCGCGCCGGTGACTCCTCCGTCTACACGCGCCGGTGCCGGAGGATCGTCCCGTCGCCGTCGTCATGGATCTGTTGTCCGATCGTCATTTGGATTTATGGTTTGGCGTGAATTCGCTTTGAAAGTTTCGGTTTTTTCAACTTTTCTTCTCCGGTCGATATCTTCTGTTTCAGCCGTCGGATTATCTCCAAATTTCAGGCGAGGCTTCTCCTTGACAAATTCGTTCTGATGGCGGTGGCTGATCGTCGATCAGATATCTGGATTGACCGGAATCATTCTTTTTAGTTTGAGAGAAAATGAAACATTGATTAGTAATAATCAGGTTTCTGATACAAAGATTCATCATTTAGATGCAACTGTAGAGCATACTCCCGTTATTACTCAATTGGCTAGAGACTCGTGCTGATAACGTGTTGTAAAACAATAGAGAATATAGAGAGAATCAGAGAGAATTTCTTATTCTTAATATTTCATAATGAATATAGGCCCCTATTTATAGGGGTGGACAATGGTATAATCGTAATATTGGACAATGGCATAATCGTAATATATAAATTTTACAGGAGCATAATGGTAATATGGCATTCACCTAATTTTGCCTAACTTTACCTAAATATTCCTAACAATTACAAACTTGTACGTTTTTTCAATATTTAGAAGACCAGTTAGTTACTTAGACCAATTGGTCAAGAGTGAGTAATTATATTTGTTGTCATGTTTGTAGAGCTTTGCTCTCCTACCCTTCAAGGCTAGGAGAGTTATATGCTCACTAAAGGTGGTGGAACCGTGAAAGGGGTGAAATTTAGAAGTGAGGTGTGGGGTCCACTGTCACCTAGCCTTGAGGGAGTGGGTTTTATCATTTTATGAGGAGTGGGTATTTTCCTCTCATACTTGTGAAATTTCTGTTTAATAACAGTTGATAAATTGATTTATTTATGATTTTGAACTAAAGGGTAATTTTTGAAAATTGAAAAGAAAAAATGTGTTTGATTAAAAAATGATTTGAAAATTTTATAAACCAATTTTTTAATGATAGGCTTAATTTAACTCCATCGTCATGATGAAAAATGACCATTAATCGTTGAGATTCAGTCATGCAATTTTTTCTCTTTTGAAAAATTATGAAAAAAATATATATAACAACATCAATACAAAGAATTAATACCTAAAATTAACTTCAACAAATCATCATATGAACAAGGGCTACACAAAAAAAATCACGAAAACGCAAATCGAACATAACTCGTTGGTCTGAGACCGGATGAACCCGTGGTTTTTTTTTTTTTTTTTTTTTCAAATTGAATCAAACCATTTCAAAATGATTTAATTTAGGTTTTGATTTTCAAAAATTGCAAAAAATCAAACCAAACCAAACCGCTTTTAGTTTTTTAATTAAAAATTGATTTTATTAATTTGAATTTATTGCTTTTTCTCTAAAAAAGTAAAATTTAACTATTCAAATAAAATCCTCATTTATATCTTTTCTGGTTTATATCTTTATTCATTTTCATTGTATTGTGATGATCTTTGGAAAAGACTGTACAAAAGTTTTTTAACTTGCAGTTTGGGTCGTAAATGCACTGTAGGTAAAAATATTGTGCTAAGCAAGAAAACTAAATAGGTAATGCAACAATAAACCGTAATTACAATGAACTGCTGAAAATGAAAAGCAACTCAAATCCTTGACTAGAGCTATCAAATCATCAAATGATGTTTAGTGTTTATCAACAATTGACAGTCTAAAAATATGTTCCCACATTTCAATGAAATTATTCGCTCATCATAATGCTTTTATTGTCAATCCAGTAAAAGGGTAGCGAAGTAAAGAATGAATCAAAGAATGTTAACATATTTTAGCTTATATTAACTTATACTTTAGTTTTATATATTAAAAATACAAATTAATTTGACATCTAAAATATGTAAAATTATGTCCATAAGTAAACCGTGGATTAAAACATCACCAAATCGCAAAAAATGTTTGGTTTGGAAAAAAAGTTAGACCGCTAAAAATGGTTTTTTTTGAAAAATATGTCACAAACCACCCAAATGGGACGACATTCACCCCTAATATGAACCAAATCATATTGAAACATTCACTTGAAATCTGAAAATGAATGGAGGAACACCAAAATGAAGGACAACTAATGCAAACCACGTAGTAATTGTAGTCACGCAATCTACAAAAGATTGACACTACCCAAGAACGCCAAAAGAATCACGATTTAGAGATTGATTCAAGATTAATTGAACAACCAATACAATCAAACGATATATTGAACTCTTGATCACAATAATAATAAATCTCACCTAAGTTTGAACACACAATAATAAACTCGCAAGTTCGGATTTTATTTAATGAAAAATAAGTTTTTGAAAGCAAATTTCCTCACAATATTCTCAAAGTTGTCCAACCAAAGAATGAAGATTACAACCATTTAAATAGGGTTAAAAACGGACTTAAGAGCCCTAAAACAATAAGGAACGAATTGGTTCAAATATGGAAAGAAAATAAAAAGGAAATTTTATCGCAAAAAAGTTACGGCCATAACAAGTCTCCTTATAGCCGTAAGCTGCTTACGGGTTAAGAGTTATGGACGTGACAAATAGTTTTACGTCCGTGAGTCATTTTCCTTTGGAACTCCTGTTTTCACCTGAGACACATTTACCGTCGTGACTGATGACCATTTACGGCCGTAAATCTTTCAATTCAGCATTTTCTTCTATGACTTGAATGACGTTGATTCACTTGGCTTCTCGACTCCAACATGAAACTCGCGTCTTTAGTTGCCAAGTGTGTGGTTTTTCCCATTGTTTCTTATACAAGCCTATCCATTGTTGCTTTGACCTTCTTCGTCCGCAATCGAGTCATCGGTCCTCCTTCGACTATTAACGGATCTTTGCGTGGACTTGTATCTGCGATCTGGATCACATCATCCCCTCCCTCTTCGAAAGGATTCATCCTCGGATCTGTACATGCATCAAATAGAGGAAGATCAGACACATTAAATGTAGCTGAAACATTATACACTCACCAGGAGGATCCAGCTTATATGCATTGTTGTTGATCCTTCCAAGTACTTGGAATAATACATCCCCTCGCTGTTGCAACTTGGACTTGTTCTGCTCAGGAAATCGTGCCTTCCTCAAATGGACCCAAACCCAATCACAGGGTTAAAACACGACGCTTTTCCTTCCCTTGTTAGCATGTGATGCGTAGTGTTCATTTTTCTTCTCAATCTCCAACCTCACCTTTTCATGGAGTGACTTAACCAAGTCTGCCTTTTTTATTTTCATCTAAACTACCACATTCATTAACAGGTAAAAGAACCAAATCCAATGGTGTTAGTGGATTAAAGCCATAAACAATTTCAAAAGGCGAAAAAGAAGTAGTAGAATGCGTAGCCCTATTATATGCAAATTCAATAAAGGGTAAACACTCTTCCCAACTTTTTAGATTCTTGTTGATTATAGTGCGCAACAATTGAATCAAGGTTCTATTAACTACTTCGATTTGTTCATCTGTTTAGGGGTGACAAGTGGTAGAAAAGAGTAGTTTAGTTCCTAATTTGTTCCATAAGACTCTCTAGAAATGACTAAGGGACATAACATCCCTATCAGAGACAATACTTTTAGGAACCCCTTGTAAATGCACTACCTCCTCATAGAAAAGGTTCGCTATGTTGGTGGCATCATCGATTTTGTGGCTTGGTATGAAATGTGCCATCTTACTAAATCTATCTACCACCACAAATATCGAATCTCTCCCCTTCTTAGTCCTAGGAAAACCCGAAACGAAATCCATAGAAATATCAACCCAAGGTTCACTAGGAACGGGCAAAGGTGTGTATAATCCATGGGGCATGACCTTAGACTAGCCCTCTTACAAGTGATGCATTAACTACAAACCCGATCCACATCAATTTTCATCTTAGGCCAATAAAAATGCTCACTTAGTATCTTTAAGGTCTTTTTAATCCCAAAATGTCCCCATCATACCTCCACTATGGGCCTCCCTCACAAGTAATTCCCTCATTGAATACTTAGGAATACACAATTTATTTTCCCAGAACAAATAATCATCATGCTTAAAGAACATATCCAAAGTCCCTTTACAACATGAATCATATATAATATAAAAATCTGAATCACTAGCATGTATGTCCTTAATGTATTCAAAACCAAGCAGTTTAGCACTCAAGGAATTCAATAGTATATACCTTCGAGACAATGCATCGGCTACTACATTTTCCTTACCTTGCTTATACCGGATGACATATATGAATATTTCAATAAATTCCACCTACCTTGCATGTCTCTTACTCAACTTATCTTTGCCCTTCAAATGCTTCAAGGACTCATGATCGATATGAATCACGAACTCCAGTGGCCATAGGTAGTGTTTCCATGTCCCCAATGCTCTCACAAAGTGAGTACACCTCTTTGTTTCCATGTCCCTAATGCTCTCACAAGTGAGTACACCTCTTTGTCATATGTGGGGTAGTTAGGAGCAGCCCCTTTTAGCTTTTCACTAAAATATGCTATTGGCCTTCGATCCTGCATTAAAACAACTCCAATAGGGCCTTAAGACACTCAATCTCAAAAGCTTTGTCAAAGTTAGGAAATGATAAAACCGGTGCCTTACATAACAAATCTTTTATAGTTTCAAATGATGCTCTTGTTCTACACCTCATTTAAAACCTACACTTTTTTTGACAATTTCAGTGAGTGGTGTGGTAATTGCGCTAAAATCCATAACAAAGCGCCTATAAAAGCTAGCTAAACCATGAAAACTTCTAACCTCAGTTATACTTTTAGGTGTTGACCATTCTTTAATAACCTTGACTTTCTCTTCATCAACTTCTATCCCCTTCGCACTAACCACATAACCAAGAAATACAACTTTTTCCATTCAAAAAGTGTACTTTTTAAAATTAGCATAAAGTTATTCTTCCCTCAATACCACAAGCAAACACCTAACATGCTCCACATGATCATTTAAATTTTTACTATACACCAAGATATCATCGAAGTAAATTACAACGAATTTACCTATAAATGCACGTAAAACATGATTCATTAAGTGCATAAATGTGCTAGGTGCATTAGTAAGTTCAAAGGGCATTACTAACCATTCATCAACCCATATTTAGTTTTAAAAGCAGTTTTCCACTATTCTTCTTCCCTCATGAGAATTTGATGGTAATCACTTTTAAGATCAATTTTACTAAATATGCTAGAGCCATGCAATTCATCCAACATATCTTCTAACCTAGGAATAGGATGACGATACTTTATCGTTATGTTGTTGATGACCCTACAATCAATACACATTATCCAAGTCCCGTCTTTCTTTGGCACAAGTAACACGGGTAAGGCACAGGGACTCATGCTCTCCTTTATGTACCTCTTGCTCATCAATTCCTCCATTTACTTTTGAAACTCCTTCATCTCCTCGGGGTTACTTCGATAAGTGGGGCGGTTAGGAATGACTGCTCCAGGTACGAAATCAATTTGATGTTTAATACCTCGAATGGGTGATAACCCACTAGGTATGTCCTCTGGAAACACATCTTCAAATTCCTGCAATAAAGAAATAGCCAAATTAGGGAGGGATTTGTTAGTTTCATCAAATGCAAAGAATAAATCCTTGTACAATAAAAGGACCATTGATCGCTCTTCCTTGAGGGCCTTCTTGATTTCACTCCCTTTTGGAAGGAAACTCATTTTTGTTTTTTGTTTTCTGGCACTCATCGCTCCCTCTCCTTTTTGTAAGATATATACCCCAACACTCTTTTTTTTTTCTCCCGCCTCTCCTTTTTCTGGAGTTGTGGCTCCAACTCTCTTTTCCTCTCCTTGTTCTGAGGTCGTGCCCTCAACTCTCTTTCTCTCATTTTCCTTCACTCTTTTTTCTTCGTCATTTTTCAACTTTATTTGATCTTCGTACACTTGTGATGGCGTCAATGGTGCAAGTGTAATAGTTTTCCCTCCTTTGGTAAAGCTATACCTATTTTTATATACATCATGCATCACCTTCCTATCATATTGCCAATGTCTATCCAATAAAATGTGCTCAGCATGTATAAGAACCACATCACACATTACTTCATCCACATAGCTACCAATAGAAAAACTCACCAACACCCTCCTAATCACCTTAATTACTCCACTATCATTTATCCATTGAAGCCTATAAGGTTTAGGATGTTTCAACAAGGGTTAGCCTAATTTTTCAATAAGTGTGGTGCTAGCAACGTTAGTACAACTACCACCATCAATGATCATACTACATAACTTGTCATTGATGTGATACCGTGTATGAAATATGTTCTCCCTTTATTGCTCCAAGTCATCCGTGTTGATTTGAGCACTAAGAGCTCGCCTTGCAACCAATAACTCTCAACTATCCCCATATAATGCATCCTCATCTTCACAAGCTTCCTCCAATGCGGGCATGTCACTATAATCCTCTTCTTCACTATCACTCTCCATAGATACATCCTTTCACAAAAGTATTACCCACCTATTAGGACATTGAGATGCCACATGTCCCCAACCCAAACATTTAAAGCATTGGAGGTCTCTACACCTAGATGGTTGAGATTCCCCTTTAGGTGTAAGTTTGCTAGCATGTTCCTCCCTTCCCTTTGGTGCCTCAAACTTCCCTTTCGAAACAGTCCAATCTCCTTTGTTTTCCCACTTTGGTTTCCAAGAAGGAGTAGAACCCGAAAACCCAATTGATACTTTGCTGTCCTTTTTCTCTTCAATTGCTTCTCCACCTTTATAACTATGTGTAGTATATCTTCCAACTCCAAATAATGTTGTAGCTCAACCACGTTAGCTATATCCCTATTTAACTTGTTCAAAAATCGAGCCATAGTAGTCTCTCTATCCCTCATTCTCGTTAGCTCTAATCATCAACAACTCCATCTCCTTATGACTTGGCACAAATCTCCTCCTCATGATAGTTTTTAATTCATTCCAAGTGCTAATGGGCCTCTTGTGATTCCTCATCCTAGAAGTCACCGATTGATCCAACCAAGTAATAGCATAATCGAAGAATTCAAATACCGCTACCTTAACCTTTTTCTCTTCCGAATAAGTGTAGCAATTAAAAATCGACTCAATCTTCTTCTCCCACTCCAAGTATGCTTCCGGATCACTTCTGATACGATTTGAGATGCGCGGAATTAAACGCCGGAAAGTTCCAAACTAAGGTTGTGGATGGACGGAGGAATCTTGACCTGACAATGATGACCCGAAAATTGACGATGCGGATTGAAGAACCAAGATTTGCGAAACGCCACATGGATTGTCCAGTTTCCTTTATAAGTTTCTGGTTTTGAACGCCACAAATGCTCTCGCGAATATTTGATAAGTTCCGGATGACTCCACAAGAAATAATCTTGATAAGTTCGAAAGAAAATATAGGAAATCCACCTATAATTTTTATTGAATCCTCAATACATTGTTTTAATCAAATCAAATCTGTTTTTACAATGAATGGAAATAGAATATAAATAAGCAAAATAAACCTAACCGCTAATTAGGCTCAAAATAGAATTCTAATTAAACTAAAATAACTAAAACTGATAAGGAAATAAAATAATGTGAAATCTTTAAATTCCAACAGCGAGGCATGTCTAGAAGCTATCTTACGGCCGTGAGTGTCTTCATTTACGGCCGCAAATTTTGTAACTGAAATATGTCACGGCCGTGAAGATTTTGGCCGTAAGTCCTTATATCCAGTTATGAATTAGTTAGGAGAACAGGTTACGATCGTGATCCTTCAAAAGTTACGGCCGTGTTCAATTCCATTTACAGTCGTGATTCTGTTTCTAGTTCTTTTTGACTCGGTTTGTGCTTCAAAGGTCGTCGAACCTGCTGAATTCTTATTTTAGCTTGAATATTTAAATTTTCCCATTAAGTCCGCCATGATTCATATCATACCCTCCTTCTTTATGATGATTCGTCCCAAATCATAACTTTGTTCATGAATTACAGTAGCCCCACCTGGATCAAATGGGAAATTTTTGCTCCCATGCCATGAATTCAATAAATTGTGATCTTTTGATTGGCAAACATGGAAGAGATGGTGCTTGAACTTCCTTTGCCATATGTAGTGTGGTTGAAGCTTCCAAATATAATCATCCTGCAAAAAAGATTTAAATAAAATGGGGAGGGAAATGTTAGCTTCATGAGGTACAATGTGTAGATCCTTTTATTCATATCAACCATCACCAACTCCACTTTTTGAACCACGAGGCTCTTCTCTTCGCCTCTTTCCTCCTTTGCAATTTCTTGTTCAATTTTTTTTATCTTCAAACTCAACCACATCTCCTAACGCCACATTTTTATCACCATGCAAGTGCACTACCTCATCACTACCCAAATGTGGGTCTTCCAATTCAACACTCAAATTTTGAACTTCCGCCTCAACCCCCAATTCATTCCTCTCATCATTCATTCCTCTCATCATAAACAATTTCATTCTTAATCACTTCCTCGCTACCCAACTCCACATTTTCCTTATCAAATTTTGGAGTTTGATTATCCGTTTTTAATTTAAACTCCCCCTCCTTCTTTTTAATGTCCTTACCCCCACGATGCCTCCTATTACACCACCTTTCACTCTCATTTCTTACCATTCGTGAATCTTCTAGTGCGTCCTCTAATGTCAACCCATATAGTGTGCATGTTTTTCCTTTCTTAAGGAATTTGTATATGTGCATACTCTTATCATAAACAGTCTCCCTCCTACGTCTCCATGGTTTTCCCAATAAAATATGATAAAACTTTAATCGCACCACATCACACCATACATCCTCATTATACCTTCCCTAGGCAATAAGCACTAGAACTTGTTTGGTTACTTTGAAATTCCCAAACTCCCTCATCTACGTCATCCTATAAGGTTTATAGTGTAGTTCTAGGGGTAATCCTAATTTTTCAACCAAGGTGCTACTAATGAAATTAGTAAAGCGCTTTCCATCAATCGCCACACTACAACCCTTATGATCCACATAAAATCTAGTTTTTAACAAGGAACTCAGATCATAATCCATTCCTTATGTGGCGTTAAAAAAATTCAAGAACGAAGAGGATTTAGACATCAAATAGCAAGAATAAATTTTATTGACTTGGAAGGAAATGAATAACAAGAATTTTAAAGAAACTCAAGAAAGTCGTTCTTGAATTTTAGAATGACTTTTTTTTAATTTTGGAATAAAATAAAAAATAAATGATTTTTTTTAAATCTGAAATTCGACAACGAACACAGCAAAACAAAAGGGACATGATTTGGATAAGAATAGAATAAAATGAACACTTTTGAATTTTTGTTGAATTTTTATATGGATAAAATGCTGGAAAAATTTACTGGCACGAAGAACAAGAAAACTCAAGAAATAAAAAGACTCAATAACAAGATATGGATTATTTTGTGGAGACTCTATGGTAAAAATACAAAATCAAACTGGGATAGAATAAACCTGAATTCAGAGTCCAGCTCTGATACCAAATGATACGATTCGAGATACGCGGAATTAAACGACGAAAATTTCCAAACCCGGGTTGTGGATGGATGGAGGAATCTTGACTTGACAATCACGACGCAAAGATCGACGATGCAGATTGAAGAACCAAGATTAGCGAAACTCCACAAGGACTGTCCAGTTTCCTTGATAAGTTTCTGGTCTTGAACGGTACAAATGCTCTCGCGAATATTTGATAAGTTCCGGATGAATGCCACAAGAAATAATCTTGATAAGTTCGAAACAAAATATAAGAAATCTACCTATATTTTTTTATTGAATCCTCAATAAACTGTTTTAATCAAATCAAATCTGTTTTTACAATTAATGAAAATAGAATATAAATAAGAAAAATAAACCTAGCCGCTAATTGGGCTCAAAATAGAATTCTAATTAAACTAAAATGATTAAAACTGATAAGAAAGTAAAATAATGCAAATCTTTAAATTCCAACAGCGGCGCACGTCCAGAAGCTATCTTACGGCCGTGAGTGTCTTCATTTACGGCCGTAACTTGTGTAACTGAAATATGTCACGGTCGTGAAGATTTTGGTTATGGACGTAAGTCCTTTTATCCGGTTATGAATTAGACAGAGAATAGGTTACGACCGTGATCCTTCAAAAGTTACGACCATAATAAATTTCATTTACAGTCGTGATTCTGTTTCTAGTTCTTTTTGACTCGGTTGGTGCTTCAAAGTTCGTCGAACCTGCTGAATTCTTGTTTTGGCTTGAATATTTAAATTTTCCCATCACGCTCGCCATGATTCGTATCAACTCATACCTTTGAATGAAGAAATTGTCATTTTGATGTTGCTCATGCTACTATCCACTCTATTCCCAAAAAGATCTATATCCCTCCTTCCATGCCTAACTTCTCTATCCACAATTACCCCATCGTCAAAACCACTACTTTCTTCATTCTCATAAACCAACTCTACTCTACGTCTTCGCCCACCTCACCTACGTGCATTAGGCACTTCCCAAACTTGCTCTAATCTTTCTAACCTACCTATCACATCTCCAAACAACCGCTCTAACCATTGTACCATCTCATTCGACATGTTGGCTCGATCGTTGTTTTTTGTAGTAAAAGATTGTTCCGACATCCTAAAACCAAGTAATTTATATCTCACGTGTTTTCACTCATGTATCACTCAATTTTGGTTTTTCCCCTCGATTGATCTCACCTCTCTTGCCTTTTTCCACTCAATATCTTTCACATCAATTGTTTCAAAGAACAAATCCGAACTCAAACGAGTATTAAACCCGAAGAATTCAGACTTGATATGTGAGAATTTAATGATTTATTGGAATAAACTCAATGAAGGACTTGACAAAGGAAATTTGACTCAATGAAGAAATTGACACTTTTGATTGGAGACTAGAATTAATTCAAGAAGGTAGTTCTTGAAATATTTTTTTTTGGACCATTTTTTTACTCGAAAATTCAACTACGATAACAACGAAAACAAACGAAAATTTGATTTGAATAACAAACGAATGAAATAACGACTTTTGAATTCTTTTTGGAAACTTTTACAGATCTAAGACTCAAGAATTGGAAGAAAGTGAAGAACGATATTAAAGAACTCAAGAAAACAAAGAAAGATATAACCTTGATTTTTTTGGAGCCTAACCTCTGATACCAACTGATGCAAATCATGCAGCAATTGTAGCCACGCAACCCACAAAAGATTGACACAACCCAAGACGTCAAAAGAATCACGATTTAGAGATTGATTCAAGATTAATTGAACAACCAATACAATCAAAAGATATATTGACCTCTTGATCACAATAATAATAAATCTCACCCAATTTTGAACACACATAAATAAACTCACAAGTTCGAATTTTATTCAATGAAGAATAAGTTTTTGAAAGCAAATTGCCTCACAATAATTTCAAAGTAGTCTAACCAAATAATGAAGATTACAACCCTTTAAATAGGGTTTAAAAGGACTCAAGAGCTCTAAGACAATAAGAAACGTAATTGGTTCAAATATGGAAAGAAAATAAAAAGGTAATTTTCTCACGATAAAGTTACGGTCGTAACAAGTCTCCTTACGGCTGTAAGCTGCTTATGGGTTAAGAGTTACGGTCGTGACAGATAGTTTTATGGCTGTAAGTCATTTTCCTTTGGAACTCCTATTTTCACCCGAGACACATTTACGGCTGTGATTGATGACCATTTACGGCCGTAAATCATTCAGTTCGGCATTTTCTTCAATTGCTTGAATGACGTTGATCCACTTGGCTTCTCGGATCGACTCCAACATGAAATTCGCGTCTTTAGTTGCCAAGTGTGTGTTTTGTCCATTGTTTTTTGTACAAGCATGTCCATTGCTTCTTTGACCTTCTTTGTCCGCAATCGAGTCATTGGTCCTCCTTCGACTATTAATAGATCTTTGCGTTGACTTGTATCTGTGATCTGGATCACATCAATAACAAGAAGGCTTAAACAAGGTTTGAAATCATTGTCCTAAAAGTATATTTGCTCCCTCTCGGTTGAGATGCTTAGGGTTATCATTGCAAATGACTTTAGCAAAATAAGTAAGCCTAGAAAACAAGTATTCATTAAGCACAAAGAATACATGAAAGATGAACAATGAACTGATAAAAAATATGTGTTGTATCTCCATGAGTTTTGATCAATAATTATTATGAATATATTTTGGAATGTTATTCTCTTTATCAACATCTCTATATATAGATTTGGTAGTCCTATTCATGAATGGGTGCAAAATACAAGTGAAAAGGTGCCCTAAAGCACAAAAAGGTGCCTGAAAATGAAGAACCAATCAACTGTTCAAATAAGGCCTGGGCGGCCGCCCAAGGAATTGGATTCCCCTAGGTGTGCCTGGGGTCGGCCATGTGACCTTTCTGGGCAACTTCCGGGTTTTTTTAAGCAACCCCTTTATTTGGGTGATCTCGACCACTCCATTTCACTTGTTTCATGTTGATATAGATCCAAAATATTGCTTAATCCCTTTAATCCCTTTACATGGATTCCTTCTTTCATAATTAATATTGTTCATTGGAAATAATTTTTCGTCAATCCCCCATTTGTTCAAATATTCTCAAACAACTCAAATTGAAATAGTATTATGAATAAAATAAGGTATCTTTCAATTTAAACCTTACCTTAGTGTATACGTTGTTAAGTATTATAGAAATACCTGGTAGCCATAACTTTGAACCCGTTATTCCATGTGATAGTACTAGCGACTTCACACACAAAACACTCAAGTTCTTTTGTTCCACACAAATTTTGCGTTAGCGCATAAATAGCATTGCGCTCATTCGTATTCACGAACATTTCAGAAAGTAATTCTAACTTTCCTTGAAGCGGTACCACTTCTTAGTTCATGTAGGTAAGTTTCTCCAGTATCTTTATTATATTTAGATATACTTGTAATACTAAATTTCATTAAGAGTTTTAATGCTCAACCCTTCAACCGTAATAACCAACACTTTAAATCTAGAATGAGGTACGACTTGGCAAAGTGTTGAAATTATCCCCTTACTGAATGACTTATTGTTATCCTTTGAACCTGAGGTATACTTATTAGTGTAGTCAGGTAGGGTTTCCGCCATTAGTTGATCTATTATCATGGTATTTTACCATCATTCTTCTTGATTATGTTCATATGATTTTTCATAAGATATTAAGTCAAGATTTAACTTAACTTCACACAAGTAATATAATCACTCATTTGATTCAATTTTATGCAATGTCAAGATTTTTATTAATAGTAAAAATGTGATCATATAACAATTATTTGACAACACTTGTCAAATTTTATCACAATATTTTGTAATCATTTTTGTGCACTTTATTGACTTCAAAATAATATTACATTAAACTTTATTCAAAGTTTGATTGTAACACCTCCACACTTTTAGAGTAGACTCAAAATTATTCTTTTACTCAATGAAATGAAAGAATTTAACTTTTATCTCACAATTTCTCTATTTGATTAAAGAAATTGATTTTGTAATTCTTTCAATCAATTGAAAGAAAATAGAATCTCAATTCTATGAAAAAATTGTTCTAGTAACAATTTTATTTTCTCCTCAACGAGTACAATAAGTATCATTTAATTTTTTGCTTGAATATTACCCCCACAATTTGGGATAAACTTCTCAATTTTATTTAAGTCAACGAATCTCCTTGTGAACCACAATATTCAACAATAATTCGTATTTACCTTTATATTTCATATCATTACTCTCTATTTAGTGATAATATAATTCTCATATGATATCAACATTTGATATCTATCATATCATCTCATATATTTTATTAATAATATGAGGATAATAATCACAATTAATTATATACAATGATTCAACAAGTTCTCAATTTCTTTCACTCGATTGAAAGAACACATCCATCCAAATTAAGATAGATAAGAGTGATCAAACTATATTTCTTATTAATCACTTCTTTTCTTAAACGACCATTGTATTAATCACAATATGTGTAGAAGAACCTTCTTAATTCAGAAAGCACCAATATAATGCATAAGACATGAAATGAACGCATGCATCAATGAAAGATATAAAGTCATTCTTATTAGTTTCAAAAACCAATTTCATGTATTCACAATTAAACATGAGAGTTCCACATTTTCCAATAATTGTTATGCATCTCTATGTATCAAAGAAATATTTATAACAAATACTTCACATAAGTAATTTATTTGTAATACAATAATTATTTTTTTCATAAGAAATAAATATTCTAATGAATTCAATATAATTACATGCATGATACTCACCAAACAATTTTTGTATGCACAATATTCATATCATATAATCATCTTATATACCTTCTCAAATTAGTAATACTATAGCAATATTTTCACACCCAACCCGATCGAGTGACTGAGTCAAGGGTCAGAGGATCAACTCGGGGTTGACCTAAGCATTAAAATAATATTAAAATATATATAAAAAAATTACAAAACCCAAGTTAAATCTGGGTTCGAATCGATCAGATTAACCGAGTTTCCCAGGTCGACCTTGGTCATTGATCAAGCTTGACCACACTGGGTTTTAGGGCACGCTAGGCCCAATTTTGGGCCCAATTCACTGGTTTCCTGATCGGCTCACTCGACTTGGTCCAGGTTTGAAAACATTATAATATATACTAATAGTGGTTATGCCATGAATCAATATGCCAATAATATTTATTTATTATAGAACTCAAGCATTTCATATTCAAACACACTTACATATATTCAATTTTTGAATACATAATCAAATTTTTAACTAGTTTAAATTCTGATATAGTTTATCTACACAAGCATTTGTGCATCAACCAAAGTATTTATTAAATGCAATCATTCTACATCAATATATGCATCTCATATGTTATCTCATATTCCTTATCATTTTCTCAACAAAGTCTAATTAAGGGATAAACCATAAAATATATTGACTTTGTAAAGTAATATATCAATCATGCAATTCATTTCATAGCATAACATTCAAATACATCACCAATGAATTTGAAATAATTAATATTCTTTCCAAATATATTTGAAGTTTCATGATTCGAGTTTTCATAGTAATTTCGACCTCATCGGCCAAATGTACTTTTTGATTGTTGATAAATTCTTACCCGAAAAGTCGTTGACGAAGTCACCGAGTGCGACATGAAGAATCATGAACCAAATCGAATTGAAACATCCACTTGAAATATGGAAATGAATGGAAGAACAACAAAATGAAGGACAACGAGAAGGCGTAAACACAGTTTGAAGCCGCTTCCTAAAAGTACATTTACTCCCTCTTGATTGAGCTACGTAGGGACAACATTGCAAATGACTTTAGTAGATTAATCAAGCCTACAAACTAAGTATTCATTAAGTACAAAGAATGCATGGAAGAGGAAGAACTAATGAATAATATGAGTTGAAAAGTGAAAAGGTGCACAAACGCACCAAAATGTGCCAGATATGAAAGACCAAAAGACAGTTCAAATTATGCTGATTCCACTCGATAGCCCAGGCAAATGAATTTTCCCAAGGTGTGCCTGGTTCAGCCAAGCGACCACCTTTCTAAAAACAAGGCCACCATTTTTTTTAAGCAACTTCGTTTTGTTTCCGGTGATCCTTATCCCTCCATTTTACTAGTTTCAGTTTGATATAGATCCAAAATATTTGTTAATCCATTTACAAGAATTCTTTGTTTCAAAATTAATATTTGAACAACAAATTGGAAATAAACCAACAGTTTGTATTAAATAAAAAGTCATATTAATTTTGAAAATGGTACTTGCTTTCAAGTAAATTAATTTTTTTCTCCTTATTATACAAATAGTAAAAATCAGCCTCATGTATAATCTCTTGAAGTAGCCCCCAGGACACATCGCCCAGTGGCAAAGGAGAGGGATGGAAAAGTACTCAACGCAGTTGGGTGCAGGATTCGAATAATGAAATAATGGATTTGTGCCCTGGGAAAACGGGAGTTATTACTTACCACACCTCTACGCTGGCTCTGGGAGGCATAACCTGCGATTTACCTCCTAAACCAATGACCCAGGGTAGGATCGGTTAGAGCCCTCAAGTTGTGGGCTATACCTTTCTTGAAGTTAATTTTTTTTTTTTTTTTGCAGTGTACATGACTGCTAACTTAAGCTCTGATCGATACCATTGTAGCAATTCAATAATACTGTTAGGATATTTGACCCAAATTAAGAATGAGATTATCTTAGACAATTAATTTTCTTGTTAAAGTGGTTAACTTGGAGACCAAGTTAAGGGTGAAAAGAAAATGAAGATAATCTTTTTGCATGGATTTCTTTCCTTATTATGATATTCTACTTCAATAAGGAAAGATCTTGGGGCACAAGTAATACACGCTTTTGGGTTATGTTTACCTATAAATATATGTGTTGAGGAGCCAATTAATTACACATTGACTAGAGACTATTGTGAGGAAAAATGTAGCCTAGCATCTTGGTTTTTCTTGGGTTCTTTGTGGGTTGTACAAAGAAGTAGAAATTGGTAGTGTGGTAAAGCTTAGTTATTTTTCCTACAATACTTGGGGGTTTGGTGAGTGCAAATTCTATATAATTGTAACAATTTATTATATAGTGAAAAGCTTTGGCGGTCTGTGGACGTAGGCAAGTTGTCGAATCACGTAAATTCTTGTGTTAGTACTTATTTTCTGGTTTGCTTATTATTTTTTGATCATCAAAAATTCCTGGTAGGTTAATTAGAGAGGGAATTTGTGTGTAATTTCCAATAGTGACGCCGTCAACAGGGAAATCGAAGTCTAATTAACTGAGCATCAGGTGATTCAAAGATTTTTTTGGAGTAAACGAAAATATGTTTGGAAAGTACAACGTAGAGAAATTTGATTGGAATATCAATTTTGGCTTGTGATAAGTACAAATCATGGATGTATTGATTCAGACGGGATTGCAGAAAGCTTTGAAAGAAAAATCAACCCCGAGTTCTAACAAAAAAACTAAATCTAGCACGAGTGATGATGATTGGGATTTGAAGGCTACTAGAATGGTACAACTTTGTTTGGCCAAAAATATTCTTGCAAATATTTATGGAATATTTTCCGTGAAGGAAATGTGGGAAAAACTGGAAGAGTTGTATTAGATGAAGAGCTTGTCAAATAACTTGTATCTGAATGAGCGGTTTCATTCTTTGAGAATGAATGCATGTATGAAAATCTTAGACAATCTTAGTGTTCTTAATGGGATTGTTTCTGAACTGTAATCTATTGGAGTTATGATTGATGATGAGGATAAGATTCATCTGGTCTCTTTCATCCACGTTTGAGCACATCATGCTGATTTTGATGTACGAGAAGGAAATGATGGAATTTTCAAAAGTTAAGTTGATTAGGTTAAAGTAACAGTTAATCTGAAAATGCTTTGCTTGTTACTGAAAAGTGGAAGAGAGGTAACTCCATAAAGAATAAGGTAATGTGTTGGAACTGTGGTAAATCTAGTCATGTGAGAAGAAATTGTTCAAAAGGTGGAGCAGAGTCGGCTAACTGCTCGAAGATGGACAATGCGACTCTCCTAGTGGAGGGTGGTGATGATGTACTTTAGTAAGATGAGACCTCCTTATGGCATGAAGCTAGTTGATGATAGATGATGTGTTATTAGTTGCGGGTACATGTGTTTGCACACGGGCATTGGTTTGGCCTTAATGCAAGGTGTGTGGTGAATTTGATGTCGATGGTTGATGAGTTCCCAAGGAAAGCCAAACATGGGAGTTGCACCATAATTTTTTAGCAATGTTTATTTCGACATGAGCAGATGAAAAGCTCGGAGTTCCTTGATAATTCTGAGTGCTGGTTATACTCATATGGTGGAATATGAGATCGTCAAAGTGAAAAATGCTTTTCTGTTACCCAATTGTTGATTTAAATATTTTGGCTTAGATGAATTTGTGTCAAGGTAGAGATTGTTAGGATATTTGATCCAAATTAAGAATGAGAATATTTTGGACAATTGATTTTCTTGTTAAAGTGGTTAATTTGGAGACCAAGTTAAGGGTGAAAAGTAAAGGAGGATAATCTTTTTTTCATTGATTTCTTTTCTTATTCTAATATTCTACTTTAATAAGGAAACATCGTAGGGCACAAGTAACACACGTTTTTGGGTTATAAACACCATAAATATGTGTGTTGAAGAGCCAATTAATTGCACACTGACTAGAAACTATTGTGAGAAAAAATGTAGCCTAGCATCTTGGTTTTTCTTGGGTTCTTTGTGGATTGTACAAAGAAGTAGAAATTGATAGATGTGGTAAAGTTTAGTTATTTTTTCTACAATACTTGGGGGTTTGGTGAGTGTAAATTCTATATAATTGTAACAATTTATTATAAAGTGAAAAGCTTAGGCAATCCATGGACGTAGGCAAGTTGCTGAAACCACGTAAATTTCTGTATTCGTATTTATTTTCTGATTTGCTTATTATTCCTTGATCATCAAAAATTCCTATGGGTTAATTAGAGAGAGAATTTGTGTGTAATTCCCAATAAATACTGTAGTAATTATAAATTTATTTATTTATATTTTTAGGTAAAATATGTGGTTGAAAAGTGTATGAAAAAATTGTGTATGATTAAAAAGTGGTTTAAAAAATTGTATTATTTAAAGATTACTTTATAAATTAAAATGATTGCGTTAAAGATCGGGATAACAAGAGCGGAGGCTAAAGTTGAATAATTTGCTAAGTCAATTTGGCGATGTCATTCCTCAGCTGGCTGTCAAGTTATTCCAATTGAAGTTTGGTTAATTAACATCTACCAGTAAAAATTGAAAGAAAAAAAAAAAAAGAAGAACACTTTCTTTCATGTAACTTGTAAGTAAGCCTCCGTTTGGTAGATTTTAAAATCATATTTTTAATATATTTTGATAAAAATTGATGAAATATATGGTTAAAAGTTGTAAATTTCATAAAATATGTAATTGACCTAAGTTAAAATCACAAACGAATAAGGGTTTAATTTTTTTGCTGCTACTTATCATACATAAATCTATAATCTGACTCTAGTCTTGTAAAATAATAGAATTGTTCGATCTTTTCTTTACAAAAATTGCCTATTTGATAAGTGTATTTTATACACTTATTTGTATGTCTAAATTAGGTGTAATTATTGTCGTTTTGGAATATTTGCTATTTAATTTGTGTTTATTGTTTACTTTTCAGAAAATATTCCAAAAGATGAAGAATGATGAAATCAATGAAAAAAGGACACAATTGGATGTTAATTGGAGCTAAATTGGACAAGTGAGGAGTTTGTGACAACAACCGAGAAACATGCGTGGTGCCAAAGTGAAGAAATCAAAGGTTGGAGGAACGAATTGAAGGATATGAGAGCTTAAATGGGCAAATCAAGAAGATGATAAAGTTTGGGGACTAAATTGCAACAATTGAAAGTTGAGGATTGAAGGTGCAATTAAAAGTCAGGGACTAAATTGTACAGGCGAGAAAAGAGGAAGTCGCCATCGCTGGATACGTTCCACGCGATCGCGAGATGGTGCAAATTCTTAACCCGAGAGTTTTTAACGTCTACCACGCGATCGCCAGAGGTTCTACCACGCGATCGCGCGGTTTTCTCCAAAACCTATATATACAACATAAGAGGCACGAAAATCAAACCTTTGCCTCTCCATAGAACGAGCAACAATCGAGAAATCAACATCAAATCCTTGGGGAATCAAGCATCGCAAAGGGGCGTGAATTGAAAACAATTGAAGAATTGATAATTGGTGCAATCTTTCCATTCTTTATATTGTTTTTCAATGAACGTTTATTTTTACTGTTTTTGTTATTTCATGATGATGTGTAACTAATTTTAACGTTGGGATGAACGATGTAGCCTAGTTAATTATTTTAATGCCATATTCCTTGTTTTAACGCTTTAATGCATGTGTTGATTTATTATTGCGTTTAATGCGTGAATGAACTGGCCACTTATTCATGATTTCATGTGTTATTTCCATAATCCGAGAGGTGAGTTAATAACATAGATCTAGGTAATAAATCCTGTAATTGAACGAGAGATAGAGATATACTCTTGTAATTATTGCGGTCGTGTGTGAATTCTTGTGTGTAATGCATCTAGTTAAGGAATATTCGGACCCGCTGTAGAGATACAAGGTTGACTTATTTAGGTAGGATTGATTTAAACTCGAGAGAGGAATCTCAATTTAAATTAGTGAATTCGACCGAACACACAAATAGGAAATAAAACTGGAATTGGAATTGATTTAATTAGCTAGGTGAAATCGTGAATCCCAACTACTTTATAATCTTATTTGAAAACAAAACAATTTAACAATTCTTTTTAATTAATTAGTTCCATTTCTTAATTCTAGATTTTATTCTTAAAACGATTTTCATTTGTTCAAATAAAATTAAGAACTGAAATATTTCGGTAATTAATAGCAGTCCTCGTGGGAACGATAATCCGGACTCTAAGGTCCACTTTATTACTTGATTGCGATATCGTACACTTGTGATTTCAGCCGCAACAAGTTTTTAGTGCCGTTGCCGGGGACTGTTAACTAATATCGATACCCATTAGTTCTTATTTTACTTTGAACTTTATTTTGCTTTATTTTTATTTTTAACTTTATTTGCAGTTTTTGTTTTATTTAATTTATGTTAAGAAGGACTAAGTCATTTGATTTGCTTCCTTTTGATACAGAAATTGAACGCACCTTTCGACAGAGGCGTAGAAAACAGTTGGAAGCGAATCAACAAACAGACTTAGCCATGGCAGATGACATAATTCAAGATAATCAGAGAAATCAACAAAATCTGCCAGCAACTGTGAATGGACAGCAACAAAATCATGGAAGGCGTGTTTTGCGAGACTACATGGTTCCTCCTGTGGGGAACATTGGAACCTGCATAGTACCTCCTGCAATCCAAGCCAACAATTTTGAGATCAAAACCTCTTTGATCTCACTGATCCAAAACTCATGTGTTTTCCATGGATTTCCGACTGAAGATCCTCATGCACATCTTCGATCCTTTTTGGAATTGTGTGAAATGCAGCGCATGAATGGAGTTTCAGATGATGCTGTGAAATTGAAGTTATTTTCATTCTCTTTGGCAGACAAAGCTAAAACTTGGTTCTACACTTTGCCCCTACATACAATCACCACTTTTGAAATTATGAGTCAGAAATTTGTAGATAAATTTTTTCCACCTGGCCGCATGTCAAAGCTAAGGCGGGAGATTTTATCATTCAGTCACAGCCCGTGGAATCAATTTTTGAGGCTTGGGAAAGGTTCAACGAGCTCATCAGACAGTGTCCTACATATGGAATCGCTGATTGGATACTAGTTCAAACTTTCTACAATGGGCTGACAAATGAAAACAAGAAGTACTCCGACTCAGCAGCTGGAGGATCAGTAATGGATATGGCATATGAAGAAGCTTCCGAGATTTTTGAGAAGATGGCTGCGTACAGTTACC
Source organism: Ligustrum vulgare (assembly GCA_963555705.1). NCBI lineage: Eukaryota > Viridiplantae > Streptophyta > Magnoliopsida > Lamiales > Oleaceae > Ligustrum > Ligustrum vulgare. Next base: position 19,343,792 of record OY743188.1, read on the forward strand.
AGTGGTACTCAGATAGATCTACACCAAAGTCTGGAGGAATTGTTGCAATTAATGAGATTACAGCATTAAATGCTAAGCTGGATGCTTTAACGAAGAAAATCGACAGTATGGGTGTGCAGCCAGTAAATTCAGTTCATACAACCTTGTGTGATTTTTGTTTCGAGAATCACGCGATAAATTACTGCCCACTTCAACAAAATCAATCAAACCTAGAACAGGTCAACTTCGTAGGAAACAGGCAGCAGAGTGGTCCTTATTCACAAACTTACAACCCAGAATGGAAGAATCACCCAAATTTTTCATGGTCTTACAATCAGAATGTTCAGCGGCCGCCTGGATTTCAGCAAGAGCAACAGCAACAATCTCAGAAAAACATATCCGAGAACATAGAAGAGTTAATTCAGTTGGTTAAGAGTCAGAATGGTGAGATAATGAATCAAGCTTTTGAAATAAAAAATTTGAAGAAACAAATGGGAGAGATGGCAGCTAGCAGCTCAACAAGACAGCCAGGACAGTTACCAAGCAACACTGAAATGAACCCTCGTGAGCATGTTAATGCAATAACAACGAGGAGCGGGGTTCAGCTATCTGAAGTGACTGTAGAGGATTATGAAAAGCAGAAGAACCAGAAGAAAAATGTGGTGGAAGAACAGAAAAGTGAAAAGGAGCAGGGATCAACTTCAGAAACTCAAGAAAAAGTGGAAGAAGAAGTTCGAGTTCGACCTCCAGTAAAGGCATATGTACCCCCAGTTCCTTATCCACAAAGATTGATAAAGCATCAGTTTGGAAAATTTTTGGAAATATTCAAGAAACTGCACATTAATATTCCTTTTGCTGAAGCATTAGCTCAAATGCCACTCTACTTGAAATTCATGAAAGAGATGCTGTCAAATAAAAGGAAATTGGTTGACAATGAAATAGTAGCACTGAGTGAGGAGTGCAGCGCCATACTTCAAAAGAAATTACAACAAAAATTGACCGATCCAGGGAGTTTCTCTATCCCTTGCATTATTAGTAATTTCAGTTTTGATAATGTTTTGTGTGATCTTGGTGCAAGTGTCAATTTAATGCCTTTGTCTGTATACAGAAAACTTGGTTTGGGGGAGCCTAAACCAACCAATATCACACTGAAGCTAGCAAACAGATCAATCCAATATCCATATGGGATTGTTGAGAATGTGATAGTAAAAGTAGACAAATTTTTCTTCCCAGTCGACTTTGTGATTTTGGACATGGAAGAGGACGCCCAAATGCCCCTCATTCTTGGAAGGCCGTTCCTAGCTACTGGAAGATGCTTAATCGACATTGAAAAGGGAGAAATCATCTTTAGGGTCGAGAAGGAACAAGTCACGTTCAGCATCAAGCCAAGGCAAGATCTTGAAGGTCTAAATGAAAGCTGCTTCAAGGTGGAGGGAGTGGTCCAGAAACCAGAAGAGAAGACCAAGCATGGTATAAATATTGAGAATGAGCTAATCACAAAATATGAGTTCATAAAGGAAAAAGAGGGATGGAGGGACAAAAAGAAAGAAAAGCCGAACATCCCTCAACAATTGGCTAAAAGTGAGGCTTTGGACTTCAAGAAAGTGAGGAAATGGATCGAGAAGTGCAAGGCAGGTAATTGCAAGTTGTGCAGGGGGTCAAGAGGATCATTCAAACCTCCATGATAAAGAAGTGCAAAAAGTCGAGCTTTAGACTTAAAACGGAGCGCTTGTTGGGAGGCAACCCAATTTTTCTTCCCTTTCACTTATTATGCTTTTATTATTTATTTTAGAATTAAAATTTTTAGATATATGCATGGTAGGAAATGTGTTTGAGTGTTTTGCATGTTCCATGTTAAGAGCACTTGTGCATAATAGTCTATTATTGCATATTTAAGTATGTTTTTGATTTTTCATGTTTACATTAGGCTAGGTTTTTATCGTCATTTCAAACTTATACACACACTAGTTTGAATCATGAAGTTAATGTTTGGACAATCATTGCATCGATCATGAAGTGATTAGGGGGATAAAAATTATTTTGAAAATAAAAAAATAGGAAAAATTTTCATTACTGCCGTGTACTAAGCGATCACGTGCCAATAGGATATGGTGATTACGAGTTTGCGTTTAAAAATGAACAGATTTTTAAACCTTGAACCACGCGATCGCTGGCACTTCAGCCAGGCGATCGCGTGGCTATACTGAGACCAAATTCGGCAGTTTAAGTGTTTTTCCTCATTCTTTCAACTTTAAACATTACAAACTCGTTTTCTCTCCCCTAAACACCTCGTATTTGATCTTACATCTTGTGTGCATGTCATCAACACTTTGTTGCATCAATATCATTGCTTACATGACTTCAAAATCCAATCGAAGGTATGATCTCTTCACTTAAATCAATTTTTAGTCAAAATTGTGAATGTCTCTTTAAGTTCTTCTACCTAGAAATTGTGAATTGTGAAGAACGGGCTTAGGGTAGTGGTTGGAGTTTGTGATTTGTGGTTTAGTAGACAAGAAATTTTGGGTTCATTCATGCCTCCAACCCTATGCATATCCATTGATTTTTGTAATGCCCATTAAGTGTTTGATGAAATGCCACAAAGATGTTCTTGTGCTAATTTTAGAAATTTATTCCGGCATTTATCTTCATGACATGTTCATCATTGATTGTGTGTATTTAGTTCTAGAATTAGTTCACTACATTGCATGAAAATCATGAAAACCAACATTGCATCAAGGCAGCCCCATTGCAAGGCCACTGCAGGCCATTGCACCAGAAATTCAGTTCACGTCACCCACTTCTCCATAATTTTTCATGACCCTATTGAACTCCAAATGACCTGAATTTTTAATATGTTGTAGACCATGCTGTGAACTTTAACATATCAAAAGATGGCTCAGGAAAAATTTATGTTTTTCTAGGCGATGTCTAGGCTTAAATGTGTGTGGTCGACCAATTTTGAAAATTCAAAATTTTGCTGTGACTTTAGTTTGGGGGTGTGGTACTGAACTTCCATTTTTTTTTCTTATTGATGTTTATGACTTCTAATGTTACTTATCTCTTATTTGCAAGGTAAACATCAATCAGAACACCTCAAACCAAGTCGGGAGAAAGTAAGAAAAGGGTCGATTCAACCAAGACAGGGCAACAAGAAGCTTCAAAGAAATACATCCTCTAAACTTGGGAAGTTCTCGTTCTCTTTTCTTTGTCTTGTTTTATTTTGTTGAATCTTTTTGACAAACATTGAGGACAATGTTCATTTCAAGTCTGGGGGTGAAAATTCATTGCATTCATCATTCATTTTATATTCATTCGATTCTTTAGGGATAAAAAAAAAAAAAAAAAAAATTCTCACACATTAAAAAAATTGCTTCCGTATTCATGATATTCATTCTATGCGTCCATTCGATTTTATTGGGATAAAAAAAAATTGAAAATGTGTTAACATATTTATTGCCTAGGATATAGTATGAATCAATTTGTGCTTAGGTTTGAAAATTGGACAACATGAAAGCATGAACTTATTTTGAACTAGTTCTGTCTTGCTAGATTCATATTCAATGCGCACATAGCCAGCGTTGGATAATTGCTTGTGTAAGAGATTTTGTTTAATACATGTGGGGAAAATTTATGCAATTTGAACTTAGGAATGACTCGAAAATCCCTGAACTTAGATCATAAGATATCTCATCCCTAAATTAGAACCAATCATGCTAAAAGGCAAGTTTGGGAGTAAAATGGTTGGAATTTGTGTGTATTGACGGGTTGGAGGTCTGTGGTTCTTGATTTTTCACTTTAGTCATTACAGTTTGGTCAACGGGTATAAACCATTTCCAGCATAAAAACAGAAAAATGCTGAAGGTCTTATTCTGCTCTTCAAATGCCTTTTTGACTCGAGTAAGTAAGTCCGAGGGGTCTTTCAGACCTGGTGCCCTAAAGCCAACTGGCTTGGGAGTCATCGACATAAAACTCGCTACAGAGGTCAATTAGAAAGCAAGTACGGAGAGTGGACTTACACATAAGACATTATAACATCTTTAACTTTTCTGTTTAAGCCTTTATGACTCTGGCAAGTACGTCTGAGGGGTTCTTTGAACCTGGTACCCTAAAGTCAACTGGTTTGGGAGTTGCCGATCTGAAAGCCCGCACAGGGGTCATATAGAAAGCCAGTATGAAAAGTTCTGCACAAAGATGGTAAAAGACAGGGACATTAAAAGAAAAAGTTGTCCATTAAAAAAAAATAATAAAAATATATATTGCATGGTATAAGCTTTGTTGACTGAACTGTGGTGGTTGAGGTTTTAGAACCCACATAGATAAAAACTAGGGATGCGAGAGAAAAAGCAGAAAGTGGTGATCATCCATGAGCGTTGAAAGGAATTTTATTAGAAATCATAGATTGACCACATGGGATTCGGGCTGGATTATGCATAATGAGCCACACAGTGTTGAGTATATCTTTTGCATAAGTATGCCTTTGACATTGGCTATTTACACACACACTTCAAACTCTGGCAGGATATAACTAGAAAATATTTTGCATTGTTGTTCATGATGCTTACTGAAGCTTAAACTGGTTTGGACTGTAGAGGCATATGGTAAACATGTTGACACAACAAAAATATTTGTTCTCTTATTTCTTTGATTTTTGTAGTTTAGTTTACATTGTTCGAGGACGAACAATAGTTCGAGTTTGGGGGTATTTGATAAGTGTATTTTATACACTTATTTGTATGTCTAAATTAGGTGTAATTATTGTCGTTTTGGAATATTTGCTATTTAATTTGTGTTTATCGTTTACTTTTCAGAAAATATCTCAAAAGATGAAGAATGATGAAATCAATGGAAAAAGGACACAATTGGATGTTAATTGAAGCTAAATTGGACAAGTGAGGAGTTTGTGACAACAACCGAGAAACATGCGTGGTGCCAAAGTGAAGAAATCAAAGGTTGGAGGAACGAATTGAAGGATATGAGAGCTTAAATGGGCAAATCAAGAAGAAGATAAAGTTTGGGGACTAAATTGCAACAATTGAAAGTTGAGGATTGAAGGTGCAATTAAAAGTCAGGGACTAAATTGTACAGGCGAGAAAAGAGGAAGTCGCCATCGCTGGATACGTTCCACGCGATCGCGAGATGGTGCAAATTCTTAACCCGAGAGTTTTTAACGTCTACCACGCGATCGCCAGAGGTTCTACCACGCGATCGCGCGGTTGTCCGACTGGGCCGCATATCAGATTTTTCTCGCGATTTTTAACAGGCTTTGGGCTTTTTGACCTAGGTTTTCTCCAAAACCTATATATACAACATAAAAGGCACGAAAATCAGACCTTTGCCTCTCCATAGAACGAGCCACAATCGAGAAATCAACATCAAATCCTTGGGGAATCAAGTATCGCAAAGGGGCGTGAATTGAAAACAATTGAAGAATTGATAATTGGTGCAATCTTTCCATTCTTTATATTGTTTTTCAATGAACGTTTATTTTTACTGTTTTTGTTATTTCATGATGATGTGTAACTAATTTTAACGTTGGGATGAACGATGTAGCCTAGTTAATTACTTTAATGCCATATTCCTTGTTTTAACGCTTTAATGCATGTGTTGATTTATTATTGCGTTTAATGCGTGAATGAACTGGCCACTTATTCATGATTTCATGTGTTATTTCCATAATTCGAGAGGTGGTTAATAACATAGATTTAGGTAATAAATCCGGTAATTGAACGAGAGATAGAGATATACTCTTGTAATTATTGCGGTCGGGTGTGAATTCTTGTGTGTAATGCATCTAGTTAAGGAATATTCGGACCCGCTGTAGAGATACAAGGTTGACTTATTTAGGTAGGATTGATTTAAACTCGAGAGAGGAATCTCAATTTAAATTAGTGAATTCGACCGAACACACAAATAGGAAATAAAATTGGAATTGGAATTGATTTAATTAGTTAGGTGAAATCGTGAATCCCTACTACTTTACAATCTTATTTGAAAACAAAACAATTTAACAATTCTTTTTAATTAATTAGTTCATTTTCTTAATTCTAGATTTTTATTCTTAAAACGATTTTCATTTGTTCAAATAAAGTTAAGAACTGAAATATTTCGGTAATTAATAGCAGTCCTCGTGGGAACGATAATCCGGACTCTAAGGTCCACTTTATTACTTGATTGCGATATCGTACACTTACGATTTCAGCCGCAACACTAGTCAATTTGGTTGTCAGACTCTTAGAGCATTCACATTGAAAATGTTAAAATTAACTAGCCATATAAATAAAAAATTAGATGTTAAATGATACATTCACGTATTAAAATTAACTATTAATAATTGCTACATTGAATGTGTTAACTTTTTGCTAAGTCCAATAATAATTGATTATTTATTTTTAAATTAGCAAAAACTTATATATCAATATGGTACTCATATTGAATATTTCATTAAATCCTATAATATGAAATCAATGAATATTGTTTTTTTTTAATCGACGTTAAACAAAATTAAGAAGAAAGAAAAAGAAGAAAATAAATAAATGTGATATTGGGTGGATGGGTGAGTGGGTAGGCGGTAGGAATGTGAGTGAAATACAATACTTTAATTGGAGAGCTTTAGATATAAAAATGTTACGTCACATGTTAAAACACTTTTTAAGGCTGCGTTTGATACGCAATGAGTTTTCACTTGATTTTTCAACTTTGCTCTGTTTGGTTATCTAAGTTTTTCATGAAATTCGTTTTCCTACTTGTCTTGAAATTCAGTATTTCCTTGTTTTGAATGAATTTGTTTTCCAATGGGGAGTATGTTTTATTTTCCATGAAAAATCTTATACCATTTTCGTCACGTTTGATCCTTCTTGATATTGTTAATTAATTAATTTAATTTTTTTAAAAAATAATATTATTATTATTACTATCAAGAATAAATATGTGAAAAAATAAAAAATATATTAGAATAGTTAAATTTTACTTTATTTTTCATGAAAAATAATGTCAATTAAACAATAAAAGTTGGAAAATTTCCTACTTTTTTCACTTAGGAAATTAAATCAATCAAACACATTAAACTTTTCATTCCTAGAAATTCAACTCCCTAAAATTTATTTTCTTTTCACCTAAATTTCACTCTCGCTATCAAACACAGCCAAATTTAACAAAAATGTTAATATGCGATTAAAAAAAATCTCTTAACATGTGTTTTATGTATCCAATGTATGCATTAATTCAAACTTTTACTAACTTATTCTACTAAAATTTACTTTAACATGTTCAATGCGAGCACTCTGGTTAACTAAACACTAGTAATTAACAAATAGTTTGAGCTGTGGGCAGTCTGTCTTTAATCCTCACGATTTGTACATTAGTCAACTAATTCACAGCGTCAAATGTGCTCGGCTGTCCACGCGGTTTTGCTTGCTGTTGGCTCACTTCACAAGGCACAATTTGTTTTGACACTAAAGCATGAATTTGGACTTAGAGATGTCAACGAGTCGAGTCGAGCCGATTCACGAGTCGAAGATTAAGGTTCGAATTTGACTCGAACTTTTTGGGGTCGAGCTTTTTTTGACCCGAATCGAGCCGAGCTAATGCTCGTCCCCAAAAATAAGGCTCGACTCGAGCTTTAACTCGAGCTTTTTCTGAGTCGAGCCGAGCTAACTCCCGAGCTTTTACTTTTTATTTTTTTATTTTTATAGCAAAAATTCATAATTTTTTTTATTGAAAATGTGTATATATAGCAAGTTGAGCCGAGCTCGTGATCGAAATTCATTGCTCAAACTCCCATCGAACTTTTTTAGCGGACTTTTTTTTTTGTTCGAGCCGAGCCGAGCCTAACCTGTTTCTCAAAAAAAAGCTCGGCTCGAGCTTTGGCTTGGAATCTCGAGCCGCGAACCTAGATTAGCCCGAGTTTTTTCTGAGTTGATCCCGAGCCGTTTTGCTCTGGACGTTTTTCAATTTGTTTTGGACATTTATAGTTCGGTTACTGAAGGAAATGAAGCTTTCTACTCGATTTCGATTACTTTTTGGTATTTATTCGGTTCTTATTACTCTCCTCGTCTCATTTATATATACTTCTTTTTTTTCTCTTGTCTCAATTATATAAGCTTATTTTTTTATTAAAAAATGTTTATTTTGTTTATTTATTAATGTACATTTATTTAGTACTTCCAATAATAATAATTTTTATATTAATAAGGTAAGTTGAAAATTTTCTTTACAAAAATTACATTTTCAATAATATTAAATATGTTTTCTTAATTTGTTCGTAAAATCAAACAAACCTATATAAATGTGGGACAGATGGAGTAAAAAAAATTGACAAATGCTTAAATGTTTGCAAAAATCAAATGAAAAATTGCATGTGAGATCTGTTAAATTTTACTCCCTCCGTCATAATTATATAGGCTACCTTATCTTTTTCGTTTGTCCCAATTATATATATTTGCTTCTTTATTGAAAAGTATTTATTTTGTTTGTTTATCAATGTACCCCTATTTATTACTTCCAATATAATAGTTTTAATATTAAATAAGGGTAAATTGGAAATTTTCTTTACAAAAATCTCTTTTTTAATGATATTAAATATGTTGACATTAAATATGTTTTTCTTAATCTGTGTGAAAAGTCAAACAAGTCTATATAATTGAGACGGATGGAGTAATAACCATACATTCTCCAAAAAAGTACTATTCTAAAATATATTTTCCAAATCTTTTAATTATAATAAGAATAAAAAAAGGGCGAAAAACAACATGTAAATTATAAAAAAGCATTAAAACTTATAAAAACAACAATTCAACTGAAAAAACAGCAAAAATTTTGGAAAATTGTTTCCAAAAAATAAACATAAAAAATAAAATAAAATAAAAAAACAATAATCACTCCGCACTTTTGTCTTCAACCTTTTTGTAATTATTAATTACATGCCCTAATTACGAAAACAATCTTTTCTTGTCGCAGTACTTTTATCCTCAATAATTAGCAGCGAGATTAGAGATGACAAAAAAAATTAGATCCAATCAAAAAAATTCTCGATCTGTGGATCGGCGGATCAGATTTGGATTGGGGGTGATCCATACAGACCCGATCCGTGATCCGATTTATTTTTTAAAAAATAAAAAATATGTAAAAAAATTTAATTATTAAATTTAAAATATATAATCTTTTATTAAATTTGGTACAAAATCTCTAATTCTTTATATATGTAATGTTATATTAGTTGTTTCATGAATTATGTATTGATTTGTTAGTCGTTAACTAAAATATATAACGAAAATTTCTTAATGTTTGTTCCAATCCGAACCCTAAACGATTCTAGATTTTTACTGTTTGATCCGATCCGAAATTTTCCAACGTGAATTTGGATCGACACTGATCCTCTTGTTGGCATCACTAAACGAGATTGCTATAGAACCCATGACGGATTTTACCTGTCTCCTCACAACAGTTGGGCCCCATTATATGTAAGGGGCCCCACCTCTATGTCATTGGTGGGAATCCCGTCACGAGGTTTAGACTTTAGAGATCAAACCCTTAATTAGCAATAACCGTTTTTATCAAAGGTTATAATGTGGAGCAACATAATCTTTCTGTACGCTAATATATAGTAAAACCTCTCTATAATCACATTGTTGGGATGAAACAAAATTTATTATGAAGTTAAGAATTAATAGATGTACGTCTCAAAAAGTCTTATTTTGACTTAAATATCCCTGTTGCAAGTGGTAAAATTGGTAAAGTATGCACTTTATTAATATAATAAAATAATAGAGCATTTCAAATTCAAGGTATATACATTTACATATAAAAAAGAAATATTCATAATATCAAAAAATTAAAACATGTATGTTGAAAATGTGAAAAGACATCTTAAAAGTCTCTTTATAATGCTTTTTCCAATGTAATTCTATAAATACATTGTATACATGACAACTTATGCAATCCTCAACCAATTCAACCATATTTTTCCTTCTTCCTCTAGAAATTTAGTCGCACCATCCAAATTTAATGCAGTTTCTCAACAGACCCGAAAGTATTCATGTTGAAATTACGCAAAATAAAATAATCAAAATCCAATTGGAAGCAAAAAGATACTGTAAAGTAGTTAGAAGATACTCATTTCTTAAGGTGTTAGTTGTTACTCAGAGTGTTAGGTGATGATATAACTAGCAATCCTGTGAGTCAAAGTATTGTAATTGTGTAATTGAAAATTCAAACCTTAAGCGTAAAAGTAATAGAGAATAGAAAGAAAAGCATGATCACTTATAAGCCATCAACTGGATGAAACTTAGCTATATGTCACAATCCACTAGTTTCTAAGCTGATGTAATGGAAAAATATAGAACAATGGTGTCTTGAGGCTAATCGGAATGTTCTAGATTTAATAAGTGCATGGAGTTAAATAGAATATGGTGGGACATTCTATAATATTGAAAGCCCAAACACTTGGTAGATTATTGTAGATAATTATAGAGTATTCTTAGTATATTTTATTGTAGTTATTTCGCTAGAGAATCTAGATGAAGATTGTAGGTCGTTAGATTGAATTGATCTCAGCCATCTATTTGAGGAGGCTACTACTATAAATAGGGGGTATGATCATTTTATTTGCTCCAAGAGAGTGAATTTATAAAACTCTAAGTGTTGTAAAAACTTTCTTATTCAATACAAAGCTTCCTTTGTAAACCCTTGTGTTCATTCTTTGTTTCTTGTCTAAGAGTTCTATTTGGTGCATTTGTAAGACCTAAACACCAAATTGGGAGGCTAACTTAGTGTGATACCACGAGGGCTGAAGTTGGAGATATTAAGTGCCGCATGGTGCTTGAAGAATACAACAAGTCTGAAAGTTGGTATCAGAGTTTGGGTTTGCTCACTTACTACTATTGGCACGGAGGATCCAGAGGTTGTAGGTTCTAGCACTACGGAGGTAGAACATGAGGATCGGGGTTGAGATGTTGAACCCCAAACCACGGGTAAGAAGCTTAGACATAGTCGGAGCAAGAGTTTCCCACCTATGGATCTCTCGAGGAAGTATTTGTTAACATGGGAGAAAGTATTGAAATGGTGGAGAATTTACTCTCAAACTTAGAGTCTCACACCTTGGAACAACTTGATGACCTCAAGGAAGACCAAGGTGCTCTAAGGAAGAAATTTACAAGGTTGGAGGCTAAGGTGATGGACGTCATCAAGGAGATCAGAGACCAAGTGAACAAGATTTGCAAGGATATGCAAAGTGGTCTTGATGCTTGCAAGAAGGCCTCAACTAGTGTGGGTACCAGCACGATTGTAGCGACTTCAAGAGTCGACTACCCTAAGCCTAGGGAGTTCGATGGCAAGAGGGACGCAAAGGAGCTAGATGGCTTCCTATGGAGATTAGAGGTATACTTTGAGGGTGTGAATATTGTGGACGAAGTGGTTAAGGTACATACTTCAACTATTTATCTTACAAATACCCGCAGCTATATGGTGGCGATGTAAGCATGCTGACATAGAAAAGCGTAGGGGTGGACGTTGTTTGGTTTGGTTCTGGTTTTAGAAGAAAAGAACCAAACCAAATAATAAACGATGATTTTTTATTAATGGAACCAATTGATTTTTTTTTAAAGATATGGAACCAAACCGGAACCAAATCGCTTGGTTATGGTTTGGTCTGGTCTGGTTTGGTTTGGTTTGGTTCTAGGATCATTACTTGAATTTTTAAATAATAAATGTAAATTAAAACATGTTTATATCCGCTTCTTCATTATAATCCATCTACATCATTACTAAATAGAAAATGAGATTTTTAGTTAACAAAACAAAAATTTAGAAAATGTAACATGTTATTCTAAGTCAAAGAAGAAGAAACTCGCCTGAAGGAAGCTCGCAGACCCGTTGAAACTTAAAGAATCGAACATATAGGCCGTTTAGTCTTATAGTTATAGGTTACAATGAAGTTGAGTCCCATTCTACCGTGGTGCCGTGTGAGTTAGGAATGAAATTTGCAATTTGAGTTTGGGTTAACTCTTGAGAATTGATGAATTGGGCCGAGAATTGATGAATTGGGCCGAGGTTTATATATACATAAATTTAAAAAATATAAACATCAATGTAGTCAATGGTGGCTAAGGAGTGCAATGATTGCTGTGTTATAGGAGTGTAAGTAAAGCAGTGTGAATGTGTGTCTATAATGGAAAAGAAGAAAAATGAATTAGAATTAGAATTTAGAATTTAGATTTATGATTTAAAATCTTTGTCTAATAAGAAATGAGATAGAATGTATGGTAAATAACATTTTTGTACATTTCACATTTATAATTTCAGATTCGAATTTTTTTGTGAGTTGAATTTCCACTAATTTGTATATATATATAAAATTGAGTTTGGTTCTGGTTCTGGAAAGAGAACCAAAACCAAAACCAAAACTAAATGGTTCTTGATTCTAAGAATCAAACCATTATTTTTTTTATGTAGAACCAAACCGAATCAAACCGCTTAGTTTGGTTTGGTTTGGTTTGGTATGGTTCGGTTATTTTGTCCGCCTCTAGAAAAGGGTGCTTGTAGGATAGATAATTGGGATGATTTTGAGAAAGAATTGAAGCAACAATTTTATCCTGAGCATGTACTCTATGAAACCTGTAAAAAGCTTCGAGAGTTGATACATAAGAGCACTATTTGAGATTATGTCAAAGAATTTTACTACCCTTGTACTTCGAATCCCAAGCATGTTGGATGAAGATCTGTTGTTTCACTTCACCGATGACTTACAAAATTGGGCAAAGCAAGAACTATAATGTCAGGGAGTAAAGACAGTAAATGAAGCTATTATGGTGGTCGAATTGTAACTGAGTTCCAAAGGAGCACAGATTTATCGAAATCTTCTTAAAGCTCAAGGGTAACCCGACAAAAGGTGGGTGAAAGTTCTCGATTAACCCAAATTGTTCAACCTTACACAATTAATATTGAACACGTTACTTTATTAATTATTACTAGATGGTTATTCAACCAAGTCTAATTATCCTAAGTTGAATTACCACAATTGCAATAATGAAAAGAAAAAAACAATCAACACAACAATATGATGATAGAGAAACCCAACGTCGAAAAAAATCCGAGACCAAGTTAGTTACCTTCACTATAAGAAATTTTGGTTATAATTAGATTTATTCTGCTTCCTGATGAGAACCAAGAAAGTCAAACCTCGATGCGTAAGCCTGTGGGACCCATGACGAGATCCGATGCCAAGAAGGTTCAAGATTCGAGGCTAAACAAGTAATTAAAGTCAAGAAAAGCTAGCCAAGAATCAAGTTGGAGCCAAAAAGTAGAAGAAATTGGACTGAGCCAATTTCGGTCGACCGAAAGTCATTCCGGTCAATCGAAACTCTGCAGAGGATTTTTGAAAGCAGCCTCAGTCGCGTTCGGCTGAGGCTTGGTCGAACGAAAGTCCCATTTCGGTCGACCATGTGATCGACCGAAAATGGTTCGGTCGACCGAAACACTCCGTTTCACAAAAACGGGGTTTTTCTTGCAAATTCCGAATTTGCACATTTTCCCCATTTTGTACATTATATAAACATTCTTTTTCATTTGTAACATAACTTGGTTGTTCATTGTCATGCTCTTGAGAGCTTAGTCTAGAGAGACTCCTTTTGAGGTAAGGTTAAACCTCCTTTGTTCTTGTATTTTTCTTGGAAGTTAATAAACTCTACTTGAGTATTATTATTCCTGTGTTGTTGTTTAATTTCCGCCACCTTGGAATTGTTTGATTGATACCCATTGGGCTAGGGTTAGTTAATCCTTGAATTTTGGGTTAGATTTAAACTTGGGTTAAGGTGCTTATCGCTTATTTTACCAGTTTAGCTTTCTTGGGTTTTGTATTAAATTGTTGTGGGAATTTTTGGTCAATATACCGAAGGGGTTCGCATCATTTGGTATCAGAACTTGACTCTAATTTGGTAAACCTATTTTTACTTTGTTGTTGTTGTTATCCAAAAAAAAAAAAAAAATCTGAAAATTGAGAAAAATTGGGGAAAATTTATATGCACATGTGTATTGTTGATTCCATGTATTGGGTATATTGATTGTGAGTTTGTTGGGGGAATTCGATATTCATTCACTACAAAATCTACACTTTCCAAATTGTGTATTCAAAGTGTTTGATAAATTGTCCCAATGAAAAATACTCCATTAATGCTTTGTTGTTCAATGCCCATATATTGCTAATTACTTGGGGCTATCCAATTTCCATTATTGAGAATGTCATCAACATTTTATTCTATATATCACTTGCTCCATACATTGGGTAATTGTTGATCATTCATTCCTTGCCACAATTGTGTTGTTAGGGGGTTTTCATATATCCACATTATCCACATTCAAGGTCATTCAAAAATTGAGTACAAAGTGTTTGATAAATTGCCTAATTGAAAATTTACACTCTTGTACTTATTACTCTATATCTATGCCTTATCTAATACTTGTGGTTATTCAACCCAATTGTTGAAATTGTGATCCTAGCATCTTATCCCACATAAATATTGTTCCTTTTGAGTATAGCAAGCACATAAATTCTACTTGCTATTGTATCTACTTGTTATAAATTTCTTCTTCCTTGTTTGTGATCCTTAACTTCACAAGAATTATGCTTTGTGGTTTAGTTGATTACCTTCCTTGGAGAACTTTGTAGCGACCAAGAATTTTTACGCGATTAATAATTATTTTAATAGAAAATCGTGTCGCTACTATTTCACCCATTTTTATTAAGTTAACGCCACGACGTATTCGTATAGCCAAGTCAAGAAATAATCGAGATCGTTCGATTTTAAATTAAATTCCGAATTTCTAAAAATATCTCCATTCTCTTGATTTAAAGTATATTAAGTCTAAGTACTTAATTCAATGTTATCCCAATATTTATTTGTACAAAAATTACTTTTATTATTTAAATTAAGAAAATATATGCAAGCATGAGAGGTTCCATTATATATAATAATTATGAGAATCTTAATTTAATAAATATGGAAAAGTATATAAATGGTTGATAGATTCCATTATATGTAATCATGAAGAGCATAATATTTGTATAAATATGGAAAAGTATATGAATGATTTATATACTCCATTATATATAATCATGAAGAGCATATTATTTGTATAAATATGGAAAAGTATATGAATGGTGCTTTACTTTAAGAAAATGATGTGTTAAAATTAATAGAATTGAATGATTATGTTTACAATATGCCAACTTTATACATCTATTTAAACCCATCTCTTTTACACACAACTCTACACATATACACTTATTTCCAATCTCTTGACAAAATCCACAAGTAAGAGAAATTCAAGGTGGTCAAGAAAGTTTTGGTCCATTTACTACTACACTTCATTTTAATCTTTTAAAAGGTAAGTATATCTTATGTTTTTATGAAAAGTAAGTATGTTTTTATGAAAGGTAAATACACCTTATGTTTTTATGAAAAGTAAGTATGTTTTTATGACAAGTAAGTATATCTTATGTTTTTATGAAAAGTAAGTATGTTTTTATGAAAGGTAAATACACCTTATGTTTTTATGAAAAGTAAGTATGTTTTTATGACAAGTAAGTATACCTTATGTTTTTATGAAAAGTAAGTATGTTTTTATGACAAGTAAGTATATCTTATGTTTTTATGAAAAGTAAGTATGTTTTTATGAAAGGTAAATACACCTTATGTTTTTATGAAAAGTAAGTATGTTTTTATGACAAGTAAGTATATCTTATGTTTTTATGAAAAGTAAGTATGTTTTTATGAAAGGTAAATACACCTTATGTTTTTATGAAAAGTAAGTATGTTTTTATGACAAGTAAGTATATCTTATGTTTTTATGAAAAGTAAGTATGTTTTTATGAAAGGTAAATACACCTTATGTTTTTATGAAAAGTAAGTATGTTTTTATGACAAGTAAGTATATCTTATGTTTTTATGAAAAGTAAGTATGTTTTTATGAAAGGTAAATACACCTTATGTTTTTATGAAAAGTAAGTATGTTTTTATGACAAGTAAGTATACCTTATGTTTTTATGAAAAGTAAGTATGTTTTTATGACAAGTAAGTATATCTTATGTTTTTATGAAAATGTTTGGATCATTGCTATGAAATCAATCTCACAAGATTGTTATGGGTTCCATATGATATGTTTATGATTATGCTAAGGGGACCGGAGTTTAGTAGCGCTACACATAAGAATTCTTGCCATTTAAGTTCGGTAAAATTCTTGTGTCTCCCTATGTTTATGAATATTTCAATCCTATCCTATGTTATGATGAAAATGATCCATAAGCATTCAAAAGAAAATTTATGCTTGGTATACTTACTGGGATTTTATAAATCTCACTCCACGATATTTACCATTTTCAGATAATTGAAGGTTCGAGGCGGTCAACATGGAAGTGGCAAAAGTGGTTAAGATTGATGAGATAATTATGTTGAACTTTATGTAAGAAAATTATGTTCTATTTTTATTCACAAATAAAATTATGGGATTCTAATTATTCTTTTGAATAATTTTACATTACTATTTAAGTCTCGATAATATGATATGAGTCACTTTTTGTGGCACTCGAATGGAAGAGAATTCGGGTCGTCACAGTTGGTATCAGAGAAAAGAGTTTTAAAAACGATTCTGTAGATTTTTGAAATTTTATTTCTTTAAAAAAAAAAAATCACTATTCACGTGAACAGTAAAACGACGTGCTATTCATGATGAACAGTGAACGAAATCACTATTCATTATAAAAAAAAAAGTTGAATTTTCACATGTCAAGTATGGTTATGATTTTGAAAAGCATGATGAAATTTGATGTGCGAATTTCAAGGACAAAATTCATTTTAAGCAAGGGAGTTTGTAATGTCCTGAAAATTTTATGGAATATAATTAGTTAGTGATATGATGTTTATATTGATGTCTTTGATAAATTTCTAGAAGTTCGGGGACTAAAGGAAAAATAAGATTTGACGATAAATTTTATTTGGGTTAAGTTATTAATTATTGATGGGGAGATAATTACTATATCGATATTGGATTTGTTTTGAAGACTGTGATTAATTAGGAATTATGATTCAAGAAAATGTTGATTTGGATACAACCACATTAAATTATTGTTGATTAAAGGAAAATAAGATTATATGAAATATTTTAACTCATCACTCTACTATGTCACTCTCCACGTATTGACTCCTCGAACCAGGTATGTTATATGCTTTGCAAGTCATTTACGATTTTATTAAGACATGTTAAGTATGAAATCTTCATATGTTATGAATCTTTATGTGTTACACATAATATACATGTCAAGTATGATATAAATTGATAGAAGACTCAATTTTTTTTATTCTTTTCAATGTAGAATCATGAGACAGAGAGGATATTTATATGAATTTTGGTGCATATTAAGCTTAGTAAGATTGACTCAATTAGAAATTAAGTTGGGTTGTAACTTTTGCCCAAAATATATGGAATAATATATTAAACAAACAAAATTGATAATGAATTCGTACAATAATTTATCCCTTTATCACTACCTTTGTGTAAAAACAAGGGAAAAACTGTGGATGGTTATTAGTACTTCCTCTTCAAGTTTCAATTTTCGGTTCAATAATTTATCCCTTTATCACTACCTTTGCTTAAAAGCAAGGAAAAACTGTGGATGATTATTGGTACCACTCTTCAAGTTTCAATTCTGAAAAAAAAAAAAAAAAAAAAATTCAGAAAGAAAAGAAAGAAAGAGAACGGGTGTTGAGCATAATGGGAATAATATGACTTAAGAATGATTTTCAAAATAATTGTTGTCCTCGAGTTTAGAAATGATAAACCTTAAATGGACTTTGCATAATTGATTTTAGACATGGCATTAAGTATGAGAAGTCAACAGAAATGATTAGAAATATGTTCAGATTATCTATCATTTAGATTTAATGAGAAATAGCGAGCCAATTTTATGAATTTTTATGAGATGTTAAGATTATAAGTGATATGATTTTAATGAGACTTTTATGAGAAGCATTATGAAGTTAGAGATTTAAAGATTTGGTTATTGGGAATTAAGTAATGGATATTATGTTGAGTAAGTGAATTATGCCTCTATATTGAAGAGAAATTTATTATGAACTTTGGCCTTGTGATTAAATTTTGGGAATATGATTTATGACTTATAAATATAAGTATGAGTAATCTTTTGAGCCAATTAAGGTATTGAAGGAAGTGATATTGTGATATTGACGACTATGATTTGAAATTTCTATGTTGAGGAATTATGAATTGATTTTCTGGAATATTTTTTTATGATATTGAAGTTTGATGAAATTGTGGTCAATTTTTAGATCGTTGTGATCAAATGTGGAATTATTTATTATTGTGAGTTATGAAGTATGCTTACGGTTTGAATAAGTCCAAATTTCAAAGGAAACTCTGCTTAGAATTTTATCGTTTGGAATTAAGAGCATAGTATGGTATGCAATCACTAAGAGAATTGAGGTTAGACATGCAAATTCATTTACATCACAAACGAGATTTAGTAGATGATAACAGAGATATTTATTATTTTCTCGTAAGGAGAACACACAAGAGTCACATTGGAAAGAAATACATGAAACACGCAAAATCAAAAGAAAGCAACATGGGAAATTCCTCAAATTGAGAGATGTGTTTCCGGAGTAGCCGTATCCTACCACCTCTGACCTTTTGAGGAAATAAAGAAACCTTCAAAGAGGTGTGTTTCGAGAGTAAGAATACTCCGTAATCTACCACCTGGAACCTTTGAGGTACACACAAGATTTAAACATTAAGGAAATCCTAGGAAATTAGAGGGGTGTCTCGAGAGTAAGAATACTCCGTACTCTACCCCCACCTATTCTAAGATTCATAAAGTTAAGTTTACATTAACCGGACTCCATTTTCGCTTGATTCCCCTTCCTTGCGACCAATCTATCTTAACCCCTGCTGGATCTTGTATTGAGATATATGATTGCAGCTTATCCAGTAGTTCATCAATAGTAGGAGCAGAAATAAGGAGCCTTCTGGAAAATGGAGAGATGAATCCCTGTTCCACAGCATAATCAAGAAAGGTTAACAAGCCATCAAAGAAATTGCTAACATTCAGAAGCCCAATAGGCTTAGTATGGAGATCTAGTTGAGCCCACGAGGTAATGTTAAAGATTTCTTCTAAGGTACCAAAACCTCCGGGCAGGGCTATAAAGGCATCAGAACCATATAGCATACAAGTTATGCGTTCATGGATGGATAATGTTTGAACTTCATGCCCTCGTGTTTTTCCTGCAACATCTACCAAAGGGACAGGTATGACACCGATTACTTTTGATTTCTCTGCAAGAGCAGATTGGGAAACACAACCCATTAGACCACTGCTACCACCCCCATACACAAGAGTGATACCTTTTTCCCCCAGTTTCTTTCCAAGATCTACGGCCGCTTCTAGATAACTGAAGCCTTTCCCCACTTTTGATCCACAAAATACACAAATAGTTTTGATCTGTCGAAGTTTTGGTGCTTCCATCTTTGATAGTATAGAAGAGAAAACTTACGAAGAAGATGTGATTTTGGGATGCCTGAACTATGAAATATGTTTGGCTATTTAAAGCCGAAAAAATTTACTGTTTTTGATTGATTATGAAAAAGTAAAGATTTACTTTTGTCAAAATCGGCCAACTTTTGACTGTTTTACCAAAGATATCACCTTTCGGTGATTTATTTCCAGCTTTATCAAAACTCGAGAAAGGAAAATATATTTTATTTCCAAAACGCGTGAAAGAAAACAGCAAAATATTTTAAATGTGTATCAAGAGATTTACCTTATATCATTGTTGAACTGCCGAAGCCTCATTTTGTAAAACAGACTGGCAAACAGGATCTTTTGCTATTATATTTTGGAGACTATAACGATTTTTGTCCTCGTTAAACTGAGCGTATAAGGAGAGAAGTTCACGTTGCACATAACCACTTGGGTGCGTCTCAAGAGTCAGTCGAATATCATCCAAAGACTCCTTACTCAGTCCACCCTTTATGAATTTGATTTTATCATCCCGATTAGTAGAAGAATATCCTACTGTTTTGCAACGAGTATCACAGTTCCAACGAGCACATTTGTAGCAACCATTCAGCCTTTTTGCTCTTCGTTTCTTTGCGAAGGTGCTTTTGCCTAAACCAGGCATGTGCTTTGGAAATGTCATAGGTAATTCACCAGATAGTCGAACCTTTGCTTCGATCAACCAGCGAACATCTTCTGAAACACCATGAGCCATCAGCAACCTCAATCTTTCGAGTCTTATTCGATAAATTTTCCTCAGATCATTCATTGGAAGATTGGAATAATACTTGCGAATGTTTGTAAGAATGATATCCATGTTTTTGATGGATCTAACCTCTTCCCAGCATGAACTATTTAAAAGCATTAAGGATCGGAGGGAATCCGCGTGATATTGATTCCAGCAAGAAAGCGCGGAATAGAATAATGGAAAAGAGGGAACAAGAGTTTATACGCCGTTTACTTTCTTGATAAAAGGAAGATTTGATGATGACGGGATTTGAGATATGGAATATTTTCTTGGATTTTGGGTACTGATATTTTGATATAATAATCAAGGTATAGAAATAATACGGGGATACGTAAAAGTGAAATAAGGACTGTATTGAATCAGGATTAATAAGTTTGTGCAAGTGAAAGGAATACCTTACGGGAAATGTTATGATATTTGAGTTAAGAATTTTAATTATTTGGGAGATATTTGTTTATTGAATTTTGCAGAAATTTTGGGTTACAAATATTGGAAAGATAAACTGATGATTATGTTGATATGTGAATAACATGTTTGGGTATATTACATAGAGAATATTCAAGTAATCGTTTTAATTATTTTGGGATATTTGGTGATAAGAAGAAATGACAAATTATTATGGTATGATATGTTAGTAAAGATTTATTGAAATTTTAGAGATATTAATACGAATATTTGAGGTCACATGATACGATGATAAATGACAAGTTACATGAATACTACAAGATATGATGAAATATCACATACGATTGGGAATTTTCATTTTGATTCAGAAGAATTTATGAGTAGACATATGTCTATTATTGATAGAAAAGTCCATGTCTTAAGAAAACAAATTGATGCATTTAGTCAAAGTCCAGTGGGTTAAATATGGTTGGGTTAAATATGGTAGCGATGATGCTACATAAGAAGAAGAAGAAGAGATTCTGATTAAGTGTTCAGAAATCATAAGATCAAGTAAGATTAATTTCGAGGACGAAATTATTTTAAGGGGGTAAGTTTGTAGCGACCAAGAATTTTTACGCGATTAATAATTATTTTAATAGAAAATCGTGTCGCTACTATTTCACCCATTTTTATTAAGTTAACGCCACGACGTATTCGTATAGCCAAGTCAAGAAATAATCGAGATCGTTCGATTTTAAATTAAATTCCGAATTTCTAAAAATATCTCCATTCTCTTGATTTAAAGTATATTAAGTCTAAGTACTTAATTCAATGTTATCCCAATATTTATTTGTACAAAAATTACTTTTATTATTTAAATTAAGAAAATATATGCAAGCATGAGAGGTTCCATTATATATAATAATTATGAGAATCTTAATTTAATAAATATGGAAAAGTATATAAATGGTTGATAGATTCCATTATATGTAATCATGAAGAGCATAATATTTGTATAAATATGGAAAAGTATATGAATGATTTATATACTCCATTATATATAATCATGAAGAGCATATTATTTGTATAAATATGGAAAAGTATATGAATGGTGCTTTACTTTAAGAAAATGATGTGTTAAAATTAATAGAATTGAATGATTATGTTTACAATATGCCAACTTTATACATCTATTTAAACCCATCTCTTTTACACACAACTCTACACATATACACTTATTTCCAATCTCTTGACAAAATCCACAAGTAAGAGAAATTCAAGGTGGTCAAGAAAGTTTTGGTCCATTTACTACTACACTTCATTTTAATCTTTTAAAAGGTAAGTATATCTTATGTTTTTATGAAAAGTAAGTATGTTTTTATGAAAGGTAAATACACCTTATGTTTTTATGAAAAGTAAGTATGTTTTTATGACAAGTAAGTATACCTTATGTTTTTATGAAAAGTAAGTATGTTTTTATGACAAGTAAGTATATCTTATGTTTTTATGAAAAGTAAGTATGTTTTTATGAAAGGTAAATACACCTTATGTTTTTATGAAAAGTAAGTATGTTTTTATGACAAGTAAGTATATCTTATGTTTTTATGAAAAGTAAGTATGTTTTTATGAAAGGTAAATACACCTTATATTTTTATGAAAAGTAAGTATGTTTTTATGACAAGTAAGTATATCTTATGTTTTTATGAAAAGTAAGTATGTTTTTATGAAAGGTAAATACACCTTATGTTTTTATGAAAAGTAAGTATGTTTTTATGACAAGTAAGTATACCTTATGTTTTTATGAAAAGTAAGTATGTTTTTATGACAAGTAAGTATATCTTATGTTTTTATGAAAAGTAAGTATGTTTTTATGAAAGGTAAATACACCTTATGTTTTTATGAAAAGTAAGTATGTTTTTATGACAAGTAAGTATATCTTATGTTTTTATGAAAAGTAAGTATGTTTTTATGAAAGGTAAATACACCTTATATTTTTATGAAAAGTAAGTATGTTTTTATGACAAGTAAGTATATCTTATGTTTTTATGAAAAGTAAGTATGTTTTTATGAAAGGTAAATACACCTTATGTTTTTATGAAAAGTAAGTATGTTTTTATGACAAGTAAGTATATCTTATGTTTTTATGAAAAGTAAGTATGTTTTTATGAAAGGTAAATACACCTTATGTTTTTATGAAAAGTAAATATGTTTTTATGACAAGTAAGTATACCTTATGTTTTTATGAAAAGTAAGTATGTTTTTATGACAAGTAAGTATATCTTATGTTTTTATGAAAATGTTTGGATCATTGCTATGAAATCAATCTCACAAGATTGTTATGGGTTCCATATGATATGTTTATGATTATGCTAAGGGGACCGGAGTTTAGTAGCGCTACACATAAGAATTCTTGCCATTTAAGTTCGGTAAAATTCTTGTGTCTCCCTATGTTTATGAATATTTCAATCCTATCCTATGTTATGATGAAAATGATCCATAAGCATTCAAAAGAAAATTTATGCTTGGTATACTTACTGGGATTTTATAAATCTCACTCCACGATATTTACCATTTTCAGATAATTGAAGGTTCGAGGCGGTCAACATGGAAGTGGCAAAAGTGGTTAAGATTGATGAGATAATTATGTTGAACTTTATGTAAGAAAATTATGTTCTATTTTTATTCACAAATAAAATTATGGGATTCTAATTATTCTTTTGAATAATTTTACATTACTATTTAAGTCTCGATAATATGATATGAGTCACTTTTTGTGGCACTCGAATGGAAGAGAATTCGGGTCGTCACAAACTTGAGAAAGGAGATTTTGAGTGGAAAAAGGTAAGAGTGGTGAGCATTAGAGGGTAAAAGCCTAAATTGAGTGAAACACAAGTGAAAAATATTCTTGTGAGAACACTTTCACACTTGTACACCATGTCAAATTCCAATACTCAAACTCCAGACCTGAAGTACTTGTTACAAAATCTTTCAACCACCATGACTAGACAAATTGAGGAGATTGGGGGTGAGTTGAAAAAATTAGGAACAAGAGGGGAGAGTACATCAAATAGGTGAGGTGAATAAAGGATGTGTAGTAGAAGAAGGGTGAGGGATAATTTTGGGGACATTATGTATAGGGATGGAGTTAGAAAACAAAATGGGAGTTTGAATAGGAATATTAGAATGGATGTTTGGGATGATGAAATGGATAGTAAACAAAATGGGAGCATGCATAGGAAAAGAGGATAATGGGTAGATAGGAGTGGAGATGGAATTGATGATAATATTGATAGAACAAAAATAAAGAGTCCATCATTCCATAGGAGGGATGATAATGAAGGGAAAGTTGAAGGGGGTTGGAGAATGGGTAGATAGGAGTGGAGATGGGATGGATGAGAAGGTTAATATTGAGCAAATGAAAACTTCATCATTCCATAGGAGGGACGGTAGTGGAAGTAGAGAAGTAGTGAAGGAGATGAATGCTAGGCCACTACAATCTTTAGCCCATGCTACTGAGATGGAGGAACATGAGGAGGATAATTTCTACACTAGGTGCCTAGTGAGTGATAAACCATGTAGTCTCATGATAGATGGGGAGATTAGCACTAATTTGGTGAGTGCTAGTAGAGTTGAGAAATTGGGGTTACCGGTAATGAAACATCCTAGTCCTTATATATTGCAAAGGTTGAATAACTATGGGGAGGTGAGGGTAAGTGAACAAGTTCTTCTTACTTTTCACATTGGTACTTATAGTGACCAAATATTATGTGATGTGGTTCCCTTACACACTACTCACATAATTTTGGGAAGACCTTGGCGATGTGAGCGAAATGTGAATCATGGTAGGAGGAGGAACCGGTGTAGCTTCCAAATGGATGGAAAAAAGGTTGTGATCCTATCTTGTAGCCCGGAAGAAGTATGCAAAGACCAAATGAAGCTCAAGAAGGAGTTTGAAGAAGAAAATGAGAAAGAAAAAGAAACGAAGAAAGAAAAGAAAATTTTGATTGAGCCAACTGAGGAAGAAATAAAAGAGAGGCAAAATGAGAGCATGAGAGTTGGGGCCACGTCCCTAGAAACAAGGAGAGACAATGAGAGTTGGGGCCACGTCCCTAGAAAAAGGAGAGGCAATGAGGGTTGGAGCCACGACTCTAGAAAAAGGAGAGGTGAGAGAGGAACCGAGGGTTGAGGATTCTACCTCAGAAAAAGGTGAGGAAGTGATGAGTGCCACCAAAGAAATTGAGAGAAGAGATCCCTCCAAAATGTTCTTTGCCCTTGAATACTCTAACAACTCCCTCCCTAGTTTGGTTATTTCTTTGTTGCAGAAAATTGTGAGGCCAACTTATCAAGGCAACAAAGAACTCCAAAAGCATGACTTATGGAAGAAATTCATGGAAACATTTTCCTACAACAACGAGTACAACCGAGGTAAAGAAAATGGGATAACCAATGCAACATCTAGGAGGTATGCTCCTAACATTTCTTTGAATGCAAGATTATTGTGTTTTGAATACATTAGAGGGTTGTATGATCTTGATGTAGATTTGACAAGTGTGTTGTAGACTTGTGAAAATATGACATGTGGTAAGGATCATTGTCATGATGAGTGCTTAATCTGTAAGTGCAACTTTTTGCATATGCCCAATTGCATAAATACCAAATCCTTTTGTGAAAATGTTGCATATAGTACATTTCATGGGCATGTTGAATTCTTACTTTGTGAAAATATGCTTGACGTACATATTTGCTCTCTAAAGAAATTACTAGTTAAGGGAGTCCATGGGATAAATTTATTGAGATGCCTTGATGATAAAAGGACTTCACTTCTAACATTTCTTGATGCCCCCTCATTTTGTTTTGAATATGTTAAGGGCATGCATGTTAATAATCCAAATTTGTTAAACATTTATGAATCATGTTGTGAGCGATATCTCGATGGATTTTATGGGCATGATAACTATTTGTTTTGGAAAGTTGGATTGTCTGTTTCTAAATGTGTCATGTGCTAATTTCTAATGAGTGAGGCGTATGTTGGTTATTTGATTGGGCACTTTGAAACCAAGGGGGCCGTGGAAATATTTTGTGATCGATTTTATTGGCCTCATTGGAAAATTGGTGATAAACATGTTTGCAGTTGTGGTAAAGGCCGAACGTTCAAAATGGCTAAATCTAAGTTTTTTACCTCAAGTTTTATACACACATTTGCACGTTCCCAGTAAACATTGGATTAATCATTCTATGGAGTTTGTGTTGGGTTTACTTAGACTAAAGAAAAGAAATGATGCTAATTTTGTGGATGTTGGTAGGGGTATTAGACTTTCACATTTTACTACATGTCATGAAACCAGCATTGCTATCAACATGATGAATCTTTTCTTTGGGGGAGTGGTGCATTTGCATAAAAATGATGTTCAATTTGTGGTTGTTAAATTTGCTTGCAATGGAAGTGTTCATCCTATTAGCAAATTTTCTCCACTTGATGTTACTTATGGCCCTAGCCTACTAACTCTTTTGATCTTGATGTACTTATTTATTGATAGAAATGTTAGTTTAGGGGGGCATAACAAAGCAAATCCGGTTAATCCCCTTCTCAGGAGGCTCGCTCCTCCATCTGAGGGGATTGGTATACAATATACTTCCCATGCCAACCATGGTAGGAGGCGATTCGTATTTGATCTGGGTGGTTGGATATGGTTCTTTTCAAGGGGATAACGGGTTCCCGATCGAATAAAATCCAAAATGCTACCCTGCGGTGTTGGCACATCTCAAGCTCTTGGCAACGCCTACAAATTGATTTTACACAGTGAGTATGAAATTTCAGTTACATTTATTGTGTCTGAATTTTCTATTTTTATTGTAGGTGTCAATTCGTGGTCGAATCTATTTCGAGATGGAGGAGATGATGAGAATCGCGAAGGTCCAACTTCATCGCATGAACCTGTGATCCACAATGTTGCAAGATCAAAGTTCAAGGAGTCTCATGACAGTGCACTCAAGTAAGATTCGAGGTCGAATCCTTTTCAAGAGGGAGGGGATGATGAGAACCGAGAAAGTCAAACCTCGATGCGCAAGCCTGTGGGACCCATGACGAGATCCGATGCCAAGGAGGTTCAAGATTCGAGGCTAAACAAGTAATTAAAGTCAAGAAAAACTAGCCAAGAATCAAGTTGGAGCCAAAAAGTAGAAGAAATTGGACTGAGCCAATTTCGATTGACCGAAAGTCATTCCCGTCGATCGAAACTCTGCAGAGGATTTTTGAAGGCAGCCTCAGTCGCGTTCGGCTGAGGCTTGGTCAACCAAAAGTCCCATTTCGGTCGACCATGTGATTGATCGAAAATGGTTCGGTCGACCAAAACACTCTGTTTCACAAAAACAGGATTTTTCTTGCAAATTTCGAATTTGCACCTTTTTCCCATTTTGTACATTATATACACATTATTTTTCATTTGTAACATAACTTGTTTGTTCATTGTCATGCTCTTGAGAGCTTAGTCTAGAGAGACTCCTTTTGAGGTAAGGTTAAACCTCATTTGTTCTTGTATTTTTCTTGGAAGTTAATCAACTCTACTTGAGTATTATTATTCTTGTGTTGTTGTTTATTTTTCACCACCTTGGAATTTGTTTGATTGATACCCATTGGGCTAGGGTTAGTTAATCCTTGAATTTTGGGTTAGATTTAAACTTGGGTTAAGGTGTTTATCGCTTATTTTACCACTTTAGCTTTCTTGGATTTTGTATTAAATTGTTGTGGAAATTTTCGGTCAATATACCGAAGGGGTTCGCATCACTTCCCCTGCTAGAAAATGCAAATCTACCTCTGCTAACTCAAGATACAACTACCTCCAGTAGGTTCTAGATTTGTATGCTTCTTCCAAATGGATCTCCCAAGAACTCCCCATTCTTGTTAACTTCCGCTCTTGTAGTCCAACCTTCTTCAACCTCTAGCAACTCTAAAGTTTCAAAATCGAAGAAGTAATCCTTAGGTTAAACGATGCGTGTGTTTTAGATTAGGAACAAGTGATGTTTTCCTAACTTGATTGTTTGGATCTCAAGAAATAAATGATTGAATCTTTGTATGAAAAGGCTCTCGGATCGTCAAATAATGAATAGAAAGATGTTATAATGTTCAGGCTCAATAAATAACCATGGTAAATTTGTGTTATGGCTTGGGTATATATAGTATAAAGTGTTTGAGATAGTTTAGGATTATAGGAAACTTAAAATCTCCGAAAGGGACTATGTCCAAATTCAATGACCTGAGTATTTCCATCATAACTTTCTCTTTTGATATTCGATTGAGTCAATTCAAAGTTCTTTGGAAATATAACTCTCAGGGATTTACAATTCTTGTAGAAATATATTTTTCAAATTCGGATATTTGCTATGTGAAAATCGAGTCTCAACCTCCAACTAAAAATTTGGATCATTGTCATTGAGGGTTTTGGATTCATCTATAACTTCTAATTGCATCACAAGACTTCTTGAACACTTATTTGTTCTTCTTTAACCCAAATACTCAAATAAATCAACTACCATACTTTGACTCTAATTTGGACTTTATAAATAGGTCATTTGTTCATGGGATTGCCAATTACATAAAAAACCTAACAATCTCCCCCTTTGGCATTCCATGACAAACACACTTTAATAAAGTCAAAATAGTAAATAAACAATATAAACTACCCAAACTATTTAGTCTATTGCATTTCTTGTTATACCTGCTTCATAACATCAAAAACTCAAATACCAAGTGTAAAAGCAAGAGATAAATGTATATAACAATTGAAGCACATAATCATAAACTAAGCATGCTAGTTTGCGATGTGATATAAATGTCAATTAAAAACACCAACCAAAAAATTTACACCACTAAACATCAAAACTCAAACAGGTATGCAATATGAAATGGAATGCAAAACAAATTCTCCCCCTTATTGAAAACTCGAAATTTTATGCAGTATGATATGTATCTATGTCTCTTCCCAACAACCCCTAAGACATAAAATGCGAATTCTTCTTTTGTCACAAATGACAAATGGTGCAATTTTCAAATCAATTTTTAGCATAAATATGGAATGACTTAAAAATGATGTAGTTAACATGTATAAGAATAATCAATGAATGCAAACTTTTCCCACATACTGAACCCAAGTTAAAATGGAGTAAATTGTACAAGTGACTCATGTGTGTAATGTGCCACTAATCCTTTGTAAGTAGGACTCCAGCTTAAATTTGTGAGAAAGAAAATGCTAAACATCACTACCAATAAGCTTATTCTCCAATTTATGAAAGTCAAACCATTATAATGCGAAGTAGGACTTTAAAATTGAAGCTCATTTGCAAATTTATTTCACACTCCCCCATACTTCAAGCATATTTTTCCAATAAATTCAAACTTTATCAAGCTCATTATTTTTCATCTTAAGTGTAAGTTCCCCTCATTAGGTGACTAAACTGACCTTTGTATTGAGTTTTCGACCGATTAACCAAAGTCAGTTGACCATATGCATCAGGTGATGAAGCACCCCTCGGGCTTAATAACTCGAGTCAAATAGGCCCCGACGAAGAACATTAAGATATGAACATTTTTATTACAAGGGGATTTATAAAAGTTTAGGTCTACTAAAATTGGTCAATCCAGGTTCGAAGTCATCTTACAAACAAGTGACTGCCTTCCCAAATCTCACACACGCGGTTAAGTCCTACTTACAAAATCAAAGTGTGCGCAGTGTAGATGGTACGTGGAAACACATATATAAAGTACTTCACAGTAACCTAAGCAAGCAATAAAAATTATGCTACAGCTCATTAAATAAACTTAAACAAGGCCACAACACACAAGTTTAAGTAAGTTTCACGTCATGCCGTAAAAATATCCAATTCAAACAAACTTTTTTGTTTGTTATTTTTCAAATATTTCAATGTTTTTGATTTTTCATTTTTCAATGTGTTTTGTGTTTTCCAATATTGAAAGCACGAGAATACATCACACAAAATAAAAATCAAGCATACATCAAAAACAAAAATTAACACATGCACGTGTCAAAGCAATCATAAAAATACACATGCAAGAATTAAAACAACTAACTAAAAAGCAAGTAAATAAATAGGATGCATGCAACAATAAATAATCATACATGATATAGACACATGCATGGACCAAAAATACCCAATGAGTTAGGTATTAACACGCTCCTATCCTTAAGAGCATTGTGATCAATATACAGATTTCTTTGATCACTCTTCTTTACCCATTCCTGTCTAGTAGAAGAAAACTTACCAGACATTTGTTTCACTAATTTGGTCAACCTGTTAACTTGGTTAGCAAGAAATTTAACTGGACCAACAAACTTCTGATTACGATTCCTATTAACTCTCATGTTATGCTTTCTGTTCAGGATGTGATGATATTTGGGACGAATGTGACCTAACTCACCACAATGAAAATGTAACACCCCAAGTTCAAAAGTCTAAAACCTAGGCATATTAACTTCCATTCACATTATATGCGGAATTAAATCATTTACACATCAAAATATTCATTTACCTATTATAAAATTCTTACAAAATTTCGACAGAGTCTCCTCTATAAATTGGACTTAACCAACCTGTAGAGGGACATCAAAACCATTTTACAACATAAAACTCAACTAAAATAAAAATCCAATACTCAACATACAAACCCAATTCTACTTCAAACTCCCACATCACCACACTATTTCAAATTCAATCCCCAAACTCCTCAACACAACATTTTTCATC
Organism: Ligustrum vulgare; assembly: GCA_963555705.1. Lineage (NCBI taxonomy): Eukaryota > Viridiplantae > Streptophyta > Magnoliopsida > Lamiales > Oleaceae > Ligustrum > Ligustrum vulgare. Next base: position 19,374,226 of record OY743188.1, read on the forward strand.
AATAAGCTTCAATTAAATACAATAAGTGATAATATAACCAATATTAGAAATTCCATAACTAATTTAAACTAATCTCAACCAAACAATTATCAAAATAATGAATTAAGGAATAAATTCAAATGATAACTTTAATAAATTTAACTTTATTTAATAATGTCGACAGCGGGTACTGTCTGAGTCAGCCGCCAAATGTTCTCCTCGGATCACCTAACTTTCATCACCTGAAATGTTGGGGAGGGATTGGGGTGAGCTAAAGCTCAGTAAGTAAACTGTATGCATGAATGCATGCTTATGACATGAATGCTTTTCGAAAATTCCATGTATGTATCCCCATTTACTTTACTTTCCAGAACTTTCAAACTTTTCAAACTTTCACTTAACATTTCAAAACTTTCACTTCATTCCATCGTGAGCTCACTTGGTGTAACTTCTAGTCAATCAGAATACAGTGGGCAATTATTTATTTGGAACCAGATTAACATGCGCATTTCCACCGCAAAGCGGTTTAACATTCACTTTTCCACCGCAAAGCGGTTTAACAGTCCACCGTAAACGGTTGAACATTCCGTCGCAAAGCGACTTAATTCGGGTACGCCGGTCCCCCGCGCCCCATTTCCCACTCGCAACTTTCATGAACTAGAAGTACACCCATTCATTCAAAAAAAAAAACTTGGGATACATAACTTTTGAACAAACTTGCACTTGACACATTTCTTTCATTTAAAAATATTTGACTTCCCAATTTCGATGCCAATGCATGCTTGATGATGCAATGACATGGTAATGTGCATGCTTAACATTCTTCTCAATAACACATACTTTCATAACGTAAATGAAATTCATCAAGGCAAGTAGATTACAAGGCACTCATTTACACATTTCACATTTACATTCAACTTCTATAAAATAGGGGGAAGTTTACTTACCTGTAGTCCTCAGTAGTTACTTTGCTAAATGTGCAGGTGGAGGTCTTGGTTGCCCGCAACGTCAATGTACCGTTCCTCCTAATTAATTTCCATTCATTAACAAAATATGACTTTTAATGAAAAACCACGTTTAACACTCTTAAATAAGGTCGAGACTTTCGTGTGACTCATAATATAACAAACACATTTAACGCCACGTATAATATCATATTCGAAGTAGTACATTCAGTTTAAGGACAAAAATTTGAAATCTTACTTATCAAATCATTTAAACATCAGAATTACTCAATATTATCAAAACTTAATTGTCACATGGACAATTTCAATTTCCGTTCTACTTACTCATAAATCTGAAAATGACAATTATAATAAAAATGTACATAAAATTCAGTTTAAACAACCTGATTATTTGAAATCCCCAAATTTGAAAACTTCCATTAAAATCAACATTGAACCAATACAAAGTCAATTAATTACCATTATCATTTACAGTCTGAAATTTACATACATTCGATATCTATATTTATAGGTATCAGTCATCATCATAAAATTCCCAGATTTAAAATTAATACATAAGGATTGCATTTTCAGCTAGCAAATTTAAAATCTGGAATTCTCACATACATAACATGAATACATACATAATAATATATACATTCATATACATAACATCATTAATTCCCCAAATTCATGGTTAACTCGAAATTACACAAAATTAAAATCTGAAATCTGAAAATTGTGGTAAAAATACATACATACTTACATAAATTTCTATATACATCAATATATACATACAATTAACATAAGAATTTGTGTATGTGTATGTGTGTGAGCGGGTGAGTGTGAAACCGTGTGTGTGGGGAAGGGGAAAAGCTTACGGTGAGAGGGAGGTGCGCGGTGGTGGTGGTGTTGGTGGCTGCAGCGCGCAAACGGAGCAGGAGGGGCGACGGGTTGAGAGGCCGAGAGTGAGGGCGAGAGAAGAGAGCGAGGGAGAGGCGACGAGAGGGAGAGACCGAGTGAGAGGCGTCGGGTGAGAGAGTGATATGAGAGTCAGAGATCTTTAGGTTAGGTTTAATGTTTAACTTTTGGTAAATTGCAATTTAGTCCCTCATCTCTCATAAATTTGTAATGTAGGCTCATAACTTTCACATAAAATTCCAAAGTGTCACCAAACTTTCCCAACTTCAATTTACTGCAATTTAGGCAACTTACTACTCAATTACAATAAAATTGGCAAGCATCAATTAAAATAAACAATTAAACATAGAATTGTACGTAAACAATTTATAAACATTTTAATTGGTACATTGATCGAGACGGCGTCCAAGTCCTTCCACTGCAAGATAATTCCAATTATAAATGTTAAAGATCATAAAATTATAATTTATAATAACATTCACCACAATATTACGTGGAAATTTAAAATTGTAAGAAAAATGAAAAGCGGTCTTACAGAAAATAAGTAGGGACAAACCTCAGACCATTATAGAGAGAACGTTGATGTCTACTCCTAGGTCGACGAGTCCTACGCTGAGGGTTAGACACATATTTGGGCTGGTCACATGCAGGGACAAATGTGGTCTTAGATGTACTAGCAGTGTTCCTATCAAACCTAGACCATCCCTATTTCCAGAAGGCTTGCTCATTCCTAGAATATTTTCTAGCTTGTCGAACTACTAGAAAAGGCAAAAAATTGAGCTTTGGAATGTTCAAGTTCACTCAACGGGTTACTAACTTGGATTTCTAAGCTTCCTTTTTCAACATTCAGCTCACTAGCTAACCTGGGGGTCTTCTCAAGTTCACTTTCTAAAGAGGCAACCTTCATTTCTAAGGTCTCTCTCTCATTAGTAACAACCTGTAACTTGCTATTGGACTCTTCTAGTTTGACCAACAAGTTTTCCTTTTTCTAGTTCAACTTTATTTAGTTTCTTAAAGGTGCAATTACTCACTTTCTTCAATTTAAGGAAATCCTCATAGAATTGGTCAAACGCCTCATGAATATCCTCTTGACTCTCAGACTCTTCTCCCGAAGACTCGCCACTATCTAGGTCAACACTCTTCTTACTGGGACTCCCAGATTCACTCTTAATCCTATAAGTGAAGGCCATATAATTTCCACTTTCCTCATGGGTGGACTCATCACTCTAGTTACCTGATTCAGACCCACTATCAGTTAGAGTGGCATTCATAGCCTTACCTGACTTCTTCCTATTAATGGAACACTTAGCTCTCATATGCCCAAATCCTTGACACTCATGACACCTCACATCTTAGGTAATTTCCTGGACTCTCCGATTTCTCTTTTATCCCTCTTACTCTTTCTAAATTTACTAGAGTCACCTGGAATTTTCCAAATTTCCCTTCTTAGACTTAAATTTTTTTTTGATCATGTAGGCAACATCCTCATCTTTAACACTTTCATCAGAGGAATCAGAATCATCATCCCTAGAGGTGTTCATGGAAATAGACTTAGATTTGACAAGTTTATCTAAGGTAAGCTCATAAGTTTGAAGGGATCTTACTCGTTCTTCAATTTTCATGGTGTCAATGTCCTTACTCTCTTCAATGGCTGTGAACTTTTGTCTGAAACACTCAGGTAAGGATCTAAGAATTTTTCTCACAATTTTGGACTCAGGAATCCTTTCACCTAGGTTGAAACTAGAGTTGACTATGTCATTTAGGCTAGCATAGAAGACATCAAAAGTCTCATCATCCCTCATTCTAGTTTCTTCAAACCTAGTGGTCAATATTTACAATTTAGAATTTTTAACAACCTGAGTTCCCTCATGTGTGGTCTGGGAAATATCCCAAACCTCTTTAGCTACCTCACACATGAATATTCTCCTAAATTCTTCTTGGGAGACAGCCATAAATAGGACATGTAAGACTTTGTTGTTCCAATTGCACTCATCTCTCTCATTCCTAGTCCAGCTTGCTATGGGTGTGAAGGTGACTACTCCAGCAACAGTAGTAGATGGTTCTAACCATCCATTTAAAACACTACGCCACACTTGTTCATCTATGGACTTTAAAAAAGCCCTCATCTTAACTTTCCAATAAGAGTAATTTGAGCGATCAAAGAATGGTGGGACAAATAATGAACTACTCATCTAGAAAAAATTAAGGCCAGGACACGAAATTAGGTTCTGATACCAATTGAAAGTTCTGGGTTACCGCCAAATAGTTCGACCTTACATGCGGAATTAACATAATTAATAATGAACACGTCACTTTATTAATTGTTACTAGATGGTTATTCAAGAAAGTCCAATTATCCTAAGTTGAATTACCAAAATTGTAATAATGAAAAGAAATAAAAAATCAACACAACAATATGATGACGGAGAAACCAAACGTGGTGGTTACAGTTAGATTTATCCATCTTCCCCAATTAGACAACGCAAATCTACCCCTGCTAACCAAAGATACAGCTACCTTCAGCAGATTGCAGATTTTGATACTTCTTCCAAGTAGATATCCCAAGAACTTCCCATTCTTGTTAACTTCCTGCGCTTGTAGTCCAACTTTCTTCAACCTCCAGCAACTCTGAAGTTTCAAAATTGAAGAAGTAATCCTTAAGTTAAAAGATTCATATGTTTTAGATTAGGAACAAGTGATGTTTTCCTAACTTGGTTGTTTGGATCTCAAGAAATAAAGGAATAAATCTTTGTATGAAAATGTTCTTGGTGTAGTGACCAAGATTTTTATGCAACAAATAATTATTTTAATATTTAGAAAATTGTGTCACTACTATTTCATCCATTATTTTGAAGTTAACGCCGCGACGGATTCGTCTAACCAAGTCAAGAAATATCGAATTTGTTCGATTTTAAATTAAATGTCCGAATTTCTAAAATTATATTATTTTTATTTATTCAAAATATTATTTTCAAAATCATTTTTCAGTCCAAAATATATCAGTTTTAAATACTTTTCTTGATCGAAGTTAGTCCAATATTTATCAAAATTGTATCATGAACCCACATATTTTTCTTTACACCAAAAACAATAATTCTTTATACAATTCCATCATCCAACCCATACTCCACCAATTCAATCCACTATATCACATATATCATTATCATCAATCACTCGTATGCATTACCTTTTCCACTAAATCAACCATCATTATGTTTCAAAACATAATGATGATACATACATGTTCTATTTTTTTTTTTTTCACACCTAATTCCCCACTTTTTCTCTCCTATAATTCCTAATTAATACCACCACAATGGCTACCCAAGCTTCACGCACCCAAACTCCAGCTCAAGTCCACCACTGTCAAGCCACCAAAACAAAGTTCTCAATTCAACATTTAAACTGCAAACACCCAAACCACCCCATTGAAATTCACTGCCAAGCTGCCATCATCCAACACTCAATTCAAATCGAATCCAATCCTCTGTTTAAGCTTCATTCACAATCAAATCATAACCATTATCATCATCACCATGAATCAACCACCTCAACTGTAGAACAATATCACCAAATAAATCGTCAGTCTCCACCACGGCCAGCTGGTACAACTGGCTGACCGCAACCAGCATCACCGACCACCTACTCCACTGTCTCATCACCACCTCAATCAGTTTTCCAAAATTCAACGCCAATCATCTACATCAATCTGGAAACCAATTTGCATCAATCGCTGCATTCAATCCATCCAGCCGAACCACTGCATTCAATCAATCCATCCAGAATCGCCTGCAGCACCAACCCAACACCACCTTCACCGCAGACCACAAACCTGCAACACCGTCACCTCCATTTTTTCAAACACCCAACATCATCATCATCATCATCGCCACGCCCAAAACGAACCTCGAACCCACACGCTGCCCACTTCCATTTTTAATCCAAATCCTCACCCAAAACCAAAATCAAAACCCAAGAATCAATGGAGCCAGTTACTTACCTCAAGCGCCGCTCCCTTCGCCGGAAGAACCGCGAACCCTAGCTTCGGTTTCACCTTAAATCGCCCCCAAATCACCCCAGAAACTATCCTAATTGCACCATCGCCACTCCCCGTACCCAGCGCTGGTGTTGCGCCGGCAAATCGCCGATTGAACGCCGGATTCGTCAGCTTTCGTCTCTCGCTTTTCTCTCTTCTCAGTCTCTGTTTTCTGATCAGATAGTGAACGAGTTGTGAGAGAGAGAGAAGATAAAGATCTGATTTATTTATTTAATTTCAAAATTTGCGCGTCAGTCCCTGAAGTTTTAAAGTTATTTCAAATCAGTCCCTATGTTTTAAAAAGGTTTTATTTCAGTCCTTTCAGCTTTTAAACTTATCAATTTCAGCCCTTAAGTTTTAAATGAGTTTTTCCAGCCCTTTTAGCTTCAAACTTATCATTTCAGTCCCTGCTGATTTTATTAATTTGATTTTAAGCCCAAGTTTTAAAAGTATTCATTTTAGTCCCTCAACTTTCAAAGTAATCATTTTAGTCCTTCAACTTTCAAAAGTATTCATTTTAATCTCTCAACTTTCAAAATATCTATTTTAGTCCATCAACTATCAAAATTATTCATTTTAATCCCTCAACTTTCAAAATATCTATTTTAGTCCATGAACTTTCAAAAGTATTCATTTTAGTCCCTCAACTTTCAAAACATCAATTTTAGTCCTCAAATTATAATTTATCATTTTGAACTATATATTCGATAGACTAAAGTGACTTATTGGCTAAGACGAAGCGTACGGAGAATTTAAAGAAATTGAAGTCATTCCCGCTCAACTTTGCACAACTTCGAAGGCAATTGATGGAGCAACTACACATTTGACTTACAATGAGTCACCTGTGAGGATCCTAGAGAAGACAGACAAGGAACTTAGGAGGAAGAAAATAACATTAGTTAAAGTCCTTTGGAGGAATCATGTAGTAGAAGAGGCCACTTGGGAACACAATAACGAAATGTGTGCCAAGTATCCACATCTTTTTAGTAAGTTCTAATTTCGAGGACGAAATTTCTTTTAGAGGGTAAGGAATTGTAATACCACTTTTTCATTTTACGTACATTCTTGAATTTCACGTAATTTTATGTTTATGCTTTTAATTGCTAAGCTTGCTTTTTCCTATTTGATTAATTTGTAAATTTATTTAAATAGGGGGTAAAGTTTTTACGCATTTGTAATTTAAGGAAAGTCTTGCACTTAATTTCAAAACTTAAGGGAATTGAGGGGCCAAATCTCAATTTTTTCAAAATTTTAAATTTTATAACCATAACCCCCTCACACCTGACTCTCTCACTCTTATCTCTCTCTTAACCTCTTGGTTTTCTCCTCCCATCATTGCCCTCCCTCTCGTCTCTCATTGTCGTCACCTCTACTCACTAGTACAGTTTCAGTCATTTGCATCGGTTGTAAAAGACAATACGCATCAGTTGTGGAAGTGACGCATTTGACACAAACGTAAGAATCTTGATAAAATACCCACAAACAGTTAAGATAAATTATTAGTTAGTTCTTAATAACTAATAAATCTATTATTAAACAATTTGTAGTATTCAATTTTTCTAATACCTTATCTAAAGAAGTCAATTGAAAATATTATGTGACTATCTCATACATGTTTCTCATAACATAATAGTCACATTCAGAACTACTCTTGGAAGTACGGTGCGAGAATGTATTGCTTAGATTGCAAGGTCTGCATGGTTTCAGCCATATACGTAATGACACTGTCAAAATTATTGTTCACCTTAATTGATGCAATTTGTGACGGATACATAAATCTAACCGACTTGACGCCGATTTCCTCACACAACACATGTGGGTACCTAAAAATAATTAAATCAACAAATGAATGAATGATGAAAATTTAAATGAAATTTATAAATTTGTGTTAAGCAGTCTTACATCGTGTGTATTTGCAGGATAGATATATTTAACCACTCCATTTTAAGCAAGTCGGCGATGTCGTTGATTGTAACGTAAATATCTGTGTCGTCCGTATGATGAAACACATTTGAGTCTAAAGGTACAGTGAAAAAGTTAATACCAACAGGTGTCCGAATGACCGCATCGTGCAACATTTTGCAATCATCACCCAGATGTTGTAACGTTGCATCGTCAATAAGCGGAGATCGTCGGGTAGATGACATTTCAGAACTTTTGGCCTTTTTTGTTTATTGACTTTTTTTGCCTTTTTCGGTGACTCTTCCTACATTTAGAAAATTGTAATCATCATAACTCGTTTCATATAAATATCAAAGTAAACAATTTTGAAAGAAACTTTTATATAACTAAAAATTATTACCTCTCCTAACATAACTAGATGTTGAGGTCATTGATTGAAGCTTCCAATAACTTCCCCTACCGTGTGTGATATTGAGATGACACTAGTAGAGTATATGCTTCTGCACCACATACAACATCATCAACCGTCACTTTAACATGATCGGTCAAGAGTGGTTGGTGGTGCACCACAGTTTCAGGTCCAGATGGGAATACTGTCCCTCTCGCTACTATGTGAAGCTCGTTATCAAAACTTAGGGCTAGACGACAGGGTATCGATTTCTATTGTTCAACATGATTGAAAATCATCCTTAGACTGTACAGTTGAAATTAGTTTAAAATAATATTCTACACATTCAAATAATTTAATTCACATTTGATAACTGAAGGCCATCATATGGATTTTGGATCAATAGAGTGGCAACTACTGTGGTGTGGGAGTCGGAGTTATGTCCACATCGGCATCAACATTTAAGCTAATGTGCCGAAAGATAGAATCATATTTTTGTTGCATACTATAGAACTTATTTTACCACTCTAACCTGACTCGATCGGTCTCTCTCGTGATCATATCTTTAACAGCATCTATCGACACGACCCCACTCGATCGTGTGCTGGTACTGTCGGGCTTGCCATATACATCTTTGATCGTGACATAGGACACTATACCCCCTCACCGGTCCAGGATGCTCCTCCTAGGAAGTATACACTCATCATGCCATATCCATCGTGTATAACCCTCTTTAAACCCACGACGAATCAAATGGTTCGTCACTTGTTCAGAGTTACGAAACTTTCTCAAATTCTTACAATGACAACAAGGACATAAAATCATTTCTTCCCCTTTCTTTATTTTGTTTTCCTCAGCACATTTTATAAAATTTTCAACTTCTTTCACATATTCTAGTGTATTATGTCTCCCATACATCCAACTTCGATCCATATCTAACAACCTATATATATCAAGAAATTCACAATGTATTAAAACAAATTAAATCATCTTAAATTAAAAATTTCATTTTTTATTTATAAAATCATACGAAAATTTCGACAGAATCTCCCCTATAAATTGGACTTAGCCAACCTTTAAGGGGAATCAAATTGTTGCAATAAAATCGAAACATTCAACCTCAACATATCCAAAACTTGGCCACAACTCCAATCAAACTTCAACATCATCAACTACTCCAAAATTAATTCGACATCAATTCCCAACTCCTCAACATCAAATGTCTATAATCAATTGTATATTGTATAAAAAACAACATTCTAAAATTTCAATAAAACTACAACAATTCAAAAATTGCAATATTATCTACCAACTCAAAATCAACAATTTAATATTAACATTCAAACTAAACTGATAAAAAGTTCATTTAAACCAATTAATAGAGAAATTCAATCATATATATAATAAAATTGCTACGCTATATAAATATATACGTGATACACATTCAATACATTACACACACACACACACACACACACACACACACAAACATATATAATACACACACACACACACACAAATATATATAAAATAGACAAAATATAAAACACACACATATATACACACACCTTACACAAGGGAGGGGAGAGGCCGACGGAGGCGGGGACGAAGGTCGGAGTGGGCAGGGCCAGGGCTGATCTAGAGAGAGAGAGAGAACCCAGTTGGTGGTAGTGTGGGTGTGGGTGTGGTCGAATGTGATGGTGGGGGCGGAGTTAGTGGTGGTGGAAGAGTGAAATAGAGAAAGAGAGAAGTTGTATGAGTGTTTTGTGTAAGGAAGAAGGAGAGAGCCGCACACAGTAGGGTTATAATGCATAAGAATATGTGTCGGTTTCTCTTAAGGAACTTATGCTATTCGTAGTGACACTTTTTGCGTCGGTTCTTTTGTAAGAACTGACACAAATAACAACATAATATGCGTCGGTTTTTTGTAAAAAATCGACGCATATACTAAAATGATATATTATGCGTTGGTTTCCATCTAGAAACAGACGCATATAATAAATTCATATTTACAAAATTGCCACCGCTATTTTGATAAGCGTCGATTTTCCTGTAAAGCGATGTAAATTAATTAATTTTTTGCTCTTATTTGTACTAGTGACTGACGGTCACATCATCACCATCTCCTTCGGTAAAGCACCTCCTCTTCTCCCTTCCCCTCCCCTCCCTCTCGCATGCAAAACATACACACACGAACCAAACGTGCACATGTGATTTTGCACACACATTGATTCACACACAAAAACTATGTGTGTGTCTGTGTTTCAGATTATGGATTTTTGTTTTGATTTGAATTTTAATGGTAATTCTCAGATTTGGGTAATATGTATATATTATATATATTTCAGATGAGTAAAATTAATAGGTGGCTTGTAATTGGTTCCCTTATTTCGAATATGATATGCTAGGTATTGTCAAGTGGTAAAAGGATAATGAATGTGTTATACTAAAAGCTTATCTTATTTGATGTATGGATATAAATTAGGAAATTTTATGCAAATTGACATCACAGGCAACCGAGACACCTCCATCTGCAAATTTGAGAACAATAAATACTAAGGATGTCAAGTAAGTAAACTTCCCCTATTTTCATCAAGGTTGAATGTTAATGTGGAATTAATGTGCTTAATTGACTGCCTTGCATTTTGCCTGCTTTTTATGCTTCTCGTCTACTCTATGCAAGCATGTGTTATTTGAGGAAATGTTGAAGCTTGCATGTCATCATGTCATTGCACTGAAAAGCATGCATTATTAAAAAATTTGAAATGTCAAATGTTTTAAATGAAAAGTGTGGAAAAGTGTAATTTTCTCTTAAAGGATATTAATGAGAATTAAGGGAGTCAAGCTAGTCAACCCTCGATAAACATGCTGATGGGACCCATGATGAGATCTAATGCCAAGGAAGTTCAAGAGTTAATGGTGAGACTCATTCGCAAATTATGGAGACCAATTAGAAGATAATCTCGAAGACGAAGTCATTTGCATCACAATGGAAAAGGGAGACCTGCCATAAGCCCACGTGGCCGCGCAGTGCAACAACCTCGTGGCCAGGCACACCATTTGAGCGAAAATGGTCAGAATGTTGGGGTTTACTGTTCAAGCATGAACGATGCGTCTATGTGACCCTGAACCACGCGGTCGTGTGGTTATGCTAAAGAACAGATTCGAGGGTTTCATTTTTAAAAATCGGGTCTTTTGTTTCTTTTCTCCTTGTAATATAAATAGTCCTTTGAAACCCTAGAACTTAGTTTTTGGCATTTGTGGACTCTTTGAGAGCATATTAGAGAGGTAAATCCTTTTCTTAACTTGTAACAATTCTTGGAACTTCTTTAACTTTATTTGGGAATATTATTTTTGTATATTGTTGTTGTTGTTTCCACAAAATCTTGAAATTTGCTTTATTTTCTCCATTGGGCTAGGGTTTACTTTCCTTAGAATTTTGGTTGGGGTGAGCTTGGGCCAAGATTCATTTCATTTCTTACCATTTTAGCTTTCTTGAGTTTGATTTCAAATTGTTGTGGGAATTTTTGGTTTAAACCCCAAAGGGGTTCGCATAAGTTATGTATCCCAAGTTTTAAGAAAAAAATGGGTGTACTTCTATGTCATGAAAGAAGTGAGTGGAAAATGGGGTACGGAGGACCAACGTACTTGATGAAAAATGTTAAACCACATTGCGGTGAAAAAGTAAAAGTTAAACAGCATTGTGGGGTTGAATGTCACTAATTTTTACCGCTTCGCAGTGGAATGAAGTACCACACTGCGGTGAAATGAAAGTGAATGTTAAACTACTTTGCGGTGGAATGAATTTGGTTCCAAATAAGACAATTTCCCACTGCCTTCTGATTGGCTAGAAGATACACCAAATGAGCTCATAATCTAAATGAAATAAAAGTTTTGAAATGTTTAAGTGAAAGTTTGAAAGTCTTGAAAGGCTAAAGAATGGGGATCCGTATTTTGAAGTATTTTAAAGCATTTCATGTCATATGCATGTATCACGTGCATGAAGTTTACTTTCTAAGCTTTATCTCACCCCAATTTTCCCCTACATTTCAGGTGATAAAAGTTAGATACTTTGAGGAGAGCCCTTGGAGGCAGACTTAGACAGCACCACAGATATTCTTTCTAAAATAAAATTAAACTTGAATTTACTTAAGTTCTTCATTAATTATTCCTTATTCGTTCATTATTGAAATTTTTGAATTGGATTTAGTTTTGATTAAGTTATGGTATTATATTAGTAGCAAAAAAATTCCCTGTTTTGTTAGATTTAATTTATGTATTTTATATTGCTAGTAATGTGGAGTTGGGATTGATTTCAAATGGTTTTGTTGTGATTGGATGTTGAATGAGTTATGTTTTGATATTTTTCAATTGTTATTGTGGTTACGATGTCCCTCAATAGGTTGGTTTATTCTAATTTCAATAGGTTGGTTTATTCCAATTTATAGGAGGATTCTGCCGATTTGTTTGTAGGATTTTATGTAAGAAACTAAACTTTTTAGTATTTAAAATGATTTATTTCCACATATAAAGTGAAGGGAGGTTTAAAATGCTTAGGTTTAAGATTTTTAAACTTGAAATGTTGCTATATGGCATACAATCCTCCATTAGGCTATGTCACAGTGAACATGGACATGATGGAGGCCGGTTGAGATTACCACTCTTCCCGATAGTTAGGAAGTTTAGCAACTCCTAGAGAATAGCTGAATTTCAGTTTACTCTCAATCAAGGGCGGAGGCAGGGGTGGCCCGCCTGGGCCATGGCCCACCCATTTAAAAAAAAAAAAAAACTGAAATTCCTTCACATATTTAAAACAAAAAAATCTTTGAAGATGACCCAGCTCATTTCATTGATGGCTCAGCCCATTCATGCGGGCTGGCTCCGCCCCTGCTCTCAATGTGTGATGGACTCTTCTGGGAGTTATTTTATTGTAGGACCTCTTGAGGGATAATTGTATAGATTACTTACTTTAGATAATAAAACTGATTTTTACTACCCAAATAAAAAATTTTGAAAAATACTTCATTGTTACTAAAAAAATTGAAAAGTATCATAGGTATCATACTGTGATACTAACATATTTGAGAAGTATCAAAAGTATCAGATTGTGATATTTCACGTGATTATGAAGTATTTTTCAGTTTTTATGATTTTATTGTAAGTAATTTTCAATTTTTATAAAATTCAAGTAAATTTCAATTTGATCCCTAAAAGTAATGTAATTATGTGAATAGTCCACCTCTTGAATTAGGGAGAACAATCAGTAGAGATGCTCCATTACATGTATACCTTCAAATATGACGGGAAGAACTATGGATTTTACTATACAAGTGTAAGGCTTAAACACAGGTGAACTTGGTTAAGAATCTTCATGACTCCTTTAAGGACTAGAAAATCATCTAGTTGGATTTCTGGTCCTTGACAATTCTTCAAAGAGGACCCAACATCAGAGGTGAACATCTCGGTTGACTTAAAAACTCTAAGTTTCTCTTCTCTCTCTCTCTCTCTCTCTCTCTCTCTCTCTCTCTCTCTCTCTCTCTCTCTCTCTCCCCTAGATCTGATAACTTCAATATTAAAATTTAATGGTGGTTTATCCTCTTTCAAACTATATAATATACAAACGTACTCCAGATAAGTCGGAGGATAAGTCTAAAAGAGATTAAAGAGAAGTATGGAGGAGTTATACCGAATTGTTAACTGACAGGAAATTGTACAAGGCAAGGTCCTAGTTGAGAAGCCTGAGTTCACTATTCCATTCTCGGAGGAAAATAAATTTTCATCATATCTAAAAAATTTCTTTCATCTGTTTATTTATTCAATGGCTATCCTTTTATTTTTCCTTGGTAGAAAAACAAAGAAAGATGAAAGACCCCAGGGCTGCAAAAGCGCGAGATGGCAAGACCCTAGCTATCTCTATCCTTGAGGGCATCTCTCTCTGTCCTCCAAGCCCTCCCTACAGGAAGCCCTACTATCCGTTCTCAACTCCCGTTACCGCAGAAAAGGAGCCCTTCTTGGGCAGTGCTGCGAAATAAATTGAAGTATTCTGGTATGAAAGGGGTTAAGGCTAAGTCCTTGAGAGACTTCTACCACAAAACAACTCTCATAACCAGAAGTGTGGCATCCAAATACTAAACAACATAAACCGAGGAGAACAATATTTCTCCCTTGCTAATTCGGTGGTTGTCCTGTATGATACTTGGGAGTTCTTTTTTCCAATCTCCTTTGAGTTTGTCAAGCTAACTTTTAAGGTGTTCTTGATGATATTGTTGATTTCTTTTACATGACCATTGGCTTGAGGGTGATTTGGGGTAGAAAAATGCTTTTTTATTCTGAAATCGTTAAAGAATGCCTTTAGCCTCTTGTTTCGAATTGTTTGCCATTAATCGATGACGATTGAGTGAGGAATTCCAAAATAATAGATGTTTCGCTTTTTCCTTATCGCGAGTATACGGATTGCACAAGTAATATAGTGGACAATGAGTCCAAGTATCGTACACATGAGGATTCAGTAAACATTATTTTAAATTAAAAACCTCAACCAGAAATTAAGAAATCAATTTGGTTTGAAAATTGAATTAAACAAACAAATAAAAATAAACAACTTTGAAATAATGAAATTAATGAGAAAAATATTCTAAAATCGAGAATTCACTTTAATTCATTCATTCATGCTTTGATATAAACATTTAACTACAATTCATGAAATTTTGAATATCAATATTCATATTTTATTTAAAACCCTATTTCAAGCGGTAAATTGAATCCTATTTCTATATGTGACTACATTTTGATGACGAATATGAACATATAGAAAAGTATTCACGTTTTGTGAACACTTTGAGAAATAACATAAAGTATAGTTGTGACAATTAAAACATGTATAAAGTGATCCTAATATTTGGAACATAAGATAATGCCACAACAATCATATAATTACTGTATACATAATTATAGATGCATGAAAATTGGAAATAATTGCTCAAATCTGTAAATTGCAGTAAATTAAAAAAGTATTAAAACATGAAATTCGGAATTTAAAGTTTTATCACAGTTCTAACATAAACGCTTAACCTCGAAACATGATTAAAGATAAAATACAAAAGGATGTGATAGAATTCATGACCTAATTGGATAAATTATTCCTCCTTTTGCATAAAGCTTCAATCTTGTCTTCGTGAAAAGGTCTCTCAATCTCGTGTATTACATGTTCTATATATAGAGGAGGAAGAAATATACTTCAATTAGGAAAGAAATTAATCAAAATCGGATTTAAGGCGGAAGAATCTTGTCCATCCGCACGCACACGCATTCACGTGGTTCAAGATATCGCGCTTGCGCGATTATAGAGAATTGGCTATTGCTTAACTTTAAAGCGACCAAGTGGTTATCCAAAATTTCCTTGATCCTCAACTTTCTATATCTTTACAAGTTGGTTCATTTCCTTATTTGTGCGTAAATTTGTTCCCTTATTACTTGACAAATTTAACCCTTATACTTCTAAATGTCTTCAATTTCTCCTTTCATCTCTCAATTTCTTCTATAAAGCCTTTGATCTTTTGAATTCTTCCACTTTAACTCCACTTTGATCCTTGATTGTCATCATCAACTTCCAATTGACATTTATTCGCTTCAATTCTTTCATTTTCTCGACTTTAGAATTATTTCTGAAACAAAAACAAAAAATAACGAAATTAATTGCATTTATTCTAAAACAAAAATATAATATCAATAGATAATGGATTTCCATAATAAAGTTCGTTTGTCTGCTGTTCGGTAATTTTTACCAGGGATTCTGCTTTTGTCTATTTGATAAAATAATCTACCGCTACTTTAGAAAATTTGGTTCCTCCTTTCCTAGTAGGCATTAGGCCAATAGATTGACTCCCCATTTGCAAACAAAGAGGTGGTGACAAAGGAGTTTAGTTCTTCCAGTAGAGATTGAAAAAAATGGTGTGAAAGTTAGGTCTGTATCACATTTTCGTGCAAATTCAATCGCGTCCTTCTTTAGCGTGAGCCAATAATCCTTCCTTATAATTTTGTGGGGGAGGGCCTGCCACCCAGTGTGATTTTAGCAGACTTCTTCATGGACCTCCCTTAGTGCATAGATAGAATCCTTCCCATTGAGATATCTTACTCTCAATGATTGTGAAGCTTGAAGACCTTATTCTAAGATTTCTATCTAAATTGTGGTCCATCTGTACCCTACTATCCTTTAAAAATCCACAATTTTGTCTATGCAGGATGTCTAGAGCCATTAATGTTACGGAGCTTACTCCAAATGAGCATTTTAACAGATTCAATTTACTTTTGTACTTTCGTCAAATGTTGAATAGATGATGACTCTCGAGGCCGAGCTACAGTCCAAAGCCCAACTGAAAGCTTGTCTGAAGAAAGAGCTTGAAGCCGCTAAGATATACAGATAAAAGTCCAGAGCTCGAGCTTAGACTAAGAAGGAAAAGATGGCGGAAGAGAGGGTCCAGTCTGATATTGCGATTGCTAGGGAAGCTAGGACAGTGGATGAATGGAAAGTGTTTCGAACCTGGTCAAGGTCATCAAACATATCGAGAGTATGAAACTGTATATCGACTAAACCTTCCTTCATGAAACTTTTCTTAGCAGTGTTTACTGGTGCCAACACTTCCAAGAATCTTCATGGAAGCGACCTTCCCTCTCCCAAGGTGAATTAGCTCCATCAACTTGGCTTCATTTTATCTTTTTCCGTACTTCCATTTCTAGTGTTGTAAATTTCATTTAAAGCCATTAATGAAATATAAATATTTTTTTCTTTACTTTTATGCAACTTTGGATATTCATTAGTATTTGTAGCTCAACTTAGATGCATTGCTCTTTACTTTTGTCGAACATGCCTATGGGCATATTTAGACTTTTCTTGAAACTTCTTTAGAAACTCTGCTAGATGTTGTATCTACAACCTCTACTCGGATTGATTAAGTGTCACAATTCACTTTTTATATGGTAAGTCAAATATTTATTTAGTCAAGTCAATATTTATTTGACCAATTTTATTCAATTTGAGACTAATTTAAATGAGTAGAATTTTTGGGGGATCATTCACATTTTATTATAAGATGAGAATTAAACTTATTCTTATTTATAGTTGTTGATTTATTGGATATATAAGTGAGGGTCAAGTTACAATTAGAATTAACATTTATTTGTCTTGATTGTTGGACAAACTCACCCACACAAAATACAATCAGAGGCTGAGCGCACAGAGATAGAGAGAGGTCACGACTGAGAGTGAAGAAAGGAAATTGGAGGGGAGAAAAAAGGGGAGAAAAGGGGAATTTTCACTCAACCATCATTTTCTTCTTCTTGTATTCTTCATCTTCAAGAGGTAAGCAATGACCCATTTATATTGAGTTGTGATTTTAATTTTAGGATTTCGCATATTGAGTTAAATGTTAGATTTTTGAATGGATTTATAGTTGATTTAAAGATATTTGACTCAAAATTCAAGTTTGGTTGAGGACATTATGGTTACATTCTAGGGTTTGCAGAAATAGTGGATTAATCCAAGGTTTGAGTATGGTGAAATTATTTGGAGCCCATTCCATGTTTAAATACTAAGTTGATGAAATTTATTTGGAGTCTAAATTACCCATGCAATTAAGTTCAAGTTTTAATCTATTGCTTGTTTCCTTGGAAAGGGGTTTTGGTGTTATTGTACATTTATTTGAAGAATTGATTAATTGAAGGATTAACGATAATGAGATTATATTTCACAAAAGAGAAGTTGGTTAACTATAATGTTGGAAATATATGAGATTTGTGAAATATTATAGGATGTTATTTTATTTGGACATGTACACTATAATTGTGATTAGTTAAGTTAATGTAAACTCTCATCTATATTTCAGGAGGTGATATTAAAATAGGAAAAGCTTACCAGCCGACCGAGCTACAATTCCTAACTCAGTGAGTGGAAAACTTTATTTTTCAGAAAATAAGTATTTTAGTTATTTATTTCAGTTCCAAGGTTTATATGAAATAATTGTTTATTGTAGTTTTTATAGTAAAGTATATAAATTGAAAAGTTACTTATTTCAGCTGGTTGAGCTATACAATATGATTTTTATAGTAAATAGATATTCATAAATAGGCATTTTTAATATAAATTCAGTTCAGTTAAATCATGTTTTGGAAAATATTACATCAGTAGTAGATAATCCAATATATGTAAAGATTTTTAAAAAACCACCAGAAAGTACCTAGGAGATTTTACCCGCTCTGCACTGATGTGAATCACAGTTTCTACAGTGTATGACCAGATATGGTGATTTTACCCGCTTTGCACTGATGTGAATTCGTTTCCACTGTGTATGGCCAAATATGATGATTTTACTCGCTGCACTGTTGTGAATCCATTTACACAGTGTATGACCAGATATGTTAATTTACCTGCTCTGCACTAGTGTGAATTCGTTTCCATAGTGTATGACCAGATTATCAGAGGTCTTTGGGACCCATCTTGTACACGTATAGGCTTTGGGCTGTGTATAGGGTGCTTAGCCTTTGAGCAGCTTTGCGCGCGTATGACCAGATTATCAGATCATCTGACTCAGTTTATTAGTTATGAGATTTGAATGGCTTTGTCTTGTACATAAGATTACTTTGTACATGAACAAGGTTGTTCATTGGGTATATTTTGGTGTGATTTTCAGTATTACTTCAGTTATTCAGATTTCAGATAATAGACTTCAGCTTATTAGATTTCAAATAACGAAATTTAGTTTATCCAGTTTACAGAGTGAAGAATTCAGCTTATAGTATGATGAAATGACAATTGTTATGATTTTTATTGATATCAGATTACTTATTATCCTTATGCTTAAGTTACATCATTTAGAATTAAGAATGAATGATTTTATGATTCCAGTATATTCAATAATGAAGGTAAATATCAAAATTTAAATTTTCGTCAAGCTATAACCAAGTAAATAAGATTTTCAAGAAATATGTATACATGAGAAAAGTATACTTATTTCCGAACTATCCACTCACTGAATTTGTAAACTCATATCTTATCATTTTTCTATTTTAGGACGCATTGTGATTTGAGCAGCCTTTAGGAAGATACTGGACTGAACAGAACCAGAGCCACGTGACCTAGTAGTTGTATGATTCCATTCATTAAACAAGTCCTTGTTATTCATAGGTTATATGACGAGTATTTTGTATATGTATTTTGCATCACACGTGACATTTCATAGTTGATGGGCTTGTCGCCCTTTTGTTGGGTTCATACGCATTTGGGTTATTTTTGTAAATGATACTAATCAGGTTGCTGCATTTTATTTTGTTTATGCATATTTTGAGACTAGTGGGTTCCAATTGATATTATATATATGTTTCGTTTGGGAGTTTATTACTTTTCAGGTTGGTTTCGTCAAAGTTATAAGGGAACTGTGTCAATTTTATTTTAGAAATTCTTATGGTCAGACACAGATTAAATTGCTTTGGTGGTGGATCCAGTGTCTAGCTGGCATCCATCATCGGTACACGTCATGTCTCGGGGCCACTAGGGTGATTCTAGAAGGGTCGTGACAATTGGTGTCAGAGAATGGTCATAGGTCTATAGGCTTGCATTGCATACACCGCAAACTTGTTGTAAATCGTTTTATACTTCATATAGGTCATGGCTCTTGGTGGAAAGACACGTAGACTTCCAAGTAGAGTGCCTCAAACTCATAATGCTCCTGATAGAGAAACTAGTAGAGTTGAGGAGCCAGTTCATCAGTCTACTCAGAATCCAGGACCTAGAATTGAGTTTGAGAATGATCCTTATGCTGAGAGATTTGTTATTGCTCTTGACACTTTATTTCAAAGTCGGAAAGACATAGATAAATACAGTATTGAGCGAGTAACGAAATTGGGAGCAAAAGTTTTCAATGGTAAGGGTGACCTTGCAGATGTAGATAACTAGATGACCTACCTGGAAAGAGTTTTCAATGTCAATGAGTGTCCTAATGAAAAGAAATTGCACTTGGCTACCTTCCTGTTGGAAGAAGGGGCATATGATTGGTGGTTGACAATTCAGAGCAAATAAACAGATCCTAGTGTTATTACATGGGAAGATTTCAAGAGTGCCTTCAATAAATTCTACTACCCTCGAGCTTACAAGAATACCAAACAAGAAGAATTTTTGCATTTAGTACATGGGTCCATGACAGTTGCTGACTATCAAAAAAAGTTCATAGAGCAATCTAAATATGCTACAGTTTTGATAGCTAATGAAGATGACAAGTGCAGAAGGTTTGAGGGTGGTTTGAGGAGAGAGATTAAAACAACAGTGACATCTTCTGATCATAGGGACTTTGGCAAACTAGTGGAAGCTGCTTTGAGGGTTGAAAATATATTTCAGAATCAAGGGGTCACAGGGATCAGACTGCAGTCAGAGACACGAGTGGACAGGGACTTCTAGAGGCACATCATCTCAGGAAAATAGACGTGGATTGTGGCCTGGTGTGGCCAATGCAGCTAGTTTCAAGAGTAAAACTAAAGGGTGTCAGAGTTCTGGGTTCAGTCAGAGTTCAGTTCAGCAGCCAACAAGCCATCGCCCTCATACTCAGAGTTCTTCTCAAAGGCAAGTTATTTCTACCCCAAGTGGGAGTTCCAGTCATACTAGATTTCCACAATGTCAGTTATGTGGAAGATTCCATCCAGGAGAGTGCCTCAGAGGAGCTGGTGTGTGTTACCAGTGCAGCCAAGTCGGGCATATGAAAAGGGACTGTCCGAATCAATCTCAGGGGAGTGTTGCACATCAATCAAATGCTATTGGTACTAGACAGATTCAGAATCAATGTCCTTTAACAAGTAAGGCGGGTGCATCTAGTGGAGCATAGACGAATGCTTGCAGTAGTGGTGGTACTTGATTGAAGAGTTAGGCAGGACATCCCAAGTCTTAGGGGAGATTTTTTGCAATGACTCAGTAGGATGCCGAGGAGTTACCAGATATAGTCATGAGTATGTTATCTATTTTTGGTAAAAATGCTCGATCACTTTGATTCGGGCGCTACCCATTTATTTATTTCATTTAGTCTTGCTATTCGTGCGGATTGTGCATTGGAACCATTAGACAGTGATTTAGTCATGGGGACCCAGTAGGAGATTCACTTTTAGCTAATAGTGTATATAGAGATTGTCTTATTAGAGCGAATGTCCAGGAGTTGAGAGCTAATCTAATTCCACTTGACATCCATGATTTTAATGTTATTTTGGGCATGGATTTCTTAGCTACAAATCATGCTTCAGTTGACTATTTTCGCAAAGAAGTTGTATTCAGAAAGCCAGGGGAACCTGAAATTTATCTTTGTGGTGAGCGAAGAATTTTGCCTTCTTGTGTAATGTCTGCACTTGATGCTAGGAGATTTATTAAAAAGGGGTGTCATGCATATCTAGCCCATATGATTGATGCTCAAATCACTAAGTTGAGGCTTGAAGATATTTATGCTTTGAGAGAATTTCAGGATGTGTTTCCAGAAGATCTTCCAGGGCTTCCACCAGATAGGGACATTGAGTTTACTATTGACTTAATTCCAGAGAGCTCCTATCTCGCGGGAACCTTACAGAATGGCTCCAATGGAGTTGAAAGAGTTGAAAGTGCAGTTGCAAGAATTAGTCGATAAGGATTTCATTTGGCCCAGTACATCTCCATGGGGAGCACCAGTCCTATTTGTGAAAAAGAAGGATGGCACAATGAGATTATGCATCGACTACAGACAGTTGAACAAAGTGACAATCCATAAAAAGTATCCATTGCCTCGTATTGATGATTTGTTTGATCAACTTTGAGGTACCACTGTATTCTCTAAGATTGACTTGCGTTCGGGGTATCATCAGCTCAAGATCAGGGATTCTGATGTACCGAAGACTGCTTTCAGGTCTCGAAATGGCCATTATGAGTTTCTTGTAATGCCATGGGTTAACTAATGCCCCAGCAGCGTTTATGGATTTGATGAATATAGCATTTCAACGGTATTTAGATTCGTTATTATCTTTATTTATGATATATTAATTTATTCTCGTAGTCATGAAGAGCATGCTGAGCACCTGACGATCATTTTGCAAATTTTTCTAGATAAGCAGTTGTATGCTAAGTTTAGAAAATTTGAATTTTGGCTAGACAAGGTGGTATTTTTGGGTCATGTTTTCTTGGTCGAGGGCATTTACGTAGATCCAGTCAAGACCGAAGTAGTGATGAATTGGGAACAGCCTACCTTCGATTTGTAGAGGGTTTTTCAAAAATTGCTCTTCCTTTGACCATTCTGACTCGAAAGAACTCTAAATTCATGTGGACTGAAGAATGTGAGAAGAGTTTCCAAGAGTTTAAGAACAGATTAGTTTCTGCCCTAGTACTTACTCTTCCATCTCCAGGTGAAAAGTTCATGATTTACAGTGATGCTTCACGTCAGGGCCTGAGTTGTATTCTGATGCAGAATGGGAAAGTTATAGCTTATGCTTCAAGAAAATTGAAGAACCATGAATTAAACTACCCAACACATGACTTAGAGTTGGCTGCAGTGGTTTTGGCATTGAACATTTGGAGGCAATATCTGTATGGTGAAAATTGTCAGATATTCACGGATCACAAAAGTTTGAAATATATTTTTGATCAAAAAGAATTGAATCTGAGGCAAAGAAGATGGCTAGAGTTGATTACAGATTATGACTGCAGAATTGATTATCATCCAGGGAAGGCTAATGTCTTAGCCTATTCTCTTAGACGAAAGAATAGTAGTTCTTCGTCTCAACTAAATGCAGTATGTGCTTCTTTGATTTGCGAGTTCATGAACATGCATGCTCAGTTGTTAGCAACTACCACAGGAGAACTCCTAGCTCATTTTCAAGTATGGCCTACCTTGATTGACAAAATTAAAGAAGCTCAATCTCAAGATTCGACATTGAGAATTTTGAAGGTGGAAGTCGATGCTGATTTACGATCAGACTATGAAAACCGAGATGGTGTATTAGTTATGGGGAGCAGATTGTGTGTTCCTGATATACCAAAATTGAAGCAAGAGATTTTAGAAGAGGCACACAGTTAAACCTATGTTATGCACCGGGGAAGTACCAAGATGTATCATACAGTTGAAGAGCATTATTGGTGGCCCGGTATGAAAAGAGAGAGAGAGAGAGCAGATTGTTGACCGTTTGACCAAGATTGCAAGGTTTTTCCAATCAAATCAACATTTTCTTAAATAAATTGGAAAAGTTATATGTGGATGAGATAGATAGTATGTAATGGACTCCAGTATCCATTGTGTCAGACAGGGATCCTAGATTTACTTCTAGATTTTGGCCTAGCCTATAGAGTGCTCTGGGTACTAAGCTTCATTTCAGTACAACTTTTCACCCACAAACAGATGGTCAATCAGAGAGAACTATACAAACTTTAGGGGATATGTTACAAGCTTGTGTCCTAGAATTCAAAGGCAGTTGGGATGCTCATATACGTTTAATGGAGTTTGCATATAATAACAGTTATCAGTCGAGCATAGAGATGGCTCCATTTGAAGCCCTTTACGGTAGAAGATGTAGAACACCAGTTTGTTGGGGGTGAAGTTGGTGAGAGAAAATTAGGAGGCCCTGAAATCGTACAGATTGCAACATAACAAGTGAAAGTGATTCAGGATAAGCTAAAGGTGGCACAAGACAGACAAAAATGTTATGCAAACAGACGCAAGAAAGATCTTGACTGTTAGAGATAGAGTTTTCCTTAAATTGTCTCCTTGGAAAGGTGTGTTGAGATGTGGCAAGATAGGAAAATTGAGTCCGAGATATTTTGGACCTTATGAGATTGTTGAACGAATTGGTCCAGCGGCTTCTCGTTTAGCTTTGCCAACTGAGTTATCTAGGATTCATGATGTATTCCACGTTTCGATGCTTCGCAAGTACATTCTAGATCCATGTCATATTCTGAAGCCACATCCAGTTGAACTTTAGGAGAATCTATCTCATGAGGAGGAGCCAGAAGGGATACTTGAACGGAAAGAAGAAATTCAGCACAACAAGATCATTCCCTTAGTGAAGGTTCTTTGAAAAAATCATCCAGTAAACGAGGCTACTTGGAAAAACGAAGATCAAATCTGAGTCAAGTATCATGACCTTCTTAGATGGTAGTTGATTGAATTCTTTAAGTAGGTAAGATTGTCCCAACCCACTTTTTATATGGTAAGACAACTATTTATTTAGTCAAGTCAACATTCATTTGACCAATTTTGTTCAAGTTGGGACTAATTTAAATGAGTAGAATTTTTGGAGATCATTTACATTTTATTATAAGTTGGGGATTTAACTTATTATTATTTATAGTTGTGGCTTTATTGGATATATATAAGTGAGGACCAAGTTGCTATTAGAATTAACATTTATTTGTCTTGATTTTTGGACAAACCAAACACAACTAACCCACACAAAATCCAATCAGAAGCTAAGAGCACACACACACACATAGAGAGAGAGAGAGAGAGAGAGAGAGAGAGTGAAGAAAACAAATTGGAGGGGGAAAAAAAAAGAGGAAAAAGGGGAGAAAAGGGGGGATTTTCACTCAACCATCATTTTCTTCTTCTTGTATTCTTCATCTTCAAAAGGTAAGCAATGACCCATTTATATTGAGATATGATTTTAATGGTAGGGTTTTGCATTTTTAGTTAAATGTTAGATTTTCAGATGGATTTATAGTTGATTTAAAGATATTTGACTCAATATTCAAGTTTGGTTGAGGACATTGTGGTTACATTCTAGGGTTTGCATAAATAGTGGATTAATCCAGGGTTTGAGTAGGCTGAAATTATTTGGAGCCCATTCCATGTTTAAATACTAAGTTGGTGAAGTTTATTTGGAGTCTAAATTACCCATGCAATTAACTTCAAGTTTTAGTCTATTGCTTGTTTCCTTGGACAGGGGTTTTGGTGTTATTGTACATTTATTTGAAGAATTGATTAATTGAAAGATAGATTAACGATAATGAGATTATATTTCACAAAAGAGAAGTTGGTTAACTATAATGTTGGAAGTATATGAGATTTGTGAAATGTTATAGGATGTTATTTTATTTGGACATGTACACTATAATTGTGATTAGTTAAGTTAGTGCAAACTCTCATCTATATTTCAGGAGGTGATATTGAAATAGGAAAAGCTTACCACAACCTAGCTACAATTCCTAACTCAGTGAGTGGAAAACTTTATTTTTCAAAAATAAGTATTTTAGTTATTTATTTCAATTCCAAGGTTTATATGAAATAATTGTTTATTGTAGTGATGTTTGGTAATGTATTTTGGCCCAGTTTGATGACGATAGAAAAACTGGTGGTATTTTGAAGCTGCCAGCTGCGACCAACCAAACATAAATCTTTATGCATGGATGTCAGATGGTTTTAGCCAAGGAAGATGATCTAATGAAGAAGTGCAAAGTAGTAGAAATTATAAGGCACTTGCTGGAAGATAATGATGAAGCCAGGATTTATATGGGAGCTATTGGTTTTATTGAAGCATTGTTATATTTTTTGCATTCTGCTGAACTACGGATGAGATAGCTCATGAACTTTGAGCAATGGCCCTTTTCAACCTTGCAACAAATAATGACAAAAACTAGAGGTTTCAATCCGGGTGGTTCGGGTAGACTTGCTAACATATGAGACCGGTAACGGCTCGTGTGGGAAAAAGCCTGCCCACTGGGGTTTTATGGGCCGGTCCGGGTTGACCCTCAAATTTTGAACTATAACACAAGCTCGCTAGCTGGCCCATCTAGTTGAGCCCATTCGGGTCGCAGTTCGTTCTGATTTGACCTGTATGAATAAAACATAGAATTTTTCATATTTATAGCTATTTTTTTGTTAAATTGCTAAATACAAAATAAACAAAATGATAAATTCATATTTATAAAAAGAATATTTTATATAGAATTAAAATTTATATCTTATGTTGCATGAATTACTTCTAACTTTAAATGCTAATTACAATAGAAACAAATATCAACTAAATTGCATTTCTAATTACTACTGTCAAATATTTATAATTTAAGTACATTCCAACTATGTTGACATTTACTTTACTATAATTTAGCCCTCGTTTGATGGAGATTAAAAGTAAATTTTTAGTAGATTTTTATGAAAGTTGATGAGATGTATGGTTGAAAAGTTGTGGGTCCCATGAAATATGTGGTTGTGATTGATTTTCGACTTTGACTTAAATTAAAATCTAGATTTTAATTATTACAAACAGGATATTATAGTTTAAGTACATCCCAACTAGGTTGACATCTACTTAATTATAATTTAGTTGTTCAAATTTAAATTTTTAATTATTTTTTTATTATTTCACGGGCTAGCAGGTTAACCGCGGCCTGTGAAGGTGTGACCTGTGAAGCCGGCAGTTCACACCTTCTTGTCCCATGAACCACCCGCTCAGGTCACGGGTCGGCCCATGGTTTCAGGTGCAATCCGAGCTGATTTTCACGGGTTCGATCGACCCACCTAT
The DNA here is from genome assembly GCA_963555705.1 of Ligustrum vulgare. NCBI lineage: Eukaryota > Viridiplantae > Streptophyta > Magnoliopsida > Lamiales > Oleaceae > Ligustrum > Ligustrum vulgare. The sequence continues at coordinate 19,400,900 of OY743188.1, forward strand.
CTTGACACCTCTAACAAAAACAAAGAAATGATGATGGCAGTTCATCTGAATATTAAAATTGTTCAAGTAATCTGGAATTGAAAAATAAACTCCAACTAATATGGAGTTTGTGCAATAATCTGCAATTGAAAAAAAATCGCTTGGGCTAGATCTGGAATTGATAAAAGTATCTGCATTTAGCTGCGTTCAATTTCTTGAGATGTTTGGACAATGAAGGAAGTCCATTTGAATTTGGAAATCCTGCATTGCTGTGAATGTGATTGAATAGATGATGGAGTTAAGAAACTTCTATCGAATAAGGAATGACTAGCTGTAATGTTGCAATTTCTTGTTTTTAGCATCAAAGTTGCTTGTGGATGTCACTAATTAAGGGGAAGAAACTGGTTTTTAGCATGCCTTTTCTTCTAGGGTAAAGAAAGTATGACCTCGGTTCATAAATGGATGTTTTGAAGATGACCGACCTCTTTAAAAAGGCTTTTGGTGTCTCTCAATTTCACATGTTAGTGTTCAAGTTGGACTTGGCAAATTCTCACCACGCTCCAACTTGAGGAGGGGATGTGGAAATATCAGTTGAGAATCAATTTGCATTATTCCCGCTTCTTTTAGTTTTAGTGAGTTGGTCATTGGTATATGTTGTTATATTCGATTATATCATATTTATGAGGATATAACCCCATAAAAGCTGTTATAAAGTTTCTTCTTTTTCTTCTAGTTTCATCTAGTTCCTTCTAGCTTCTTCTAGTTTGAATTCTCTCTATATATAGCTCAAGCTTGTAACCTTTTTCTTAAGCTTTCAATGAGTAAAATCATATAGTTTCAGATTCTATTTTTGTTCAATTTCCAATTTCATTATGCTTGGCTATTAACTCTTAGAGTTGACCTTGTTTAATCATAGCATTCACTTCTTCCTTGAGCTCTTGGCATTCATTAGTGTAAAAACTTCTCGACCTATGATAACGACAATATCTATCTTGGTTAAGGTCTACGTCTAGGAAGGTCTCCTTGTCTAATATATTCTCTTTTGGTCGAGCTATATTTCAGAGCTTTACTTTTCTTCCTCTTCTTGACCTAAACTCGTCACTTCTACTCTTATGTTCTTTTTGTTGGAATAGTGTCCAAGCACAATTGGTTGGGCCGAAATTGGGTTACTTGTTGAACAAGAATGGCTCAAGCCCGCTATTTTAACCCTAATTAAGGTATTACATAAACCTACAAGAACTAGGCTTAGTTGTAACAGAATAGATTGAGTCGCATTTTTCTAGCGTAGGGTTTCTCTCTTGCTAGCACAAAGAGAAAAACCAATTCTCTCAAATTCATTCCAAATGTTGGAGATTGATGGAGTTCCAGATTCAACTCGCTGTGTGGAATTCTATTAGAGGCTGGACAATTGGACAGCTAGTGGTGACAAGATTGTACCTCCCGTTTCAAATTCACGATATTCATCAAAGGTATCATCTTTATCACATATTCCATCTAAGTGCAAGGTTGTTTCGGGTTATGGTTTCGAGTTTGTTTAATTTTCACTATACATAAATGACCCAAAACCTTACAGTGGTATCAGAGCTTATATTGTTACTTGTTAGAATTTGTTTAATTCTTTGATGAATTCAATATGATTGAAATTATTTTCTTGTTTCTAGTTTTTGAGAAAATTATTTTTTTTTTCTTTTTCTAAATTTGATTTGGAGAAGAAAAATAATTTTAGGTCAAAAACTAGATCAAATTACGGATTTGAAAGGAGGAGGCGGTGTGACCAGCGACGGTGCCGCCGACCGTGTAGTGGTGGACGCAGCACGCGCTACTGTGATCACGCAGCACTTGACCATATCAAGCTGCTCAACATTGTGCAACGGCGTCAAGCACCACTGAGTTTGCAGCGATGCCTATCATCGCTGCTACTGCAATGGTCACCGCTGCCTGGACTGGAAGCTTCGGGCGCTGCTATCCGCAATATCGAGTGACGCTACTGCTAATGGCGGCGGGATACCGCCGCTGTTGTGAGATGCGACACTGGCACCCGCACTGCACAGCCAAGAGGAGAAAGAAATCTTCAGGTTTCCGGAGAGAGAGATTTGGGGACGGGGACCTATGTTGTAATTTCCAAAATTGTATGCCCCCATTTTTCAATTTATGGATTAGGGTTCTGAATTGTAGGCGAGGGCTTATTTGCAATTTCTGAAATTATGAGCCCCTGCCTGCAATTGTGATATAAAGGTTAAGTTTGCAATTTTAAATAAAGGACCTGTCATGCAATTTACGAAATTAGAGGGTCCGATTGTAATTTTAAATAGGGGTCAGATTGCAATTTTTTAAAATGGTTTAAAATTTGATTTTGAATGGGTTTGACCCAATTTAAAACTTTGACCAGAAAATTAATTTTGACATAGTTCAAAGTTTTATTTTAAAATTCACGCCTTTCAAATTATTGTTAAAATTTGATTTTAACAAAATATATAACTTTGATCCTAAATTGAATTTTATTTTATTTAAGAGTTTTATTCTATTTTAAAAAGTTAATTCAATCTGCCCTAATTTTAGAATTAGAGTTTGGACTCTAATTTGGGGTTTAATTAAAATTTGATTTTAATAATTAGTTAATTTGATTAATTGATTATTAATTAAATCTTATTTAGGATTTGATCCTAAATTCAATTAGCCCTAGAATCTTAAAATTGGAGTTGGACTATAATTTGGTATTTAATTAAAACTTGATTTTAATTAAATAAACTTGTCAATTAATGTAATTGATTAATTTGATTAATTAATTACTAAATTGAATTTTATTTTATTTTAGGAGTTTTATCCTAAATTAAGATGTTAATTCAATTTTCCCCTTTTAGAATTAGAGTTGGACTCTAATTTGATATTTGATTAAAATATGATTTTAATTAAATAAGACCAGTTAATTAAAGTTGAAAAATTAATTTGATTAATTAATTAATTAATTAATTTTTTGATCCATTTTATCTAAATTAGTTTAGACGACCTAAATTGCTAGAAACTTGAAATTTGTTTATATAATATTAGATGTTATATTATTATACATTTATATGATGAATGTGAATTTAGTGGATGATTATGGACTTGACCCATGTGATTGGTTGGATGTATGGTTAATTCTGCTTTGCTGGTTGGGCTTGCGAACCTATTATTATTTAATTGGACTTGTGTGCCTATTATTTAATTTATTTTGGCCTATAAGCTCTAGTTTGTAGATATGGATATGCGCATCCATTTGATACAGGTTTGCGTGCCAACTAGTATAGGATACGGGTTGCAACTGGCCAGAAGAAGATAATTAGTATAGGATACAGGTTGCAGCAATAGATGGAGATATTTGCATTTAGATTTCGATGATCGAATGCAATATCCCCTAGGAATTGACCTACTAGTCTTCTTTATTGCTCGAGAAGACTAGATAGATACCGTCCGTGATCATCCACAATATTATTATATGTATGATTAATTGCATAGTGGATGTTAGTTAATATACATAGGAATGATGAGACCAAATTCCTCACTTAAAAATTATATTAAGTCCTATGCTTTCCTTTTATTATAATGAAAAACCAGAGTCTGCTATTGATGTCAGCTTGTTGAGTTACTCAGGACTACTCGTTGGTAGATATGTTTCTTATTATGAAGTATCAGATACTTCTAAACAATAGGTTAGACTTAACCGAAACTACATCCTTTATTGAGTAAATCAAAAGGATATAATTTTGGAAGCAATTTATTAAATTCATATTAATTGGTTAATACAAAGTGTCTTCCATTATTATAGTGAAAAACCAGAATCCACTCTCGATGCGGTTTGTTGAGTCACACAAGGATGCAAGTGGTGATGTGTGTTTTATCACTATGAAACATAAGATGTTTCTGAACAATGGGTAGAGTTTAACCAAAATCTATCTTTTGTTGAGTCACTCAAGAAGATGAGATTTTGGAGGCACGGTCAAGTAAATACATATGATGTGTGCGATAAAGAGTTGTCTACTTGATCTAGGAGTCACACAGAGATGTGATTGATAGGAGTATCTACCATAATGTTTTATTAGGGCTTGTTGAGTCACTCAAGGTTCTAATAGAACAAAGGGATCCTAGCCCACTGTAAATCTAATAGGATTTTACGAGATTAATTTAGAGGGTCGTTAATTCCATTAAAACAGTGGGAGCTATAGATTCAATAAAAGACCTTATTAAATTGATTTATACATTATAATACGTGATTCTATTTTTAATTTATTATTGTTGTATGAGTTTTAAAATTTGAGTAATTACGTGAACTTATATAGTGTAATTGACACTGAGTAAGTTCATTGGACCGAAATCCTTGAATTGGAGTCTTCCTTTGAGAACTAATCTCAAACACGATATAATCAAGAATACTAATCTCAAACACGATATAAAAGGTTAGTGGGAGTGTTCAATATTTCTGATACTATATGTAGATGACATAATATTGATCAAAAGCTGAATCTCTAACCTTTAAAGTGAAAGTGCAATGATTTAAAATTTCTCCATGGTGGATTTGAGAAATAAGACCTTCACTTTGGGAATCAGGATCTATAGATATAGGTCTGGAAGGTTGTTTTTATTTCTCAATCCATGTACATAGATAAAATGCTAATGGGGTTAGCGTGAATAAATCAAATGTAGGATTCTATCCTAAAAGTTTTGGGTTAATCTTCTCAAAATAGTATTTAGAATACATATTGAGAAAAATGATATGGAGAAGGAACTTGATTGCTTGACAAGAAGATCTTCTTAAACACCACACTATGCTCCTTTTGTATTATTGAGTACTTGAGAAGCACTAATAATACAATAGACATGAGGAGAAATGTAGACTTACAGTCTTTAGGTATGGAGATACCATCCTTCAGTTCGAGAAAGGATGAAGGAAATATTTTTCCTAATTGTTAATTAACTCATAGTAGTGGTGTGGTCAGTTTGAAATAGTTCAAACAAGGGAGATCCCTAACTATACAATCAAGACCAAATACATAAGTGCTTATGAAGCAATCTCGATCGTTAAGTTCATTAGTGTTATAAGTGTTCCTAGCATTGTAGCTCCAATAATGAGTACTGTGACGACAATGGATCCATCGCGCAAGTGAGTGAACTGGGTCTCATCGATAATATGAGTATGTATTTAAGGGTTACTATCTCATTCGAAGATTGTAGAAAAATAGAATTCATGCCCACTAACCTTGAGAAGGTTTAATATGTGAAGAGTCACATATCGAAGATCCACCTGTAAAACCACTATCCCAACAGGAATACGACTATCATATAAACTTATTATAAATAGAATGCATGAGTTATTGGATCTAGTGAAAGAATATCAATGTTATGCTCTAAATCCAATTGTTGGATAGCATAATACATATATTAGCATTGTCTAAATAAAGGTAGATTTATTATTACATTGAGTTTAACTCATCATTTAAATAATAGAGTCCATAAAGTAAGTTTAAATAACTTGTGAGTCATAAGGTGTTGTGACTGTGAGATACAAGTCATTAATAACTTATTCTATAAATGTCCCTAGTTGAAGTAACAACATTATACGGATATTGTTGTTGCAGTTAGACTAGCATGTGTTTCATTTCTTTCTTGTGAATCTCTAATGCGTGGTTGTGGATTTAGTCCTTTGACTTGAAGACGTCATAGAATCTTATATGAGAATTGCTATACTTTGGCGAGCGTTGATATTGGCTCTTGAGAGGGAGTCATCAGTATGACGTCGTAAGAGTATAGTGAGAGTCATAGTCGTACGAGTATAATGAGAGTCATATGAAGGTTGTGAATATCTAATATGAGGATTCGTCACTCCTGGGTAGTAGGAGATTATAAATTGTATTTTGCCCACTTAAGTTGATGTAAAGTCCTGGACTGGGGTGAAGTTATGAGTTAAAAATGTGTTTTCAGTCATAACAAGATTAACTAACATAAGAGGTGAATAATATAATTGGTTGAAATGAGATTGATGCTATCCATATCTCTTAACCAATTGGGTTATATTGATGAAGGGATTATATTTCCAAGGTAACTGTACATGAACAGATCTTGCCATGCCACATGATTTTTCCTTTCATATGGATTGCCTTGACATATTTCTAGATGTCAATCTAGGATGGCGACGTAAATTAATCAATCTTGGTGAGTAGGGGATGAATTATAAATAGAGATTTCAATTTATCCTATTCCAATCATATTGGAATAATAATAACACGGCATTTTTCATCCTGAATGGAACCTAATAGGTCACACACAAAATGTGAGAATTGAATATCTGGAATTGGATCTTGTCCAAGTGGAAGATTGTTGGAATAGTGTCCAAGCCCAATTGGTTGGGCCGGACTTGAGTTACTTGTTGGATAAGAATGGCCCAAGCCCGCTATCTTAACCTTAATTAGGGTATTACTTAAACCTACAAGAACTAGGTTTAGTTGCAAGAGAATAGATTGAGTCACATTTTGTCTCTTGCTAATACAAAGAGAAAACCCAATTCTCTCAAATCCATTCCAAATGTTGGAGATTGATAGAGTTCCAGATTCAACTCACTGAGTAGATTTCTGTTAGAGGTTGGACCATTGGATAGTTAGTGGTGACAAGATTGTACCTCCTGTTTCAGATTTCAGATTTACGGCATTCATCAAATGAATCATTTTTATCACAGATTCTATCTAAGTGTAAGGTTGATCCAGATATGGTTTCGAGTCTGTTTAATTTTCACTGTGTATGTATGACCCGAAACCTTACATTTTCAACTCAACTTAGCCCATCTTCGTGTAAGGACCATCAAAACCACATCTTTGGTCATAGCCCTGACAAGCAAGCATCTTTCAAGATTTTGTCTACCTCCATGACATGCATATTGAATCTATTGAGATATCTCCTCAACAACTCATTTTGACCTTTGTTTTGCTCACCAGACTCTCTTTAGGTATGGTCCTAGCTTTGGATCCCATCTACTTAGCTAGGAAAGCAGTTGCTAGGTTGTTCTAGGTCTTGACCGACCTTTGTGGTGGCTTTCTTAACCAATTTGAGCTTTATCTCCCAAGATTAAAGGAAAAGATCTACACATGATGGCATCATCTGTTCTTCTTTTTTTTTTTTTTTTTTTTGTACATTTCTTCGGTAGGTTAGTTTGGAATAGGCCTTGGTTGTTCACTTCTTGGAAGAAGCGAGCTTTGTGCACCGACGATAAAAAACTAGTAGTCCTAGTGGTTTGTTATCCTCACAATGGGGGCTTCTCAATTCATTTGTCTTTCTTATAATACACAATTCTTATGATTAAAACTGACGTGATAAATCCAGATCAACTTAATATGGATTTTGTAGAATAATTGCATGTAATTGCTGGAATATTGTAAAGAAAAGAGTGATTCTCATTCGAGAAGTGTTTTTAAGCTTCTTTTGATCCTTTTTGGAGTGGGCATGACATGCTTGTGAGTTCAGCACCAGCATTATTCACATGTACATGATAAAAGAATAACCAGCATAAACATATCATATCCATTACATGTTTTTGGCAAAATAACTGTATACTTTCATTTCTACACAAGACCCCTTAAATCAAACAAACATTGCGGAACATAGTCATCCATTTCTCCATTAGGCTCTTGTAACATGATGAATTTACCTTCTTATTTAAATAAGAAAAAGTAAAGAAGGAAAAAAATGATTTAATTGCAACAATAGATCCAAAATTTTCAAAAGTGGGAATGAGTCCCATTTAAAACAATTAGTAAAAAGAAAAAAACACTTTCTTCACCACCACCAACACCAACAATTACGTATTCTTTTGGTGAATATGATTTTTAGAAATATTTGATATCACTCAATTGGCATCAAATTGAAAATTCTACATAAACTCTTGTCCATTTTTCAATATCGGAAAAATAGCTTCTCTTTCAATCGACTGTTTGGAAATGGGTTCACTAGGAAACATGACTTGGTTGTATGAACATGTTGCCGAGATTTCTTTGTTTTCTTTAAGTATTCTGTTATGCTTTTTGCTTACCGCAAGTATACAGATCGAATAAGTAGTAAACTTGATTATGAGTCCAATTATAATACTCACAATGATTGACATAAATTGTTTTCTAAATTACTAACCTTAATCGAAACAAAAAATGTAAAGTTGATATTTGTGGATTAAAATCTAAATTAATAATTAAAATTGACCATAAAAGAAGAATCAACTAATGCAAGCAAAATCCAAAGAATGTTTTGTTTAATGAATTTGATTATAGTGCTAGGATCTATAATCCACTTTTATTCCATCTTATTTATCTTGGTTTGAATGCTCAACAACAATTTACAGGTGATGAAGATTAATATTCCTAAATTGTTTAAGACTCTTTTTCAATTAGAATTAAAATCTATTCATATATGTGACCCGCCATACTTCTTTGACGAATGAGAACACATAGAAAAATCGAAATAAAAAACTAGAAATTAAAGCTTTATCACAATCCTAACACAAAGTTATTTAGCCTAGGTACATGACTGAAATTAAACAACAAGAATTAATAGGATTCATCACCCGGATGTAGAAATCAGACTTCTTGGTGGATGAATCTTGAATCAAATCTTGTTCTTCAATCTTACTATGAATTTTCTCTTGAATCTTCTAGATTTTTCATCTTGAATGAAAACATGTATCCCTAAATCTCATACAACCTCTATATATAATTAGGGTAGAATCCTTGTTTAAGCCAACAAAGTCTCAAAAATTCAGATCTAATTAAGAAATAATATATTTCTGAGTTTTTTCCAAGCGATCACTTGGTCTGAAGCTAGGTGATAGCTTTGCACACATGATATGAGACCTACATTGTTTAAGTTCACTCAGGAGATCGTTTAGCTTATGTCAGGTGATCATATGGGCAATTTTATTGTCCTTTGTATTTTCATCCTTCATCCTATTTTGCAAGTATGTCCATCTTTTAATTTGTTCAATTTAGTCCTTGAGACTCTGATTTCATTCACTTCAGCTTCGATTTGATTCTCAGTTCTTGTTATCCACTTTGATGTTGTACAACTTAGTCCATAATGCACTTTAATTTATCCTGAAATAATCACAAATTGCAACTAATTAAGTAGAACTTTACAAAAATGACAATTTAATTGCTTAGTTTTAGTAGTTGAATAAGTGTATAAAATACACTTATCAAACACCTCAAAACTAAAACATTTGTTCGTCTTCTAATAGAATAAAACTAAAACATGATTCTAAAACTAGATTAAATCAACGCAAATGACTCATTGTTAATTTACTTGGATAAGCATCATCTTCGATTAAAAAAATACACTTTAAAAAAGAATTCCAAACAACATAATAAATTACTTCAAAAAACGTAATAAAATTATTCTTACTTATCGTATACTCAAATTTTGTGTGTGTGTGTGAATATCCAACACCAAACGCATTTTCATAGAAAATTACGCCTAACATAGTGTTGCTTATGACATTTAAGACTCAGTTCCCATGTGGTCAGATAATGATTTTTTTTTTTTTTCCGTTTCCTTGCATCTCTCATGTATGATCAATTCCTCGTGCTTTTCTCTCCAATCTTGAAGTTCCTTATACTTACGTGATTTCTAAATATCAGTCAATTGCATTTTTCCATACAAAGCATTCAGAATTAGACACAAGTCTGCATAAAAAGATCGATGGAAAGCAGTTCTCAATTTCACATCAAGTCTCCAAATTTCTAGGCTCTAAGTCTAAACCAAGCACTTTATCAAATAATTCTTTTTTTGGATGCAATGTTTTTCTCATCTTATATGAAAGATTTGTCTCATTGAGCTTTCTAAGAGCCCCTGTAGCAAGATTTGGGCAGATGACTCCGAAATCTGCTGACTTTAAAGTATCAGGTTTTGAAAACCCTTAAAGGCTTACTTAGCCGAGTCACCAAGGTTACAAGTAAAGTAAAAGATGCTATTGTGTCTTATATGTAAGATCTCTCTCCATTAAGCTTTCTAAGTGATCTTTGTAATGAGATTTGGGTCGATAACTACCAATTAGATGACTTTAGGGTACTAGTTTTTGAAAATCCTTAAAAGCTTACTTGTTTGAGTCGCCAAGGCTACAAAGAGAAGAATAAGACTATTATTATGCAGCTAGTGCTGGTTTATACTCATTGACTAAAATCCCTTCAACAAAATGTACTATTCAGGAACATCATAACCTCAAATGTTCATGCCTACATATACTAATCTTTCTACCCCCAAATTGCTCTCGATTTGGTTTCTATGTTAAAGGTCATGATTTCTAGACTAAAGTTTGGGAAACATGTTGTCAAGCCTTAGTCGCATTACATAATTAAATTACCCACAGATATAAAAATTATACTCCTACACAAGTGATAATTCGATCTTGGCCATGTGCTCAGTTTAATAAAGTCTAACATTGATAAACAAGTTAGTAAATATCCAAGTTTAAATGCTATCCAGTATTTTTCCTAAAGAAGATTCTTAATCCAAACAGAATATAAGCAGGAAGCATGTCAACAAACCTATCTAATTTTTAAAAATTTTTCATACCCCAAAATTAAATGAATGAACGAACTAAATGCATGAATAAATAGGGAATGAGATAGATAGCTAAGTTATACAATCCAAAAGCGTAGAATAAGAATTATACAGATCATAGATGAATGAAGATAAAGCAAAATAAAAATAGACGGGTTGCACCCAAACCATCCTCAAACTTAGAATAGTACATTGCACCCCAATGTATGACAAAATCAATAAAAGAAATGAATAAAATATATAGAAAAGGGGTCAAGTACTTCCCATGGGTTGGTCTTGATAACTCTATCTTCAAGTCTCATCTCATCCATCTGCCTCTCCATGACCAGCTTTGTTTTGCGCACAGAGCTCATGGTCCGGCCAAGTACTGACATCTTAGCTAGCACCTATCAAAGAACTCTGTCTATCCCAAGAGGTGCTTGAGAAAGCACAGGATCTACTAGCCCTACTGGCTCGACTGACACTATTGGCTCCGCTAGTGGGGCTCAGGGTCTCCAAGGTATGGCGCTGTCCCTTGTCTACCTATTGATAGTAGGCTCTAGCGGCTCAGCCTTCTCAAGTGATAGGAGCGGTACCCCCTGAATAAACAGATGACACTAATGAAATAGGAAAACATGATCTTCCTAGCTAGGTCGAGCTTGGAGACTAATGGTGAAATCAAATATGTGACATCCCAAATAAATCTTGCATCCCCTCACAAGATGTTAAAGTAGACAGGTCCTTTTGTCATTAAACTCCATCTAGAGAGTGTTGGGGTCAATATTATGGAAAATGAAAATATGGAGCACTAGCAAGCTATCTGTCAACTCTCCATGCTCAAACTTGTTGGCCTTATTTAGCTCTATGTTAGCTCTACTATAAAGAAACCTGGAAATAAGTTCAATGTCCATGTCCTCTAGTATCGGCTCAATACCGTCCCTAGTCAACTCCAAGACTTTCTCTATTACCATGGGGCTAAACCGATCCACTTGCCCAGGCCTATGTTTTATACCAGTGCTCTACCTTCTCTTCTTTGATAGCATGATTAAAATTTGCTAAGAAATATTTTTCCTTCAAAGAGCAAGAACTGTGAGGTGTACCCTCTAACTTGTGTCATCCCGCAACCACAATGAGGTGTAGTAACTCGGTGAGAAGTAAATTTGCTAGAATTACCTCTTTCTCTCCCAAGTTCCTTTTTTTTTCAGATTTTATCATACACATCCCGCTCCTCAGGCCCCTACAACTCTCTATATATCCTCTATGTGCAAGGGCTTATTTTTTGTCATCTTAGTCGTTCCCTATTCGACATCGTTTGGACGGCCTGACCTTTTCCTTCCCCTTCCGTGTTTGGGTTGTTGTATTCTATGTCCTCATTTTCCCTAAAAATACAAGATTATCAATTTTAGAGATTATAAACACCCCATAGGTATTGAAAGAGAACAATAAAACACCCCAAACCTAGGAATTTAGAAATTTTGAATTTAGAAATGTGTGTGACCAAGGGTGTTAACCATCAAGTAAAGCGATGAAATACTGAAATTTTTCGAAGTCATCTCCAGTGATATAAAAGTTTGTAACTTGATCTACAATAGGTTCGAACATTAAATCAATTGGAGGTCATTTGGGTTGGGAAAAGATGGGACAAAGGAAATGAGGTGAAAATGTGTGATGCCTTAGTGGTGCAGTGAAGTCATGCAATGCATGTCAAAGTTCACTTCGATGTTTCATGCATGAACGTGACCAAAATTTATGAATTAATGACCAATATATGATAGTTAACATGCGTTCTAGAGATTAAATTGATAAAATTTGATAAAAGTGGAAGGAAATTCCATTAAGTTATTTTAACAAGAACCTAGCATGCAACTCAAATTTCTTAAGGAAAGCACAAAACTTTAAGTCTTGAATCTTACCCAAAATTTATGGCACATAATCTATAATCACATTCAAACCACAATCTAACCTAATCCTACTCTCCATTGCTAAGAAGAAAAACCCGCGTGTCACTGATACTAGATTTCCACCTACTTGGATGACGACCAGGAGTCGGTCATTGGATACCTCTCGTTCCCAGTCTTGATGAGTGTCGTCATATGGAATGTTAGGGGTGTAGCTAGTGCAACTACTCGTAGGCTACTGAAGAAGTTGATTCAGCTTCATCAGGTTTATTTTTTTGTTATCTTGGAGCCCTTCGTTCTTCAGGGGAGATTTGATTACATTAGACAGTTGCTTCGTTTCTGACTCGATGTTAAATCTACCTCCAAGTATAAAGGGGTCAAGTTGTAGCCTAGCAATAATCCAGGGTCATTCTTCCTAGGATTTTATTGGTATCGTAATATTTGCTAAATTCGAAACCTAAACTATGATTTCAATTGTGCTAAAATGAAATTGGAGAGAATATAATTAAATTGCAATGAAAGGGAAATTTGAGTGGAGTTATTCTTTCGCTATCAATTGGGTTTTGCAAATAAATTTAGCATGAATTTCTTGAGATCGATAAATTTGGAAATATTAGTATGAGAATTAATCAATTTATTTTACGGCATTTAGTCGAGCATGTTGTGTGCATAATCAATACATACCACATCAACGACATCAATCGAAGTAAAATAATTTGAAAAATTAAAATAATTTGTAAACCCTTATCAATAACAAGAATTCATCTATAGAAAATTAACATTCACCCATTGAGGCTAAGAATAACTCCTCTCAACTATAATTTAGCCAAGCATAATTAAATTAACCGAAATCAAAATCAAAATCAAAATCAAATAAACAATTACCATTCTAGAAAGCGAAATTCAAATTTGAAAATGAAAAATGCAATAACTAAAAATATCTAAAAACTAAACTAATGTCAATAATCTGAAAATTCTAGCACCAACATTATAAATCAACTAAACTAATGTCAAGAATCTGGATTTATATAAACTAACAAGTGAAACAATAATAGAAAAATTCTAAGCAAGATAACAAAAAAAATAGAACCAAACACCCAAAATCGAGGCTGCTGGTATGTGCTGGACTGCTGTTGGAGAGTTTGCTGCTAGCGAGGCTGCTAAGAGAGAAGACAGACAGAGAGACCTGCTGGCTGGCTGCTGAGAGAGAAGACCGACAGAGAGACCTGCTGGCTGTGATTGGAGTTGTGAGGTTGAAGCAGATTGGCGGCAGATAGTGCAGGAAGAGTTGGCTTGCGGCTGGAAGTGGTGAAAGGGAGAGAAGGCCACGGCTGAAAAGGAGAGAAAATCGTGAGGCTCTGAGAGGGAAAAGTCTGACGGCTGGTTAGTGAAAAGGAGAGAAGACAAAGGCAGAGAAGAGTGCGTGAGAGAGGAGAGAAACAGAGGATGCGTGCTGTGGTTGTGGAAGAGAAGAAGTTGGCTGCTGTCTGAAGTGATAGAGATGGTGTGAGTTACGTGAGATAGAGGATGTAGGTTCTGTTTGTGGGCTGAACAGGTTGCGGCTATAAACTGGTGGCTGGTTGGTTATGTTGGAAGAGAAGGTTGGCGGCTGAAGGGTGTGGGGGATGGAGAGGTTGAGAAGAGAGCAGCTGCGTGCGGCTGTAGATTGGCGTGAGAGGATGATGAATTGGAGGAGAGACGATAGAGGTTGAAGTGGGGCTGTTGGTTTGCTGATGGAGGTAGAGACGAGGCGGAGAGTGAGAGGTAGATGGTGAGCGGCTGGTTGTGTTAGAGAAGAAGGCTGCTGAGGGGTGAGGGTTGCTGTAGAGAAGGAGAAGACAGACAGAGGACGGAAGTGGTGAAAAAGGGAGAGAGGCGTGAGGTAGAGGGAGGAAGATAGCAGACCCGGAGTGCGTGAGTGGAGAGGTAGGGCTGTAGGTTGAAGATGAAAGTGGGCTGCATAATTGATTTTTGGGCTTTTTCGGGTCCATTAAGCTAGGGATTTTTTTGAGATAAAATTCTCCAAAATGTACCTACAATTAAATAAATGAAATTATTAGCAGATAAAATCAATTTAGAGTTAAAGAAATAAAATTGAATCTTTTATACGTTTCACTCTAAATGATAAAATTTATATCCCAAAATTATATATTTTCATTTATTTATTTCTTTAAAATACGTAAAATTGGACAATAATCACACTCCCCAAGTAGCTTTTTGCTAGTCTCTAGCAATTCAAGCGAATTAAAAACATGTCTACCTCCATGAAAAACTTCAATTGAGAATGAATTTAGATAGTCGAGCATAGCAACTTCGCAAAATCAAGAGATCAAGCATTATATCCAAATTAATCCATAAAAACTTTCCCAAAATTTTGTGTGTGTGTGTGTTTTAAGATGATCCATCAAACCACTAACCCCAACACATACAGTGTCAAGTATTCACTCAAGCCAAGCATAAACTCCATATACTCACGGGTATGTGTATTTTGTTTCTGGATTGGTTAGGGGTCACTCATGGAGTTTGAAAATTGATCACTCAAGCGTTCAATAAAGGCCATATATATATATGGATGACAGTAATGCAAATATTGACCTCATGAAAAACTCACAACCATTGGGACTCAACCATTCTTACCACAAGCAACTTAAGATCAAAATGTCAATATCAATGTAAAGGTTATGATGGTGTTATCAAGGGAACTGATAAGGAGTGGTGAAAGAAAAGGTTTACATGTTCCATTAATAATAGTAAAACAATAAATTCCAATGGAAGTATAAGATGCAATGGTAACAATTTTTTTTTTTTTTTTTTTTTGAATAGGATAAGGGAATAAAAGAAGTGGGTAGAAATCGAGAACTTTCAAAATATAAGCAAGGATAATAATTTTCACTTTTAATCACACTTCAAACTTACTTTCTTCTTCACATCATTTACTTTCCCTTCAATACGTCTCCCTTTTCTTTCTTTCTTTCTTTTTTGTGTTTTTTTTTCCTCCTTTTTTTTTTTTTTTTTTTTTTTTTTTTTTTGAAACTGAAATCTTCTCAAATAATTCTTCAACATTCTCCTCTAGTCTCAATGACTGTCAAATACTTTCTAACTCCATTTCTCTTTCTTTTTCATGCACTGAACGTTTGTTTCTCAAATATGGAGCAAAAATAATCATCCTCATTTATACTTGAAAGTAGAAACAAGGTTATGTATTTATGGAAGCAATGTCTGGATGTAATGTCATTTTTAATGTGAAATAGATGAAAGGGCTTTGTGGCTATGAAGGAATTTTGTAGATATGAAGGGATTTGTGATGGGAAGAGAATATGATAATATTAGCTTCAAAGGATCAAATTTTTATTTGACATTGACCTTCATCGTTTCTCAAGTGTAAACCACCAACAATCCACAATCCGTGTAATGATGCCCAATGGAAGTAGAAATATCAAACAAGGGCAATATAAGAAAACCACCAATCACTCAACTCTCATGATGAACAAATAAAATTACTTAAACTTGAGAGAGCTCTAGTTGTATGTGTTGACTATCCATCTTACCACAATTCTTAAATTCGTGCATAAAATTTTTTTAGGAGGGAGGTCTTTACAGAATAAAAAAGATATAACTCAAGACTCAAGATGTACTCAATTTTAATGCTCAACTATCACAAAAGAATTTATGCAAAACAAGTACATTTGAGTCACTCTCCCCCCAACTAAAATCAGACATTGTCCTCAATGACTCAAAGAGAAGAAAAATGAACGGTGAATAATAAACACGACTCAAAATTAAATCAAGCTAAAGGAGAAGAGTGTACCTGAGAGGAGGCTTATGCACATGAGCAATTATTCAAGAATGAAAAACTAAAAAATTGAAGAAAAGAATAAAACTGCAAAAAGAAAATAAAATATATACATAATAATAAATGTTAGTTCCAAGAAAATCAGCCGCTGGAAGCAAGGTCCAGCAGAGGTAGTTCATTAATATCAGCAGAAAAATTATCCAAAAATGGTTTCAGACGTTGTCCATTAACTTTAAAAACAGTACCAGTTTTTGGATCCAAGATTTCAACAGCTCCATAAGGGTAAACAGTTTACACAATGTAAGGACCAATCCATTTAGTTCTCAACTTACCAGGAAACAGATGAAGTTTAGAGTCATATAACAATACTTTTTGAGAAGGAAAAAATGATTTTCTAAAAATTTTCTTATCGTGAAAAATTTTCATTTTCTCTTTTGAAATTTTTGCATTCTCATATGCTTCCAAACGCAATTCATCTAACTCATTCAATTTCAGTTTCCTAAATTCACCAGCTTGATCTAAATTAAAGTTGAGTGTTTTGATTGCCCAATAAGCTTTGTGTTCAATTTCAACCGGAAAATGACAAGGTTTACCAAATACAATTCTATAAGGAGATATTCCAAGAACAGTTTTAAAAGCATTCATATAGGCCCATAAAGCATCATCCAATTTTATAGCCCAATCTTTTCTATTTGGATTAACTGTTTTCGTCAAAATACCTTTAATTTCTCGGTTGGCTAGCTCAGTTTGACCATTAGTTTGAGGGTGATAGGGAGTGGAAATCTTATGCCTAATGCCATATTTCTTTAACAGGGTTTCAAAAGGTTTATTACAAAAATGTGTTCCTCCATCGCTAATTATGGCCTTAGGCATACCAAACCTAGAAAAAATATATTCTTTCAAAAATTTGAGCACAACTTTATAGTCATTAGTTCTACATGGAATAGCCTCTACCCATTTTGACACATAATCAACAGCAACCAATATATATAAATATCCAAAAGAAGGGGGAAAATGACCCATGAAATCTAATCCCCAACAATCAAAAATTTCAAGAACGAGGATTGGGGCTAATGGCATCATGTTCCTATGGCTGAGACTACCAAGTTTCTGACATGCTTCAAAATTTTTACAAAATGTATGAGAATCCTTAAATAAACTAGGCCAATAAAAACCACATTGAAGTACCTTAGCAGCTATTTTCTGCGAAGAGAAATGGCCTCCGCAAGCATGAGAATGACAGAAATTAAGAACTTGTTGTACCTCGTCATCAGAAACACATCTTCGAATGATCTGATCAGCACAATATTTGAATAAGTATGGATCATCATAGAAGAAGTTCCTTGCAATAGCTTTCATCCTCATTTTGTCTTGGACACTCCAGTTTGAGGGCATATGACCTGTCACCAGATAATTAACCAAGTCAGCAAATCATGGAACAATATTCAAGCTAAATAGCTGTTCATCGGGAAATGAATCATTTAAAGGGTGAGAAACTTTTGAATTTTCAGAATTTAATCTGGATAAATGGTCAGCGACAACATTTTCCACCCCTTTTTTATCCTTAATTGTGATGTCAAATTCCTGCAATAACAAAATCCATCGAATGAGTCTAGGTTTAGCATCTTTCTTTGTGAACAAATATTTAAGAGCAGAGTGATCAGTAAAGATGGTAACAGGAGTCCCAATAAGATAAGTTCTAAATTTTTCCAGTGCAAAAACTATAGCTAGCAGCTCTTTTTCAGTAGTTGTATAATTTAATTGAGCTTGATTCAAAGTTCTGCTAGCATAGTAGATTACATAAGGTTCCTTACCTTTCCTCTGGCCAAGCACTGCCCCTACAGCTATATCACTTGGATCACACATTAATTCAAAAGGTAGAGACCAATCAGGTGATCTAACTATGGGTGCAGTGGTGAGTGCCTTTTTTAAATGTTCAAAAGCTGCAGTGCACTCATTAGTCCAAACAAATTTTGTATCATGCATTAAAAGTGTAGTCAAAGGTTTTGCTATAATACTAAAATCTTTTATGAATCTCCTATAAAAACCTGCATGGCCTAAAAATGATCGAACGTCTTTTACAGTTGAAGGAATAGGCAACCTAGAAATTGAATCTACTTTTGCCTTATCAACTTCCATGCCTTTAGCAGAAATTATATGACCCAAAACAATTCCTCGTGTTACCATGAAATGACATTTCTCCCAATTAAGGAGAAGTTGCTTATCTTCACACCTGCATAAAACAGCTTTCAAATTTGTTAGGCAATCATCAAATGAATTACCATACACAGAGAAATCATCCATAAAAACTTCCAAAAAGTTTTCTATCATGTCACTGAATATGCTAAGCATGCATCTTTGAGAAGTTGCTGGGGCATTACAAAGACCAAAAGGCATTCTTTTAAAAGCAAACGTCCCAAAAGGGCAAGTAAAAGTAGTTTTTTCTTGGTCTTCTAATGCTATTTCAATTTGATGATAACCTGAAAAACCATCCAAGAAACAATAGAATGAATGTCCAGCAACTCTTTCTAGCACTTGATCTAAAAATGGTAGAGGAAAGTGGTCTTTTCTGGTCATGGAATTCAATTTCCTATAATCTATGCACATTCTCCAACTAGTGGGTACCCTTTTTGTTATCATTTCCCCTGTTCATTTTCAACAACGGTAACCCCAGTTTTCTTAGGAACTACTTGAGTAGGACTTACCCACTTGCTGTCTACAATAGGATATATGATACATGCATCAAGTAATTTTAAAACTTCATTTTTAACAACCTCTTTCATGTTAGGGTTTAGCCTTCTTTGAGATTCCCTTGAAGGATTAGCATTTTCTTCTAGGAAAATTCTATGAGTGCACACTAAAGGACTAATTCCCTTAATATCCGCTATAGTCCAACCTATTGCAGATCTATAATCATTCAACACTTTCAACAACATATTTTCCTGATCACAAGTAAGAGTAGAAGAGATTACCACAGGGTATGATTCATTAGGTCCCAAGAATGCATACTTTAGTTCCGATGGAAGAGGTTTAAGCTCCAGAGTTGGCATCTTCTCTGCTGGTGTTTGCATGGGTGTCTGGCTAATATTTAGAGGCTCAATGTTTGGCTGCCAAGTTCTTACGGCTGCTGTTGTTACACTTTTTGAAGAGTCTTGAATGCTGTCCAATTCGAGATTTTGCTCAAGTTGCTCATCAGGATCTTCTAACTCAACTAGCAGCTCTTCCAGCATATTAACTTCCTGCACTTCATCAAAATCTTTTGGTTGCCTACAAGCATTGAAAATGTTGATTTCCAAAGACATATTGCCAAAAGTCAACTTTAAAATACCACTCCTACAATTTATCAAAGCATTTGAAGTTGCAAGAAATGGTCTGCCAAGAATAACAGGGATTTGAGGAGAAGTTTTAGGTGTACTTTGAACATCAATAACAACAAAATCAACTGGGTAATAGAATTTATCGACTTGAACCAAAACATCCTCAATTATCCCTCTAGGCATCTTAACAGATCTATCTGCTAATTGTAAAATCATGGGGGTAGACTTAAGTTCACCTAGACCAAGCTGTGTATACACACTAAAGGACAAAAGATTCACACTTGAACCTAAATCTAGCAAGGCATGACCAATACGAGTGGTTCCTATCATACAAGCAATGGTTGGAGAACCAGGATCCTTAAATTTTTGAGGAGTTTGGCATTGTATGATAGAACTCACTTGTTCAGTTAAAAATGCTTTGTTCTTAACAGCTAGCTTCCTTTTCACTGTACACGAATCCTTAAGAAATTTAGCATAGGCAGGGACTTGTTGAATTGCATCTAACAGAGGAATATTTACCCTAACTTGCTTAAAAATCTCATGAATTTCGGTTTGATTTTTGGTCTTATTACCAGGTTGTAATCTTTGAGGAAAAGGGGCAGGGGGTGCACCTACTATTGGCCTAGGTGGTTCCTAAACATCAGATAGATATTTTAACACAGTATTATCAACAGGAGGTTCAACTTGCTTAACCACCAAGTCCTCTTTAGGTTCAGGAACTTGGATTTGCTTACCACTTCTCAATGTAGTTACTGCTTTCACATGTTTCAGATTGGGCTCATCGACCCCATTGTATTGAGTTTGAGGATTTGGCATTGGTTGAGCTGGAAACTTACCTTTTTCTGTTGCACTTGCTTGGGTAGTCAATTTTGTAAGCTGAGATCGGATGTCATTAATGGCCTGAGAGTTTTGATTGTTGATGGCAGCTTGCTTTGCATGAATTGTTGGATTTGGTCTTCCAGACTTCTCTTCTGCGGTGGCATATAAGGTGTTGGTTGTGAAGGTCCAACATTGTTTCCAACATTATTGTTTCCTCCTTGATCATTCCTCCAACTGAAATTTGGATGATTTCTCCAACCTGGATTATAAGTACTCGAATATGGATTAGAATAAGGTTTGGAAATCATATTAACAGCAACAGATTGATCAAAATACATCTCTTTTAGTTGGGGAAGTGCAGGACAATCAGAGGTTAAATGCTGTGCATCATCACAAATTGAACATTTTTTTCTAAAATAGTGGAAGAGGAATTGACTTCATTCACTTTTTGAGTTTCCAAGTTTTCAAGTTTTCGAGTGATGACAGTCAATCGGGCATTTATGTCATCATCTGCTCTAAGTGAATGAATTTCATTTCCGGATGCAATTTTTGGAAATTCAGCTTTTATTGCAACACCCCTATCAAACTCATCAATGTTATCCCAAGATTGGGCATTTTCAGCTAAATCATCAAAAAATGTAAAAACTTCATTTGGGTCTTTTGCAAAGAAATCACCATTACTCATGGTTTGCACAAATTGCCTCGTTTCTGGTCTGAGCCCTTCATAAAAAAAATTAGTTAACATCCATTGTTAATAACCATGATGGGGACAAGATAACAACAAATCTTTGAATCTTTCCCAACTAGTGTAAAAATTTTCATTATTCTTTTGGGAAAAAATCATGATTTGTCTTTGAATAGCGGTGGTTCTTTGTGGTGGAAAAAACTTTTTAATGAACTCTTTCCGCATATTTGCCCAATTTGTAATTGAACTAGGCCTCAAAGAGTTAAGCCATGACTTAGCTTTATCCTTTAGTGAAAAAGGGAAAAGCTTAAGTCGAATGACTTCCTCAGTGCAATTTCTTTCAAGAAAAGTAAAACAAACCCCTTCAAATTCCTAGATGTGGTGATATGGACTCTCTGATGGCATCCCATGGAAGCGTGGTAGATGATCAATCATTCCCGGTTTAAAGTTGAAGACCGCTGCATTTGCAGGCATCACTATGCATGACGGAGTGCTTGCCATCGTTGGAAAAATGTAGTCTCTAAGACTTCGAACGAATGGCGCCTCATCTGGATCTGCATTATTTGCCATTACTACCTGCTGATTTTCAAGAATTAAAAATTGGTTAGTAGGTTCCGATCTTACTAATCGCTTAGAATTATCTCGAAACCAAACGGACATAAACAAAGAATAATATCAAGAATAGTAGTCGAACAAAATAATAATAAAATAAAAAGAATTCAGCAAAAATAAATTAACACCAAAATAATCCCCGGCAATGGCGCCAAAAACTTGACTCGATGTTAAATCTACCCTCCAAGTATAAAGGGGTCAAGTTGTAGCCTAGCAATAATCCAGGGTCATTCTTCCTAAGATTTTATTGGTATCGTAATATTTGCTAAATTCGAAACCTAAACTATGATTTCAATTGTGCTAAAATGAAATTGGAGAGAATATAATTAAATTGCAATGAAAGGGAAATTTGAGTGGAGTTATTCTTTCGCTATCAATTGGGTTTTGCAAATAAATTTAGCATGAATTTCTTGAGATCGATAAATTTGGAAATATTAGTATGAGAATTAATCAATTTATTTTACGGCATTTAGTCGAGCATGTTGTGTGCATAATCAATACATACCACATCAACGACATCAATCGAAGTAAAATAATTTGAAAAATTAAAATAATTTGTAAACCCTTATCAATAACAAGAATTCATCTATAGAAAATTAACATTCACCCATTGAGGCTAAGAATAACTCCTCTCAACTATAATTTAGCCAAGCATAATTAAATTAACCGAAATCAAAATCAAAATCAAAATCAAATAAACAATTACCATTCTAGAAAGCGAAATTCAAATTTGAAAATGAAAAATGCAATAACTAAAAATATCTAAAAACTAAACTAATGTCAATAATCTGAAAATTCTAGCACCAACATTATAAATCAACTAAACTAATGTCAAGAATCTGGATTTATATAAACTAACAAGTGAAACAATAATAGAAAAATTCTAAGCAAGATAACAAAAAAAATAGAACCAAACACCCAAAATCGAGGCTGCTGGTATGTGCTGGACTGCTGCTGGAGAGTTTGCTGCTAGCGAGGCTGCTGAGAGAGAAGACAGACAGAGAGACCTGCTGGCTGGCTGCTGAGAGAGAAGACCGACAGAGAGACCTGCTGGCTGTGATTGGAGTTGTGAGGTTGAAGCAGATTGGCGGCAGATAGTGCAGGAAGAGTTGGCTTGCGGCTGGAAGTGGTGAAAGGGAGAGAAGGCCACGGCTGAAAAGGAGAGAAAATCGTGAGGCTCTGAGAGGGAGAAGTCTGACGGCTGGTTAGTGAAAAGGAGAGAAGACAAAGGCAGAGAAGAGTGCGTGAGAGAGGAGAGAAACAGAGGATGCGTGCTGTGGTTGTGGAAGAGAAGAAGTTGGCTGCTGTCTGAAGTGATAGAGATGGTGTGAGTTACGTGAGATAGAGGATGTAGGTTCTGTTTGTGGGCTGAACAGGTTGTGGCTATAAACTGGTGGCTGGTTGGTTATGTTGGAAGAGAAGGTTGGCGGCTGAAGGGTGTGGGGGATGGAGAGGTTGAGAAGAGAGCAGCTGCGTGCGGCTGTAGATTGGCGTGAGAGGATGATGAATTGGAGGAGAGACGATAGAGGTTGAAGTGGGGCTGTTGGTTTGCTGATGGAGGTAGAGACGAGGCGGAGAGTGAGAGGTAGATGGTGAGCGGCTGGTTGTGTTAGAGAAGAAGGCTGCTGAGGGGTGAGGGTTGCTGTAGAGAAGGAGAAGACAGACAGAGGACGGAAGTGGTGAAAAAGGGAGAGAGGCGTGAGGTAGAGGGAGGAAGATAGCAGACCCGGAGTGCGTGAGTGGAGAGGTAGGGCTATAGGTTGAAGATGAAAGTGGGCTGCATAATTGATTTTTGGGCTTTTTCGGGTCCATTAAGCTAGGGATTTTTTTGAGATAAAATTCTCCAAAATGTACCTACAATTAAATAAATGAAATTATTAGCAGATAAAATCAATTTAGAGTTAAAGAAATAAAATTGAATCTTTTATACGTTTCACTCTAAATGATAAAATTTATATCCCAAAATTATATATTTTCATTTATTTATTTCTTTAAAATACGTAAAATTGGACAATAATCAGTTTCGATACTGGGACGCAAAATTCATCAGGAAAGATTTGGGCTTTCTGGAATTCAGCGACTTCTGTTACTACATTGGTTGATCACTCTCAGTATCTGCACATTAGAGTTGAGGATCCCAGACTGTCACTGCCTATTTTCTTGACTTCTGTCTATGCTGCTTGCACGGCATCTGGTAGGAGGGACTTGTGGGAGGGTCTTCACCACATCTCCCTCAATGTGGACGGCCCGTAGATAGTTGGGGGAGACTTTAATGTTATTCCTCATGATGGTGAGCGCACGGGCCATAACACCAGGGATAGAGGTACATCAGCTTTCTCTGACATGATGCTTGATTGTGGTTTGGAGGATGCGGGGTTCACTGGTAGCAGGTACACTTGGACCAATGGTCGGGTATGGAAGAGATTGGATAGGATCCTGATTAATTCTACAGCTACTGCTTTTTGTCAACAGCTCACTATTAGGCATTTGAATCAGACTTCATTTGATCGTGCACCTCTTTTACTTCACTGGGATGATGAGGATTATTTGAGGCCTAGACCTTTTCGATTCCTCAACGTTTGGACCAACCACCATGACTTCTCATCCTTCGTCTCTCAGAAGTGGTCATACCCTACACAGCTTACGAGGATGGCTGCTCTCTGGTTGAAGTTCTTCAAGCTAAAGCAGGGTCTACGTAGGTGGAACCAATATGTATTCTAGCACATTTTTCAGAAGGTGCAGGATGCTGAATGTAGGGTGGATGAGTTGGAAATTGAGTATGACTTAGACTCAGTCTGATCTGAATCGGACCTTGGTATTGAGCAGGGTTATTGGAAGCAAAAAGCTAGTTCATGATGGGTGTGTGAGGGGGACCATAACACTCTCTACTTTCATGAGATGGTTCAGGGACGACGGAACAAATCACGCATCAGGTCTATTACGACCAATTCAGGGGATGTGCTATCTGCTACTACTAATATTCAGTCTTCAACTATTGCTTTCTTCCAGGATCTCCTGTCTTCTCAATCACAACCATTGGATCCCATCAGAGATAATATTATTCCTAGGCTAGTGACGCATGAAGACAATAGGGCACTAAACGCGCCCCCTTCGGTTGATGAGATACGGGAGGTGATATTCAGCATTGATTCTGACAGTGTCACTGGTCCAAATGGTTTCTCATCATTGTTCTTTCAGAAGTGTTGGATATTATTCAGGATGATGTTGTCGATGCAGTTTTGGATTTCTTTGAGGGTGGAGTTCTGCCTAGGGATTTTCCAGCTACTTTTATTGTTCTGGTCCGTAAGAGGGATAGAGCCTGCAGATGGACTGGTTTCAGGCCTATCAGCTTGTGCACGGTGTTCAATAAGCTCGTCACTAAGCTTTTGAACAACAGACTAGGTTTGTTGCTACCTCGTATTATCTCTCCTCAGCAAAGTGGCTTTATCACTGGTAGGCTTATTGGGGATAATGTTTCGTTAACTCAAGAGCTTCTCTATACTTTGGATGATAAAGTAAGATAGGGTTATACTATGCTGAAGCTTTACATGGCTTAAGCATATGATCACATGGATTGGGGTTTTCTCTACTCGGTGCTGGAGAGCTTTGGTTTTGACCAGTTGTGGATTGATAGGATCGGGAGATGTGTTTATGGGTGTATGTTCTCGGTGCTCCTTAATGGGCGCCCATGTAGCTTCTTTCCTTCCTCGCGAGGGCTCAGGCAGGGAGATCCTATATCGCCATCTCTTTTCATCATCGCTGCGGATTACTTTTCACGCCTACTCACAGCACAGTTTCAGAGATATCCCAATATGGCATTTCGACATGGGGGTAATTCTCTAGGCTCTCACTTATCTTTTGCTGATGACATGATCATTTTCGCCAATGGCCAGAAACAGTCAGTTAGGAGAGAACTTGAGTGCTTGGAGCACTATGAGGGGGTTTCTTGACAGATGGTGAACAGAGACAAGAGTGGACTCATTCTTCCGAGAGGGGCCTCCATCGGTCAAATTAGACTGCTTTAGCATTTAACAAGAAGGTCAGGAGCAGGAATTCTGGTTGGGCATCTCGGTTGCTTTCCCCAGGAGGACGTATTACTTTACTTAGATCCTGCAGCCTCCTAAGGCTATACTAAAGAAGCTACAGAGCATCTTTGCACTCTTCCTTTAGGATTCCAAGGAGGGTGCTCATCACTTGCATTGGAGGAGATGGAAGGATTTATGCCTTCCTACTGATGAGGGTGGTCTTGGCTTCAAAGGCCTACAGGATATGGTTGATACTTTCTCGATGAAACTATGGTGGCCTTTTAGATCGCAAAGATCCTTTTGGGTTCAGTTCATGCCGGCCAAATATTGTATGGGGGCTCATCCTACACTTGTTATTATTCCACACTCGATTTCTCCTGCTTGGAAGAGGCTGAAGAGGGTTAGACCACTTACTGAGCCACACATTGTGTGGCATCTTGGCGCAGGACAGATATTTTTCTGGCATGATTGTTGGATGGGTGATACTACCTTGGCAGCTTTGTTCCTAGACAGACATCGCTCATCGGCTAGTGGGCAGGATTTTTTTGATGACACTGGATGGGCTATTGACCGTCTTATTCAGGTCCTTCTACCTATTGTAGCTGCACAGATAGGGGTGATTCCATTATGTGTTGACACTCGTGATCGGATTGTTTGGAGGGATACTTCTGATCGTAGATTTGCTACCAAGTCAGCTTGGCATTTGGTTTGGGTGGCTCATCAGACCCAGGATTCCTATCGTCTAATATGGAGTTCTACCTTACCTGTCACGGTCTCTTTCTTCACTTGGAGGTTATAGAAGGGGCTCATCCCTATTGACACAGTTATTCAGAGGCGTATTGGATGCCACTTAGCATCCAGATGTCAGTGTTG
The DNA here is from genome assembly GCA_963555705.1 of Ligustrum vulgare. Classification (NCBI taxonomy): domain Eukaryota; kingdom Viridiplantae; phylum Streptophyta; class Magnoliopsida; order Lamiales; family Oleaceae; genus Ligustrum; species Ligustrum vulgare. The sequence continues at coordinate 19,427,449 of OY743188.1, forward strand.
CTCACAGATTGAGAAGATTACGCATATTTTCACAGGCAGCACTATTTTAGATTAGGTTTGGAACCACTTTGGAGATATTTTCCAGGTTCCCATGATTTTGTGTGAGGATGTCAGGTAGAGGTTCCGACGATGGAGGTATTCTGGATGCTATGTTCGACTGGGCCATATTCGCACCATTATCCCCCTTGTCATAGTTTGGTTACTATGGATCGAGAGAAATGATGCAAAGCACAGGGGGCATTCGGATGGAGACGAGGAGTATTATTTGGAGAGTATACTGGATGCTCTCATTCTTACATAATGCGCGACTCCTTAGATCACAGCATTGGCAAGGGGACACAGCTGTTGCCTCTTTATTTGGTATTAGTTTTGCTCCCTCTACACCCTCTCCCGCTATTTTGGTACTTTAGCGTACTCCCTCAGGGGGAGCCTTCAAGCTTAACACTGCTGGATACGCTAAGGACGGTGCAGCTAGTGGAGGGAGTATTATTAGGAATCATTGTGGGCACTGTATATGGGCTTTTTCTGCATTCTATGGGGACTGCCTTATTCTTGACGATGAGCTGTGGGCTATCCTGGATGGCATTCTTCTTGCTCGCTGATTGGGGATTACAGTTATTTGGGTTGAGGTTGATTCTTTAGTAGATATCCATTGTATCATCCGAGGAGGAGGACCTTGGAGGATTCAGGGCATCCTTAGACAGATCAGAGACATCCTTCAGTTTGATAGTGATACTATTTCCCATATCTACCGTGAGGGTAATCGGGTTGCTAACGCGCTTGCTTCAGAGGGTTGGGATCAGAGACACTATCAGGAGTATGGACCGCATGATCTACCTCGCAGACACAGGGCGCTTGTAAATATTGACAGATATGGCCTACCAAGCTACAGAGGGCTATAGTTTAGGCTTTATTTTTTTTGTACTTTTCATTGTTTTTATTGTTAGGGTGCTGAACTCCTACATTTACTGCTTCCTTTGCTTTCTTGGAGGTTAGGTTTATGTCCCCCTCCTTTCATGTACTATCTACTATTAATGTTAGCTCCTGACCCGCATGAGGATAAATTGTGAATGCCCCAAACTATAAATAAATAAAAAAATCGAGAAATAAGTAGGAAATATAAAACAAAATTTTGAAACATTTAAATCGGAAATTTTTGAAACCCTCCCCTCAAATCTGGATTTATAGTTTTAGGATCCTTGGTATATAGTACAAGATAATACGATCGAAGATTGAGTTGATGAAATTTCGAGGAGTCTTATGCGGAGAGTCGGATTGAGAGATGGGGAAAAGAAAAAAAGAATCTTCAAAATTGTGATATAAAATTTTAGAAGAATTTAGGGTCACTGAACTGTGCCAAGCAATCACTTGGATTTAGGATGGGTGATCACATGTCCTATTTTAGTCTCTACTTGCCTCACATAAGTCGAATCAAGAGATAACTTTATTCTACGAACCAAGTAATCGATTGGTTCAACCTGAATATTTTTTTAAATTCCTAGATACCTCGTGATGAGTGCCAAATTATTCCTGAGCACTTTTTTCAATTTTTAGGCTCAAAGGTGCTCTGATATGATGGTGAACTACTAAAATGCAAACAAATTTTTATTTTTAACTAAATGTGTATGTAGTACCTAGAACTACGCTCATAGCGATAAAGAATTGCAGAATAAATAAAAGAGTTAGAGAATTAGGTTGCCTCCCAACAAGGGCTCAATTTATATTCTAGATCTCAACTTTTATATTTTTTTAAGGTGGCCAGAAACTGATTGTTGAGGCCTTGCATTACTTACAATTTCCAGCTTTCCAGACCTTTTAAGAAACCTTGAACATTCGGTTGATCTTTGCAATCTTTCCTTGATTTTACCTCGTGCTCAAGAATCTGACCCATGTTGTGTGACACTTCTTCTATTTTAAGGTAGCTTTCAGAATGAGGGTGTGGATTGACCATTGATTTACCTTGAAAGTCACCTGCTCGTCATCTTAAATTGACATCTCCCTTCTCAACATCAATCAAGGCTGGTCTTGTGGCAAGAAAGGGTCGATTGAGCACGAGTGGCATCCTACTACTATCTTTTCCAATATCCAAGATTCTGAAGTTAGTTGGAAAGATGAACTTTTCCACTTTCACCAAGACATCTATGATGATTCCATATGGATGTCGAATCGAACTATCAATCAGCTGCAGTGTGAGAGCAGTGGGTCTGCGCTCTCCCAATCCAATTTTTATGTTGACAGAAAGGACATTAAATTTACACATGCACCAAGATCGCATAAAATTGTATTAAAACTTAATTTATCAATAGTGCAAAAGATAGAAAAACTCTCTGGATCTTTGAGTTTGGGTGGCAGCTTATTTTGCAATATAGCGCTACACTCCTCTCTCAAAGATACTATCTTGAACTCCTCAAGCTTCTTCTTTTTATATATTATGTCTTTTAAGAAATTTGCTTAGCTTGGGATATGCCTCATTGTATCTATGAATGGTACGATTATGTGAAGTTTCTTGAGCATGTCTAGAAACTTATCTAACAGCTGATCTACCTTGTGTTTCTTCAGCTTTTGTGGGAAAGGATCATGGGGCTCATAAGGCTTAATTAGTGATTTCTCCTTACAAATATTTCCCGTCTTTCCAGATGCCTGTTTTGATACCTTGATCGGTTCTTCTTCATGGTCAGCTTGTTTATATTTGTCAATAGTGTGAATTTTGACATTGATTTCAGGTAATTAAACCCTACTTCTTGTTGTAATAGCATTGACCTTTTTCCTTTGGATTCAGCTATGCATTGTTGGGAAATGTACTTAGTGCTCTACTTGACAAAGCATGTACCATCTATCACATATGTGTCTCCAAGTTTTTGATTGATGCTTGCTGATTTTGAAGAGTAGTCAATATTCTTCTCATGAGCTAATCCTTCCTATCATATATTGTTCAGTCTTTTCCATGAAACGATCGAACATATCATCATGTAAGGGCTTTTTATCTTCTTGTTGATACTGAGATGCTTGGGGCCTTGTGTTGTTCTGTTAATCCCTCCATGAGAAATTTGGTTGATTGTGCAAACCCAGATTATAAGTGTTTGAGTATGGGTTGTTTTGCTGACGCTGCTCCCTTGGATAAAATCTATTTTTCTGGTGGATTCGACAAAATGGAACAGTCTACAATGTTGTGATTCATCCCACATTCCTCATAGCTTAGTCTTAGATTTTTCGCTGTATTTTTGTACTGGGATATGCTTTTCACTGTGAATATGCCTACCTCATAAACTCCTACAATTTTCTTGGAGTGACTCATTTAGATGCCCACATGGCATTTGCCATCCTCTCAAACAGTTCCAATGCTCTAATAATGGTTCTTTTTTAACAATGAATAAACAAATGAAGAGTCTACCATACTTCTGCATTTAGGAAGGAGACATGCATAGAAGTATTTCACTTGAAGACCCTTGTTGATCCTATGATGAGAATACTTTATGAGCATTTCCATGTCTCATCAAATGATTCCATTCATGTTGTTGAATATTGATATGTCATGTTTAAGATTAGCAATCTTGGCTGATGGAAAAAACATGGTGCAAAATTTTTGTATCAAATCATTCCAGGTGGAGGTACTTGTAGTGGGGCGGGAGTCCAACCATTCCAACTATGACCCACGGCCAATTTTTTTAGTTATTTTCAAATTCGGAGGCCAACTCATGAGGCACAATAATTTTTGGAAATAATTTTATCTTTCTTTCGATAAGTTAATGACGTAAACGATGTCACTTGACCGAGATTTCAAAATCACTTTACTTTACTTTAAAATAAAATGCATTCATCATTTAAAAAGTAATGATAAAACATTTAATATAATATCTTAACTTTAAAATCTTTTAGATAAATATTAACCATAATAAAATAGCGAGTTTTGGCAGTTTAATCACATTGTCGCAAGACATTATTCAGTGAGTCCACAACTCACAGGTCGTCACTTAGCGCAGCACTATCTGTCTCGCCGTCTAAAGATCCATGCCAATCCATTTTTCTTTTCTATTGTTACTTGAAATATTAGATATGTCGTGGAATAAGCATATACTTTCCTAGTAAGTGGAGTATGGTGCACAAGTGCTATTGCACGTAGACAAATAAACATCATTTATTTAAGAGCCATGCAAGTTCTACTTAAATCATTCAAGCCTATATTTACCTCAATTCATATTTAAGTCATGTCAAGTTCAAGTCGAGTTCTATATTCACGTCAAACTATATATCCAAATCAAGCCCAGTCCCAAGTCAAACTCAAGTCAACTCATACTTCATATATTCAAGTTGGGTATATTCAAATACATATGAAGTTACATATTAATCAACTCTAGTAGAATCAAGTTCATATAATCACAGGTGCAAATGCATGTATGTTTAATAAAACATGACTTTTAATGGGGCCCATATTACAATCAACTACTATACTGAGCGCCCAATAATTTATAAAAGGTATACAACCCCCAAATCAAATATTTCATATGATGTTCACTCAAGGCATTAACCCTAACACTCTTCACAAGATATTCACGTAGGGCACAAGCCCCGATACAAGAGTTTCACACAGGGAATTTTCCCTATAGTTCAAGTAGGATAGGGTGACTGTAATATCAAGAAATTCTTTTTTATGCAATGTATAATAAAGGCATGAAAACCCCCCTTTTAATGTCATGTGTAATGAAAGCATATCAAGAAGTATCGTTAAGATCACGTATTCACGTACCAGTCAAATCAATCCTAATCAAGACAAGTCCATGGATTGTACATAAACAAGTAAATTCTTATATAATCAAGACAAATTGAGGCAAGTCATAAATTCAAGTTACTTTAATTTCATCTTCTCGAGTCTAGTCAAATGGATATAATCATGTGTTGTGTCAAGTAGATGATATATCAATTTATTATCATGTATCAATACATGCTTATATGTAACGATACAATGTATGAATACCTTAGAGAGCGTAGACTTCTTAAAATCCTTATGTGTCGATATATGACGTTAATCTTTTACAAAGATGATAATAAGATAGTTAATCATCTTCTTTATGTTTAATCATATGAATGTTGAGATAATATTAATAATAATATAACAATTAGGAAATTAAATAAGGAAACTTATCATGAGATTGTATAAATCGCATGACAATATAATCATCATATGGGCTTTATAATGAGATTACGAAAATATGATAATATTATTGAACTTATATCGAGATCACAATAATGTCATAATTATATTACTTATTGAACTTATAACACGATCATGAGTATTCATATATTATCATCTATCAAGTAAACAAATGAACATATTCTACTCACCTCAATCCACAAGTGCCTAAAACGTGGTTCTGTACTTTTTGCTTATTGATGTATTTATACTTCATAAACATGTATCGATACCATGTATCGATACATCCATTCGGTTCAGTACTATCGACTAGATTTCTGGGGTTTTAACTATCTTTTCGAACAAATTTTCATTTTTGCATATGAAGATCATGTTATTAGATTAACATGTCTTATTTCTAACAAAATATCAAACCCGCTTATAAGTTTTATTTCTAGAATTTGGAGGAAGAAAAACATTATTTATTTCTGGGTTCCTAAAACCTCTGCTCGGTGTGAGAATTTATCTTGAATGATGAAGTATTTATACTAAAAAAGTGCCACACCAATTGAATTAAGGTTTTCACATAGAGGATAGTTGCTATATTTTATAAGGAATTGAATTGATAACTCCCCCAAAGCAGGACATCTCATGCTGCAAGAAGAAACTGTCAAACCTATTGATGACTCTTGATAGCTACAAGGTCGGTTATAGGGGTATAGGTGCCACCTCGTGGCTGTTTTTTTTTTTTCCCAAAATTTCAGGCAAGATTTAGACACAATTTCGAGGCATCAAACGATGTATAAATATTGTGTTCTTGGTACCATTTAAAGTACTCATAGCTTACTTTAATGTGCAATTTACGGCACAAGAAAAGATAACCGATGAGAAAGTTATGGCCCTCCAAAGTAGACCACTAAAAAAGTTTTCAGGTTAATAGTTTTTACCGTCTTAATTTTAAAAATTAATTGAAGGCTATCCGTTGGTCGGAATGACAAACCATTCTCATATTATCAAATTTCACTTCGAGAACTTGCCCCTACATATATGATATGTAATCAAATGAGGTCGGGAGTGCTAGAAAAAGTCTCGAGAAAAGGGACACTTTAAATATATTTTTGACATAACTTTTCTTTTATAAAAATTCTGTTTTTCTTTCTTTTTCTTTCTTTAATTAAATAAACTCCAAAATACTTTTATTACATCATAATGGATTGTTAACGACGTCAAAATTCTTTGGTCGTTACACGAATGCTGTCTCATAGAGTCCGTGGTAACAAGTGGAGTTGGATGGTATCATCTGATATCCCTTGATATTTTAAGTAGGATAATGCTATATGAACAACAAAAGTTGGAAAACAATTTGGACAACAAGCTAGAGGACAAAAACTTTGTTTACAAAATATCTCCTCAACTTAATCAGGTTGATTTATCTCAGGACTAATTATTTGGACTTTCTGTAATTTTTTCAATTGTTCTAAGTGCTCTCTGTATTTTGATAATTTCTCAAAGGCTTTGGGATGATCTTGCTTAATTAGATATCCTAATATTATTCCTTCCGAAACTTCTTTTTCTAGATCTTTATGTTCAAGTGCTATTTTATAAACTGTATTTATATTTTTGGCAGTTTTCACAAAGTTGAATCTTATATTATTTATGCAAGTGCAATCAATATCTTTATATATTTCTTCTAATTTGGAATGGGAAACAGAATATATACCTTGAAAATTTTTAGCAATAGTTAATAAAAACGAAATATCTTTATCGTCTAAATACAATTTATCACAATCACTAGAAGTGGATACTTTTGAAGTGTTCATAAATTAATTAGGATTATTTGGATCAAAAGCTCTCAAGACTAATCCTGGGAATCTTATCTCAGTATTTTCTTGTAACCAAATCAAATAATGTTGCTACTCATACTGATGAATTCTGATATTATTTCTTATCTTTTCCCACTTTTCTTGATTATTTTTTTACTTTAACACTCTAAGAAGTATTCCTATCTCTCTGAATCGTAAATTACTGGTATTATCTTTAACTATTCTAAGTCTCTCAATATTTTCTCCACCATCATTGTTCATAATCAGTAATTAGAGCATATAAGATCATAAACATGTAAAAGCATGTAATAAAAATCAAGTAAAACTTACGGTAATCAATAGAAATAAAAAGGCTTTCACTCCAGTGTCATCCTACAGATGCCTTGTATGTACTTAATCAATCCTTTGAATCAAATGAATATTATGTTTTCAATAAATTGGGTCCAAAACTACTTTTGCAAAAAAAATTCAATCAAGGTTGCACTTCTCACTTTAGAGAACTAGTCATGTTTCCACATACACTATCTCACGGTATTCAAAGTCTCTATTTTCACCTATATCTCGACTCCCTTCAGGAAGACTTTACTTAAAACTTTTCCAAAACTACAATGTTTTAAAACTGGAACAAGGCTCAAATAACATCCCTAAATGCTTAAACTTATCAAATAGTTGACGAGACTTTCTGTTGAGCAACAAATTCTTCAAAGAAGAAAACTCATTTTGAAAAATATCAATACTGCCAGTGGTCATGAGAAACTTAACAAAAACCTTTTCAAGAAAACTTTGATTAAAACTCAAACATCATTTTATTAATAGATTGAAATTATATATATTGTAAACTATATACAGAAACCTTTGGTAATCACCTTATGAAATTTAGAACTCCATAAGTGATTACCTTGTTACAAGCTTTATCTTTAAACTCTATCTGCTAGAATATTTTTTTTGAATACAGGTGGTGTATACAAAGGTTTTGAATGAAAGAGTACAAGGAATTTACTCAGTTGAGATGTTCCAGGATGCCTTCCTTCATGAACATCTTCTCATTTTATAGAAGCCTTCAGTTATTTTCCACCATTCCTTTGTTGATAAGGAAGGAATCTTCTTTTGGTACCTTTGAATTATTTTGAAAGTTGTCTCCAATTTTTATCTTGATAGCTCTCCATTATGTTAATAGGTCTTAGCTTTATCTTCCACTAAGTTGACAACTCTCTTAAGTGACCAACAGTTTTTCTTTATTAAAGTAAACTTTATTAAAGCAGTGATAAAGGGCCACTACCAGACATCAATACTTTTACATCCTCGAATCAAAAAATTCCGCAAGGAATTCTGTAATATCGAATGATGCATGTCTCAATATCTTCAACGAGATAGTATTTACACCTATGCTCTGGATGATCCCACATTATTTTGCATAGCCTTTGCACATAGTTTCACTTTCAATTACTTCATTGATGATAATTTTTTCAAGTATGTGGTCTAGTTCACAAATATCTGCTACTTTAGATGGTAATCTTGCATTGGAGTATATCACGTTATTATCAAAAAGATATAACCAATTTTTTCCTTTTCAGAAATGACTTGACTTAAATTATCAAATATCTCTTTATATCCTTTGGCTCTTCTGTAAGGAATCATGTTAATTATATCTTCATATCCATTCTTAACAACCTTTTGGCTAGTTGGTAAGAAATATTGGTTTGTGATCCCTGTGTTGATAACATGGAATGATGGGATCATTATTCCTTCATATTTATCTTGTTTTATTTTACATAGTGTAGGGTTTTCATCCATTTCCCTACTTCAAGGTACCAATCAAAAATATATTGAAAATAAGAATAAAAATGATAACTTCCTCCTAATTAATTTTGTTTGGTAATTTTTGTTCATAGAAAATCTTTACCACATCCTTTGGATCTATTTGCTCAATAAGGGTTTTGGAACTAATTTCATTCCTCTGTGAACAGGTTTCCGTAACCTTCTTGATGTCTTGATTATCCTTCTTGGATGAAAGCTTGGTATCTTTGTCCTTCATATCTTGTGTACAAACATTAGGTTCAGTAATACACTGTGAAGGTGCTCCTAAAGTTATCTTATCCTTCCCTCGTATTCACATGACCCGGTGAAGGGATTCTAGACTTGGTACAAGCATCTTCTGCCCTAGGGCCTATATTGATATTGTTGCGAAGCTTTTTTGCATATTTTGTATCTAGATTTCCAAATAATAAACTTTTATTTCAAGTATCTTAACCATGGCTCTTAATTCCTCCAGCTCCATCTCTGCTAAGATAATCAGGGAGAAAGTTAGACTGTCCATATTTGTTAATTATCATCCATCAAATTTTGTAACGTCATTTAGCATTTTATAATTTATCACCATTCTGGCTTTTCCTCTTTTAATTTCATTATGTTTCCTAACCATAAATGGTGGACTACTAAGTGGGCTTTTAATAGGCCTAATCAGCTTAGTTTCTGATAACTCTTATATGAACCATAAATTCTTCTTGGTCTTCAATACTATATTTCATAGGTTTAACTTTTACTACAATATTAGGTTTTATAAGCTCTATTTTGGCTTAATCTTATCTGTGCTCCATTTCTCTAATAAATTTTCAGAATAAGATTCAGAAATTTCTTTTTTAAGTTTTTATAACTTATCTTCTATTGTCATTTTTAACACATTAATTGGTTTAAATATTTCTGTACTCCAACATCCACCACTCTGGGCTGAGGAGTTCTGATGATTAATTTCCTTGTAAGCTATACTTACAGCTCTTGTGATCCTCGGTGTAAATATCTTGTGTATACAAGGTGTTGTGAACATATATTTATCAATAAATTAAATAAAAGGTGCATATTTTAATAGGAAATTTTGTCCTAATAAAATATCACATCAAATTGTAGTTGACATATATATAATATTAACAAATACTTCTCTAAATGATATTAGAAAACATATTTGTGTAGCATATTTGCTATATATTATTTTATTTCCTCCTGCTGTTGTAGCAGTCACTTTTTTTTATCATACTTTCAATGTTCATATGGTAGTACATTTGGTAAGCAAAGACATATAGTATTTCCTGTGTCTAAATGTGCATGAAGTTTTATTCTACAATAAATTTTTAAATTGATTGTAATTTCAATATATGGGCTCATGGGGTTAGTATTTATTACTTTCTCCATGGCAACAATGATCTCATATTCTCATCTATCCTTAGTATAATATTTGGATTTCAAGTGTTATCTTTATATATCCTTGACATATCTTGTAAAGGATAAAATTTTCAAGAAAGCTCATTCCTAGTAATATAGGTGTCTGACTAAGTCCATAATTATTGTTGTGTGATTTTATAACCGCATGTGTATGGTGTCAAGTTTTGTAATATAATGCTAAAATAAGATGTCGAACCCACAAGGATTGTAATTTAATTTTATACTAAGTACTATAATTGAATACCTCTTATTTAATCTAGAAAAACCGAATAATAAGATCAATAGTTTTAAACTATTCTAATCATGAATATGGTGACGAATTCAACAAATAATTTCAAATTCAAAGATAAACAAGATGAGAAAGCCTAGGATTTGATTTCGCCTAACTATCAATTATGATTCAAAATTATCATGTTATCCACAATCAACCTTCACATGTTTATAAGCAAGAAACTCAATTGTATTTCTATCCCCTCTCTCGAGTACCGGCTAGAAATTAATCCTAAATTTCAATTCCAATATCTCTATTCTGAATTAAAATCAAGAATTTATTAAGTTCATAGTTCTTTTATGAAACTTCATAGATTCTACACTTTCTCTCGGAACCTATAAAATTTACGTTGTGTTAATCTTATGATCGCGCCTAAATTCCCCCTCTCTCGAGTGCCGGAATTGACTAGCATCTACTCATTCAATTAGTGGCCAATTTATTGAAAGCATTAAAATAGTAACAAACAAAATATGAAATGGAAAATTTCATTGAAATAACTAAAATAAATTCAAATCGTATGCTCATGTTATGGCTAATCAAACCCTAGAAGAATAATTTAGTTCATGATAAGAACATGAAATCTATACAATTCAAAATAAACAACATAAAGAAGATAATATAAAAAATTAGTTTTTGGATAGATTTTCAATCTTCTTCCTTCACGTTGTTCTTGCCTTCCTTTGATATCTTGAATCTTGCCCCCATTTTTTTCCCATTGAATCCCCCTCACACTGTGGTCTTTAGGTTTGTATCTATAGTATTTTGAAGTCTTAGAAGAGTTAGGGTTGAATTGGACTATTAAAAACTTGAAATTCGAACTTAAACAATGGCGCGGTGCCTAAGCGCTGAGATTCTGCAAATCTTAGGTAATGGGGTAGCGCCTTGGGTGCCTCGACGCTGGTTCAGAGCAATTTGATCTGTCAACTGAACTTCAAGTGTGTATAACTTTTGATCTGTCAACTGAACTTCAAATGTGTATAACTTTTGATCTACAACTCAGAATTGTGATCTGTTTTACTCCAAATTTAATTATCTTTCTAATGATATATTATGGACCTCATGAAGATTCCTATAGAGAAATTTATGCACTAATTTCTTCACATGCTCCACAACTTACTTTCACATTTTGCTTCAATCTCTTCCAAATTCATATTTTAACCTGAAATAACCAAACAAATGGAAAATTAAGAATAAAAACACTTAAGAAGACTCATAATTATTCACTTTTGATTGTCTAAATAAGTGTAAAATTACACTTATCAAACACCCCAAACTTAATAATTTCCCAGTCCTCGAGCAAACACAAGTCTAGTTCGATAGCTTTCCCTCTTGACTTAAATTCAGAACATTATGTCAAACTTATGAATTACTTCAAATTTAATTTGCAAGAGCCAAATTTTACACGTCCAATGTAAAGTGTGTGTGTGTGTTTAAAAAAATTAAATAGAGCGTTGTACAGGCACAAGTTGGTTCATTCCTGGCCCCCAGTGGTCCAATTTATCCTTTCTTCGCTCATGAGATGCTCACCTCAAACTAATTTATTTTAATCACTTCCCAAGGTGTATCCTAAGGTTGAAATTTCAATTCCCTAATTTCTTTCATCGCTCAAGTTTGGTTGAGTAAAGCCAGTATCGTCAACAATTTATGCATGTGATGATTCTCCTTTTATTGAGTATCCCAACTTCGAATATTCACTAGGCAAGTCAAACTCACTAGTTATCTAGATTTCCTTATGCAATCTATCAGCTAGGCCCTAAAGAGAAGTGTTATAATATATGCGATCAACTCTTTTTTTTATGATTTTTTTTTGAATTACCTCTCTCCCTTAAGCTTTCTAAATGACCCCTGTAATGAGTTTTAGGCCGATGACTCCCAAGTTAGATGACTATAGGGCAACAGGTTTTGAAATACCCTAACAGGCTTAATCACTTGAGTCAAAAAGGCTACGAAGAGGGGTAAGATGCATGCAAATATCTGCTTTTATGTAAAATATAAAAAAAAAAATGGGGATTAGATCACCAACATTCGGTCATTAGGTTCTAAATGTTAGGTAAGACCAATCCACACAACTTCACACATGTGGAAACAACACAATTCTAAATCACCTCTTCTACCAACTCAACCACATCCAAACTAAACTAAAAATGGTTGAAGGATACACAATAATCTAGTTTAAAGGTTATGCATCTAAGTTCAGTAATTCAACGTATGTGAATCAACCTATGAGTATACAACACCTTATTTAATCTACGTGCAAAATAAAGCATCACATTTCACATTGGTTTGTAAAAGTTTAAACTAAAGCATGTAACTCATTCACAACTCACAAGTTAGCACATTGTCCAAAATATATGTATCATAGCCAGCAAGACTGTCTAACTCACACAAGCACACAATTTTTTTTTCAAATAAAATCTCTAAAGCTAAACTTCACACACCACATAAAACACAAAACATCATACCAATTCTATGACATCAAGTTCTAATACCCCAAAACTTAAAATAAACATTGTCCTCAATATGAAAAAAGAGTTTGAGATGAAGAACTTCCCTGAGTGAAGGCATCAATTGTCTTCATTGTCGTCATCATGGTGTGGTGGTGGATATGGAGGAAACACTGGAGCTTGAGGGAACACAATAGCATCATTTCCAAAGTTCAGGCCACATTGAGAAAACATTGAAACCAATGCATTGCTAAATTACACTTGGTAATCAAATTGTTGCATAACATTTTGGTTCCATTTTTGTTGCTGACTCTGCTGCTCTTGTAAGTAATGTTGTATTTGTGTCATCTGAGATTGCATCACTTGTAATTGGTTGGAGAAATCCATTCCATGGTATGTTATAGGCTATAGTGGAATTGACTGTGCAAGTGGTTCTTCTGTTTGTTGCCTAGTTCCACTAGATGATCATTCCCGTGTCCTGAACTAGAAGTTCGGTCACGTGTAAGTAATGGTTTTGGATGTACTGCCTCTTCTGTTGGGTGTGTTGTAACACCTCCCTAAATGCACAATTCATATATTAGAGAGGGATGACCCAGACCACCCGTAGTGGAGCCCTTCAAGGTAAAAAGAATGTTGTTGTGGATAACCTTTCCCACATCAATTGAAAGACCCCTCTGAATAGCATAATTCAAAATTGCTCATTCCTTCGTCACTTCACTTACATTGCTGCTTGGAATTTATTTTGCAGAGATGAAGTAATGCCATGCTTTTGCTTCAAAAATTAGGCCTGAGGTTGGGAAGGTAATCACATATGTATCTTTTGTTTTCCATTTTGTACCAGGTCTTGCCAAGCAATGAAGTGTTTCTTCTGGATTAACCCTTCTTCTCGATATATAGAATACTCATCATACTCAATTTCAGGAAGGTTGTAGAATCTATTGATGGAGGTTCTATCAAAAGTAATCAACTTACCACGCATAAATGCCCCGAAAGTCCCTATGCTCCTTTACGTTAGCATAAAACTCTCTTACTACCGATATCAATGCAGCATTGGGTTGTTTGGTAAACAACTCCTACCCCCACTGTATAATTTGTTACTACAGATAATTTTCGAGTCCCCTCTCTAGAATACAACTCTTGTGCACTACCAAATTATGATACCTCTTGGTTGCTTGTGCACTTATGAACTTATGGTTGTGCACTTAGAAGCTATATTTCTTGCACGTTTGGGAGCCATGTGTAAAGTTTTATATGAATGCAATAAAAGCTACCTCAATATGATTCAGTACACCTGCAACAATAAAGGACTAGATCAACAATATTCACAAGCAACAAAAGCTCTTTTGTAGGACTTTTCACAATTACCTATTGTACACCAACAATCTAACCATGAGAAATAGCACTTTTCTAACTCTTGGACTTAGGTAATTCATCAAAAACCTTATGAGCACATCCAATAATCACCATAAACTCAACAATACCTACTACTAACAATGTCCACAACATGATGTGAACCTGTTCGGGGAACATGATGAAGTGCCGAAAAAATGCCGGAAAGTTCTGAATTTAGGTTGGAATGTAGACGGGAGGATCTTGACCCAAAGTTCACGATGCAAGACTTGACGATGCGAAAGAAAGAACCAAGATTTGTGAAACGTCACAAGGAGCTGTCTAATTTCCTTGATAAGTTTCTGATTGTGAACGCCACGAATATTCATAAATATTTGATAAGTTCGGATGAATGCCACAAGAATCAATCTTGATAAGTTCTAGAAAAAATAAAGGAATCCACCTTTAATTTATTGAATCCTCATTAAAAAGTTTATTGAAACAATAACTAACTATTACAATGAAGAAGACTTGAATATAAAGCAATAAAAATGGACTAAGCTAACCCTAGCCGCTATAGAGGCACAAAATAAAACCTAACATAATTAAAAATGGAAAATAACATAAAAACGCAGAAAAACCCTAATCCATAAAGTTGCGCGACCGCTCAGGGTAAATTCTCGTGGTCGAGTAGAAGGCGTTTTTGCTTTCGGGTTATTCTGGATGTTTTGCGTGGCCGCGCCTTAATTATACCACGCGGCCTCGTGGTTGTAACTCTAATACTTCGTGATTTCTTGTTTGCTTAAATTTTTCCATCAAGCCCACTATGATTCGCATCATTCCCTCCATCTTTAGGATGATTCCTCTCGAATCACAGCTTTGTTCATGGTGTATCAGTTCACCTCCTAGATCAAATGGAAAACTTCTGCGTCCAAGCCATAGGAACAACAGATAGTATTTTGTAACTTGGGTGGCATGGATGAATCGAATCATGAGCTTCCTTGGCCATATGTGATTTAGCTCAAACCAATCATCACCACCTCATCATACCCAATAATGAGGCTCTTCCATTAACCTCCTTCCTTCTTTGCAACTTCTTCCTCAATCACCTCTTTCTCCTTTTCCTCACACCCAACCACCTCTTCTAACTCCACATTTTCAAGCTCAACCACCTCTTCCACATTTTTATTTTCATACGCTTCCTCACCACTACTCAAATATGGATCTTCAACTCCAAAGTTCAAAATTTATACTTCTACCCCCAACTTCCAAGTCATGCATCTCATTATCAATAATTTTATTCCCAATCACCTCCTTGCTACCCAACTCCTCCTTTTCTTCCACAAAATCTGAAGTTTGTTCAATTACTTCTAAATTCAATTCTTGCACCTCCTCTTTAATATTTTTATCTTCCCACTTATTTTTCAATTCTCACTCCTTCTCAACTTTCCTATCCCCACAATGACTCCTATTATACCTCATTTCACTCTCCTTCTTTACCTTCCTCTAATCTTCTAGTACTTCCTCTAATGTCAACCCATATAGTGTGCATGTTTTCCCAACAAAATATGACAAGACTTTAATGGTGATAGTCACTAAAACTTGTTTGGTCACTTTGAACTCCTGTAACACCCCGAATTCCGTAAAACCCGGGAACGTCACTTTTCTAAATTCTTGAATAAACTTTGTTGCGGAAAAATGATTCAATATTAAATATCGCATTTATCGAATAAAAGTTTAGCGATAATTCAAATGGAATAAGTATTTTCGTACAAATTTGTAAAAATGACAATTCTTGATAAAATGAAATAATCATTTCAAAGTTCACGACTTCTAAAAAAATATCAATTTGTAATTTGTCGTCATTGCCCATCACTCGCCATCGTCTCCGAAATCTGCAAAAGTTGTTAAAATAACGGGTTGAGCATTTCAAAAATGAAATACTCAGTAGACTCATCGCCAATAATTAATCTACAAGATAATTGAACAAGAAATTATGCAAATAATGTAGTGACATTCTTTACTTATTCATAGGCATCCCATAGTGAACGCAAATGAACACGTTCTTTTCTTTTCTTGGCTAGCAGATAAGTTATGCCCAGCATAACATAATTCTTTATCTCAAAAGAGATATTCTTTTCTCATGCAATTAAGCATAAAATCACACAAATCCACATAACACATGCAATTATAATATAAATCAATTAGTGGGGGCGAGTCTACCTTAAATCCGACGAGTGCAAAGTTGAGCGGGAAACGACTTAAATCCTTTAAATCTCCGTACGCCTCGTCTAGCCAATAAGTTACCTTAGTCTTTAGAAATTTGTAGTTTAAAAATAATAATTTACAATTTGAGGACTGAAATTGATGTTTTGAAAGTTGAGGGACTAAAATGAATACTTTGAAAGTTGAGGGACTAAAATGAATACTTTTGAAAGTTGGGTTGAAACTCAAAACAAATATTAAACCATAGGGCTGAAATAATTGATTTTCCCAAAATGAAAGGGCTGATTAAAACTCATTTAAAATTTAAGGGCTGAAATTGATGATTTTAGACCCAAAGGGACTGAATTGAATACCTTTCAAAAGTTGAGTTGAAACTCAAAACGAATATTAAACTACAGGGCTGAAATAATAGATTTTAAAAATAAAGTGGCTGATTAAAATCATTTAAGACTTAAGGACATAAATTATAAGTTTTAAAGTTAAAAGGGCTGAAATAAATCATTTTAAAACTGAAGGGACTGTTTTAAACTATTTTAAAACTTGAGGGACTGAAATGGATAACTTGTAAAACTTGGGCTTAAAATCAAATGAATTCAACCTACAGGGACTGAAATAAAATGGTTTGATACTTAGGGGCTAAAATAATAACCTTTGAAAATTGGGGACTAAAGTGTAAATATTTGAAACTAACATATATACATATATATCTATCTCTCATATCTCTCTCTCTATCGTTAGAGAGAGAGAGAGAGAGATCAGAAAAAGAGAAGGGGCGACGCCCCCTTCTCCGCCAGCTGCTGCCGGCGAGGCGCCGCCGGCACGAGGCGACGGTGAGGGCGGTGAGTGTGTGTGAAGGGAGAGGACTTTGGGCGATTTGGGGGCTGGAATCCGAGGTGAAACGAGGCTCAAATCGTGATGAAATTCCGGTATTAAATCTGGCGGCGAAGGGCTTAAGGTCGAGGTAAGTGCCGGGTTAGTCTATTCTTGGTTTATGGTTTGATTTGGGTGTCGATTTTGGAGTAGGGATGAAGAGGGTAGTGGCGGTTGTGGGGTCTAGGCGGCGGTGTGGTGGTGATGTGAGTAGCTGTGAATCTGGGCTCGGTGTTGTTGTTATCGTTTGGGTCTGTTGTTCGGTTGGGAGTCATGAAGGTGGTGGTGGCTCGATTGTGTTGAAGTGGAGATTGGGTGTAGGCTGTGAAATTTGGGTTCGACTCATGGTGGTTCGATTGGTTGGGTTTAGGCAGTGATGGTGGCGTTGGGCTTTGGGTTGTATTCCTTTGGGTTTTCGATGAGTGTTGGAGGTGGGGCAGTGGGTGTGCGATCGGAGTGATGGTGATGATTCCGATGGTTTGGGTGGCGATAGGGTTGGCTGCTGCTGGTGGAGATTCTGGCAGTGAAGACTGAGTAGTGGCAGTGGTGGAATTAAGGTCGGAGGGTCGTGGTTGTGATGATTTCTGATGGTGACGTTGGTCATGAATGGCGTGGGTTGGGCAAAAGTGGTGGTTGCCATTTGGGTGATGGTGGGATACTGATCGGAAGTTTGAGGCTCGACATTGTTTGAGGTTCACGGTGATGCTGTTGTGGTGATTCTTGGAGAGGCGGTGATGCCTGGAATGGGTATGTTGCGTGGTGTTGCAATTGGAGAGTTTTTTTTTTTTTTTTTTTTTGGGTTGGAGGAATGAATTGTTGATGAGAAGGAATGAGGATTTTAATATGGCTGATTGTGGTATGAACATGGTAACTTAGGTTAAAATCTTGATTCATGGAAAATTGTGAGAATTTTGGAAACGAGTATCGATCGTGTAAGGAAAAACTTGGAAAATAAGTTATTGATTTAGTTGGGCCAAGAATGACTTATTGGGTTTTTAAATGGGCTTGAATGATTGGTAAAAACATTTGGGCTCGATAAGTTGGATTGGATTAAAACAATTGAAATTTGGACTTAAATATAATTAATACTTGGACTTTGAAAATAAACTGTGATATTGAAATATATTTGATAAAAATTAAAATTTGACTAAGTATTTGAATAAATTAAATTTTCCACTTAACTGACTAGACGAGCACGCGTTTAAAAATAAAATAACTAAATGATGGGTAAGGTCGAAGCGACACGTTTTTAAAAATATTTATTTGAATAAAATCACGAAAATTCTCGGTCGCTACAACCCTACCCCCTTAAAATAATTTCGTCCTTGAAATTAAACTTACTTGATCTATGATATCTGGATATTTAACCAGAATTTCTTCTTCTTTCTCCCAACAATTTCATCATTATTATATCTACCCTCACTGGACTTTGACTATAGGAATCTCTTTGTTTCTTAAGACATGGACTTTTCTCTCTACTATGCACATAGGTGCCTCTTCATAAGTCAAATATTTCTGAACTAAAATAAACTAATAATTTACCATGTGATTTGAATCATGAACATACTTTCTCAGTAGGTAAACATGAAAGACATTGTGAACATATGCAATTTCTGGTGGCGAAGTCAAACAATAAGCCACATTACCCACTTCTCTAGCATTTTAAATGGTCCGATGAAATGAGGCCTTAAATTCCTCTCTTGTCAAAACGAAAGGTACCTTTTATAGGATCTATACTGATATCGAAACCACAAAATGTTCATTAACCCAAATGCTTAATCCTAAAAATCAAGAAGATTAATAAAAAAATAAATCCTTATGATCCAAAACATAGAAACGCGGTATCAATTCTAAAACATTGAGTACAAAACCCAAACTTGGCAGAATCTTTCTGAAAAGATGTACCAACGAAATCATTTATAAGTTCGACTGAAACTTCCTTTTCAAAATCGGAGAATTCAAACTTAAATCCTTTAATCCCTACTTTTAAATCATGCATCAAGTTCTCGGTATCACATACTCATTCTAACCGAGGGCTAAGATACTAACTTAAAGCATCATACGGATCAGATATGTTATTCTCAAACTTAAGAAACCTTACTAATTTCCCAATCTGAAGTTCAAGATTCAATTTTTTCTGTTCTCCCAAAACTTCAATTCATGTCACACTATGGACAATACTTTATTCACATTAAAAGTGCAACCGACAATAAATAATCAAAACTGCATCATCAAAACTTTAAATAAACCCATATATTATGATTCCAAAACAAAAATTCCCAATCTATGTAATATTTTTCACCATAATGCAATAAACCATCAAAATGAGATCCTCAATATATTCACACAATTCTTCACGGGATAACCGTAACATCCCTTAACTGTCTAGTCATCATATCTTGTAGTAATCATGTAACCTGTCACTTATCATCGTATCATATGACCTCAAATATTCATATCAATCTCTCTAAGATTTCAATATAATAACCATCATACCTATCACGTGAACTTTATACATCAATCCGCTCACTAAGATTATATATCAATCTCTCAGACTAATAAATCTTGGATTCTACCGTTGTCACTTCTTTGCACACCACTCCAAAATAAGTCATCACTGTGAAGTCTCATCTCTATTTTCCACAAATTCTTTCCACAAGAACAATTACATAAAATTTTATTTCTTATTTTCTAAACAAGATACCATCATTAACAATCTCCAAAACTTCAAGATATGATAAATCATAAGTCTTTCTCTGATCAAATGCTAATACTTCATCAATACTTGTACAAATCTAGGACCTGATAAAGTTTCTTTCATCAATTTCATCCAAAATTTTTCTCTCATGGTTCTCTAGTATCATAAATGAAAACTCAACGTACATCAGTGAATCATTCAAATTACTAGGAAACCTGATTTATTTTCCATGACTGAGATTCATCATTCTTTTAATTTCCACTTAGGACCAAATACAGCATAACTTATTCATGGATGGTCAACTTATTTCATAATTTCAATACATTATCACCTTAAATTCTCGACCCAAGAGAATCACATTATTCATTATAATTATCTCTTGTACCTTTTGTATTCAAATGACTTTATGACCATCATCATTATCTCACACAATCCCAAACATTAAATCACATGTTCCCAATTTCTCACTTTGAATAAATGGTTACTCTTTTAAGGAGTCTCACCATAAAATATTTTCAATATCTCCCATTCATGATAACTGACTATTCCCAATGATCATATTACATGTAAATTCAACAAACGGTAAATGGTTTTCCTAACCATCACAAAGGTCTAAAATACAAACTCTCAACACAGCCTCTGTATTAAGAAATATTTGCTGACTACTTAAGTCATTACTCAATCATCCAAAGGACATCACGTCTCTTCACTAATCTCTGTAAACCCATGAAGATTTTCTCCAAATTTCAATAAATCTTTACTATTTCTTTAAAAACATATCAAACCATAATAATTTGTCATCTCCAAGACTTCTTATCACCAAATATCACCAAAATAATTAAAACGATAGAAATTTCCTGAATATTCTCTCAATGTAGTATACCCAATAACATAATATCATCAGCTTTTCTCTAACATATCTTCCCGATCACATTCCAAAATAAATCAACAGTATTATCTCATATCCTCATAATTTATAATATTCTCCAATACAAGTGATCATTCCTTACTAGTGATAAATCTATTCCCAAAAATCATTAAGATTCTTCCCAATAACGCCATAATACTTGTCTTCACTCATCTTTCAAAATATAACTTATCATGTACTAAATCTCGCTTATGGTGTAAATGAACTTGCAATTCTAACCTCAATTCCTTTAGCGGATGCTTATCATACTAAGCTCTTAATTCCAAATGATAAAATTCTAGGCATAATCTCTCTTTGTAATTTTGACTTATCCAATCCGTAGGTATACTTCATAACCAACAATAACAAATAACTCCACATTTGTCCATAACTATTTAAATATTGACAACAATTCCAACACTTCAATATCATCAAAAATATCCCAAAAATCAATTCATCATTCCTAAACATAACAATTTCAAATCATATTTGCCAATATCGCAATATCACTTCATTCAATACCTTAATTGCCTCAAAAGACTACTCATACTTATAAATATATGCCATAAATCATATTCTCAAAATTTATTCACAGGGCCAAACTTCATAATAAATTTCTCTCAAAAATAGAGGAATAATTCACTTATTCAACATAATATCCATTACTTAATAACCAAATCTTTAAATCTCTAACCTCATAATTCTTCTCATAAAAGTTTCAATAAAAATCATATCACTAATAATCTCGAAATCTCATCACAACTTAATAAAACTGACTTACTATTTCTCGTTTATATATTCCGAAAATATAGTCTAATCCTTTCTGTTGGCTTCTCGTAAATGGTGCCATGTCTAAAATCAATTATGCAAAGTCCAGGTAGGGTTCATAATTTCTAAGTTCGAGGACAAAAATTATTATAAAATCATTCTTAAATCATATTATTCCCATTATGCTCAACACTCGTTCTCTTTCTTTTCTTTCTCTCTAAAAAATTTCTCGTTATACTCCAAAACTCATTTCTTTCTTTATTTCTTTCTCATTATTTCGGATACTAGTTTTCTTATTCTTTCTCGTCTTTTCTTTTCTTTTCTCGTCAAATTCTCAAAACATTTATTCTCAAGTATCCGAAATAAATCAATAAAGTAAACATACTAAACTTCGTTACCTTCGGAGTCGGCGAAAAATGATGGCAATGGCAAAAAGTCGTCAAAACATTATTTCTATTATTTTTAGAAAAATTTATTTTCTTATTTTGTAAAAAAAATTTGTAAGTCTACAGAAACGTAGACCCGCTCTGATACCATGCTGTAACGCCCCGAATTTCGTAAAACACGGGAACGTCACTTTTCTAAATTCTTGAATAAACTTTGTTGCGGAAAAATGATTCAATATTAAATATCGCATTTATCGAATAAAAGTTTAGCGATAATTCAAATGGAATAAGTATTTTCGTACAAATTTGTAAAAATGACAATTCTTGATAAAATGAAATAATCTTTTCAAAGTTCACGACTTTTAAAAAAATATCAATTTGTAATTTTCCGTCATTGCCTATCACTCGCCATCGTCTCCGAAATCTGCAAAAGTTGTTAAAATAACGGGTTGAGCATTTCAAAAATGAAATACTCAGTAGACTCATCGCCAATAATTAATCTACAAGATAATTGAACAAGAAATTATGCAAATAATGTAGTGACATTCTTTTCTTATTCATAGGCATCCCATAGTGAACGCAAATGAACACATTCTTTTCTTTTCTTGGCTAGCAGATAAGTTATGCCCAGCATAACATAATTCTTTATCTTAAAAGAGATATTCTTTTCTCATGCAATTAAGCATAAAATCACACAAATCCACATAACACATGCAATTATAATATAAATCAATTAGTGGGGGCGAGTCTACCTTAAATCCGACGAGTGCAAAGTTGAGCGGGAAACGACTTAAATCCTTTAAATCTCCGTACGCCTCGTCTAGCCAATAAGTTACCTTAGTCTTTAGAAATTTGTAGTTTAAAAATAATAATTTACAATTTGAGGACTGAAATTGATGTTTTGAAAGTTGAGGGACTAAAATGAATACTTTGAAAGTTGAGGGACTAAAATGAATACTTTTGAAAGTTGGGTTGAGACTCAAAACAAATATTAAACCATAGGGCTGAAATAATTGATTTTCCCAAAATGAAAGGGCTGATTAAAACTCATTTAAAATTTAAGGGCTGAAATTGATGATTTTAGACCCAAAGGGACTGAATTGAATACCTTTCAAAAGTTGAGTTGAAACTCAAAACGAATATTAAACTATAGGGCTGAAATAATAGATTTTAAAAATAAAGTGGCTGATTAAAATCATTTAAGACTTAAGGACATAAATTATAAGTTTTAAAGTTAAAAGGGCTGAAATAAATCATTTTAAAACTGAAGGGACTGTTTTAAACTATTTTAAAACTTGAGGGACTGAAATGGATAACTTGTAAAACTTGGGCTTAAAATCAAATGAATTCAACCTACAGGGACTGAAATAAAATGGTTTGATACTTAGGGGCTAAAATAAAAGAGAAGGGGCGACGCCCCCTTCTCCGCCAGCTGCTGCCGGCGCTTCAGCCGGCGAGGCGCCGCCGGCACGAGGCGGTGGTGAGGGCGGTGAGTGTGTGTGAAGGGAGAGGACTTTGAGCAATTTGGGGGCTGGAATCCGAGGTGAAACGAGGCTCAAATCGGGATGAAATTCCGGTATTAAATCTGGCGGCGAAGGGCTTAAGGTCGAGGTAAGTGCCGGGTTAGTCTATTCTTGGTTTATGGTTTGATTTGGGTGTCGATTTTGGAGTAGGGATGAAGAGGGTAGTGGCGGTTGTGGGGTCTAGGCGGCGGTGTGGTGGTGATGTGAGTAGCTGTGAATCTGGGCTCGGTGTTGTTGTTATCGTTTGGGTCTGTTGTTCGGTTGGGAGTCATGAAGGTGGTGGTGGCTCGATTGTGTTGAAGTGGAGATTGGGTGTAGGCTGTGAAATTTGGGTTCGACTCATGGTGGTTCGATTGGTTGGGTTTAGGCAGTGATGGTGGCGTTGGGCTTTGGGTTGTATTCCTTTGGGTTTTCGATGAGTGTTGGAGGTGGGGCAGTGGGTGTGCGATCGGAGTGATGGTGATGATTCCGATGGTTTGGGTGGCGATAGGGTTGGCTGCTGCTGGTGGAGATTCTGGCAGTGAAGACTGAGTGGTGGCAGTGGTGGAATTAAGGTCGGAGGGTCGTGGTTGTGATGATTTCTGATGGTGACGTTGGTCATGAATGGCGTGGGTTGGGCAAAAGTGGTGGTTGCCATTTGGGTGATGGTGGGATACTGATCGGAAGTTTGAGGCTCGACATTGTTTGAGGTTTACGGTGATGCTGTTGTGGTGATTCTTGGAGAGGCGGTGATGCCTGGAATGGGTATGTTGCGTGGTGTTGCAATTGGAGAGTTTTTTTTTTTTGGGTTGGAGGAATGAATTGTTGATGAGAAGGAATGAGGATTTTAATATGGCTGATTGTGGTATGAACATGGTAACTTAGGTTAAAATCTTGATTCATGGAAAATTGTGAGAATTTTGGAAACGAGTATCGATCGTGTAAGGAAAAACTTGGAAAATAAGTTATTGATTTAGTTGGGCCAAGAATGACTTATTGGGTTTTTAAATGGGCTTGAATGATTGGTAAAAACATTTGGGCTCGATAAGTTGGATTGGATTAAAACAATTGAAATTTGGACTTAAATATAATTAATACTTGGACTTTGAAAATAAACTGTGATATTGAAATATATTTGATAAAAATTAAAATTTGACTAAGTGTTTGAATAAATTAAATTTTCCACTTAACTGACTAGACGAGCACGCGTTTAAAAATAAAATAACTAAATGATGGGTAAGGTCGAAGCGACACGTTTTTAAAAATATTTATTTGAATAAAATCACGAAAATTCTCGGTCGCTACAACTCCATTGGTGATACTCATTAGAACTTGTTTGGTCACTTTGAGCTCCCCAAACTCTCTCATCCACGTCACCCTATAAAGTCTACAGTGCGATATTAGAGGTAATTCTAATTTTTCAACCACGGTGTTATCAACAAAATTAGTGAAGCACTTTCTATCAATTTCCAAACTACACACCTTATGACCCACATAACATCTAGTTTTGAAAATAGAACTCAGATCACCATCCATCCCTTTATGTGATTTCAAGAATTCAAGAAAACTCAAAATAAGAGGATTTGGACATTAAATAGCAAGAAGAATTTGATAGGAGTATTAAGATATTTAAGGGAATTCAAAGAAGTGGTTCTTGAATTTTGGATTGACCTTTTTATGTGGAATTTTCGAAATAAAAAATTTAGGCCCTGTTCTCTTTACTGTTTTGAGGTCAATTTCTATTTTTATTTTCGAAAATACTAAAAATGTGTTCTCTTTACAATTTTTGAAAATGCATTTTGGAAAACAAAAAAAAATTTGTACACAAAATGCCCAAAACCTCATTTTGGGCGTATTAAGTGTATTTCAACAAAAAAAAAGTTCAAAACGCGAAAAATGCATTTTGTTTTTTTTTTTTTTTAATTATCCTAACTAGAAACTAAGCTTAAAATAAGGATTTTTTTATTTTTTATTTAGAATTATCCTAACTTGGAATTAAGCCTAAAATAAAGTTTTATTGAATTCAATATCAACATTACCAAAAGTGGGAATTCTTGTTTTTATATTTCAAAAATTATCTTGATAAATGAACTCTGGTGGTTTTGAAAGGACTTACAATATTTTTTTAGACAAAGAGATGAAGTGCTAGATAGTTTATTCATTTTATTTGTTTTTCCCCCTCGTGTGAAGTGCTGGATAGTATTTTTTTTTCCAAAAAATATAGAGAATTTAATTTAATACACAAGAAAATTAATTAAAAATATTTTAAGTAGTATTCTGCAAAATTTCAAACAGAACGTGTTTTCCAGCTTTTCATTTTCAAAAAACAGTTTTCAAAAATAGCAAATCAAACTTGTTTTCAACAAATTTGAAAACAAAAAATAAAAACGGAAACATAAAATATTTTCGAAAATGAAAATACAATAAAAAATACAAACAGAACGCCACTTAAATTTTTTTTTTTTTTTATGATTTTCGGGATTAAAAACTCAAGAATATGAAGTACATGAAACAAAGACTCAAAATAAAAACAGGATATCAATAATTTTTATGTGGCAGACTCTATGATAAACACATAAAAATCAAACTAAGATAGAATAACCTAAATTCAGAGTCCAGCTCTGATACCAATGATGTGAACCCGTTCGGGGAACACGATGAAGTGCGAAAGAAATGCCGGAAAGTTCGAAATTCAGGTTGGAATGTAGACGAGAGAATCTTGACCCAAACATCACGACGTAAGAATTTGACGATACAGAAGAAAGAACCAAGATTTGCGAAATGCCACAAGGAGCTGTCAATTTCCTTGATAAGTTTCTAATTTTGAACGCCACAAATATTCATAAATATTTGATAAGTTCGGATGAATGCCACAAGAATCAATCTTGATAAGTTCTAGGAAAAATAAAAGAATCTACCTTTAATTTATTGAATCCTCAATAAAATGTTTATTAAAACAAAAACTAACTATTACAATAAAGAAAACTTGAATATAAAACAGTAAAAACGGACTAAGCTAACCCTAGCCGCTATAGAGGCACAGAATAATTAACATAATTAAAAATAGAAAATAACATAAAAAATGTAGAAGAACCCTAATCCGTATAGCTGCGCAGCCACTCAAGGTAAATTCTCGTGGCCGTGTAGAAGGCGTTTTTGCTCTCGGGTTATTCTAGATGTTTCGCGTGGCCACGGCATAATTATAATATGCGGTCGAGTGATTGTAACTCTAATACTTCATGATTTCTTGTTTGGATTGAATATTTGAATTTTCCCATCAAGCCCACTATGGTTCGCATCACAACATCATTAAATCAACAAATAAACTATGACTTTTAACAAAGACCAAATGTGCATCACAAGAATTTTTCAAGAATTAAGATATGCAATTTGACAAACACCTTGTGTACACCTCCAAATCTCTTTAACAATTTGAAAAAATTTCACAAATAAACTTTCCCACAACATAATTTAAACCACAAATATCCATGCTTATCAATTGCAAGTAAGAAACTAAAGAAAATTTGCAAAATATAAAAGTTGCCTTTTGTACTCCTTTTTATGATATGGTGGCTTCCAATAAATGTAATAAAATTGAAGAAAAAGATGTAAAAACTAATTTTTTTTGTTCTTTTTAAAGGAGTTTTAGTAGTAGATACTTATTTAAAGATGAAGAGAGTTAGGACAATATGAAGTATGGGAGAAAGAGAGAAGAAGAGAGAAAGAGTAGGGTTTGAGAATGAGATGAAATTGGAGATAAAACTTATAAAAACATTTTTTTTTTTTAATAACGCGGAGCCTCAACGGTGTGATAGCAATGCCTTGGCACTACGAAACTGAAAAATCACCGAAACACGATCCTTAAAATTCACCCCGGTGCCTAGGCGCTAGACCTTAGCGCCTAGGGGCCAGGTCTCGGGTTTATAAATATATATTTTCATTTTTTTTTTATTTTTTGGTAACCCCTTGCTTAAATACCATACAAACCATTTTATAACCTCAAATCTCTTCCGAACCTGTATTTTCAACTCCAAGCTTGATGAATGATCTATAAAAACACATGAAAAACATTAAGGGATGATATAAAATCAAATTTCTAAGTAATTTAAAAAAATGAAGAAAGCTTGAGTTGCCTCTCAAGAAGCACTTCTTTAATGTCATTAGCTTGACTAACAATTTGCATCATGGAACTTTGGGGGGGAAACAAATCTTTTGATGCCTTGCTCATTCTTCTTCTTTTGACTTTGATCCACTCTTTGTTGAATCTCCAAGTTGTAACATTGCCTCCTCCATGGTAATAAGACTTTCCTATTCCATACATTTCAAAATCAACTATGTAGACTTCTTCTCCCTCATCAGGTTTAATCACAAATTCAATTTTTTGGCAGTAGATGAAATCAAAAGAATCATTAATCGCTACTTCATTTGGTTCCGTTGTGAATTATTCATCCTCTTAAAGCTCTTCAATAGTCGATATTTCTTTGGATTGAATAGTCGGTTCCCAATCCAAATCTATAGGCAAGGATCATTTTTTCTTTTCAACTTTTTTTAGCATATTATATCCCTACCTTTTAAATTCTAACCAATAGCTATAATCTCCCATACACATCTTGCTATCATCTAACTTGACAAGTTTATTATAATATTTTGCAAGTACCTTCTCGTTAAATAGAGAAGGACCATCTCCCTTAAGTATGATATCCTCATTCCAATCAACAAATACATAATCTTCCATAAGCATGTAGTTTTCATCAAATTTGTCAATTACTTGTTTTCGACATTTTAAATATTGAATAAACCTCATAAGCTTTAACCTCCAAGTATCATTACATGTATACAAACATTTCCAAGTATAATGCATCACATAACAAAGCTCACAATATATATCTTCTAAAAGCATATCAATATCATCCATGCCGAGATTACTTATTGTAATTATTTTGCTCCCTTGCAATTGTTCGAATAAAGCATGTACTACTAAATAATACATGGAAAAAGAGCAAACAAATGAGAGGTCAAGGTGGGTAGCAAAAATTTACAAAATAAAGAAAACTAAATTAAAAAAAAAAAAAAAAGCTAGTTAGTAATAGTATTAGTAAAAATCAAATAAAATAATCCTCGGTAGCGGCGCCAAAAACTTGTTGTGTGATTTTATAATTGTAAGTGTACGATGTCAAGTTTTGTAATATAATAGTAAAATGGGATGTCAAACCACAGGGATTCTAATTTAATTTTATACTAAGTACTATAATTGAATAGTTCTTATTTTATCTAGAAAAGTCAAATAATAAGATCAATGGTTTTAAACTATTCTAATCATGACTATAGTGACGAATTCAACAAATAATTTCAAGTTCAAAGATAAATAAGATGAGAAAGCCTAGGATTTGATTTCACTAACTATCGAATATGATTCACAATTATCATGTTATCTATAATCAACCTTCAAATGTTTATAAGCAAAAAAGTCAATTGTATTTCTATCCCTCTCTTGAATACTGTCTAGAAATTAATCCTAAATTTTAATTCCAATATCTCTATTCCGAATTAAAATAAAAAATTTATCAAGTTCATAGTTCTTTTATGGAGTAAGCTTCATAGATTCTATACTTTCTCTCTCTCGAAATCTATAAAATCTACGTTGTGTTAATCTTATGATCGTTCCTAAATTCCCCTCTCTCGAGTGCCGGAATTGACTAACATCTACTCATTCAATTAGTGACCAATTAATTGAAAGCATTAAAACACATATAAACGTAATGGAAAATTTCATAGAAATAACTAAAATAAATTCAAATCATATACTCAAGATATGGCTAAACATACCATAGAAGAATAATTTAGTTCATGATAAGAAACATAAAATCTATACAATTCAAAGAAACAACATAAAGAAGAGAATAGAAAAAATCTGCGTTCTCTTTATGTTTCAGTTTCATGTTTTCATTTTCGAAAATGTTTTATGTTTTCCATTTTCTGTGACTTTTTTCGAAATTGCTGAAAACGCGTTTGGTTTGTTATTTCTGAAAACTGTCTTCGAAAATGAAAAACTGGAAAACGCACTCTGTTTAAAATTTTGAAGAAAATTATTTCTGTATACTTGTAATTATATTGTTTGTGAATATAAATGAAATAAAGATATCATATTTGAGTTGCACAACAAAAATAAATGAAATAACCTCTATCACACAATTTGGTTATACCAAAAAATGTTCAAAAATTCATATTACCCTTCTAAAGTAATCGTTCCACATTTGGGTAGTAATTTTCTCTTCTAAAGTAATCTTTCCATTTAATACTTTATATAGATACATCCTTCTAGTAAGTACTCATAACGTTTAAAATTTAAGTTTCAATAAAATTTGCAAAAATTAATTTACGTTAATTAATGATGTCCTTACAAAATAAGTTTCTACAATACAAAAGTAAAAAATAAGTGTTTATTAATTAAGCACATGATACATCATCAGAAACATGGTTGAATTTGGAGTTCGACGCAAAAAACAGAGTGCAATTTGGAGTTGTACATCAAAAGTTATACATGTTTGAAGACAATAACCTATAAAGCAAATACAAGAATGACTAAATTGAAAGAAAAGTAAATTTTGTGAACTAATGTGCAACAAAATCTAAAGTTGAGGGACCTAAGTTGCAAATAAATTAGGGTATTTTCGAAAGAAATTTCAAAATTTGAGGATTAAAATGACAAGTTTTGAAAATCAGGGACCAATAATGTAATTAAAAATGACAAATTTTGACAAATTTCAAATTTTTTTGATTATTTTAATTTTTTTTTTAAGCGGAAAACGTTTTCCGCGTTTTCCACTTAATAGGTATAAATTTCGAAAAACGCGGAAAATCACGTTTTCCATTTCTTTTACAAATTTTGAAAACGTTTTCGAAATTTTTTTCGAAAACGGCGCAAGAGAACGCGTTTTCCACGTTTTCGGAAATGAAAAACGGAAAACGGCTGGAAAACGCCAAAGAGAACGCAGCCTTAGTTTTTGGATAGATCCTCAATATTCTTCCTTCATGTTGTTCTACCCTCCCTTTGATTTCTTGAATCTTTCCCCCTTTTGACTCGTTCAATCCCCCTCAAACTGTGGTCTTTAGGTTTGTATCTATAGTATTTTGAAGTCTTAGAAGAGTTAGGGTTGGATTGGACTATTAAAAACTTGAAATCCAGACTTAAGCAGCGGCACGGGGCCTAGGCGCTAAGATTTTGCAAATTTTCGATAATGGGGCATCGCCTCGGCCCTGCTTCGAAGCTATTTGATCTGTTGACTAAATTTCAAATGTGCATAACTTTTTATCTACAACGCAGAATTGTGCTCTATTTTTTGTATTGAATTCCAAATTCAATTATCTTTCTAATGGTATATTATAGGCCTCATGAAGTTGTCTATAGAAAATGTTGTGCACTAGTTTTTTCACATGCTCCGCACATAACTTTCGCGTTTTGCTCCAATATCTTCCAAATTCATGTTTTAACCTAAAATAACCAAACAAATGCAAAATTAAGAATAAAAAACTTAAGAAGACTCATTATTATTCACTTTTGATTCTCTAAATAAGTGTAAAATTACGCTTATCAATTATTATCTTTATATAAGACTATTTCTATCTTATATTCATCTTGATTCACTCCTATAAATATAAGAGGAAAACTTAAATATCTTTTTATCTCAAGGTTATATCTTAATTAATCTTTAAAGACATATTTTTGGCGTAACTCATAATCTTGTAGATGACTATCAAATTGGGCATCTACATGGTTTTTATATGTTCATGTATCTATAAGGGCATCTCCAACCATACTCCAAATTTGGGGTAAAATCTCAAATTTGAGGTAAAATCATCTCCAATGGTACCTCAAATTTGGGGTTGTGAATAGTGTAAACCCAAATTTGGGATTACACTATTCACAACCCCAAATTTTGGGTTGCCTTTTTTATTTACCAAATTGTCATTTTTATATTTAATTTAAATGTCAAAAATTCATAATTAGTCCAATGATTTGTTATTATAGTAATAATTGTATTTGTAAATATTATAATAATTATTATTTAATTTGAAATCTTATCTCGTGTTCCTTGTATTTTCTAGGCGAAATATATTTTGTTAATTCATCAAAATTTTAATGTATTATAATTATTATTATTATTATATTATTTGTTATTTTTCTTGAATGTAACTTTTTGTGGAGATTTAAAATTTATTTATTGATATGTATATATGTACAATTTTAATTGAATAAATAGATAAGAGGACACCATCTTGGGATGGGAGATCTGGACTCACCCCCAAACCTGACAAAAGTCTATAGAGAAAGTTCCTGTGTTCTTTATTTTTATTTTTCATTGGAATCCAATCTCAAATGAGACAGACTGAGTAAAATGGCCACCAAAAAATGAGGGTGACACCTCTGTGGAAAAAGGCCACCAACTTTCATTCCCAAACAAAATTAAACAACCCCTGAAAAAGCTGAAAGCTCCTCCTTTCTGCTACCTTTCTCCTTCCTCCAATAAAATCCAAAGATCCTTTTCTCTTCTCCTTCATTAGCAGTTTTTTTATTGTAACCAGACAACACTAGTTCATAAATTTTGAACTCTTTTTCCCTTCAATCAAAATTGGTTTTAGTCTTTACTAATTTGTCATAATTTTTTTGGGCTTCTCTTTTGGGGAAAATGCAATCAGAGAGTTTGGAGGAGGTACGATCGGTTGCTGAAGCTACAGATACGAGAGGGAAACATAGGATTTCTGCTGAATTGAAGAGACTTGACCAAGAAACTCGTTTCTTTGAGGTTGTGTTTGATTTCTGTTATATTTTTATTTGACCTTTGACTTTGTTTTCAAGATTTTATTTTTGTTCTTTGATTATATGTCCTTCTTGATTTTGACTGCCCGTGGAGAAATCTTTTGGTGGGTCTTTTAGTGTTATGGCTCATCTTTTTGTTGGTGTTAATGCTGTTTTACATTGAATTCTTTTTGTTCGTGGTGCAAGGCACAAACAATCAAAAGAATGCGTTTATTATGTTTTTGAGTTAGTGGTAGAGTTTGATTTGAAATTGTTGATGTAAAGTAGTGGAGAACTTGTTCGGCCTTCTCTGCTTGGGCTGTCTGGTGATGGGGAATGTGCTGTTATGGAAGACTGATGCAAAAATGATAGCCACGTCAAATTGTGTTTTGAGAAAAGTTATATGTTCTTGATTATGTGTTTTGCAAGTGGTTTGGAACGACTTGTTGTCAAACTTCTTTGGGACTCGTGTCTCAGAATATTAGCCATTAGGTCTTTCTAGTTTTTGATTGGTGGGTATGATTTGCTGTGCCTATCATGCTTCTGCCAGTTTACATTCCATAGATTGGGCATCCTTTTTCCATTTGGCAAGGAAAGCTATGAAAATTTAGCTGGACATCTTGAGTTGACAGCTAAACTTGCACTTGCTTGTGTGTTTGACATACTTTGTCGTTAGTATCATGAGCGTAGCCTCCTAAACTGATGCCTCCTCCCGTGAGCTCAAGCATCTCTTATGGATTGTGCTCATTGGGACATGGGATTGACACTTTACTTTTGAATGAGCTTGGCAATTTTATGGCTTGGTTCACTTATCAACTTTAGCTTATATTGCCACGTGGGATCGACTTGGTCCTCAAATGCCAGGTCATTCTTGAATACAAAACACGTTACTTTCCTTCATCTGTATAATAATACTATAATGTTAATTTACATTAGGGTTCAGTAAGTTGAAGTCTCTTGCAATTAACCAATGTTGATTTAGGGGATTGGTTTATCTGTATTAAGTTAAGACTTGGACATTTTTTAATCTTGCTGATATTAGGAGGTTCAGATGGCAAAAAAGAGAACGAATTAATCATCTTTGCTAACCATGTCATGCCACACCAACCCATCCCACCACTGCCAAGGCACTCTATTCCTGCAGCCAACATCAAATGTGTTAGTCAGTCCACGGCTACCCCAACTTGTTAGTTTGCCTCAATTGCAAGCCTTAACCATATCACGTGCCATCTTATCTTACATTTCCAATGCCATACTTCAAGCTTGGCATTAGGGCCCATGGACGTAATGGAGGATATATATCTAGAACATTATCTAGATTTCTTATGGCAGATGTGCATTTCAAATGGTTGCAAGAAGATGTTCATTGTTCTTTCAACTAAAATGGACATAAATTTGAAGGGGAGACATCATCTGTACTTGTAGCATCCAAAGAAGAGTCACAAAATGATCATGCCAGACCATAACAAATCTACAAAATAACAATTCCCAGCAATATGTAAACAATCGACGAATGTCTTGGATGCAATCTCCACAGATGTGGCTGACTATTTCAGGTTGAGGATGTGTTGTTAGGGAGAACTTCAATACACTCCTTGAAAAATACTCTGGAAATGGCAGCTTGAACCGAAGTACTGGATTGGTAGATTCAAAAGTTTTGTTACTTGCTTAGAACACACATACTTAGATTATATTTTATTTTTGAATAAAAGAGCTGAGTACCGTAAGAACTTCGTTTCTTTTGACACAGATTTCAATTGCTGGATGGATGGTTGAAGATTTCATGATAGTAGTGTTTTTTTGGGGTGGATAGTGAGATTGTAAGGGGTTTATTGGAGGCAGCTTTTTCTTTATTTTTTATTCCTCTTGTTTCACTCAAATTAATTAATTACTCATTTTTTGTTCAAAAAATGTGAACATGTTAGAAAAGAAGGGTTTTGAACAAAGATGGAGGAAGTGGATATGGTGTTGTTTGTCTTAGAAAAATTTCTCGATAATGATCAATAGAAAATCGAGAGGTAAATTTGGTGTATCTAGATGTTTAAGACAAGGTGACCACTATCACCTTTTTATTTATTTTAGTTGGAGATGTGTTGAGTGGAATGGTGAATAGGGCTTGTGAGAAAGAGATGATAGAAGGTTTCGAAATAGGTAGAAACAAAATGAGAGTCTCAGATCTTCAATTTGCGGATGATAGCATCTTCTTCTTGGAAAATAAGGGTGAAAGCATCGGAAATTTAATGAAAATTTTGGACATGTTCTCAAAAACGGCAGGACTTAAGATAAATTTGGCAAAAAGCACAGTGGTGGGTATAAATTTAATGGAGGAGAAGATTGAAAACGTAGCAAAAAATTGGGGTTTTGTTAAGGGTGCTTGACCACTAAATTACCTTGGACTATCTTTTTTTTTTTTTGGGGGGGGGATCCAAATTCTTTTTCTTTTTGGGACCCGGTGAAAGAAAGAATAGCTAAAAGATTAGAAGGGTGGCATAGATTTTTTTTTTGTCACGAGGTGGGAGACTTATTCTTTTGCAATCGGTATTGGGAAGCCTTCTCACATATTTTATGTCAATTTTGAAAACGCCTGTGAAGGTGATTAATGTAATTGAGAAAATGATAAGAGATTTTTTTTGGAAAGGAAAATGTGAGAAACATAGTGACCATTTAGTCAAGTGGGAAATATTAACAAAACCAAAACAATATGGTGGTTTGGGAATTGGGAACCTACATTTGAAGAACATGGCCTTATTAGGAAAATGGATATGGCGGTTTCCCAAAGAATCGGAATCACTTTGGCAATCCATCATTCTTATTCGGTATGGCCTTCACTCAAATGGATGGGATGCAAATACCAAAATGAACTCTACTCTTCGGGCACAGTGGAGATCCATCGCAAGAATTCAGGATGAATATATGGAAAACACCAAATTTGTTGCTAGCAAAGGTGATAATATTCGGTTTTGGCTGGATAAGTGGATAGGCCACCAACCGCTTCAAGAGGTATTCCCTAGACTTTTTCGATTATCAAATAACAAAATTGCACTCATTTGTGATGTTTTTTCATTCCAATCCTTTTCTAGCCCGGTTTGGAACCTTGTTTTTTTTTTTTTTTAGAAATTTGAGTGATAGAGATACCAATGAATTCACTTCCCTTTTGAGCCTTCTAGAAAACGCCCACATTGACACATCTTCATCGGATAAAAGATTGTGGAATGTCCATCCCTAGAGATGCTTTTCTTGCAAATCTTTCTTATATACACTCCTTCACCCATCATGCGATTCTATTTTCCCCAATTTAAATTCATTTGGAAGATTGTGGTACCCTCGAAAGTTAAGGTGGCGTTCTGTTTGTATTTTATTTTGTATTTTCATTTTCGAAAATGTTTTGTATTTTGTGTTTTCATTTTTGTTTTCAAATTTGCTGAAAACGCGTTTAGTTTGTCATTTCTGAAAACTGTTTTTAAAAATGAAAAGCTGGAAAACACGTTCTGTTTGAAATTTTGCAGAACACTATTTAAACTATTTTTAATTAATTTGCTTGCAGAATACTACTAACTCCAACTCAAATTTCCTTTCACAATATACTAAAAATATGGTTACATGCAACACACTAATGTGAGCATTAAAAGTCTATATTAACACAGCTTGGTCAGGTTCGGAACTTGAGAAAACTCTACTTCTATTAAAATCTAGAAAATGCAAGTTCTTTCAAAACCACCAGAGTCCATTTATCATTGCATTTTTTTGAAATATAACAACAAGAATTCTCATTTAATTTTTTTTTGTAATGTTGATATTGAATTCAATAAAACTTTATTTAAACTAAGTTCCAAGTTATGATAATTCTCAAAAAAAAAAAAAAGAAAAAAAAAATAAAAAATAAAAAATTCCCAAAACGCGTTTTCTGCGTTTTGGACATTTTTTGTCGAAATACACACAAAACGCCCAAAACGATGTTTCGGACGTTTTCCGTTTTGTTTACAAATTTTTTTTTTGTTTTCCAAAATGCGTTTTCGAAAATGGTAAAGAGAACGCGTTTTTAGCGTTTTCGAAAATAAAAACAGAAAACGACCTCAAAACAGCAAAGAGAACAGGGGCTAAAATTTTTTGCTTAGTTGGTCTCTTTGATAAAGGTGAATACTTGTGATTTGTTACAATAAAAAAGGACGTATTTGTACATATCCCCCATCATATTGCATTATGTGCAATAAAGCGGAGGAGAACATTGACCATGTGTTACTTCATTGTGAGATTGCTAAAGGCATTTGGGGCAGAATTTTGTGTTTGTTTGGCAAAGTGAATGCACTACAAAGAAGATGGGCTGAAATGATAATGATAAAATGCTCTTTTGGGGGAATAGAAAGCAAAAAAGGGAGATATAAAAGTTGATTTTAATGACATCAGCTTGGACACTTTGGACTTAAAGAAATCGGAGGATTTTCGATAATTTCAAGAGTTCTTTGGATGATATTTAGATTGTGTTTG
Organism: Ligustrum vulgare; assembly: GCA_963555705.1. NCBI lineage: Eukaryota > Viridiplantae > Streptophyta > Magnoliopsida > Lamiales > Oleaceae > Ligustrum > Ligustrum vulgare. The sequence continues at coordinate 19,464,299 of OY743188.1, forward strand.
ATAGCACCATTTTCCATGGAAAATGTCACATTAAAGAAAACATTTTCCACCCTAATTGTTTGATACACTACATTTTTCCTAGAATTGAATTCCATGGTACAATATTTTAAAGCATGTTTTATCCTATTTTCCATGGAAAATTGAATCTAGTGAGTTGGTGGTTTTTATTTTCCATGAAAGTTGGAAAACCTTGAAATTCTTTTCCATGATAAAGAATTGCTATCAAACACAACCATACTTTTAGGGATGGCAATTCTCTGCCCTTACTTGTACCAGGACGAGTCCTACTATTTTTTAAAATAAGATAAATCGTAAAAATGACAAGTTGAAAACTCTCTTCCTATGTTCAGGCTTGGGACCGACTACTCGATTTAATTTTCAAGTAGACGGAGTTAAAATTGTACATGAACAACTTGTTATGTGTACAATTTTCTTTAAAAAAGTAAAAGAAAATATTAAGAAAATAACAAAATTTGATTATATATTAAAAATAAAGATCATTTACCTGACTACTTGTAATTTTGGCCTACTTACTTTGTATATGAAAATAGGCATTCTGTCAATCATTGACGCACATTACCACTTCCAAAATGTCTTCTTTGAGTCTGTTCCTGACTTTGGAAAGAGTTCAGTGCAGACTCCGAAGCTACCGTGCTAATCGGAGGTGTTAGTAGATCTTTTTCAATGGCAGAAACGATTGGATATGTCTGTTCGTTCGCCAAAATTCAAGCAAATCAAACTGTAAATATTTCGCAGGTTCTGTTTCCTAAGTAATTCATGCTTAAAATAATTTTTAATTCTCCTGGTGTTGCAACGAGACCATATGGTCTAGATTTTGATATTTGATGAAAGACATGAGGCATACTTGAATTACCTTGTGTATCCCTAATTTCTTCTCATAGATTTACTAGTTTCACTTCGTCTTCTCAAAGTGAAGCAGAACAAGTTGGTGCAAAAGGTGCCCAACTAACATTAGCATCCAATTGTGTTGCATACGAGTCATACATGTTCACTAACGTGCCTTCTAAATTATTGTATGTGATAGGTGAATTTAACGTGTTACTGATTTCACTACCTCGTCAATATCTTCTAGAATGATAACTTTGTTGAGACTGAAAAATTCATCGTGAAAGCGAGATTGTGGTGTTTTCGGTGATTGTTTGTGGGACAAATTCTCAACAAATTGACCAGTATCCATTTGTGTGTATGTTGAAATTTGAAAAAAGAATAAAAAGCAATATGATTGTAGTATGAAAAATTAAAGATGAAATGTGTAGTAATTGAGAATTGAATTAGAATATAATTAAACATAGTGGAGAGTAGATAATAGTAAGGTTGATTGTGAAATTGGAGTGAATATGTTGGGAACGCCAACAATCACTTAAAAATTGTTGTGATCGTTATTTCAACAGTCACAACATTTTAAAAAGTGACTGGTTGGTCACTAATTGAGCCCGCAAGCCACGAGCTTGTCTTGCTCGGCTCATTTTTTTACGGTCAACTCAAGCTCGTAGGCCAAGCTGCTCGTCCCTATTGCCCCGGCTAGACCCTATTTTCATTTGTACATACTGTCCTATAAATATCTTTGTTTTCCTTATTTTGGCATACCCTATTTTTATTTACATGACTCACGATTTGCCTACAATATCATGGCAGCAATCTCAACAATTAGATGTTTAGAAGCAGTTGATCTAGAAACCACAATCTATATCAAAGTGGCCCGGGTTCTCGTTCTCTCTCTCTCTCTCTCTCTCTCTCTCTCTCTCTCTCATAAGACTTTACATTTGAAAATAATCAAACTTCGTTCATGATAGATTTTTTTTTGCAGTGGCTTTCAGAAGAACTTGCATTGTGTATGTTTAGAACAAGCTCATGGTTATGTGCAAAAGTAGATGATTATCTTAGGTAGTTTATTGATGATATATTCATTAGTGGAAGTTCATGTTTTTAAAATGCATATTATAGTTAATGTATGTCAACTTCTTGTGTGTCCACCATTAAATAAAACATATGCTTATATTATTAAAATTTTCTGTTTGTCAACTTCTTGCTGAATGCTAGGATGGTAAGACCTATGCTGTTGCCCTTTTTTGATAATAAGATGTATATATGTGCAGATAGATATCACTTGAATTTTATGCTCATACAATGCATGTACGACATGTATAAAATAAAATAAAATTTAAAAAGAGCATTGATGGATGAAATAATGGGTTGCACTATTGTCTTCAATACCCTATTATGTCAAGTTACATTAAGATACACTTCATATTGTAAGATCTGTAAGCATCGTGCTTAGATTGGAATAGTATGATATTTTTGTTAAGACATTTTATAATTAAATTATTGATTTCAGCACTCAAACCACTTGATTTTTCTGCATCTGCTGGTATGTGGGTAAATTTAGAAAAAAAAAAAAAAAACACATGATTCTTTCTTTTAATATGGTACTTACACATGTATATCATGCAAGACTCCCTTAGTAAACATATTAATTGTAAATCCATATTTAATAGTTACGTGGAAGTCATATGAGAAACGTGAAGTTTATTGCATAAATGTGGAATGTTGACCAGGTTAACCTTTGCATAAGTCTAATAATCCAAGTGGTTAGGTATTTTCGTCGTTGATACGCCGATGCTACAGCAGAAAGCTTCCTCTAGTTTAAGATCGTGCAGACTGTGTCTCCATATGGTTATGTAATAGATAGAATTGAGATGATCAAGTGTTAAAGCTCATTTGGCGCATGACACTATTTTTTGGGGTTTCTTTGTTGTTACGTATGATTTATAAACGTACTCCCTTGTTAGCAGAATGCACACTGTGATTCATCAAGAATTTTATAATCATTACAGGAAGAACTGGAACAGCTTGATAAAATGGAGAACGCATCAGCTGCTTGCAAGGAGTAAGTAAGAGAAGATACTTAGCCTGTGTTCGGTAAAATTTGTTTATAATCGGCACGGATTTCAAAATACTTTTTTAGCCACACAAATTTTTTCTCTCCATTTTTTAATCACAAATTCTACCTCGAAAACACAAATAACACTAATCATTACGTGTTATAATCATTCCCGAACACAAGCTTCATTCCGGAACACGGGCTTAGATGACCTACTAATTATCTGCTTTTCACATTTCATTTACCGAATTTAGTGTTCTTTACAGAATGCTGGCGAACGTTGAAGCCAAGCCGGATCCACTACTCCCACTGTAAGATTTCTTGTTCTACTTTTTATATGATTCGCGAGTGCTTTGTGCAATCGTCGTTGTACTAAAAGGGCATCTTTGGTATGCAATACGGAACAAGAGTTTCAACTTCATTTTTTTTATTTTTTTATTTTTAAGTACTGCCCGTAACTGTTGAATCCACTTGACATGCTAAAACAGTAGTTATTTTTATGTGCCAGAACGAATGGTCCTACAAATCCCTCCTGGGATAGATGGTTTGAAGGACCACAAGATTCCTCCGGCTGCAGGTGCTGGATATTATGATAGTTCCAAGATTGGACAGAATGTACAAGGAAATGCAGTGCTCCATTGTGCAGAAAATGATAATTTTCTTTGTTTTTACTCAATCAATATCCTGAAAACTCGGATTTTGGGGCGATGTATTGTTAACAGATGTTCGATCACGAGTGGCATTTTGTGCAGACGACAATAATTTTTTTTTTAACACCGATTTAATTTCCTTTGGAAAATATTTCTGACATGATTACTAATGCGGGCCTACAAGAGGATTTTTTTTTTTTTTTTTTTAAGCAACAAATTTCATTGAGTAATAATAAGAGATATTTTTAAGTGATATTGTGATGTAGCATACATTTATAGGGTAATAATTATAAATATTCAGCACTTACTTTTTCATCACCCGATGAATATGCGTTACATTATAATGTCACTTAAAAATGTCTCTTATTAATATCACCATAGAATTATTGAGTTCCATTAGTCAATATTGCCATAAGCAAACGGTGCAAGAAAGGGCAGAATACCATGAACCTAGTTTGTATTGACAGAGTTAAAAACGGCAAAAGAAGCTATACGGCGGGTTACTATTTCCTTCCACTGAAAATAAGGCAACACGTGCTGCATGGAAAATTTCTAACGAAACATCAACAATATGATCCAAATATATTGTATAAAACTCAGTTTAACACTTAAATTGGAATCACTAAACATAAAGTTAAGATACTAATAAATTTGTCTCAATAAATTAATATAAAGTTCAACCTTAAAATTTAAGCTTTCAAATTTATTGTTTGTGAAATAAGAATAACATTTTCATAAACCATTATTTTCTTAATAAAAATAGAAGCTGAGTTGTAAATAAATTTTGTGAGGAAAAAGCTTAGTGTACAAAATTCTGTACTTACACGATACTCACTCTAGCAGTGAACAGTGACTTCACTGTTCAATGCTACAGTGATGCTACAATATGTATCCTGTAAGTACAGAATCTGTACATATAGCATTTCTGATTTTGTGAAGTGTTAATTGAACTAATACATAATATTTTGAGTAAAATAAATATTTCCTTTTCTTACAAAAAATAAAATAAAATATATTGGCGAGCAGTTCAATTTAACTTCAAGAGATTTTTAACTATAGAAATCTAAATCGAACTATTTCCAAGTGGTTTGGAACTGAAACATTTATGGATCCACATGAAACCATACAACACTTCCTAAACTGTAGTTTCAATTCAATTCGATAGATCGATGTTTTATTACACAAAACAACCCCCCAGTGGTCTCGAACCATACCCTCAAACCTCAATCTATTGTTCCTTAGTCTGCATCAGTATTCAACTTCAACATGCCCATCAATGGTTATAGCAACCCAATTGTCCCACGTTCGGAACCTTTGTATCTCATTTGTAAAGTTGTAGAGCTAATTTATTGTCAAGTCTTTTTTTTTTTTTTTCGGGGGAGGGGGGGTGTCCTAATAAAGGTCTGTTTAGGATTTGTATGCTTGTAAAATTCCATTAAGTAATTGGAATCCAAGGGATGTTTAAAAACTTGTCTTATTGTAAAATTTCATTAAGGAATTGGAGTCCTGATTAAGTTAATTTTGCTCAAATTATCTTATAAATTGGGAACGATGCTTAGGCTTTTGTATAACCATCAAAAGGAGAAAGAAATGTTAAAGATGATAGGTGTGCAATTTTGTTTGTTAGGGTGCGTTTGGTACGCTAAGTTTTCCATGGAAAATATGATTTTCCAGATAATTTTCCAACTTTACGCTGTTTGGTTGCCTAAATTTTTCATGGATTTCATTTTTCCACTTGCCTCGAAATCCGGTATTTTCCTTGTTTTGAATGAATTCGTTTTCCAAGGGGGTGGAGGTTTTATTTTTCATGAAAAATCTTATACCATTTTCGTTACGTTTGATCATTTTTGTTGTTATTAATTGATTTTATTTTTTTATAAAAATTAACATTATTATTATTAAGTACAAATGTGTGAAAAAATAATTTTTTTATTAAAATAGATAAATTTTACTTTATTTTTCATGAAAAATAATGTCAATCAAACAACAAAAGTTGAAAAATTCCCTACTTTTTCCATCTAGAAAATTAAACCAATCAAACACATTAAACTTTCAATTCTCAGGAATTCAATTTCCTAAAATTCAATTTCCTGAAATTCATTTTCTTTCCACCCAAATTCCACATTCGTTATCAAACGCAGCCTTATAGTAAATTACTGCACCAAGAAGACATGATCTAGTACTACATTGAGACAACATTTTTAAATCTTGAGTGCCTTTGAATTAAGACTGTGTTTGTTTCGTTACATTTGTGGATGATGTAACTAGGTTTTTTTTCTTTTCTTTTTTTTCACATTATTAGAATCATAAATTAGTTCATATTATTTAGGATTATTATTTAGGATGACTTATTTACAAATTCTTTATTTTAAGGTGACGGTCCTTTTTAAGATTAAACTAGTAATCTCACTTGTGCGATACACGAAAGATATAATTAACAATTATTTATTGAATAAGTAGTAAAAGTATAATGTTAGACATAAATTATGTATTCATATATAATGAAAAATACTCAAAAAGTAAAATATAAAATTACGATTTGCATATTTCTTTTAATAGCTAATTGTTCATTTTCTAATTTTCTTAGTCTATTTAGGCAAAGTAAGATATGAACATGTGACTTATTCTGTACTTGACAATTTTGATTTAATGATTATTTAATGACTGAAGTCGAACTTTCGGTCTTTTGATTTCTAAAAGTTGAAATATTTACAATTTTCAAATCGTAAAATGAAATAAAGAGGTTAATATACATTTACAGAATTAATTTATCGACTCCCGGTAATTGATATCACTTATTCGTATAGAATTGATTATTCAAAAATAATTTTTTTCAATATTAATTCTCAACCACACATTCTTTAAAACTCATTTTCCATAATTACACATACTATTATTGTGCATGTTAACCATATTCTATTTTTAAATAGAATGATTTTGCTAACACCTTCTATTTTACAAATTGAACCAATGAGTTTATCGGAACCTAAAGTTGTAGAAAATTAAATGATTTAATTGAATTTATTTAGAAAGATCGAATATTTATTATTTCTTTCAATTTGATAAGAAAAATATTCAAAAATAATCATTTATGTCAAATTGAATTTAGGTATAAAATTATATGTATGATTATATGACTTAAATGAGATAAATTAAAGAGATTGGATGTTGGAAAAAACAAAAAATATAAGTAAAACTTTTACATTTAGTATTTAAAACGATTTTACGAATGATATATTTAGAGTTCGTTCTCATTTCTTAGTTTATATTAAATTTCTCGTTGAGATCTTGAATTTGACACACATATTACATATTTTTCGACTTCAAAATAATGAAATAATTATCAAAAGAAAAAATATATAATTTGACTTATTATAGATATATTTTTTTTTCATAAATCCATAAATCATTTATTACATACATTAATTGAACTTTCCTAATTCAACTATTAAAATAAATTGACAAAAATAAGAAATTTCTTAAAATGACATGTGAAAATGAGCGGAAAATTATGTGCGTAAAATGGTGACCATTATCCTATTATTTTATATGGATAGATTATTCATTATAGCATTAAGCAAAAACAAGTTTCATTACATGATATCAGTCCAAAATCCGTACACACTTTTCCACAACAGTACATAAAAGAAATTTACTTCCATGCTCTTATAAGAGATTAGGAATGCCAATGGGTCCACCCTGGACCCGTGAGTGCCACACCCCGCCCTACCCTTCGCGACCTGTGAAGTCACGAGGTGGGTCGAGGCTACCCTCCTATCCCGTTATCGTCCATATTATACATATTTTTTTCTCTTTTATTTTAATAGATTGCCAGGTCTGAAGGATGAGACCTCCTTAGAAATGGCAAAAAAACCCGATCCGACCCGAATCGACGGGTACCCGTCCCTAATGGGTGGAAAAAAACTCGCCCTGCGGGTTGGCGGGGCGGGTACGGGTTTTGGCCGCCCCGATTATATTATTTTAAATAATATATTAAAGAAAAACAATAAAAAAATGTCGAAAAAATAAAATTAAAAATTAAAAAATAGAAAAAAAATTAAACGGGTCAGTAAACGGGGCGGCCGACCCGACCCGCCTCGACCCGAAACTCGCGGGTCGCGGGACGGGTTTGGGTTTAATAAAATTTGGCGGGGCAGGGCGCGGGTCGGGGAGACCCGACCCGTTGCCATCACTAGACCTCCTGCCACGAGGCGTGGGCCCTATTATTTGGGGGAGGGCACCCTAATAGGATCGGGGCCAACGGGTCTCGAGTCAGCATGATATTTTTGTCATCCCTATAAGATTGCAAAATTTATTTTTTTGAGTGTTCTAAAGTCAGAGCATATATCAAGTTTTTGTTTGGTTTTCATTAAAAATTTCTCTTTTTTGTACAGTACTCAATTTCAATCATTCATTAAAAGTCAAACACCACAATATTTGACTTTTCAACCAAATTCCAACCATTTATTCTTCTAAATATCATTATTCATTTCAAAAAAAAAATCTTTTTAAACAATATCAAACACACTCAAGGATCAATAACACAAGAATAAGCATTTATCAACCGTGGGAATCATCATTTAACTACACTTGTACAAAAACCCGAGTGCGATAAACAAAGAGCAATACATTATAGTAAAAAATAATGATGGGATTTGATGTTCAACGACGAAAAAATGGAGATGTCTCACATTCTTGCTCCAGAGATCTGCCTTAATGTATTGGCAATCTCTTTCGCTGTTGCCTGCCCACTAATGTAGGCAATCAGCGGGGTGTCTCCCGGAACTATATCGTCTCTTTGGTAGCTTCCGGTCGTTCTGAGCAATTCCTCAGAACCTTTTTTGACAACTCCTTTCAGAATCAGTGTTTTGTGAGTTCCAGCAATCAGTTCTTCATAATCTGTATCTCCAGTTTCACCAAGAATCACATACATATTTGCCACATTTAATCTCCACCGGACGAAAAGATACCTGTTTGATCATGTCGAAAAAGGAACATTTATTCGAATTGTAATGTCAAATCATACAAAGGAAGCATAAAGATTATAATATTGAAAGTTAAAGTCGGATGATATAATCTTTCACACACCTAAGAGCCTGAGATCGCGATGCAAGGAAAGGAATAGCTTGCATTCTTGTGGAGTTTCTGCAATACATTAAATGGCAACGAAGACCTCTCATCCGAAGCTTCTGCCTCATATCATCAACTTTCGCTGCCTGCAAATCCCGAAATTCAATAACTTTTGAATATTGGACAATGATACACTCCCCGCGGTGCTCACCGGGGAGATGACCGTGCACTCACATGGACCCACCTCCCATGTGAGTGGGGGTCATCCCGTGGAGAGAGAAACATAATTCTTAAATATTTTGCTGACTATAGGAAAAAAAAAAAAAAAGTGTTTCCTAAAACTTATATTCACCTTACTAGGATCCTTTATCAAGTAGGACAGGCAATGGGAATTGCTTGACTTCACATCTTCTTGAATAGTAGAGTTTTTTTCTCCACCTTCAGATACATTCATCAGCTTCCAAATGGTCTTCTTCAAGCCGTCTGAACCCCATCGGTAATCAATATGTGACACGTAATCTGGATCTGGGCAAAGCTTTCCGTCTTCTTCAGTATAAGTACCGGGATAATACACTTCACTGCCACTACTACAGATCAAAGCATCAAAATCATTTCCTTTAATATTCCCTGACTTCAAAAATTCCGTCAATTCCGACATAGGCATAGCTGTTGATATGGCGAATCCCGATAATCTTGCAATTTGTGGATCTAACTTGATGGCCTTAAAAATTTCTTGCACTACTTGAATCATTTTCTTTTCAGGAGCTCCATTGCTGTCATAACAATCCAGGGCTATAACGATCAATTTACGCCTCCGTCTCAACACAGGATACTTGCTTGGAACGTTTTGAATTGTCCGATCTTCTTCAGAAATTTGTGCCCCCGAATCTTTCTTCTTCATTTTGCTCAAAACTCGCTTAACTTGGTTCTGAAGCTCTGGGTCATCACCAGCTGTACCTGCACTGAGTGATTCGTTTAACGAAGTCTTTTCTCCATCGACAGAGAGCCTTAGAGACATATCTTGCACATCTTTAAGTGAATCGTTCAGGGATTCTTCCGCAGCCTGTTCATCTGCTGGCGTGTCGGTTTTCCATTGTGGATGCCTCATCCGACATGCTGCAACCCTTGTTAAGTACGTTCGGCAATGTTCGGGCCACGAAAAGAGGTGTATGTTCTTCCACCCATTCCTTCTGCACTCTTCCCACAGTTTTTTCTCTGATACTAACTTAAGCAGTGCATCAGCAATTGCTTGCTGATCATGAGGGTCCACGAGCAGACCATTGTTCAGCGCCTGAATTTCACGATAAAAATACACAAGTATAATCAATCGAACGGGAGTCTAGTTTCCACACAATTTAAATCAAAAGAATGCACAAGAGCTATGCAGAGGTCACTTTTACCCGATGGATATCAACTGGACCACCATTCTTAGTTGCCACCATAGGGAGTCCATGTGCTGCAGCCTAAAACAATCCAGCTCCAATTTAAAAAACTTATTTTCTCAAAAAATAATACTCCCTCTGTCTCATGAAGATAGACTTGTATTTCTTATTTGTCCGTCCCAAATTATAGGTTACTTTATTTATTAAAAGTATGTATATTTTTAATTTTTCTAATATACCCTTATTTAATGTACATTGTTATCTACAAATATAAACTAAATCTATTTATACTATTATTTAATGTAGGAATATATTAGGAAAATGTACGAAAAACTTATATTTTCAACTACATTAATTATATTTTTCTTAATTTGTGTAAAAATAGGAGCAAACTTATCTTCACGAGACGGAGGGAGTATAACAGAAGAGCGGTACATACAACTGAAACCAACCTCAATCAAGGTAAGTCCAAAGGGCTCAATGAAAGCTGGATTTATGAAAACTCCCTGTCAAGTTTTCAAGTTAAGTGGTACCATATATATACCAAGTAAGTTGTAAGGAATGCAAAATTTAACAGACCTTTGTTTTGGCAGCAAGGTGGTAAATTTCTGGAACATCACTTTGCTTGTGATGTTTAGGGAAAGCCACTTGCCCATAAAGATCATATTTGTCAACCAGTTTTAACACAGTCATCAGCACACTAGCATTTCCTGTGGACATCTCATCTATGTCGTCCCTATTTCCCATAATAAGAGTCTGGTCGCAAGTACGTTAGCGTAGATAGTGAGTATTTTATAACGTTGCCTGTGCCAATGGATGTCTAGGTAAATAAATTTGTCAACTTACAAGGTTAGCAAGCTCCCGTAGAGGGCGGCATTCTCCAAAGGCTTTCACAAGAGTGGTTAAGTTCTTTTTAGGATCTGGTCTCGATAATGCAAGAATCATTGGCTTGTGTGGATTTGTCAAAAAACGCATGACCTGGAAAAAAAAAAATAGTTGAGCAATTTACCGGGCGTCAACTGAAAAATAAGTGCTGGAGATGGAGATAGGATAATAAAGATAAATAATAATATAGATAGAATTTAATTAGGATTTTATAACAAGAGTTGGATTTCAAATATGTTATTTAATTAGATTAGATTAGTTTAATGTTTTGATAAAGTTCCGTATCATTAGCTGAATCATTGGCTTGTGTGGATTCGGACCCTTGATTATATGAATAAAGATTGATTTCCTGTTACCCTCTTATTCTTCTCTTCTTTGCTCCTCTTCTCTTCTGGTTCCTAATTGTTCATTATTAACTTATACACGTCCTGCGTCAATAAGAAAGTAAGCAGTGTATTATCAACAACACAGATGAGATAGTTACATCTGAATATATAGCAGGAACTACTTTCGGGGACACCACTTCGTTGTTAGTTGGTGCAGCAAGGTCACCATCAGCTTCAGCAATATCCTCTTGAACCACATTGCTGAAGTCCATTCCAGGAGGAATAACCTGTACAATGTTTATATGGAAAACAGATTTCACTGTTGGAAAACTAAAGCAAACTTTCCAAATTTTCCTAAATGCAAAACATGCATGGAATCATAAAAGATACTTCAATAACATCATTTGTTGTTCAAAAAAGCATGCTTACCGCCATCCTAGGCATAAAACGACCATGACAATTGACCCCTCGCCTTGCACGAGCCCTCAAGACTTTCTCGAGTTTTACATCAAATCCATCATATAGGCCCCATTGTTCTTCAATCTCCTGCTTAGTGCTTGTAATAACAAGTTCTGCAGCATCTAATGAAAGTTCTTCTGCTTCTATCCTCCTCATAATCCTATACATCGAATTAATATCCTCTTTCGATTGCCTTCCCTGCTTAAGGAGCTGCTCTAGCTTGTTTCTACCGAGTGAGTGCCCCGTTAGAACCATTGGAACATTTAAAGCACCTGAAAGAAGAGCCGCACTATCCCCTGCATCTGCATAGTGTCCGTGAATTACGTAGGGCCAAATGGGCTGTCCTCCACCAATTTGTTCACCCAAAGCCTTAGACATATTGAGGATATGAGCCAGCGCTCCATCGACAAATTCTTGAATATGAGGCCACAATAATTCCTTCCGGAGATACTTGTCCCGGGGACCAAAAGGTATTCTTACTATATAAGCCCCGCTGCTTTCTCCAAGATCAGCACCGTCTGCATCCTCAGGGCCCGTACTAAGCATCTCCGTCGGCTCACCATAACTCCAATCCACTTCGGGTGAGGAAACTTGACGGGTGAACAGATCCACCCTGTAAACACCTGGCATCTTAGCCAGTGCTCGAGAAAGCTCGACCACATATTTAACCTGAAATTTTTACACCAGCATATGAGAATGAATTGACTACTTTTGTCGAGTCATTCTTATTCCGTAGAGAAAACTTACCTGACCACCAGTGTCCGAATCCCGGCCAAGCTCCATATTTTCACCACGAACCAATCCATGCAAACTGATAGGCGAGAATTTGCAGTCAGAAATTGAATTTCTTATTTTTCCTGAATATGATTGGGACTGCTAGTGAATGTTAAATGTCTGAATATGTACCTGATGAGAACAATGTAAAGCTTCTTCTCCTTGTTACTATCAGACCATACTTCCAAATTGGAGACATTTCTTTGTAACTGTTTCCTTGGGCTGTCAAGTGGAATAGCCTCTCCCAGAACATCTCCTTTCTCGCCTTCAGACAAATCTTCCGACGTGTCCTCAGTCACATCCTTTCGTCCCTGTTCCCGTTCCCACCTCCAGGTTGCCAATCGTTGGAGATTCTCCCATTCCAACTACCAAAAGACAATATGATGTTCAAATAATTGTGGAATACTATAAACCTTCTCTCCCCATCAAGAAAACTTCTCGATATTCACTTTTCTTGCGACTAATGGAGAGCAGACATTAAGTCAAAGTCAACAACTAATCTTAACCACATATTTTATGGAATAAAAGACTTTTCAATTACACGTCTCATCAACTTTTATCAAAATATTATAAAAATCTGATTTTAATTTATACCAAACGGGCTAAATTGCATCAGAACTCACTAGTACAGCTAATCATGTCAAGGTAAGTACACAGTATACGAAGAGGGAGTAATGAATTCGTTATCCAAATGACATGTTCTGTCTTTCCTCAAAAGTTTATCAGAAACAGAACAATAGTTAACCCATTCACAGAAAAATCAATGAAGAGAAGAGATTAAAATAAACCACGAAATTAATCAGACATACACACATATATTTCCGATTCAACATATATATATATATGAAGAAACAACCTGCTTCTTTTTCCGGGTAAGATGCCAAATGCGCCAGCACATGTTTTCGAGTCTTGAGCTCCTTTCTTTTGTGTTTCGCGTTGCCACCACTTTGATCCATGTTCTATGAAGATCGGTCTCATCAACACCAGTCACAACTTCTTCAACAAAGTAGTTTGTGGGATTGAAATGACCCCTTTCTCTCAAATTCACTGGGACTGGCTTGTTCTCCTCGATTGCTGATGCCCCACTATCCAAAATTGCCTCCAAGTACCCATTTATCCACTCATTCCCAGCCATTGAAACACAAAGAAGACACAGAAAATAAAGTTTCACATGCAAATAATAGTGCGTGAGAGTGAGGATTGAGGGAGATTGAGAAGGTGAGGACCGAAGAGGGAGGAGGAGTACGCGGGTGACACGTGGAATGCGGATCTAAGGGTGTTCATCGCATCACACGTATGATGATGAAGGAATGGTTTGCTCTCTGCACACATATTTCGAGGTTGACCGATTCCCAATGAGAGGTGCCGATTTCTGCTCCAGTCAATATTTGGGTGGCTAACGATTACGAATAACGATAGGGAGGTGAAGCTGATGACTGCATGGATTTTGTTTCACTCTAGTCCGTTACGCTATTTTGTCTTGGAAAATGCTTGTTGCACGTACAGCCCCTAGCATCTTCCTTCTGTCTTTCTTTGGTTACTTATATTAGGGTCGGGCTTCAAAGCTCCTGTTCAGATTAGAGAAAAATCTTATCTTTATTATTTTGGATAGAAATTGATAGAATTGTCATTCAAAAGTGGTCTTATGAATTCTTTAGCCTATGAGTATTTTGTGAGATGTGATCCATGGGGTACATACACAAACACCTTATTTTTTAATCACTTTACAAAAATATCTTTTAAAAATTTTTGAAAGTAGAAATACATTGTAATTTTTGAGTACCACTCTTTTTTTTACAAAAAGTGGCAGTGCGCTTTTAAAAAAGTGACAATATGTCACTTTTTATTTTAACTAAAAAGTGACAAATTGTCACTTTTTTTATTAAAAAGTGACAAATTTAGGTCACATATTTTTTTCATTAAAAAGTGACAAATTGTCACTTTTTTGTAACATTGTGTTTAAATAATTTTGTCATTTTTTTTTAGTGACACGATGTCACCTTATAAAGAAAAATGTAATATGTGCTTAACTTTCTCAATCAAACACAAACCAAAAAGTGACAACTGACAAAATGCTCATATATTTATTAAAAAAGAAAAAGTGACGCAATATCACTTTTTCTTTTAACTAAAAAATGACATGATGTCACTTTTTTAGTAGAAAAAATTCACATGTGTAATTTTTTCACTTTAATGTCACTTTTTCATATCCACAAACACTAGTAACTAAATACATCATACAATCTCCACTCTTTCATACACAATACTGACATATGGAAACAGTAATTGCACACCTCAAAAGTCCTTTGGACGAAATGAACAAGAAAAAACTCTATAATAAATTTAAAAAAAAAAAAAAAAAACCTTTTTCCCTGATGATGATGATAACATATCTGAATGGCTTCCACCCAAGGCTCAGATACAATCCTTAGAGGAAGCAAACAAGCCATCAGTCATTCTGCACACTGCATTTTTTAACACAACTTCCAGAGATCCACTTCAGCCCCTTCTGGTCCCATACCTCCAAAGCTCTCCCATGGCCCTCTGCATCGTCCACATCCAGTACCTACTCCTCCATATTATCCATCCCAGGGATTTCCACTATTTCATCGTCAAACCCCCAAATTTGGAAGTGTCACCACCAGTGCCTTTCCGAAATAGTCCAAGGCCTTCAAAGGGTCTTCCAACCAAACTAATTTTTTGTATTAGTAAGATACCACTAAAGCCTAGTAGATTGACAAACATTGCAACCTCTACCAAATCAACACCAAGATCAAGCCAAACACTCCACAAAATTAGCATCACCCCATCTCACCGTCACTACAACCCAATTACCACCAACCACTTCATCTCCAGTAATCAAACCACTCATCAATTAAAGTTCATTCTCCACCCTCAAGTAACTCCCCAATATCAACATGGTGATGCACCACAATCCAATTCAGATCCATTCAGACTTTTCTCTAGCTCGATGTTTGTGGACTTTTGACTAAACATTGCGCCGGCCTCTCACATATTTTTTTCCCTATAGATTAGCACACATCATGTGTAATAATCCCATCATCCAAGCATGGATTCTAAAAACATGGAATTATGAAATGTTTGGTGGCAAAGGACGAACTATAGAAAACAGTTCTCAAATAATTGGCTCAAACCCTACAAACTAAACATAAAATCATGAGTTTTTTTATCCTACTTTCACCTGAGAGGTTTAAACATAGAACAAAAAGCAAAACCCCCACATCACAATCAAAGAGAATTTTCCCTTACTTTAAAGTTGGTTCTTGCTGCTAGTCGACTTACCTTCGGTCTTTCATCGATCACAATAATAGTCTTCGATGGAGCTTTGATTCAGACTATTATACTGCTTTGGCTTTTCCTGGACTACAGTTCGAATAATGATTTTGACATCATCTGGAAAAGTCCTCTTCATCACATTTCCTTGGTTTCAACTAGCTTCAAATATTTCGCAGTGGGAATGCTTTATAAGGATCGATTTTTCCACAGAAGATCGTGTTTTCCAAGGGTAAAAGGGTTTATGGAAGTACTGACTGAAGAACTCAAAGAATAAAAACGATTTGGACTCTGGGATTTTTTGGTTTAGAGCGTATAAATGACGTTGTTTAAAGTTTTAATAATTAGTAAAAGTGTATTTTTCAAATTCCCTTAATTTTAGGAGTAGTTGGCGTAATTTTCTCTAATCTAATGGTGCACGGAATAGCCCCTAAGCAACATAGAGCAAAATGGGAGAAAGTTTGTGGTCGTAATAACATTGTTTAAAGTCAAACTGAAGAAGATATTATAATAATATATATGACATACTTAGTAAGAATTATTAGGAAGTTAATAATGTAGTGATTTTTCAAGAGTTCTGGAATTATTTGAAAAGTAAACAAAATTATTATTATTATTATTATTATTATTATTATTTAAAGATAATTCAGTGTAATCATAATTATATATTTCCCGTCTTTAATGGCCATATATTTTATAAATTTATTAAAAGAAGAAAGAGACAACAATTGGAATTAGATGATAATAAGAATAAATATAATAAAGATAAGAAAAGATATTTGAAAACAAATAAAGCAATTGTAAAGGGAGAACTTTTGGAGCTGTAATTTTTATTTCCAATAGCAGGTTCTTCGATGTTGAAGGGATTCATCTTGTGAGTCGTCTGAAGATATAGTAATGAGATCAATTAGGTCTTGCCTTCAGAGATTAAACATGGTGCTTTATTTAGAATCATGAATGCTTAGATGGCGTTCTGTTTGTATTTTATTTTGTATTTTTATTTTCGAAAATATTTTGTATTTTCTGTTCTTACTTTTTTTTTTAAATTTGCTGAAAACGCGTTTGGTTTGTCATTTCTGAAAACTATTTTTGAAAATGAAAAGCTGGAAAATACGTTCTGTTTGAAATTTTGCAGAATACTACTAAAATTATTTTTAATTAATTTGCTTGCAAAATACTACTGGCTCAAACTCAAATGTTCTTTCACAATACACTGAAAATATGGTTACATGCAACACACTAATGTGAGCATTAAGATCTATATTAACACGTCTTGATCATGTTCGGAATTTGAGGAAGCTCTAGTTCTATTAAAATTCATAAAATGCAAATTCTTTCAAAACCACCAGAATCCATTTATCAAGACATTTTTTGAAATATATAACAACAAGAATTCTTACTTAATTTTTTTTGTAATGTTGATATTGGATTCAATAAAACTTTATTTAAGTTCAGTTTCAAGTTGGATAATTCTCCCCAAAAAATCTTTATTTATGCTAAATTCCAAGCTAGGATAATTAAAAAAATAATAATAATAACATTATATTAAGCTTAGTTCCAAGTTAGGATAATTATTAAAAAAAATCCCATAACGTCTTTTCCGCGTTTTGAACATTTTTTTGTTGAAATACACACAGAACGCCCAAAACGAGGTTTTAGGCGTTTTGCGTTTTGTGTACAATTTTGTTTTTCCAAAATGCGTTTTCAAAAATGTTAAAGAGAACGCGTTTTTATTGTTTTCGAAAATAAAAAAAAAACGACATCAAAATAGCAAAGAGAACAGGAGCTTAAATTAATGTGAAATCAGGAAAGCGGCTAGATTGACAAGAACATGCCCGAAAACAGGTACAATGTAATTGTGACCTAAACAATAAATATGATGTTATTAGAAATCAAATTTAAGTAACGTGATTGTTAAATGAAAATGAAAATGTTAATAATTAATATGTAGAGTGCGGGCTTTGAGTTTTTCTTTCTTTATTTTTTTTTATTTTTTCGAGGGGGGGGGGGAGTGTACGTATTTTTCGCATGCTATTGATGAGTAAATATGTATTGGTATAGCAATACCTCATATTGAAAATCCAAACCTCGGGTATGCTTTATTAATCCTCAAAAAATTGATACAAAACGGAGGGGGACATAATGAGCCTTATCTCAGAGATCACTAATACAAAGTGATAAGTATATTTTATACACTATTTAATATACTAAATATAGGATAAAGTATTGTTGTTTTAAAATAAATGCTATTGATTTTGTCATTATTTGTGTTTATTTCAGAAAATGTCCTAAAGTTGAGAAAATGAAGTAATTAAATCAAATAACAAGAAAATGGATGATAAATGGTGCTTAATTATATACATTGAGAAGTGCATGAAGTCAATTGATGCCAAAGATAAGTTGGAGGAAATCAGGAATTTAGGGACTAAATTGATCGAAATAGAAGTTGGAGGACTTGAGGTGCAAATAAAGAATGAGGACCAAATTATACAAATTTAAAACTGGAAATTGCATGACTTGTTAATACCATGCGATCGCGGCCTTATACAAGGCGCGATCACGCGTTCCATCCAGAAATAAGCAGTTTCAAAACAACTCAAGCACGCGATCGCTGGGTCATCGATTGAGCCGACTGTTGAGTTTTTGCGTGGGTTTGGATAGTTCTTCTTCCTCCTCTTTCTGCTAGGTTTTCTTCACCTCTATTTAAGGAACATGTAATGCACGAATTTCGGACTTTTTTGCGGCATCTCAAGCACATAATACAACGTCTATAACATCAAATTCTTGGAGTATCAAAGCAAGCAAAAGGGACGAGAATTGATTCTTAGTGCAAGATTTCTTTTTCCTCTTTGTTAATTTCGATGAACGCGGACATGTTTTATTATTTTTATTTAGAATCATGAATGCTTATATTAGTGTGAAACCAGGAAAGCAGCTAGATTGACAAGAACATGCCCGAAAACAAGTACAATGTAATTGTGACCTAAACAATAAATATGATGTTATTAGAAATCAAATTTAAGTAATGTGATTGTTAAATGAAAATGTTAATAATTAATATGTAGAGGGCGGGCTTTGAGTTTTTCTTTCTTTATTTTTTTATTTTATTTGGGGGGGGGGGTTGGTGTACGTATTCTTCGCATGCTATTGATGAGTAAATATGTATTGGTATACCAATACCTCAGCTTGAAAATCCAAACCTCGGGTACGCTTTATTAATCCTCAAAAAATTGATACAAAACAGAGGGGGACATAATGAGCCTTATCTCAGAGATCACTAATATAAAGTGATAAATATATTTTATACGCTATTTAATTTACTAAATATAGGATAAAGTATTGTCGTTTTAAAATAAATGCTATTGATTTTGTCGTTATTTGTGTTTATTTCAGAAAATGTCTCAAAGTTGAGAAAATGAAGTAATTAAATCAAATAACGAGAAAATGAATGATAAATGGTGTTTAATTATATACATCGAGAAGTGCATGAAGTCAATTGATGCCAAAGATAAGTTGGAGGAAATCAGGAATTTTGGGACTAAATTGATTGAAATAGAAGTTGGAGAACTTGAGGTGCAAATAAAGAATGAGGACGAAAGTATATAAATTTAAAATTGGAAATTGCATGACTTGCTAATACCATGCTATCGCGGACTTATATAAGGCGCGATCACGAGTTCCATCCAAAAATATGCAGTTTCAAAACAACTCATGCACCCGATCACTAGGTCATTGATTGAGCCGACTGTTGAGTTTTTGCGCGGGTTTGGACAATTCTTCCTCCTCTTTCTGCTAGGTTTTCTTCACCTCTATTTAAGGAACATGTAATGCACGAATTTCGGACTTTTGTGCAGCCTCTCAAGCACATAATACAACATTACATGTTTTATTATTTTTATTGTGTTTTATATTCTATTGTTATGTGTAACTAAACGCATGGTTGGGATGAACGATATAACCTAACTTTATTTTATTAATTTCAAACGGCAAGTTTTGTGTATTTGTTGCATATGTTGATTTTATTATTGAGTTTAATGTTTGGATTAATTGGCTACTAGTTCATTTTTTCATAATTCGAGAGATGAGTTAACATCCTAGATCTTGGTATCAAATTCGTCAATTTCAACAAAAAGATAGAGATATGAATTTGTGGTTGCATGTGATCATGTGTATTCCTATGTGATTTTATGCATTTAACTAAGGAATAATTCTGACCCTCCACAGAGATATATGTTTGACTTAGTTAGGTTGAATTAATTTAAGCTCAAAGAAGAAAATCAATACACGTTCGTGAATTCGATGGAGCGCATTTATAGGAATACAACTTGAGGAATAGAATTAATATTATTAGCTATGGTGAAATCGTGAGTCCCAACACTTTTCCAATCACTTTAGAAGAACCTATTTTATCATTCGTGTTTTCTTTTTTATTACATCTAGAATTATTTCTTATTTTAGTTTAAATTACAAACCATAATTCGATTGTTCAAATAGAGTTTTGAGCTAACATATTTCGGTAATTAATTACAATCCTCGTGTGTATGATAATCTGGAATCTTCTGTCCATTACATTACTCGTCACGATCCGTATACTTGCGGTACATTTCACAAAATGCAAAATAAGTGAACAAGTTTTTCACGCTGTTGTTGGAGATTGTTTATATTAATATCGATTCCAATTATCCTTGCATTGATTTGAATTTATTTAAGTTCTTTTTGTTTTATTTTTTTTATTATTATTTTTAGTTTATGTTAAGAAGATCTCAAAGTTGCGGATTTTTTGGATTTTAATTCAAAAATTGAACGCACCTTCAGACAGAGGCGTCCACAACGATTGGAGGCATCACATCAACAAGATCTTAAAAATGGCTGAAGGCGAAGTTCCGAATGCTTATTAATCCAAATGATGAGGCAGGTGTTGTAATTGGACACCCACCAAGTCTTGGGGACGACCTTTGAGAGAATACATGATCCCCAGTGGGTAATATTATGACATGTGTGGTTCTGTCGACTATTCCAAGAAATAATTATGAAATCAAGACATCATTGATATCATTAATTCAACAAATGACAGTGTTCCATGGTATACCTTCTAAAGACCCCCATGCACATCTCAGAGCTTTTCAGAAAATATGTGATACGCAGTGAATGAATGGAGTCCCAGTTAAAGCTACTAAGACGAAGATTTCTCCTTTTCACTAGTCAACAAAGCAAAAGCTTGGTACTATGCACTATCAGTCAATTCCATCACATCATGGACGATATTGAGTCAGAAATTTGTTGATAAAATTCTTTCCACCGAGCCACATGTCAAAACTCAGAAGAGAAATCTTGACTTTCAATCAACTACAAGGAGAATCCATTTTTGAAGCATATGAAAGATTCAATGAACTGATAGACAATGTCGAACTAATAGGATATTTGATTGTATACTAGTCTAGACATTTACAATGGACTAGCTTATGACAACCAAAGGCATGTAGATTCAGCAGTTGGAGGATCACTAATAGATATGACATATGAAGAAGGAGCTGAAATTTTTGAAAATAATGGTCGCTAACAGTTATTAGTGGTATTCTGACTGCACAGTACCAAAGACCGGTGGAATTCATGAAGTTGATGGATCGCATGTAATACCCCGACCAAGAAAGCTTAAAATAAATGATAGGTACTACTCATACCAACAAAGTGCATCTTCTTTTCCGAAAGTCCATCATTAGAAACTCCACAGTTAAACGTGCTTGGCTTGGAGAAATTCTATGATGGGTGACCTCCTGGGAAGTTTTCCCAGGGAGCATGTGAGTGAGGATAAAGCATATTGAAAAGACTCATATTGGTACAGTGGGGACAGTATGACGTCATTTAACGACCGGGACAGCCCGTTAAGTGGGACTTGGGTCATTACAAATTTACAAAAAAAATGCGCCTTTTTTTAACGACCCAGCTCCCTCACTGGGGCCTTCTCTGTATCGTACTCATGGTCTTTCCACTCCTCCCTGGTCATCCTGATCCTCAAGGGATATCAGCCTCGTTTCCAGGAAGTGGATTTTTGCCTTCCATGGGTTTCGAACCTTATACCTAGGGGTTAAGTACAAAGATTCGTCGAAACCCATGGAAGGAAAAAATTCACTTCCTGGAAACGAGGCGGCAGCCCTTGAGGACCAGGACGACCAAGGGGGTGTGGAAAGACCATGAGTACGACACGGAGAAGGCCCCAACGAGGGAGACTAGTCGTTACAAAGAAGAACCTGAGCATGAATATAAGCCAACTGCCATCATGGATGTGGCTATAGATTCTGAACCTGAATCATGCAATACTTCGGATGATGAAGCCCCACCAAAGAGATAGTTTCTTTTAATAACGATTTATGTTTTCTTCAATAGGACTTGAAGTGTCTGGACAAGTGAAGATGTAGACTAGAGCTTAGAGATAGTTTCTTTTAATAACGATTTATGTTTTCTTCAAAAAAAAAAGAAAGAAAGAAAAATGAAATCAGTAATTTTGATATTACTTTAAGATTTATTCCTTCCAGTTGTACTTCATTTTAAGATTTTATGAGATTGCATTTTTTTAAGATGTTGAGTTGCGTTATTAATTCTAAAACAAAATTTAATTTTGATTAATAAGGAAATGACGAGACAACAAGATCAATCAGCTATGTTCAGGGATTTGATGAGAGCGGTGCATGAACTTGGTAGACAATAAGCATCAATTCCTCCTCAGAATGCAACAGTTCCTCCCAACAACACGAGTTCAATCGTGGAGCAATTCCGTCATTTTAGGTCTCCTTCCTTTGACGGCAGAGCAGACCCATTAGTAGCTGAGGAATGACAAGAGCATTGGAGCGAATTTTCAAGCACATGGAGTGCACTGACGCACATAAAGTTTCATGTGCCGAATTTATACTGACTGAGGCAGCCAGCCACTGGTGGGAATCTTCTTCACGTACTAGAATAGAAGAAAAACAACGTACTATGACTTGGACACAATTTAAAGAAGAAGTAATGGATAAGTATTTCCCACAATCACTAAGGGATCGAAAGGAGCCTGAATTTCTACAACTTAAACAAGGGAAGATGATGCTTGAAGAATACGAGAGAAAATTCGAACAGCTTTCTAGGTACGCACCACATCTAGTGGATATTGAGGCAAAGAAAGCGAGGTTCGAACTAGGACTTCGTCCCGAGATTGGTGGAATAATGGCATCCACCAATTTACCTCATACAGCCGAGTTTTGCAAACTGCACAAGCAATATCAAATAGATTTGAGATTGATCAAATTGCTCATCAAAGTACCGAGTCATCTAGAAAGAGAAAACGGAATGAGTCTGAAAAAGATGAAGGAGATGGACAAAATAAGAAATGGAACACAGGAACAAGATCAGGATCAAACAAGTCAAATAATAACATTCCCCCATGCCCTAAATGCAGTAAAAATCATAGGGGTGAGTGTAACATCCGCACTTAATTCTTGGATTTATTTGCAAGAAATTGAAGTTTAGGGAGTGGAAATGAATGTCTGTTGGTTTCTCCACTAATTGTCATCATTAGGGGCTATTATGTGTATTAAATGGGCAAGAATATGAAATGGTCAAGAATATGAATGGGCAAGAATATTAAATGGTCAAGAATATGAATAGGCAAGAATATGAATGGGCTTTCATTAATTATTTTGTTCACCTCACCTCACCTCACCTATTTAAACCCCTTTCCACTTTCACACAACCCTACACATACACACTCTATACTACGAGAAGATCCGTGCACTCACAGGTTATAGCAATTCAAGGTGTTCAAGAAGCTTTGGTCTATTTCCTATTACACTCCATTTTTAATCTTCTAAATAGTAAGTATGTTATGTTTTCTATGTTTGGATCATTACTATGAAACAATTTCAAGAAATTATTATGGGTCCCATATGATATGATATGATATGTTTATGATTATGCTAAGGGGACCGGAGTTTAGTAGCGCTACACATAAGAATTCTTACCTCTTATGTTCGGTAAAATTCTTATGTCTCCCTATGTTGATTATGATCCTTATGTTATTCATGATAATTATTTTTGACATGCTTACTGAGATTTTTTCAAAAATCTCATTCCACGATATTTATTTTTCAGATAATTGTTGGTTCGAGGCGGTCAAAACGGAGGTGGCAATAGTGGCTAAACTTGATGAGAAAATTTGACTGAACAACTTTCAATTCCTATGTTTTAATTTTATGCAGAAACAATATTCTCTATTTTAATTCCGCAATGAAACTATGAATATTAAAGTTGCACCCTATTTATTTATTTGTGAAACTTTTATTATTGCTATGTAAGTCTCGATAAAATGATTTGAATCTTTATTTGGTGTCACTCGAATGGCCAAGAATTCGGGTCGCCACAGTGAGTGCTTGCTTGGAAAGAATGTTTGTTTTCGATGTCGCAAAGGAGGCCATCTAGCCCCAAATTTCCCAGCCTACCCGCCAAAAAAGGACAACGATCAGAACAAGAAAGGGAATGCCATAGTTTTTGCTTTAATCCAGGATCCGACAACCGAGGATTCGAACACAATGAAAGGTGATTTTTTTTATATGTGTGTCTGACTATTGAGATTTCGAAGATGAAATTATTTTTAGGAGAGGAGATTGTTATAACCCAAATTTTTTTTGATTTATTATTAGTCAGTGATACGGATTTTACCTAGATGCCTTTAATATTTTTATTTTAGAAGTTGAGGGACTAAAAAGATAAATAAGTTTTGACGATAAATTTTTATTTTGGTTAGATAATTAATTATTTATAGAGAGATAATTACTGTATCAATATTATACTCATTTTGTAGATCGTGATTTATTAGGAATCTTGATCCAAGAGAGATATTTTATATAAACTCGAAATAAATTATAGTCGGTAAAAGGTAACTAGATTGATTGAATACTTTAAAGAATAAATTCATTTGTCTAGAAATTAGTTTGTGGATTGGCATAATTTGATTTCTTTTAGTTTAGTTTAGTTTAACTGAAATTGAAACCTTAGTTATAATTAGGATAAACTTTGGTGATTTAATCCTAATGTGATTATACTTAAGGGATTATGATTATCACTAATATTCTGGATAAATCCAATTAGCTTGCACGATGGACAAATAACTCCATTTTCTGTAGGGGACTATGCCTATTTATGGCCCTCGTCCACTCCAACTTCATCGTATATATTTTAATCTCTCATATTCTCACCCCCAAAAGTTCATAGTATGTAGACACTTATAGTTCATAAAATTTATGTGACCAGAACGAAATTTTATACTCTTCCAAAGATTTATTCGAGTTTTGCAATCTTTCATTATCAAGGTAAGATACATTACGCGCAAGTGATTAAATTCTTAATTCCTCATGATATTTATATAATGTTACCTTTAATGCCTTAATACCTTCGGGTCTATGATATGTTAAATCTTTCGGGATTCTATGTTAAATCCTTCGGGATCGATGTGGGGATTCTTAAGTAATTCCTTGAGCTAGTTGTTATCGCGATTGCTGCTCTAAACGAGGAAAAATATTTGGTATGAATGTGCTTTATATATATATTATGACGAATTAGAATTTGCACGTATCTTACTGGGTATTTTTAATACTCTCTTACTTTAAAAATTTCAGATTAATATTGTTCGTGTTGGACGCGTGGAAGATTGGAAGAGCGGGTGCCTATGGGATGCCAAGTAAAAAGATCAAATATCAAATTCTAGATTTATTATTATTTATGTCAACAACATTTTAAGTATTTTCTGTTTTTATTTTTGGAATATTATTTAGCTACTAGCCTTTTTGCCTTATTTATATTATAATTCTTTATGTCGATGTTAAATCATGTTATTTGAATGTTATGTGTTGTTGTTTCTTTAAATTGTGTTTAATTATTGATGTTTTCTTTAAATTTACAAAGGCAAATATTTATTTTCCCAAAAATCACCATTTTAAAATCATGTTATGTTCCGCATTATTTAAAACAAATAAATAAAATTTATGAATTTGGTAACGCTTCGAGCCTTCAACTCTTTAAAAATTTGGGGCGTTACAGTACCTATCATTTCTTTTAAGCTTTCTTGGTCGGGGTATTACAATCACCCCTTGTTAGACTCGCGACGTCCTCATCGTGCTTAAACCATCTAAGGATCCATTTCCAGGCGTTGGGATTCTAGAGGTGGCTCCTACGAGTTCAAGAGGTGACTCCCGCCTTATGGCATAGCACTTAGTTCCCGATTTTCGGCTAGCGGCAGGCTCTGATACCATTTGTAAAGACCCGGGTCCCACTTAATGGGATGTCCCTGTCATTAGATGACGGCGTATTGTCCCCACTGTACCGACATGAGTCTTTTCATTATGCTTTGTCCTCACTCGCACACTCCCTGGGAAAACTTCCCAGGAGGTCACCCATCATAGAATTTCTCCAAGCTAAGCACGCTTAATTGTGGATTTTCTAATGATGGACTTCCGGAAAAGAAGATACATCTTGTTGGTATGAGTAGTACCTATCATTTCTTTTAAGCTTTCTTGGTTTGGGTATTACAATTGTAACGACCCGTGTCCCACTTAACGGGATGTTCTGGTTGTTAGATGACGATGTACTGTCCCCACTGTACCAACATGAGTCTTTTCAATATGCTTTGTCCTCACTCGCACGCTCCTTGGGAAAACTTCCTAGGAGGTCACCCATCATAGAATTTCTTCAAGCCAAGCACGCATTGTGGAGTTTCTAATGATGGACTTCCAAAAAAAAGATGCACCTTGTTGGTATGTCTAGTACCTACCATTTCTTTTAAGCTTTCTTGGTCGGGGTATTACATCGCAGCACTTAATGCAAAAATTGATACTTTGACCCAAAAAATTGGACAATCTAAATAAACAGTCAGTACATACAATTCAGAAAGCTTTGGTATGTGACTTCTTCTTTGAAAATCAAGCCTTACAAGGTTGTGTTGTGGCTCATCAGTGTCAGCCAAATATGGAGCAGACAATTTTTTTAGTAAATGACCAAAGGTAGCAAGGAGGTCCATGTTCTCAAACGTACAATCCTGACTGAAAAAAGCATCCAAGTTTTTTATGGTCAAATAATCAGTGTGTCCACACCCATCAGGTTCCCAAGAGCAACAACAACGACAGTAGGTACAAAACTCATTTACGGAATATATGATATTATAGTTTCTACAAGGTCCATAAAGTAACGATCCAAAAAGTTTGATGTCCTTTATTGTGACGTAATAAAAGTATTTTATAATTTATGTAGTGATTTTGGAATGAAAAGAAAGAAAAACGAAATTTTTATTGAAAGAAAAGTTATGTCAAAAATATATTTTAAGTATCCCTTTGTTCAAGACTTTTTCTAGTACTCCTGGCCTCATTTGATTGCATGTGATATATGTACGGGAAAGTTCTCGGAGTGAACTTCTAGAATATGAAAACGGTTTGTCATTCCAACCAACATATAGCCCTCGGTGAATTTTTAAAGTTAGATTATAAAAACGGTTAAACAGAAAACAGTTTTAAGTGACCAACTTCGAAATTGTTACTTAATTTGTGATATTTCCCCTTACTCCATTGATTTTAAACACTTAAATTGTGGATGTTAATCATATTTTTTGTTTTGTGGACTACAAGAAGGGTTTGGATCAAAGTGGATTCAATATTACAAATTAAAAGAAGAAATTTGGAACTCAAACAGTACACAATCAGATAAGGACTTTGCATAAGGCGTGTGCACGCTTTATTGTTTTAGGAAGACTTGAATCACATGGGTGGACTTCTCCATATTCTTAATTGGGCCAGTCGTTTATGATATAATTTTGGAGTCCATAGTAGCCAATTTCTTGGGAGATTGGGATGGATTTGTTTGGAATAAAGTCACACTTGGAAAGGGAAAAAAAGGCTAGCAACACATGTTTTGGGCCCATGATTATTCTGTTATTTTTTCAACCCAAATATTGGACCTAAAAGGGAACCAGCAACAGATTTTAGAGAGAACTCTCGGCAGCAGACATTGGAATTAAAAAGGGGAGGCAACAACGTTTTGGTGTCCGAATTTCTTCATTATTAGACTTGTGGTTTGAATTATTTTTCATTCAAGTTTTTAGTCAAAAATGTTTATTAGTAGCTAATTTATTATTCCAGTTCAAGGATAATTAAAGTTTTGATTCTACAAGAATTGTGAGATCAAATTAGTTTTATTGTTCTTTTATCTCTTTTTTATTTATATATCTTTTGTTTGCATTGAAATTGTTTTTATTTATTAATACAAAGTGCACGTTGTTTTAATTGTCAAAATAATACTTCATCAGTTAGAAATCTAAATCCGTAATTGTTTAGGTTTTCTAATATAAGTGGCAAATAACATAATTGATTATAGATTGATTTTCGATATATGTTATGGAGATATGTAACCTAGCTTAAATGAATCACACGTGTGAATTTGTTGGTTAGAATTGGCCGTCTCTACACAGATTAATGCTCGATCAAGATATCCCAAATAAAGTCTGGTCGAATAAAAATAGTTAAAGTCTTGAAGAAATCCCAGAAACCATACATGGCAGTGCTAAACCGACTGCATGTATCAATACTTGAAGCTTACATGTTCTTGAAGTATCGATACATCACGAAGCAGAAATTTAAGAAACCTCATTTAGGCACTTTTGGACTAAGGTGAGTGGAATATGTTTAATTGTTTATTTGATATAAGTTTGATAGGATCTCGTTATAAGTATTTCATATTCAATATTGTTATTATTGCAAAACTTTTCATAACATGTATAGATATTGAATATTATCTACTTGTTTAAAGTAAAATAATGAGTAACGGGATTGATCATCACTAATATTTTATTACGTGAGTCGTTTGATTATCATAAAATGATGATAACACAATTAACTTGTATTACTTGGATATTTGGAATGAACTTTGTTTTTACTGATGTGATAATAAGTTCATTAACTTAGAGTAAAAATGACAATAGTAAAAGAAATGTAAGTTTACCACATGTATCGATACATGGAAGCTTTAAAATGTTTCTGTTATCTTTTATGTATCGATACATGGAAGCTTTAAAATGTTTCTATTATCTTTTATGTATCAATAAATTGAGCATGTATTGATACTTTCCTGATACTTGAATCTGTATTATAGTGTGATACTTCATAACAATTGTTCCGATTGTTTATAGAAATTGTGAGTGATACTTGTACATGATATAACACTTGTACTTGTTTATGTGATGTAACACTTGTACTTGATTATGTGCTCTTAAATGCTATTTTGTGACACAATTATTCCATTGCATTAAAAGGATTTTCATGTCTTTATTATGCATTGCATAGAAAGGAATCTCTTGGTATTACAGTCACTCTATCCCCCTTTCTTGATATACGTGCCACGAAATCTAGTGATTGGATCACAATGTGGTTACGCTTGTTAATGAATTTCAGGAATCTCAACTCCCTGCTTGAAACCTATGGTATAAAAGTCACGCTTGTAAAAGAACCCTTGGAATAAACTCCATGTTTGAACTCGGGATTACACTCCCTGCTTGTGCACGCTCAGGATAGTAGCTGATTTGTAATATGGGCCCCATTAAAATTCATGCTCTCTTGAAAAGGCATGCATTGCACTGGTCATGATTATATGTACTTGACTCTATTTGATTAATATGCAATTGCATATGAACTTGAATATATTATCTTTACCCGACTTGAATAAATGTCTTGCCTCGACTTGTCTTGTCTTGTCTTGATTATATGATTTGAGTATAGAAATTAATTGTTTTAAATATGTAAGACATGTTTTCATGTTGATCGCAATTATATGAAGTTTGACTTGACTAAAATATGTAAAATTGACTTGAATAGACTGGATATAATTTGAAATACATATAATCTAAATTGACTTGACTTGAACTTGACTAGGGTCTAATCTTGAATATAAGCCTTCTCTTGAGTATATAACGTGACTATGAGATATGAATATAGACTTGATTGATTTAAAAATTAAAGTTTGCAAGAATCTTGAATATGTGAAGTTGGCTTGTCTAAGTACAATAGTACATGTGCACCATACTTCACTCATTGGGCAAGTGTATGTTCATTCCACGACATATCTAATATTTTAGGTAATAATAAGAAATGAAAAAGGGATTGGCGCGGGTCTTCAGACGGCGAGACAGATAGTGCTGTGATAGGTGACAACCTGTGAGTTCTTGACTCACTGAATAAGGTCTTGTGTTTGAACTGACAAACTCCCTATTTTATTATTGTTACTGTTTATCTAAAAGATTTAAAGTCGAGATCTTATATTAAATATTTTATCTTTACTTTTTAAATGAGTGGATTTTATTTTAAAGTAAAGTAATTTTGAAATCTCAGTCAAGTGACGTCGTTTACGTCACCGACTTATGAAATGAAAATAAAAAAATATTTTCGCAATTTGTTTTATATGCCACGTGTTGGCATCGGAATTCGAAAATGTATGAAGAATTCGACCGTGCTCCACACACAAACCTTGCTAAAAAAAATCAACAAGTTGAAATATATGATTTAAGAAATTGGATTGAGCAGTTAGCAATTGATAGATCGAAAAGATCACAAGGAAAATTGCCAAGTAACACTAATACAACCTTAGAGAGCATGTACATGCAATAACAACCAGAACTGGGGTTTAGTTGCCTGAAATATAGGTGAAAAGGCCATATAAATCAGAAAATTCGGAAAAGCTAGCAAGAGAAAAAGGAAGATCAATTTGAAATGTTAAATCAGTCAGATAAATCAATAGACTCAAAAAGTCAAATTAAAAAGGCACCAATACCTGTCAAAGTTTATGTGCCACCAATTCCATATCCACAACGAGTGATGAAGCACAAGCTCGAACAACAATTTGGTAAATTCTTGGAAGTGTTCAAGAAATTGCACATCAGTATACCATTTGCAAAGGCTTTTTTGTTCAAATCCTCATTTACCTCAAGTTCATGAAAGAGATGTTATCTGAAAAGAGGAAGCTGGTTGAGCATGAAACGATGATGTTGACGGAGGAATGCAGTGCAATTATTTAGAAAAAATGGTCACCAAAACTCAAAGATTCAGGGATTTTCTCTATCCCTAATAATATTGGTAATGTGAATTTTGATAGAGTTTTGTGTGATTTAAAGACAAGTGTTAATTTAATGTCTCTTTATGTCTATAGGAAACTAGGATTGGGAGAGCTGAAAAAAAATCACATTTCAGCTAGCTGACAGATTAATAAAGTATACATATGGAATAATAGAAGACGTTTTAGTCAAAGTGGATAAATTGTTTTTCCCAACAAAATTTGTGATTCTTGACATTGACAAGGACAGTAGAATGCCCCTTATATTTGGTAGACCTTTCCTTGCCACAAGACGAACTATGATAGATGTTGAAAAGGGGAGATGAGTTTAAGGGTACATGATGAACAAGTGACTTTCAGTATCACCCAATACCCAAAAAATGATATCAACCTGAAAGTTGCTGCAAAGTGGAAGAAGTGGTGCAAGAGAATAGAAATAATGTGAAGCAAGAGGCAAAGATAGAGGATGCTCAACTCACAAATTATTAATTCATCAAAGTGCGAAAGAAGTTTGAGGAGTGCAAAGCGGGCAATTGCAAGTAATGCAAGGCATCAAAATTCTATTTCAAGCCACCATAATGGGATATACCAAAAATAAGGTTTAAGCCTATAAACAGAGAGCTTATTTGGAGGCAACCCAATTCTCTTCCCTTTTATACATGATGCGTTAAGTATTTGCTTTACATTTAGATTTGAAGTACATGCATCATTAGTTTGTATGTTTAGTTTTGTTTTGCATTTTTACATTTCAGTTCAGTTAAAAATTCATCGTCATCACCAATACACTCATAAGTCTAGAACATGGATATAAGGCTTAGAAGTAGGTGGCACTCCTCACAAAGCACATTGGGATAGGAAAAGATTTTGAAACAAAGATGTTTTTTTTAAAAAAGGAGTTTATTGGTAAAGAACGTGATTGCACCCAAGACTTAGGCGCGGTCATGCCCTTGTCAACAAACTCAGCAGTGCTCAAAAAATGTCACCACGTGATCACTGGAACTTTCTCCACACAATCGTGTGTGTCTCCTGGCTGCATGATTTTCAATTTTTAACAGGAGCATAGGTATATTTCAAAAAAAAAAATAACAGCCTCTCTACTCCTAAAATCACCCCCAAATCCGACTCTAATCAAAATTCCAAGTCTTCCAAAGTCTATTGAGTATAATGAATTGCCTACATCACCTTCGAAATGGATTCAAGGTTAGATATTTTAAATTGTTGGAAGTTTTCAAGAAATTTCAAGTTTCTATATGTTTGTAAATTTCGAATTTGTTGGATGATGGAGGTTGGGATTAGGATAGATTATGGAGTTTAGTGATGTTTTATTGTTGCTTAAAATTTTGGGTAGATTTTCTTTCCAAACCTTGTGATTCCCCTTTAGATTTGTGATTGCACCCAATGTGTTCGATGAAATGCCCAACCAAGGTTTTTGTCACTTTTAAGAAATTCTTCCAAGTACTTATCTTCATGACATGATGTTCATCGAATATATCTCATTGATTCTATATTTATTTCATTGCATTGCACAAAACACTTGAGTGAAATCATAGCACCATTGCATACCTCACTGCACCACTGCAGGCCCATGGCAAACTCACGTCACACTTTCATCCCTCTATTTTCTGACCCAAACGACATCCATTTAACTTGAATTGTGAATATATCATAGACTAAGACACAAACTTCCATATGCCGGTAGATGTCTCGAGAAAATTTAAATTTTTCGATGCAATGTCTGGGGCTGAAAATCACTAGTCATAGACGTTCTACATTCAAAAATTCTACAAAATTCTTAGTTTAGGAGTGGGATTAATGTGATATGGCAACATCTATAACGTATTTTGTGAACATTGATTTCATTTATCATGTGCAAGAAATGTTGTTGAAAGATTTTACAGCCTAAACACGTAAAGGAAAGGGATGAACAGACCGTCTGAGAAAAGGGCAAAGAAGAATTTCACAACTTAAAACCCCGAGAAGTACTTGAACCTTCTACTTTGTATTTATTTTATATGTTATATCTATTTGACATACATTGAGGGCAATGTATTACTTCAGTTTGGGGTAGTATTCCTTATTTCTCATTTGCTTATTATGTGCATAAATTTGATTTTGTATATCATGATATAATTATTACTTTTGGAGAGATATACTTTGCATATGTGGGGATTTTAATTTTTCGACCTAGAATTGAAATTATGATTCCTAACCTTAGATCTATAGACATCCCAACCTTTAACTTAGAGACTAAACTTGCTCAAGAGTAATTTGAGGGTGAAAATATTAGTATAGGTAGGCGTGAATGTTAAATGGTCTGAAGTTCATGAAATGTGTCCTTGGTTGAATGAGTTTTGGTTAACGAGTATAAACCACCACTAACTACTCAATAATAGTCTTATTCTTTTATTCAAAGCCTCTTTTACCTGATTAATTAAGCTTTTAAGGGTGTTAAAATATGTTACCTTAAATTCATCTGAATTGAGAGTTATCAGCCTAAAGCTTGCTATATAGGTCAATTAGAAAGCTTAAGGGAGAGATGACTTATACATAAGACAAAAACATCTTTTATTGTTCTCTGTAGCCTTGGTGACTTGAGTGAGTAAGCCTTTAAGGGTTCTCGGATGTTGTTGCCCTAAAGTCATCGAACTTGAGAGTCATCGATCCAAAGCTCATCATAGGGGTAACTTAGAAAGCTTATAAGAATTGTATTGCACAAACGTTGATGAAAAAAGAAAGAAAGAAAAAAGTAGAGTAGAATAAAATGCATGGTATAAGCTTTGAGACTGGAGCTTTGGAGGCTGAAGGTATGGAATAGGAAACTACTTACCATCATTCTTCTATGCAGACTCATTTGATTCTGACCACTTTGTGTGAAAAAATGCAATTCCTGATGTTTAGAAGCCACATAAGTAGAAGGAACCTCGGGATTTGAGAGAAAAACATAAGGGAGTGATCATATATAAGTGATGCAAGGTAATAGAAAGAAAAGCATTGTCTGACCACTTGGAAGCCGTGTTTATAAAAATTTTACCCACACTATGCTAGGTGTATATTGATATGAGTATGTATTTAGTTTTGGCTATTCACACACCCGCACACACACAAAGTTGAGCATCGAATAAGTAACAAATGATTTTATTATGTTGTCTAAATTTTCTTCTAAAATGTATCTTTAATACAAACCTAAGGCATATGGTAAGCAAAAATTAATTGTTGAGCCAGATTTATTGTTTTGTGTCTTTATTTTAGTTCTATTTTGTTTAAGGATGAACAATAATTCTAGTTGAGGGTATTTGATTAGTGTGTTCTATAAACTATTTTATATGCTAAATATAGGATAAAGTATTGTTGGTTTAGAATAAATGTTATTGATTTTAGTAAATGATTTGTGTTTATTTCGAAAAATGTCTCAAAGATGAGAGAAAGAAGCAATTATAGCTAATGGATGATGAATGGAGCTTAATTGTATCGATTCATGCCCTAATGTATCGATGCATAAAATAAAGACAGAAACTGTTTGAAGTATTCAATGTATCGATACATGATGTTAATATTTTACAAGTACAATATTGATATCAAGATAGTGATAATAACCTAGTTAATCATCTTCTTTATGTTAAACATATGGATGTCAAGATATCATTAATAATGGTACTCAATATTAAATGGAGAATGCTTAAAACAAGATTACATAAATACTTATAGCAAGATAACGATAATGTCACGATGATAATAATATTGGATTTATAACGCGATCACAATAATATTACCAATATCATATTAAATATGGAATTATAACTAGATCACGCAATCAAGTAAACAATTAAACATATTCCACTCACCTTGATCGATAAATGTTCAAAAGAAGTTCTTTACTTTGCAGAGGTATTGATACATGTTGTGTGTCTTGAGGTATTGATACATGTTGTGTGTCTTGAGGTATTGATACATGTATCGATAATGTATTGATACATGTTCTTAATTTATCTATAGAGACTGAAAAATTTTCAAATTTAAAAGTTAGTTTTATCGAACTTGTCGCTACGACTCTCCAATCTAACGGTCACTATTTTCAAAATTAGTGCTATCGTCTAGCCATATGAGTTATTTTAAAATTTTAAGAAAGAAATTTAAATTTGTTTAAATTTTCAAGTCCAATTTGCAATTTTAAATTTGTCCAACATTATTATTTCATTTTGAATCCAAATCATTATTTTTAATCCTAAAATCAAATACATGATTTTAAAATTATTATGGTTGTTAAATCCTCGAAGTAACCCCAGCCAAATGCAATTCATTCAGATTCTCTACCATCCAAATTATTGTCATTCAAAGGCAGATTAATTTATCATCAACACACAAGAGTTACAGGTCTTCAACTTCAGCCATTCAAATTCTTGAAACTGAAAACTCCAGCAATCAATTTCATCATCAACTTCTTGCCATCATTTTGGAGTTACAGTTTCTTCAAATTCTATGGAGTTACTAATTCCTTTCAATAGTATATAACATCTTCTTCTTCCTTTCACCCCACACTTGTCACACGTGGACACTGTAGTTTGGGTAAGAATCAAACTTCCTCTTCCTTTAACCTTCATACATCACAGCGAGTACATAGTTGGCGACCACTGCCGAGTCACCACCGGGAGCCACCATTCACAGACATCAACACCTAGCCAAAATTGACAATTTTCCATTTCAATTTATTGTCAAACTTCTATTACAAAACCTGCAAGAGCATCACCACAGTTGCAAAGACACACACTACAAGAATTTGGGTGAGTTTTCCGTCATGTCTGCAATACACACAAACTCCAAAGTTGGCCGACAACATTTGAATTTCCACTACAATCTCCCAGCCGATCAATACATACAACCCATATACAAAATGTACAAACCCCACCATCGAGCCTTTTCCAATGCCCAACTCCGAAACCTGACAACCAATAGAACCTACAGTCTGGGATAATAAAATTCGCACACCACCTCCATAGTCGAACCAGACCACCTCCTCAAAATGCTCAATTCCAATTTTCCCACAACCACAAACATTACCCAAACCACGCAGCCAGTCAAAACATCCAAACCACCACTGTTCTCTTCCGTTTCCCCAAAATCAAACCTAAACCAAGAAAACATAACACTTGTAAGTCAACCACCGCCCTATTGACCAAAATATAGTCGAAAAATTCGAACCACTAGCCTTGGTTTCTTGCTCAAATGTGCCAATATCTCCATTATCCATCAACCATTAGCTACCCAGGCCCTTCTCCATGCCTCGTCTGCGTCATTGCCGGCCGAAGGATGGTCGGCGAAACTGGAATCGGAAGGATATTTTATTAAAAGAAAAAAGGGAAATACCTACAAATAGCCTCATCAACCATAATATTTTGAGAAATAGACTTTAAAACAAAAACATTTTAAAAATAGACTTGGACCCTTCAAACTTCCTAAAATATCCTCATACATAGGATTTACAATATAAGCCATTAAAGTATAGAAAAAATTCATTTAGGTCCTTTGATAATTTTATTTATATAATTTTAATTGATTTTTGTCCGCTCATAGTAGCACCCCCTCAATTGATATCAGAGCCATATGACAGATCTAAAAGATAAATATTATATGACAATAAAAATAAATACATAATATATACACCAAAATTTATGCTTATGCATACATTAATACTACTCGATAATTATAAAATAGAAATTTTGAGAACTCTAAAAGATTTAGACAAAGATATAAGAAGAGATATTTATGATCTAATAAATTTCGATATAATAAAGGAATATTTTATCATAAACAAAATATTAGAGTTAATCCACAAAGGCATACTAGAAGAATTATATAAAGATTATAGAAATGGATTATCATATATCAGATCCTCAATTAGGTAGATATCTAGACATAGAAACAAATGAAAAATTAGATTTAATAATAGAACAAAGAATAAATTTAATGGATCAAATAAGAGAAGAAAGAAATATAAAACGACAAGAAAAGCTAAGATTAAAATTATTAGAGAAAAAAAGAGAACATTATAATAAAATTTTAAAGCAATTAACTAAAATACAAATGATTTTAGAAGACAGAGAAAACTTAAAAGGAAAAATATGATTAAACAAGTACATTGGAAGACAATCTAAAATATTATAGAAAATATCATAGAAAATTAATGATTGGATCAATAGAAGAATTTTGTGAATATCAAATAATGAATTATAAAGTAGAAAATTATGAAACAGAACTTATTCTAGAAATTGAACATATCAAAGGAAGAAATTAATGACAGAATTTTTAGAAATAAAATTTGAAAAACAAATAATAGAAAATATAAGACTTCTAGTTGGATCTTATCAAATAAAAGGATCCAATACAACCATGTTTAAACCATTAAGCTCATGGGAGCATCCGATGAATTTCTTAAATGCAATTAAATTGGATAAGTGCCTTTTTATGGTAAACATATAAAAACATAAATTTACAAGATAAATTAGTATTGAAGAATTACAACAATTAAATATACAAGATATGAATATCAAAGAAAAGTTACAAAATATTCAAAACAAACTAACAATACAATTTAAAAAATTAAAAGATATGATAGGAGAAGTTAAAAATATAGATGAAGAATTAAAAGAATTCTAAAGAAAATCAGGAGAATTAATTAATCAAGATAAAATTTAAATAATTATATAAAAAATAGATAAGTTAAATGAGAAAATAAGGAAGAATGATAATGAAAGAATCAAAAAATTAGAAATAAAAATAGATGATATGTATGACAGACTATTTAAAGTACAAAAAACTCAGACTATTAAACCAAGGTTATAAAATGTCAATAAGTGAATATATTGAAGATCTAAAAATATTAAGAAAATCATTAATGAGTGATATTCAAGAAGTAAAAAATGAATTAAAGAAGTAAAAAATGATATAAATATACTAAAACTAGAGATTAGAGAATTCAAAGAAAATAAAAAAAAAATAGATAAAAAAAAACTCATAGAAAAAGAAATACTTAGAATAGGAAAGAAACACTTTGAGCAAGAAAAATTTATAATAGAAGCGGGAAGTATGGATGATGAATTTAGAAAAAAATATATTACCAAAAATACTAGAAGAAGAATTAGAATTACAAATATCCATAGAAAAAACTTTAGAGAAACTAAAAGCTGAAGAAAAAACTGAAGAATAAGATAAAAATGAATGAAGAATTAGATTTACTAATAGAAAATTTTGACCAATTAAGTTTAGAAAATCTTAATGAATACTGGAGGAGCACCTAGCCCAGCTCCAATAGGAACTTTCAAACAAGAATACCAGATTTAGATAAAAGTTATGCACATTTATGTAGTAAACCACATCGACAATATTATGATAGAATCAGAGATAGACAACTGCCTAAAGGGAATAAATATAAAGATAGATTTGAACCAAATAATAATTATGATAAACTTATTAATTATGGAGGAACAAAACTAGATTTGGATTGTAAAATAGATACTAAAAAAGCCTTATTAACTTGGGAAGATTCAATGATAATGTTCTTTTCATACAATAAAGATGATACATGGGAGATTACTGAAAGAATAAGTAGTGATACGAAAGCATTAATAAGGAGAAATGTACAAAAGGAACTAATAAAATCAGATAGAAAAGGTATAGAAAAGTTAGTAGATTATATTGCAAATGAATTTTTAGGAGAGAATTGGATAAGTAATGTTGAAACAAAATCAATTAAAGAAAAAGATAATGCAAGAATGAGATTAATAAATTTAACAATATGTGATGTGTAAAATCAAATAATACACTTGTGAAATCAAAGAATACTATTATGTTCAATTCTATAGTAATGAAAATCAAGAAGTATACAGAGATATGTATTACAATAAATTACTAGGTTCATGGGGAATATATTTTAAAATAAAATTTGAAAAATTTATTGAAGATAACCCTGAAGTACCTAGAACATTATGATCAAGGATAAAATTTATATTTGAAAGATTAGCATATGTGTGTGTGTGTGTGTGTGTGTGTGTGTGTGTGTGTCAACAAAGACAATTATTAAAGAAATCAGGAAAATTAATTAGAATATGTTATGAAGATATGAAAAAACCTACCAAATGGAGATGTAACTCTAAAAGGAGAAAATATAATAAAAGAAAATATAAAAATAGAAAGTTTAAAAAATTTTAGAAACTTTAGGAAAAGATATATAAAACCTAATAGAAGATATTACAAAAAAAAAGATATAATCCAAATAAAAAACAGAAAAATAAAACTTATAAGAAAGACAAAAATCAATGCAAATGTTGGAATTGTGGAGAAATGGGGCATATAAACCCTGATTGTAACAAAAAGAAAGTTAAAATATTACAAAAAGAATATCTAGAAATAGAAAGTGAATTAAGTAAAATATCTGACATTGAAGAATACTATGATCAAGAAATCTATATAAGTGAAACAGATTCAGAAAACAATGATTCAGAATCAGAATAGAGAAATAGAAAAAATAGAAAAAAAAAATAACATGAATGTACAATAATATAATAGAGGGTTATGGATTAAAAGTAACTTTTGATAATAATAAGTTCAGAAAAATACAAAAATTATCTTTAAATTTGAAAATAGGAAAATGGGATATATTAGACAGAATATGGAGAAGAGAAAAAGTAGCAATAAATGAATATCATAAAATTGAAAATGCAATAGATGTTAGAACTACTCAAGGAACACATAAATTAAATCTTTTAACAAAAAATACAGTTGCAAAATTATTAACAAAGATCAATAAAAAACAAAGTGAAAAGATCCAATATATTTTTTTAGCAGGTATCCAAATAATGTTTAAATCCTTGTTTAGAGAAGGATTACATTCACCTTTGACTGTAAGTTTACATGATGGAAGAATAATAAATTTAAAAGACAGTCATTTGGGAACAGTAGAAGGAAATCTAGCATATAAGAAACTAATATTTACATGTTACCCAAAATATATTGTATATCATTGACAGACAGAAACTTTAATGAAGTTTTAGGACTACATTTCAAATTACATAAAAATAATATAATGGAACCAGGAGATAAAATTATGACTACGGAATATAGAGTATTATACACATTTACTAATTCTAGTTATGAAAACATTTATTCTAAAAAACCATATATTGAAATTCATAAAGAATGCAAAGATATTGGTAAAGCCGTGGAACCAGATAAATAAATAAATTTAGTCCCAAGAAACTATGAACTTACTATAACAAAAAATAAACTATAAATTATATAGTTAAGAGAAGAAGAATACCTTAATAATAACACACATTTGAAGATGGCAGAATAATTAGAAGATCAACAAGTTTACCCAATAGAAAACAATTAGGAGAAACTAGTAATACGAGGGAAATAAAACTTCATAGAAATTCTGGAAATATGAATATAGAAGGTGAATATTTCAATGGAAAGAACATGTAAAAGGATCAAATATATTAATTGATACAAGAGCTAATGGATGTCATATAGCTTCAAATAAGAATAAATGATTAATATCACATAGAACTGATCCGTATAGATATATAAATTTTGATGGACAATTACATATTACTGAACTTGAAGTTAAAGTACAAATAAAAATAGGAGGAATAAATCTCCTATTACCATGCCATATAGATAATAGTATGGTAAATCCTCATTTAATGTTAGGAATGATTTTCCTAAATGGATTGGAAGATTATAGTATAAAACTTGAAGGATTATACATAATCCATAATGGTCAAACTATACAATGTAGAAAAGCTAAATAAATGAATTACTAAATAAGTTTTCCATTAGCTGTATATATACAAGTTACCATTGTAGAAACAAATATAACAACTTGTGCATTAATTGACACATGAAGTGATATAACAATATTTAAAAATTTCTTAATAAAATCATGGAATACTGATGGGAAAATAAAAATAACAGGAGTTACAGGAGAAAGTACTCAAATAATTAATAATGCTGATAAAACCGATATAATACTAGGAAGTAAAAAAATTGTTGTGAATAAGATATATAGTATAACAAATTAGAATGTGATATATTACTAGGAAATGACTTTATACAATAATTTCAGTAATACAAACAAAATAATTACATGTTAATGTTATAAACACCTTGCGGACATTTATTAAAAATATCAAGAGAATTTAGACCTTACAGAGTTTAGCCAACACAGCATAGTGATAAATGAGAGAAAAAATCAATTACACAAAATGAAATAAAAATAATAATAATGTATAAAAAAGTTTTGAAAACAAATATAACAATAAGCATGAAAAAAATCATTGATCAATTAGAAAAGGTATATGGAGAAAATCCATTATCATTGTGGAAACCATATCATCCTATAGCTAAAATAGAACTAACAGAAAATATTATTATAAGAGTCAGACCAATGATGTATACTATACAAGATACACAAGAATTTAAAACTC
Source organism: Ligustrum vulgare (assembly GCA_963555705.1). Lineage (NCBI taxonomy): Eukaryota > Viridiplantae > Streptophyta > Magnoliopsida > Lamiales > Oleaceae > Ligustrum > Ligustrum vulgare. Next base: position 19,505,636 of record OY743188.1, read on the forward strand.
AAATAAAAGAATTATTTGATCAAAAATTAATCAGACCTAGTAATGAACCCCATAGTAGTCCAGCTTTTGCAGTAGTGAAACATTCCGAACAAAAAAGAGGTAAAGTTAGAATAGTGATAAATTAAATTAAATAAATATACTAAATTTGATGGATATTTTTTTCCGAATAAAGAAGTACTAATAAATCTTGCAAAAGGAAAACAATACTATTCTAAATTTGATTGTAAATCACGATTTTAGCAAGTAAAAATGGAAGAAGATAGTATTCAATATACCGCATTTAGTACACCCCGAGGTAAGTATGAATGGATGGTTATGCCATTTGGTTTAAAAATGCACCACAAATATATCAAAGAAAAATGAATAACATATTTAGAAAATTTAATAAATTTTTAATTGTCTATCTTGATAATATATTAATATGTTCTAATAATAGAGAAGAACATAGAAACCATTTAATAAGATTTATAAATGAATGTAAAAAGAAAGGAATTGTTCTTTCAAAAAACAAAGTTATAATAGAAAAACAAGAAATTGATTTTATTGGATTATCAATAGATAAAAATGGAATAAAATTACAAACACATATATTTAAAAAGATAGAAAAATTTTCAGATAAATTAGAATCAAAAGAATAAATACAAAAATTCTTAGGATGTTTAAATTATGTAGAAGAATTTATTGAAAATCTTTCAAAAAAATACATAAAATCCAAATTTTACTTAAAAAGACAAATACCAAAGGACGGAGTAATGAGCACACAGAAATTGTTAAATCACTTAAGGAAGAATGTAAAAATTTACCAAAATTAAGGTTACCAGATGAAAAAGATAATCTAATAGTTAATACTGATGCCTCAGATAAATATTGAGCAGCAATATTAAAAACAGATCTTAATGAAATTTGTAGATATTCCAGCGAAACGTTTAACCAAGGAGAAATAAATTATACTACCCATGAAATGAATTATTGGCAATTATCAGAGGGATAAAAAAGTTTTCATTATTTTTATTATCCAAAAAATTCATTGTTGAAACTGATAATTCTCAAGTTGCATGCTTAGTTAAAAATAAATTACCACCAGAATTTCAATATAGGAGGCTCCATAGATGACAAGCCTATTTGGCATTTTATAATTTTGATATAATTCATATTAAAGGTGTCAATAATTATCTTGCAGATTTTCTAAGCACGAATATAGAATTTGCAAATGGATTATATTAAAGAATTATTGATGGACGCCAGAGTGCGAATGAACTTCCTCATAGATGAAGCTGATGATATAAAAGATGGAATTGAACAAATGACACAATACCTCCAACAAAATGTTAAATTGTTAATGGAACTTTCTGTCTCTCATACCAAATATACCAAACAATTGAGCGACAGAGTTAGTGAAATTGAATTACTATTCGAGTCGTTAAATACCAAACAGGTTTTACCAAATATACCAACAAATACAATACAAACAGGTACATTCTTTGGAAGCGGTGGTGGACCAAAAATAAAAAGAGATGAACCAAGTCCAAGCCCAAAGAAGGTGGTCATAAATGAAACAAGTTCTCAAAAAGTAACAATCAATGCCAAAGACGAACATACAAGAGTAATTAAAATTCGTGCTAAAGAAGAAGGTGTTTCCCATTTTTTACCAAAAGAAGACGAATATAAAACTACTACCAAAATTATATATGAACTTCAAGAATGTGATTGTTATTACATTTCGTCTGGAGATCATGTATACCCATGATTGATCGTGACCCAGGGAGGGGACCCCTTATGACAAAAATGGCAGTGGATTTTGGATTTTTGGATCTTATCTATCCATGAAAAGATCTAAAAGAAATTGAAAATTTTGATGATTTATTAAAAGGACAAATTTTAAAGTTTTCCCAAGGAAGATCTATCTATTTAAAATCTTATTCAATCAGTCCTGAAATTGATGGAATGATGTATTATCCTGCTGAGCATATTATCACGATTGGATATGTTGCTTGAAATTTTCAAATTGAAGTTAAAAAAAATACCAAGTCGGTACCAAATATTACAAGAGTCATGTATGGCCCGGAATTGCCCCACATGCCAACAGAATTGATTGACAGGTGGAAGCCACTTTTAAGATACCAACAAAGATGGAGATAAGATGGAATCTGCTTTAATGAAACAAGGCAGTACAATGTAGGGGCCATGTAATGATTGAAAATAATGGAGGGAGAGGTGTCCATATAATGTAGCCATGTGAAGATAATGGAGGGACGTGTCCCTATGATGTAACATAAAAGTGTAAATTATTGAGTCTAATTATTAAAACCCATGATGTAAGCAATGACTAAATTGTATTTCATGTAGTATTATAAATAGAAGCCTTTAGGCTAGGAAAATGTAGAGATCACTTGAGCACTCAATTTGTGAGAAAGCCAAAGAAATCCTGTCCCTGAAAAAATTCTCATTCCAAAGTCTTGTACCAATCCTATTTGAATCAATAAAATTTCAATCGTTTTATAAAAAAAGATATGAGTTTCTAAGTTTCTGTCTTCCAAATCCTATTTCCTAAAGAAGGTATATTATTAAGAAAACTCCCTACACTTTGTCCAAAATATTTTCCAGTAAGATATTATACAGTGAAGGCATAGATTTAGGTGAGACTAATTACCCATAAAAGCAGGAGGCCGTTGAAGAGAATGATAGCAGAAACCTGTGAGCCCGAATGTCACTAATATCAGAAGAAAAATTCAAAGGTACAAAGAACAGGAAAAGAGGTTAGTACTCTTAATATATTAGTCTTTATGGAATTAGGAGAAGGAAGAACTGTTAAAACAAGTTATTATGGAAGAATTTAGAATTATTAAGTTTAATTATCAAAAACAGTCATTATAAGGATTAATATCATAGCATAATTGAATATGTATTCATGCATAAACAATTTACTAGACTCAATAGTGAAATAAAAAAGTTATATCATGTCTATATGACATGTTTGTTAGATATTTTTCCTAAATTAAAAGAATTATTAGGAATAGAAATTACAAAATCAATAATTTACTTTTGGCTTGATAGTGATAATACAGAAATAAATAATGAATTATATTTAGGATATGTGTTTAGTAGTGATAATGATTATGATCCTATAATAGATTATGATAGCGATGAGAGAGATGAATCTTTCTTTAGCAGTTTTTGAAAATTTTGATATCATGAATGAAGAAAAGTACGTCATAAGAAAACTCTGATATAGGAGAGGTCCATATAAGGTTAAGAAGAATATTAAAAATAAAAAAGGAATTGAATATGGAAATAAAATTGATAAAATAGGATACTAAGAGCAATTTTATGCATTATAAGAGATATTAAAAAGTTTTAAAGAAAATTTGATAGAAAACTTTGTTAAAGGTAGTGTAAGATCTATAGTAATACAAAATATTCAAGATATAATTGATAAATTAGAAAAAAAGAAAGAAAAATATTTCAAAATATAATATACCAGTTGAACCAAGCATAGATATCATGGCTAATATAGATATTATCAATTCCCAAACACTGATAAAATTTGAAAAATTACTTGAAACTTTATAAATTATTTATCTCTGTATTTATAATGCATGGATATACTATTAAAGGATTAGACAATGTGTTAGAAAAAAAATGGAAAAAATCGATAACATTATATCTCAATTAATAGATATGGATGAAGCATCTGAACAATATTATATACTTTCAGAAAACCATGATCAATTTATTATAAATTATTCTGATATATTACAGTTTAATATAGAATTAGAAAATAAAATTATAACAAATATAGTCCAAACCTAATGCCAAAATATACAATCAAAGGACTAAATAACCTTTTAGAAAAATTAAAAGATAAAATGGAATATATTAAACATCAAATGGAAAATAAAAACATATTTTCTGAAAAATATAATAAACTTTTAGAAACATACGAGCAATATATTGCAGATTATTGTATTTTACTAGATCAAAGAATGGACTTGTACAAAAAAAAATTGTATAATAATTTATCAACCTGATAATTTATGGATACTTCAGAAGCATCAACTTCTAATAACTGTGATCATAAACTATATTCAGAAAACAAAGAAAATTCATTCTTATCAGCTATTTTTGAAAAATATAAAAATATACATTTTGTTGGACAAACTAAACTAAAAGAGATATACGAAGATATTAACTATGCTATCCTAAATAGAATATAATTTAATTACGTTGAAACAACAAAAAATATAAATGCAGTTCATAAAATTATAAAAGAATACGAAGATATAGAATAAGAAGTTTCAAACGGAATAACATTAGGATATATAACTAAAAAAGATTATCCTAAATCTTTTGAGAAATTATCACAATATAGAACATTTTTAGAAGAACTTAAAAGATTAAAAAATATAAATATAACCAGAAACCCTGAATTGAATCAACCTAACTAAGTTTGGGGATATATTTTGCAAAATAAACAATTCTTTTCATTAAGGGTAATTTTGACATAACAACAAAAAGGTTTATTTTACTAAAGTTATTGTTTGCCAAACTCATTTAACTAAAAACCACTAAAAAAAATTGATTTTATTACCCTTTGGTGCTCCAGTTTTATAAAGTATTTAATTCGGTCCCTCAAGTTTTAAAATCATTTAATTCAGTCCTAAAATATTTAATTTCAATCCCAAGTTTTAAAAGAAATTATTTTAAGCCCTCAATTTTAAAATATTTTAATCAGCCCCTCTTATTTCTAAAAATTTCAATTTAGTCCCTAAAGCCTTTTAAGAATCCTATTTTACACAAATTCCTCATTTAAGACTCGATTTTTCAAGAGTCTAACTTTAATTATTTAAATTTATTTATAGGGCTAGACAATGTGCGAAAGAATTAGAAGTTTTATTTCGTTTGCTCAATACTCGAGAAATAAGGTAGACTCTTATTTACAAATTATCTTTTCGAAAGTGTGCATCAATGATTATTTGGATTATAAGTCTAACATGTATGATTGAATTCATGAGAATTACTTACTTTTCAAGCATGAGACTATGTTACAAGAATTTACTTGCTAAAATGCATGAGACTTGAACTTGTATTTATTTACTTGTTTGTGAGATTGCTGGTGATCGTAGACACCTGAGACTTAAATATCATGATTGTGTGTTTTAATTTATAATATCAAATTATTATTGTGCGCTAGTCTACTGAGTATTTCTATGAAATACTCTACTCACTTTTTTCAAAAACAATTTTACAGATAATGGAGTTGGCGGTGAGGCGTGCGATGGTGGCTATTATTGAGTCTTTCAAAATGTTTTTATTTGAAATCGCAAACTTATCTATTTTGTCAAGTTATTCCCATTTTCGATCTGTTGACATTTTGAATAAATTTTTATGACGTTACATGAATTAAATTTCAATCATTTTCCGCTCAATTATCATTTTGAAAGTTAGTTTGAGATGATGAGTGACATTTCGGGTATTTAGAACTCGAAGCGTTACAGTTTCATTGTTTGGTTTTAATGTATTGATACATGCTGTCATTTCAGCACAGCCAAGTTTGGTTTCCAGGATTTTCATCGCAGTTTAACTATATTTGTTGAAGCAGAATTTTTGGAAAAAAGAAACCACGATTTCTGTCAGCTTTCTCTGTGTGAATTCCTTTCAAAACTCATACCTATATTTATATTAATATTTGGCTACACAAGAAGGAACTAAGGTCTCGGCTAGGGGTGTAAACGGATCGGATATGGATCGGATCTGCCTTTATCCGATCAGATAAGAATAATTCATAGATCCGATCTGATCCGATAATCCGACGGATAATTGACAGTTAAATCCATATCCGATTTGCTACCTTATCAGATATCCGATCCGATTATCAGTTCCGAAATTATTTTTAGCATAATTTTTTAAAATATTTACATATTAATGATTATAATTTCATATCATTCATAAAAATAAAATAATAATATCTCAAAAAATTATAACAATATTTATATGTTACAAGTTTTAAAATGAATATTAAAATATATAATAATAATATTATATTAAAATTATACTTTATAAAATACATTACAAGATTTTAAATAAAAAAATTATATAATAATATATAAAATATATTATATTATTATAAAAAATTCGGATCGGATTGACTTAAATCCATATTTGTTCTATTTAGTTAATGGATTGTTGGATTCGGATCCTTATCAAATTATCGGATTAAGATCTTAAATCAATCTCCCGTTAATTTCATCGGATTTCGGATCGGGTTCGGATTAAAATCCGATCGATTGACAGTCCTAGTCTCGGCCATATAGGATTTTGCTCCTTGCTTCATATTTAAGAAATGATTAAAATATTCCCAATCCAATCTTCAAAGCTGGATGTGGAAGAGCTCAAGCCATGCAAGCATGAGCTTGTTTCTCTAGGTTGGATGACTAAGGAGTCCTACAAAGAAGGAGGTGGAAGCTGTGCAGCCACCTTATGCTTGAAATTTCATGATTTCAAGTTTCGAAAGGTAAAGTTTGAGCTGAGATTCAAGGTATCAAATGGGATCGAAAGCTGGACTTCTTCGTATCATTTTAAAGTACTCACAACGTACTTTAATGTGCAATTTACGACACAAGAAATGGATAATCGAGGTGAAAGTAATGACATTCCAAAGTAGGCTACTCCAAACAGCATTCGATTAAACCGTTTTTACCTTCCTAACTTAAAAAATTCACCGACGGCTATTCGTTGGTCGAAATGACAAACCGTTTTCATATTCTCGAAGTTCATTATGAGAACTTGCACATACATATATCACCTCTAAATACATTTTGAACGTAACTTTTCTTTTATAAATTCTGTTTTTCTTTCTTTTTCTTTCTTTAATTAAAAAAACTCTACAAATACTTTTATTACATCATAATGGACCGTTAATGACATCAAAATTCTCAAGTCGTTACAGAGATGATATCATGAGTACAAAGATCCTCATCTTGTATTTGGAGAAACTAACATTTCTCACCCTATTTTGCTTAATTCTTTTTTTGCAGGTTGATTATTATTGGGAGACAAAATCACACCATCCATAGCCAATCCAGCTCATGCTTCAATATATTTGTGTCAATCAATTGAAGGAGTAAATTTGTTGATTATGTGTCGTGGAAGTATCGATTTTTTATTTGATCCAGGTGGTGCATTGATACATCATGAACCAAGTTATGATTCAGGACCAATCATCCAACGAAGGAGAGAATGATGAAAATCATGGTTGCCTACTGATAATTACACAAACGAACAAGTTGGGCAAGTCAACCATGTCGAAAGACACATAATATATTTTTTCCAAGTAGAATTGGGCCACTGAGCGAAATTCATGGTTAAATGCTCTTGAGTCCACTAATTTTATGGCCAAATTTCATGGTTTGGGGCATCAGATTGAGTATTAATTATTTCGACGGGAATAATTAATTTTTATAAGTTAATAAAGTTCTTTTCTTATGTATTCTTTATTATTGTTTCTGAAAATTTAAAGTTGTCTAAATTTTATGTTTAAAAGAACTTACTGTCACAGATTTGTCTGGACAGTAACAAATTAACAGTGAATCGTTAAGATTAGTTTTAGCGAAATATCATATAAATCTTGCCGATGCAGATTCGTCTGAATTGTAAAACTTAAATAGACAGTATAAAGTATGTAGAATTGTAAGAAGACAAGAACACAATATTTGAGCTCTACGTGGGAAAAACCCTAATGGGGAAAACCCACGTGCCCGCACATTGTGGACAAAAATCAATCACTATATATGAAAAGAATTTATACAGATCAATTTAAACTATAGGATAAATCTACACATAGACTTATCAAACATCCAAGAAATAGATCACTCACTGATCCTTCTATGACATGTAATATGAGATGGCGTCCCACTACTCTTCAGTAGCTTTCTTTGAATCTGCAACACTCTTCATCAACCTCGAACTCCCGTTCGAATATGATTCAAACCTCCCGTTTGATTTTCAAGCTGAAAGTATTTTCTTCTCTAAGTGATTGATTCCTCCTCCCGGAGAACCGAAGTCAAAAACACAATTGAAGCCGTGAATATGAGTGCACCACACGAAAATTAGCTTCAAGATCTCTTAGAGAAAACGTCCATTTTTCTCCAATTTAAATGCAATCGGATTTCTTGTCCATCAAGAATCCTTTTTGCATAAAATCTTTATTACCTGCAAATCAATTAAAGATAATTAGAGATAATGGCAAGATAATCATAAATCTTACCATAAGTGAAGATAAGGTAAGATATTCTCAATTGATTATGGAATAAAAGACCTTACCATATGAAGTGATAAACTTGACTACCAAGATACTCGGCCATATCAAGAAAAAGATCTTACCATATGAAGTGATAAACTTGACTACCAAGAATCAAATCATCAAGATTTCGGCCTAATCACAAGCTTATACTTGGCAAATGATAAACTTGGATATCAAGGAATAAATCATCAAGAAACTCGATCCAATCACAAGATTTCAAGATCAACATAATTTGATCAAAGAGCAATATTTCTTGGTTAGACAAAATAATCATCATCTCCAAAAATAAAAAGATTATCACAAATATAGGAGATATTATATTCAAGAAATATTTACATAATTTAATTAAACTTAATAAATTACTAAATACACGTATTTAGTAATTATATTAATTTTACTTAAATTACATATTTGTAGAAACATAGAAAATGCCAATTTATACTAAGTTAACAATTTCTAATTAAATAAGGACTATGTTGTTAGATGTTTTATTCATTTTCTAGTTTGATTATGATTTGTTTTATTTAATTTCTAATTAGACTAGATTTTTATCTAGTTTTCTAAGTAGGGTATGATTTTTTCTTGTAGCCTATATATAAGCTTCTTCATTTTAATTTTATATACACAATTTGAGATTATAACTCGTAAGGTGTATTGCTTTCAATCCTTATTCTTCATTAAACTAACTGCGAACTTATCAAGATTATTTTCTTGTTGCGTTCAAACAGTTTTGGGTGAGATTTTCTAATCTTGTGATTAAGAGGTCAACGTATCGTGGGCGATTATGTTGGTTGTTTTATTCAATATTTTTGAATCAAACTCTAAACTTTGATTAATTGGCTTTCTTGGATTATGATTCAATCTTGTGTGAGTTTTGTAATTACAATTGCTACTTGAGTTCGCATAATTAATTATAATCGATGATCATGAATAACATCACTCTTTCAATAAACCTACAAGATCTCTATATTTTAAAATTAAATCATTTATAAATTCTTTTCCAACATAAGCTAAACATATGCAGATGAGCCCCTATTTGATGTACATTATAATGAGAAAATGATGTTTTGAATATTGATTTTTAGAGAATGTGTGGTTAAAAAGTTTGAAAAAGTTTTGGGTACATATGTAAAATATTTTATTGTGTGAATATGTGGTTAAAAATGAGTACGAGAAAAAAGGTGTTTGAGAAAATGAAAGTCAAACATAGGCTAAATTTTACAATTTGATCATTCAGTTCCAAGTTTCCAACTTAACATTAAAAAGAAAAGAAAAGGATGTAGTCTACAACATATAGAGTTTGTTCAGTATAGCACTTTTTGGAGAAATTTAGGTTGCATTCCCTTTATATTTCAGTTTTCTGTTTTCATTTTCGAAAATATTTTCTGTTTTCTGAATGTTTTCAAAATTGCTTAAAACATATTTAGTTTGTTATTTTTGAAAACTGTATTTGAAAATGAAAAGCTGAAAAACACTTTATGTTTGAAATTTTGCAGAAAATTATTTTGCCCTTATTTGATTCTCATTAAAAAAATTTTTTTTTTTTTTTTTTACAATACACATTCATTAAAAGTCAAACCCACAATATTTGGCTTTTCAACCAAATCTCAATCATTCATTCTCTCAAAAATTACTATTCATTTAAGATAAATCTTTTTAAATAATACCAAAAATATATGATATACAAAATATAAATGAAATAGAGATGTCATATTTGAGTTTAGCACAACAAAAATAAATGGAATAGCCCCAATCACACAATTTGGTGCTACCAAAAAATTCAAAAATCCATGTTACCCTTCTAGAGTAATCGTTTCACATTTGGGTAGCAATTTGTTCTCGAACTTGTGCCATTTGAGCCGTCTGGTTGGAATCAAACTGAATGGGTTCATGTGCTTCAGCTGATTAGGGCTCATCATAAAGAATTATATTTTCTTGAAAATATTCTGTAAACAACTTGTCCAATGCGTTCTATTGGAGAATAAAGTTATGTATTGTGCATTATGCAGCACGGATATGTCTTTGCCTAATAAGTGAAAAATTACTGATAAACTTCAAAATAGGAAATCTGGCCTTTTTAATTCCAATACATTGCTCAATCACATTGCGGCATGAGGAATGTCTGTAATTGAACAACTCTTCTTTTCCACCCAGCTGTCCTCCTCCTACATAATTACGTAGATGATATCGATGTCCTCGATACGGGTCAAGAAATCCAGGTATGTTTGGATATCCAGCATCAACCAAGTAAAATTCGTTTGAGCATAAATTAACATGGTCTAAACTTATGTGTGAAATGAATTTTACTTGAACAAGAAAAAATAATGAAATATACCTCTACATGGCATTAGAAATCCGTTTGATCCAGTAGTAACAGCGTCGATGAATACCCAAGAATCATTAGTTGACCCTTCCCATCCCATCCAGCATGCACATATGTGACCTTCATGTCAAAATCACATTCTGGCATTACATTTTGTGTCACATTTGTTTTTCTTCCCCAAAAAGCTGTTTGTCTTGAAGTTGGCGCCCAAGATGCCACATGTATTCCATCAATTGCACCGATACAATCCTTAAAGTACGGGTATCTCTGCAATATGCATTCATGTACAACACCTCGGTTTGTTGGGCGTATTAGCTCAGTGCCTAGCTCACAAATGGCGCATAGGGCTTTCTTAAACCATTTGTGTATTGTGTGGTTTCCATGTTGAAACCCGTCACCTATAATTCTATATTGTGTATGGTGTCCTATGATCATTAAAAACATTGCAACCCCTTATTCAATGCTCACCTTTTTTCCATCTTTCAATAACCTCTTTTGTTTCAAAGTGCTACAAAAATTCTCAAAGAAATGCTTCTACATGCGAAAATTATCATGGCACATATCTGGATGTCCATTTAATATAAAAATTAGGAGATGCCTTCTCAAGTAACACGCCTAAAAATTACAAGACAAGAAAATATCAAATATCAATGCACAACAACGATCAAGTTCATGAGTATGGATTAATAATCAAGCAATTTCATGTTCCATCTTTAAAAATTTGATCCAACTAACTGGAGGATGAATTTGTGTACTTTGGAAGTAATTGAGGATATGGAATATCTTTAGTGGCCAAGCAACCCAAAAGCAAACATAAATACTTGTTTTTATGTTGACGCTATCCATAGGAAAGTCAAAGAAAACAATGTAAACCAACAAGGGCAACAACAAAATCACCTAGAAATAAAGTTTATCTTGAAAGAACATATTCATTTCTTGGTAAACGTATTGAGATTTCTCAGAATCCGAATGTCAAATAAAAAAATGATGGAAAAAAGGGAGTATGAAACTATGTTCGGAAAATAGGGTTTCTCGGATCTGAGAAAAATTTATTTAAAATCAAGGATAATTGGATTCCTACAGTGAAAAGCATCGTATATGTACGCTTCGTGTGGGAAGTATCAAATCAGCGAACACGGTAATAGATCTGAAATTGGTACTAGATTTTTCCCTTTTGTGTAAATGAGAAATTAGAACATATTTCTGCATCGGCAATTGAAGATAAATTGCAGAGAAATTGAAAAAGCAGTATGCTAAATCTGTTTTGTGTGGTTGTGATAATGGGGTGGGGTGTTATAAACCTTTTGTCTTTTGTTTGTTGGCTCAACTATGGTTCTATTTCCTCTATCTATTGAAGAAACAAAATAGGAAAACAAATATACTTTACCTTACAGTGGCAATGGTGGCGAAGGTCGACTTCGGGTGAAGGAGAGAGTGAGGCAGTGAACTGAGTGACGGAAAGGGAGGGAAATGTCGATTCTTTTGGGATTTAGGTTTGACATTTTTTTTAAAATTTACACTGAAGACGTGGAGAACACCACGTTTTCCAATGGTTTAAAATTGTGAAGAAAATGTGGAATCCGCATTTTCCATTTCCTTTACTAATTTTGAAAATCGTTTTCGAATTTTTTTTCTCAAAACAGGTAATAGAACACGTTTTCTGCATTTTTGGAGACAGAAAACAGCTGGAAAACGATAAAGAGAACAATGCCTTAGAACTTGTGAGAGAATATGTGATTGAAAAATTGTGAAAAAATAAATAGATAATGTGTCTCATAGAAATAGGTGGTTTGAAAATGAATTGAAAGAAAAGGTGAAATATTCCATTTGGTCACTTCCTAACCTATAAGTTAGGTCAAGTCTTCTTTTTATAATATTTATAAATGATACAATTTTTTTTCAAATCATTTGTTATTCAAATACATTTTTTTAAATCATTTTTCAACAACACATTTTATCTCGAAAATATTAAAAAGTTATTTAAAATCAAATTGAAGGTTGCCAAACGATTGAATCTTTTTCTGGCTCCATTTGGTAAAATTTTGTTTATAAACTGTCACGTACCAACATTTCATTGAATTTTTTTTTTAAAATAATTCGTTTCGTCAAAGATTTCAGCCAATCATTCTTGACTTTTCTAAAAATAAACCAATGAAATATTGTCATCCTGCTAATTATAAATATTATTTATAAATAATCGTTTATAAACAGTTTACCAAATGGAAGAGCTTCTATTTGGTAATTTTTTTCCCATATATATTTATAAACGATTGTGATAATTTCATATTGAAGATTTTTTTTTTTAATTTTGACTGTGTCCATTATGTTTGACTTTCTAAAAAACATACGAATGAAATATTGACTCGTTGCTATTTACTGACAATATTTATATATAATCGGTTATAAATGACTTATCTAATAAAGGCGTCTTCATTTGTGGTCGTTATAGTATTTTGTTGAATAATCACCGATCGTAGGGAAATCTTTCTCCCCTGTGAAGCCGTAAAGACATTGAATATCTATCTTAAATAATCTACCATAACCTTTAAATTTTCTGAGTCATCAAAAAATCACTAATTCAACAAATTTCTTCGAATATTTTACAAAAATTCCTCCACTTTTTCTCGGACCTCGTCACTATTGAAATCAACACAATATATAAACGATTTCAGGGGTTTCTTTCATTTAAAGTTTCATATCAAAATTTGCGAATGTCAAATATAAAGATTGCAAAAGTAATGAAGATGGAAGGAAATGAAAATAGATCTTACAATCGGATTCTACCGCGAAAATAGATCTTACAATCGGATTCTACCGCGAGGAAGCGGTGTACTACGTTTGTTGGCTTGACCCCAATTCCTGTAATTTGATACCAAAATTTCCCACAAGTATAATAACATACCCTTAGGGTTCCTTTTGTTGGCTCGACCCCAATTCCTGTAATTTCCCCCCACAAAAGGAAGCTCCTTTCTTTATCATCAATGGCTGATCGGACCAGCAGTAGCAATAACAGCAACCTGGCGACTGCCGTAGTTAAACCGATATGGATGAAACAAGCCGAGGAAGCCAAGCTGAAGAATGAAGCAGAGAAAGACGCCGCCGCTAGAGCTGCTTTCGAAGCTACCTTCAACAAAAATTCCCAACTAACCGAGTATCCACAATTGCCTTCCGCCGTGCAGTCGTCTGATTCTGATTCTGATTCTGAGGAAATATATCGGGATAATAACCGGCAGGTGGGGCCAGTGGACCCTACGAAGTGCACGGCTCAAGGGGCGGGTATTGCAGGTGGCTCGGCTTGTGTGGGGGCCACTTTTATCGTGGTAACGAAGGACTCAGAGGGAATGAAGCTGACAAGGGGCGGGGCACAGGTGAAGGTGCGGGTTGTGCCCGGCGTTGGGGTCGGGGGAGCGGAGCAGGATGGGATTGTGAAGGATATGGGTGATGGGACTTACACTGCCACTTATGTGGTGTCAAAGAGAGGGAATTACATGGTGAATGTGGAGTGCAACGGGAAACCTATCATGGGCAGCCCTTTTCCTGTCTTCTTCAGCTCAGGTTTCCCCCTCGCTCATTATACAATGTAGAATGGGATAAAGTTCATATTAATTTGTGTTTAAAGGCAGTTATTCTTGGATGGGTTGTTTATCGGATGCCAGTCTCTAATATACCTAAGTGCATAAGATTGTAAGCACGTATGCATAAATTTTGTTAGGGTAAATTCCTCCAGGGGTCTCTAACCTTACCGGTGATGTCCTGAAACTTTCGTTCGTGTCACTCATAACACCGTGAGAGTCGAATCCACGCCTGATGCAATGTCTAGACATTTAGACGTTAAATGTCCATGACATGTTACTAAAAGGGAAAAATTGTCTGAAAAAGATTTACTTAATTCCAGAAACCGAACAGTGACAATTCAAGTTACATTAAATGTAGCTAATTTTTGGATGAATTTACCTTTGAATTTGTTTTCCAGTTGGCAGTGGTGCATATTGTGGTTGTCCTTTGTATTCCTCTCTTATTTATTACTTGGGTGCATTGTGTTTTAAAAAGCTTTCTGTCGAGCCAGCTACTATTTCAATCCGTGTAAGTCATAAATCGCATGCATATAACGTGGCCATTTAACATCATATAGACAATCAAGTGGGGATACTGTGCATATATTAAAAGGTTGCGGAAAATGCCACACTTATGAAAGATTGGGGGACCCATGCAGAAATTTACCCATTTTGTTGCATTTTTAAGTGATTTGGTTTGTCTAGTTGATCATTGTTGATGATTTTTTAAGGTTTAAATCTCTGGTATTCTTTAAATAGGTTCAGTGTAGAAAATTTAAAGTTCTGAAGTTTGCTACTTCACACGTGTACATATATCTACATCCATGTGGTTTATCTTATGTGTTTATCTACATGAATATTTACATATACGTACATGATTCACCCACATGCATAGCTCATCCCACATAGTATGCAAAAGATTTTTAATTAAGTGTCTTTTACATTAGTTATTTTATGGACAAGTTATACAATACATTCACGGTTTGCTTTCTTCAGCATTATTTCAACGTGCCCTCATTACTTCTTAAGGATCTGTTTGGCACAGATGTTGTGGGTAGAGCTTTTAACAGTAGATCTGTCACTTTTGACAGTAGATTTTGAAAGTAGAGCTTTCATTAGAAAGTTTTTGATTCTTTGGTTGTGAGTCCAAAAAAAGTTGTAAATTAAGTTGACTGTTTGACTGTATAACTATAGAAGTGCTTCTCGTATAATCTTACTTATTTAATTGGGTTAGAAGTTAGAAGTGTTTTTGATATATTAATGTATATTTGCTAATTTTAAAGTTTCATCAAATGTAAATTACAGCTTCCCTTAAAAGCTCAATTGAAGCTTTTTGGATTACTCATAAACTTGGGCTTATAGAACAACTTTTTTTATTTCCCCCCTTCAAAAAGTACTTTTTGACTTTAGCCAACCGACTAATATTTTAAATAAAAGAGCTTTTGACCTCTGGGAAGTTCTTTTAGGCTTTGAAAGGCCCTTCCGCACACACTCTAAGTGGCATATGTTGAGTTGTTGATGCTAATATATTTATTCTCAGTGTTACTGGTTTGTTATTATTCAGATTTTACATACGTGTTCAATGCATCATGCTTTATATCTATTCATTATCTTAAAGGCTTTTTCTCGGGCAATTTCAAAGATTGATTTGGTCTTTAGCCTGTTATACTAACTTTATTATCTTAATAAATAACCATTATAGAGAAAATCAGTCACTCAGTTGATTGAATAACCTGTCATTCATTCATAGAGCATACATCTTTTTCTGGTTATTTTGGAGTGAAATATAATTCTTTTCTTTCTTTTCCTTGCCTACTTAATATGAAGGCAGCATTTTTGGACTGATGATGAAATGTAATTTTATCCATGTCCTTCCCTTTGATCACATTTTTTCAATGCTAAAGACCTGGAATGTTTTGTAAATGTAATTATAATAAGATGCTGTGAAATTTTGATATTTTGCAATCGTGTGATGCAGGAACTCCCTCTGGAGGGCTTCTGGGCATGGCTCCAGCAACTTCATTTCCAAATTTAGTTAATCAAACCATGCCGAACATGCCAAATTATTTGGGTTCTGTGTCTGGTGCCTTTCCTGGATTGCTTGGAATGATTCCAGGTGTTGTTTCTGGAGCTTCAGGCGGTGCTATTTTACCTGGAATTGGAGCATCTCTGGGAGAAGTTTGTCGCGAGTACCTTAATGGACAGTGTGCTAAAACTAACTGTAAGTTCAATCACCCCCCTCACAATTTGCTGATGACTGCTTTGGCTGCTACCACCTCGATGGGAACTCTCAGCCAAGTACCTATGGCACCTTCTGCTGCTGCAATGGCTGCTGCTCAGGCAATTGTTGCTGCTCAAGCCCTTCAAGCACATGCTGCTCAGGCCCAGGTTCAAGCTCAAGCTCAAGCTCAGTCCACAAAAGGCTCTTCTGGTAGGTCAGCCATCATTTTTTATTTTATTTTTTTGGGTACCTCTACCTTGTTAAAGATAGCTCTCATTTGTCATTGTTGGAAACTTTTCTTTAGGCCATGTTTGTTAAAAGTTGTGTTTAAAAACATTTTTTTTTATGTTTTCGAGGTAAGATGTGTGGTTGAGAAATGGAGAGAGAAAATATGTGTGGTTAAAAAATGGTTTTGGGAATTGTGTTTTATATATATATATATATATATATATATATATATATATATATATATATATATATATATTTTTTTTTTTTTTTTTTCCCAAACAGAGGCTAAAATGCAAATATTTTTTCGTTGCTATACGTGATCATATCTCGCTTTTCTTTTTGATGTAGCAATGAACACAACATATTCTCATAAATGATTCATGTAGCTGATCCCATTCTCATTAGGAATAAGGCTTATGCTGTTATTTTCATAACTTCATTTGGTTCTTTGTCCTCTATTACTGGAAATGGTTTTTGCATCCAACTATGGTACTTAACTCTCAACATTTTTTATCTTTCTCATTTTTTCCTGATATCATTTTGTTATTTAGTACTCTTGATTCATTAGAAAATTTGGTATTCTTAATTATTTATGCCTTCTATGGTCAGCTGACAAGGAGGAAAAGGCTGACTCCCTGAAAAAAACCGTGCAAGTTAGCAATCTCAGCCCACTTCTAACAGTGGATCAGTTGAAACAGCTCTTTGGTTTTTCTGGCACAGTTGTTGACTGTACTATCACTGATTCAAAACATTTTGCTTACATAGAATACTCAAAACCTGAAGAAGCTACTTCTGCTTTGGCATTGAATAATATGGAAGTTGGGGGACGTCCATTAAATGTTGAAATGGCAAAATCACTTCCTCCGAAGCCTGCTTTAAACTCACAATCGTCTTTGCCTATGGTGATGCAGCAAGCTGTCGCCATGCAACAGATGCAATTTCAGCAGGCATTATTAATGCAACAGACGTTGACTGCGCAGCAGGCAGCTAATCGAGCTGCAACCATGAAGTCTGCAACAGATTTAGCAGCAGCAAGAGCTGCAGAAATAAGTAAGAAGTTACAACCTGATGGAATTGTTGGCGAGGTCAAGGAATCAGATCGAAAATCTAGGTATGTTGTTTTTAGTGTCCCCTGAGACATTAATTCAAATGGTGTAATCTAGAAGTTCTTTTCCTAGACATCTTTGATGGAAATTTGATCACTGCAGCACTTAAAATTTTGAAATGATTTATCATAATTTCAGATTTTTGCAATATGCATAGGCCAAACTAAGGTTGTCTGGTAGTATTCCATCATAATTTTGAAAATGTTGTACCGTTCCATATTTTAGAGCTTCTGCCTGAGTCACACATGCATAAGAAATTCACTCTGTTCACTAATACCAAATTCTCATCTTTCAAATTGAATAGTTAATGATCACGTTTAATTTCAGCTTGTTTTCTATTTGACCGTTGTCTAATTACTGCTTTAAGAGAGTACCCTTATAATATTACCATGTCTATGCGTATTATACTCTTTATAATATTAACATGTCTATATGTATTTTCTCTAATGGCGTCTCTTCCATTGTTTGTTTCGACTTTAGTTGCAAAATTCTTTTATGACTGTTGGAGTTTTAACATCTGTTTGGTAAAACAAATAAACTGGTTTATAAATCAGTTTATAAATTACACAATTTTCAAAATCACTTTTTATTTATACACATTCTCTCTCCAATTTTCAATCACTACTTTTTACCTCAAAACATTACGGCTGTGTTTGATTGAAAAGATGGAAAATAAATGGTAAGAAAATATTTTCTAGGAATTGATTTGTCTGAAAATTATTTTTCTGAAAAATATTAATTGGAAGTGTTTGATTAAATTAATTTTCGAGGTGAAAAAGTGGGAGATTTTCCTAATTTTTTGTTTGATTGACATTATTTTTTGTGGCAAATAAATCAAAATTTAACTATTTTAATAAAAAAAATTATTTTTTTTTAATTTTTTACTTATTTGTACTTGATAATAGTAATGTTAATTTTTGGGAAAAAAACAAGTCAATTAATAATAACAAAAGTGATCAAACGTGACGCAAAAGACTTTTCCACCTAATGTGGAAAATGTTTTCTTATCAAATAGGCAAGAAAATATTTTCAAGGCAAATGAGGTAGTTGTGCATTAAATGGTTGTACCTAAGAAAATATTTTTCAAGGCAAATTTTTTCAATCAAACACTAAACAAATGGAAAAGGTAGAAAATATTTTCCACGATTTGACATTTTCCAGGAAAATCAACGCCTATCAAACACAGCCTAAATAAACAGTTTATAAACCAAACAATATTACGGAACTGAGGCTTAGTAAACTGTAAGTCTAAAATAATATAAAGGTCCAAAAGCATTTAATGATGATAGATATTATTAGATGAATTTAGAGTGATAGATTTTATTTGATTTTATTCTGGTCTATTTAACTAAATTTACATAAGGTTAAAAATGTAATATATATATATATATATATATATATATATATATATATATATTAGAATGGTAGAGAAATAGCGGCTCCCTTTTATTATTATTTTATAGTATACAGCAACAGCCACATTCCTCCACCCCTGCCTCTCCAAAACAGAGAGAGGATAACCCACTATCCTGAGACGCACATGCGTAAATATAAAATAAAAGAAAATAGAAGATGAATACATGCTTCAATTAGACAAAAAAGAATGGAGGCTTTTCTGGCAGCTGCTTTTGTTTCTCAAAAATCGTTTCCTTAATTTCCATGTGAGCTCTATTTCTTTAATATCTGTTTCTTGATTACAGTTGGAGCTTCCTTCATTTTGTTGATTCTTGGCTTGAAATGTACATAAATTTAAATCTGTGAAAGGTCCTCTTCACCAGATGAGACTGGACTAGATAGAGTTTGTCTTTTCTTTGCATGCCTTTTTTCTTTTCTTATATTTTGCCTCTCTTTTGGTTTCTTTTTTGGGGTATGACTTATGAGGTTGGGTGGGTTGGCAGAGGGGATGATTGTTGTGCTTGCCTGTTTTAGATCTGATACTTTAGTGTAGTCTGACATCTAATCATCAAGTGTCCATTGACTTTCTTAGATGCCTGTTTGACAACGAACAAGTTTTAGTCATTATAGTGTTTTCTTCAGCTAGTTTGATGTTAAATTAACTCTAAAAACTGGTTGCTGACAATTTATTAGGTCACCACTTGCTGATCATGCAAGGTCAAGGTCCAAGTCAAGATCTCCTGTCAGTAATCGTAGGAGGCAAAGGTCACGCTCTTTCTCACCACCACACCGACGAGCCAGAGATTACAGATCCAGATCACCAGTAAGATCTCACCATTACTCTAGCTATGAAAAAGATCGGAGATCTTTCAGGGATGCCAGTGATAGAAGGAAGCGGCACGAATCAGGTAGATCGTATAATCGTCGCTCTCCTGCTTCCAGGAGAAATAGGAGTAGGAGTGCGAGCCCTCGAACTACTAAGAAGACATATCGAGATGATTCAGAGTCACCACCACCCCGTCGAGAAAGTCCAACAGAGAGGACAAGGAAATCAGCACGTGCTTACTCAAGATCTCCTCAACATCATAGGAGAAGATCACCATCTCCAAGAGACGATGTAAACAGACCAAAGCATAGAACACGCTCTAGGTCAAGGTCCGTCGAAGTTAAGCATCACTCTAGTGATAAGATAGGTGATAACAAAGAAGAAAAATCCAAGCATCGGGACAGGAGGCGCCACATGTCAGCTTCGACAGAAGATCAAAGCCACGGACAAGGTAAATTATCTGGAAGAGCTTCAGATGAAAGCAAATCTAAACACAGAAGACGTTCTAGATCCAGATCTGCCGAGAATAAATATCGCTCTACTGATAAATTTGATAGGAGGAGAGAAGAGAAATTGAGACACCATGAAAGAAGGCGGTCCAGGTCAAGGTCGAGCGAAGGAAAGCGACACGAAGCCAGTAAGATATCTCCCAAACAGTCTGATGATCGCAAATCCAAACACCGAAAGTCTGCAGAAACTAATCGTAATGCAAATTGTATTGGTCTTGGGGCAAGTAAAGATGAAGATCTAAGTGAGACACCTGTCAAATCTGAAGATGTCTGTGTGGAAAGTGATGCCAACTTGAAGTATTCTGTGACTGTGAAGGTTGATGGGGATGGAAGTGATGGAGGTCTTCAGAAGAATTCCAAAGAGATTGACAACAACTTCGAGAGAACTGATACCCTTCTGATGGAATGAAGTTGCACTGAAGAAATATATGCATTGGTGCTTGTTTAGAGGTCTATGGTTTGGGATGGTCAATTTGTATCCCAGTTTCTTGAAGAAAACCGTCTCTTAAGAGATTGCCTGTTCTCTTTTGGCAATCAAGATGATTTGATGGTTGCCACTGTTCAAATGATCAACGCATTCTTGTATTTGTTTATTTTGCAGGTCTTATGGATGGCAAAGTTTGCAGCTGTACTTGATATGGTTAAAACATCCAACCTCAGATTCAACTGTGCACTGTTTTTGCAAACTTCTTAATGAGCTTGATGTATGCTGGATTATAACATCTCTATCAGTAGGTAGATGTTTTCTTATTTGTCAATCTATTTAAGAACTTATATGACTGCATGTTCTGTTATTGTGTGATTACTAATTCTTCCTGGAATTTCACCTTCTTCCTTAAGCTAGACATCATTGACTTGATATAATGATTTATCTCCTTAACATTCTGCTTACTTTTCTTTCTCTCGTTTTACACTATTCTTGAATTACCTAAACTTTGAAGGAAGAAGATTATTAGAGCATGACTAATGCTAAACTGAAATTTATCTGGATGCATTTACTCCCTCGAGTCAGATCAGTCCTATGAGTTCTTACCCCTCAATTATGACCTAGTGGATGATTACTTCTGGATTTGTGGTTTGGTTTACGTAGGTTATACTTCCTATTTACATTTAATGGTTTTGGTAGGCCTGTTACAGTCCATGAAGATGCAGGTGTTTAGGCTGGTGTCTATTGGCGCTTAATCAGATGAATTGGCTGGTCGAATTTTAACTGATGGTAAGGTATGCAGCTGTAGATTTAGAAGTTAAACAACAGGATCTTTTGTTATGCTTTTTAACAAATTCTTGATTTTGGAGTGGAAGCTGAAAAATGTGGGTTACAAGCAATTAATTGAGAGAGTTTAAGCTTGTTAATATTTGTAAATATTTCACTTGCTCTCTTCCTCATCTTCTATGTTTATTTTCTCCCCTTTTTTTTTTCCCCTTCCTACCTACCTCCCTTCTCTTCTTTTTTTTTTTTTTTTTTTTCCCTTGGAAGTTGTTTGGTTTAGGCAAGCTTCCATTAAAGCTGACTGCAGCAAGATGTTCCCGAGACGGTTTAGCAATATTTTTGCTCCTTGTTGAGTGTTAGCAGATTGGCTAACTTACTGTGTTTAATTTCTTGGTCAAAGTAATTTGTTATTCGTACACAGGTAATTTTTTTGTTTAAGCATTGGTTTTTGGCTCTTTCTAGAAACAGTTACCCCTCCCCACCCACAAAGCTAAAAAATGAGGGAGCCTCTTCATTATTGATTCATGAATAACTATTATTTTTAGTACTAATGAATGTTAGTTTAACTTTTATGATTTCAGTCATTTTCTGCGATCCTGCCCATATATAAGGGTTTGTTTCTTTTGTATTGAGAATATACAGTTGAACTTCCAGCCTCATAAATAGCTACTTCTTGAAACTGTGCTTCTTGATACACCTTCGACTTGGTAGCACGTGAGAGCATTTTTGTTAAGAGAATTTTAGAGGGTTAGCGTAGACAAAGATGGTGATCCCACTTATATGGCTTTTGAAGATTGTTATTTCACTTCGACTTTAACCGCTTCCCATTAAAGGTGACTGCTCAAAAAATGTTCAATATTTGACCAATAAGCTAAGCTTCTCCAATAATTAATAAATTTTTTAGAATTAACTATGTTCTGTACTAAAATAAGTGAAGGGTAAAAAATACTGGTAGTTAATGAACTTGTGGCGAAGTTTCAAGTTAGTCACCTAACTTAATTTTGTCCCAAAGTGGTAACTGAAGTTTTCATTTTGTATAAGTTCTTTCACTCAGTTAAAACTCCATTATTTTTTCAAAGAGAAGGTCCTATGTGGAAGACCTATTGATTCCAAGCCAGATTGCTGTCTTCCACATTCGACATTCTGTTAAAAAAACTAATATATTTTAATTGACGGACTTGAACAAAAGGCAAACATAAGTGGCCACTTTGGAACAAAATACAGTTAGGTGAAAAACATGAAACTTGGCTGTATATATATATTTTTTTTTTTTTTTTTTTTTTTTTTTTTGATAATCGAGGGTATCGGGGGCCCCACCCCCACTAATCCCACGAGGCCCTGGCGCTTTCGACCGGGAGACGCCCCAGTGGCCCCAAGAAGTTTTTTTGCTCTCACGGGGAATCGAACCTGAGATTGGCTGTATATTGACTGACTAACAGTGTTTCTAATTTTAAAGATGGTTGCTAATGCTTAGTAAGTGTACTTGAAAATTTTGCAATTTTGCTGCTGCTTATCTTTGGAACATAAATTCCTTTTTAGACTAGCACAACCTCCTTGTATAAGCTTTTGAACTGTATAATGCAAACTTCTGTCCATCTGGAATTTTCTTCTTCATTTGAGTTGTTCCAACTTCCAACTTTAGTGAAAGTATAATACACTGCTTTGTTTGAGGAAATTCATAGCTAACCTTCAACTATGCAGTGTGAAGTAATGACATTTATGCATTTGAACCATGGATGTCATAAATTTGTCTACCTTTTCTATTATATATATGGAAATGTTTCGTTGGTGCTTAAGCGATGACTCACCACCCACCCACCCACCCCCCCCACCCACACACACACAAAAAAGAAGCCCCTCCTGTTTTAGTCTGCAACCTCCCCCACATCATTTATATGCTGTTCTCTTTACAACAGTCCTTTCTATCCCCTCCCCTCCCGGTCATCTGAATATTGACCGTAGAGGGCAGAGATGAATCTTGGTTCCCAACCAGGATATGGTGGATTCAACTCCTTCTAGGAGAATGGAGAATTGGTCAAGAGGATGTGCTGAGCAACTATTCATTGGAATTCTTGCCCTGGTTTTGGCCAAAAGTCACTACATGTAACCAAATACCCAGGAATGCCCTTGCCTCACGCTTTTGAGCTCACGGCAGGGCTTCATTCAGTCCAGCCTTAAAGAGCTAGGAAAACACTCCTTTAGGTTATATTTTCATTATTCTTTCTTTCTAAGGGAAGCTTATCACTTGGACGGCTAACCCCATTATTGAGTTCGGGTGTTATCAATCGACAATTCATGGTTGTGATCTTTCAAGCACTGCAACGTATTCGGTGCAAAAGTGCTTGATCAATGAGCTATTATGTAATATTTCAAGGGTGGCTTTTTAAGTAAACATCTTGACTGTCTCTGCACCCCTACCTGCTTTATAATTGAGTAGATCATTTAGGGACCTTGGTGATCTGGACTTTTTTTCCCCTGTTGATGAACCTTACCTATAGTAACCTTTATTTATGTTGGAATATATATATAAACTGGTTTCGGAATTTTTTTTGAATGTGTAGTTTAAAATTATTGAAAAGTGTAAAGTGGTTTCATATAAATGTGTGATTAAGCATTCATTCTTTATCGCAATCATTAAAATTTATAAATGACACATTATTTGAAATCACTTTTTATCACACTCTCTCTACTTTTTGATTATATATTTTACCTAAAAAATAAATAAATAAATAAACTAATTTATAATTACTACAGCGTTATCGAACAAAGCTTAAAAATGAATTTAAGGAAAAAGTAGTCGAATTTCTGGTGGACCAAACAAGACCTATGTCTATTAATGATTTATGCTACGCATTTGCCAACTTTGATCATAACAGAATAAAGGGTGAATTGTATATTTACTCCAAGACATTACGTTAAAGTAGTGATCTTGTCGCTAAAGCTAAGGCTGCATTTGATATAAAGAAATTTTTCCTCGAAGACCAAAAGTTCACCCAAAATTTTCAACATTTAGGCCTTGTTCTTTTTGTTGTTTTGAAGTCGTTTGTTATTTTTATTTTCGAAAATATTAAAAACGCGTTCTCTTTACCATTTTCGAAAACGTATTTTGAAAAACCAAGAAAAAAAATTGTAAAAAAATGCAAAATGTGAAAAGTCTCGTTTTGAGCGTTTTAAGTGTATTTTAACAGAAAATGTTCAAAAAGTGAAAAATGCGTTTTGGACTTTTATTTTATTTTATTTTAAAATTATCCTAGTTTGGGATTAAGTTTAATTTTAATTTTTTTTTTTTTTTTTTTTTTTTTTTGAAAAATATCCTAATTTGGAATTAAGTCTAAAATACAGTTTTATTGAATTTAATATCAACATTACAAAAAAAATTAAGTGGGAATTTTTGTTATTATAATTCAAAAAGTGTCTTGATTAAATGGACTCTGGTGGTTTGAAAGAACTTGCATTTTTTACTTTATTTTAATAGATCTAGAGCTTCCTCAAATTTCGAACTTGACTAACCTGTGTTAATATAGTCATTTAGTGCTCACATTAGTGTGTTGCAGGTAACAATGTTTTTAGTATATTGTGAAATGAATTTTGAGTTTGAGTCAATAATATTCTACAAGCAAATTAATTAAAAATAGTTTAAATAGTATTCTGCAAAATTTCAAATAGAACGTATTTTTCAGCTTTTCATTTTTAAAAACAGTTTTCAGAAACGACAAATCAAAAGCGTTTTCAGCAAATTTGAAAACAAAAATAAAAACATAAAACAAAAAATATTTTCGAAAATGAAAATACAAAATAAAATATAAACAGAACGTCACCTTAGTGTTTGATTGTCAAAATGTTGCCTGAAAAATGATTTCCCTCTTCAGCCACAGCACACGCCTAATTTTCACCAAATTAAAGAATTTGTTTTCCTACCCATACGATAGAATTTATTTTTCAAGTTAGTTGGAAATTGATTTTGTACCTTTTTTATCCTTTTTGTTGTTAGTTGATTTATTTATTTATTTCTAAAAAATTAACATTATTATTATCAAGTACGAATGCGTGAAAATATATATATATATATATATATATATATATATATATATATATATATATATATATATATATATATATTATAATAGCTAAATTTTGCTTTATTTTCAATGAAAAATAATGTCAATCAAACAACAAAAGTCGATTTTTTTTTTCACTTTTTGCACCTAGAAAATTAAATCAATCAAATATATTAAACTTTCAATTCTTTGAAATTCAATTATCTGAAATTCATTTTCTTTCCATCCAAATTTTACCCTCGCTATAATATGCAGCCTAAACTATTTTTCGCCACGTTTGTCACGGGCGGATCCAGCACAGGCTCATACTGGGCTGAAGCCCAGTCCTTCTTTATACCAGATTCTGTTAAAAAAAAAAAAAAATAGTTCATAGTTCGGCCCAAATAAATAATCAGCTCGGCCCATTTGCAATTTACCCAAACAAGGATATAAAAAATGCCCAGAAGTTGTCCAAGCCACAGTCCATTTCATTTTCTTCACTGCCTCTGGCTCATTTCCTCCACACGACCAGTCGGCAGTCGACCAGACCAGACCAGACCTCCACTTTCGTTCCGTCTGCACTCTGCACCATTTCCCCAAAACAAATCAAACCTTCTTCCGCCACTGCTCCTCGCCTCCTCCTTCGACCTTCAGCTCCGTCGCAGTCCAGCCTCCACAGCTCCAAACTCCAGGCGCACCGCTGAACGCTCGCAAAGTTGCACCAAAAGCAGCTCAGGTCAGCCATCAGCACCAGCAGCTCGCCTCGTCCACTCGCGGCTCGACCTCCTCCCCTTGGCCCTTGCAGCGGTGGCGCAGTCGGACCGCCGGCGCCGGTAGACCCCAGCCCCCAGGTTAGGTCCGTTCTTCACTTCTTCTGTTCTTCAGAGTCTCAGACTTCTTCAGTTCTTCTCTTCTGTAATTGTACCAGTATGGCAGTCTGTGAATGTAAGAAACTAAGAAATAAGAATGTTATTAATTATTATGTTACTGTTAGTGTTAGATTAGTTATAAATATAATCATATAAGATAATGATGTTATTGGAAATTGGAATTTAATTTGATATTGATTATTTGTGATTTTGAATTGAGAATGTGATATTTAGATTTTTAATTTGAGAATGTGAATATAATCATTAGATAATTTGAGAATGTGATATTGATTTTTAATTTTTGAATTGAGATTTGGGAATGTGATATTAGAATAATACAATGTGATTTTTAGTTTCAGTACTGATTAACTTCGTTGCAACTTAGCTGCAAAATGGAACGACACCAATTGGGCAAGAAACCGAAACTATTGATATCCTCATTTTTCAAAAAAAAAATGATCATCAACCTAGACTGCCTAGTGATAGCACTTCCGGTCATGTTGAGGGACAACAATCTAATGAAGCAACTTCGATTCCTTCTATGCTAAATCCTTCAACATCCACTCCGCAGAATGAAAATCAATCATCTCCAAATCCAAATTTACAATCATCTGCTTCTGTTGAAAGGGATCCTGCAAAGAGAATGAAGATATATGCATATCCTTCTAATTTACGGGATGAGATAAGACGAAAATATCTAATTATTGGGCCTTATCAATCAATCTTGTTGGAGTATCCGGGTACAACTTTTGGAAATCAAAAACGTCGGTTTCAAAAAAAAAATGGTTCCAAAAGTGGAATTGGCTGGAGTATTTGCCTACATCAAATAAGGCTTATTGTTTTTATTGCTTTCTTTTTCTGGATGATGTTTCAATGAGTAATATTTCATCGCTGGAAAATGAAGGGTTTGACAATTGGAAAAGGGTGAACCAAGGAGAAAAATGTGCGTTTCTTAAACATATTGGTTGTACACTGTCATCACCTCATATGACATGTGTAAGAAAGGCTGAGGATTTGATGAAGCCCTCTCAACATATTGAGCACGTCATATTTGCCCAAACACAAGAGGAAAAGGACAAGGCTTGTTTGTGCTTGAAAACTTCCATAAAGTCTTGTAACTGGCTAGCACTTCAAAATTGTTCTTTTAGAGGTCACGATGAATCTGCATCTTCATCAAACCGTGGGAATTTCATTGAATTGGTGAAGGCTTTTGCAGAAATGAATGTGGAAATTGATAAAGTTGTATTGGAGAATGCTCCTAAAAATGCCCAATACATTGCTCCAGATATCCAAAAAGATATTTTGAACATCATGGGTAGAAGAATACGACAGATGATTCGTGAAGAAGTTGGGGATGGATATTTTTGTATTCTTGTTGATGAAGCAAAGGATGTATCTGATCGAGAGAAAATGACTATTATTTTGAGGTTTGTGGATAATGATGGAGATCTGAAAGAACGCTTTTTGGCAATTAAAAGTGTAAGTGACACAACTTCATTAACTTTGAAGAAGGAAATAGATGATGTTTTTGTCCTTCATAACCTCCAAGTTCAGAAATTGAGAGGTCAAGGGTACGACGGTGCTAACAATATGCATGGTGCATGGAATGGACTTCAAGCGTTATTTCTTAGAGATTGCCCGTATGCATACTATATACATTGCTTTGCCCATCGATTACAGTTGACTTTGGTTGCTGCAGCTAAGGATGTAAGTATTATTTGGGAATTCTTCTCTCATTTGGATAATGTTGTTAATATTATCACTTCCTCTCCTAAGCGTATTGCTAAGTTGAAAGCTGCTCACAGAATTGAAATTCAAAATATGTTAAAAGCTGGAGAGCGTGAATCTGGACGTGGGTTAAATCAAATGGGTAATTTGCAGCGATCAGGAGCTACTCGTTGGAGCTCTCATTACGAATCTATAAAGAGCTTGATAGATATGTATGATGCAACTTGCAAAGTGTTTGAATACCTTATAGAACATTCTACAAATGCAAGCTCCAAGTCCGAAGTTCGAGGAACTTACGGAAATATGGCAAAATTCGAATTTGTATTCATCTTGCATTTGATGCATGCGATCTTTAGAATTACTGATGTTCTTTGTCAAATCCTTCAAACAAAATCTCTTGACATTTTGTGTGCGATTAGATTTGTCAAGTCTACAAAGGCCGTTCTTCAACAAATGAGAGAAAGTGGTTGGGAAAAATTACTTTCGGAAGTGAAAGTTTTTTGCAAGAGAAATGACATTGATGTGCCGGACTTGGATTGTTTATATAAGATTGGTCGCATTCGTGAGCAAATTACAGTCGAGCATCATTACCACTTTGATGTTTTCAAAGAAGCAATTGATTACATCCTAATAGAGTTAAATACGAGGTTTAATGACACATCATTAGAACTTCTTTCTCTGATGGTGGCTCTGGATCCTAAAAATTCTTTTGAATCATTTAACAGTGATGATATATGCAAGCTTGCAAAGACTTTCTATCCTGAAGATTTCATAGATCAAGACATCATTGCTTTGGAATATGAGTTGAGACATTTTCAGCACGATGTGATACCTGATCCTCAGTTTCAGGTATCCTCTCTAGTTGAGTTAAGCAAGAAGTTGACCAAGAGTGGAAGGTCAAAGATTTACGTCATGTTGACTAGATTGATTCATCTTATTTTGACATTACCAGTTTCTACTGCCACTGCTGAGCGAGCATTTTCAGCAATGAAACATGTGAAGACGGCACTTCGTAACAAAATGGAGGATGATTTTCTTGCAGATTGTTTGTCGATCCACATCGAACGATGTTTAGTTAAGAAAATAGATGTAGAATCTATTATAGATGAATTTTATGCTTTGAAACCTCGTCGTTCGCAATTTCGTTGAACATTTCGATGTAACTACTATTTTTGTAATACATATAACTTTTGTTACATTACACTTTTTAGAATTCAGCTCAGTCTAGTTGGAAATCCTGGATCCGCCACTAACGTTTGTCATCAACTTTTAATAAATTAGCAGAAGCCACTCACTCTTCATGTTTTCTGTTCATTTCCAGTGACATGCTCAATGCATCTGCCATGGCATATATGTACATTTTTTACATTATAGTACATCTCTTATAGTATAGAAAGATATCAAAGGTACTATAGTGAAAATGTGTGGTCAAGTGTTGTCTTTCCGTTTTGCTAAAATGCGGTGATTTGATTTTGAATAATATTACTTGTGAGTAATGGTGTTAAATAATAATTTATATACAGATGAGGTACTAAAAGAGAAGTGGGGATTTTTTTTATTTTATTTTTTATT
Source organism: Ligustrum vulgare (assembly GCA_963555705.1). Lineage (NCBI taxonomy): Eukaryota > Viridiplantae > Streptophyta > Magnoliopsida > Lamiales > Oleaceae > Ligustrum > Ligustrum vulgare. Next base: position 19,535,513 of record OY743188.1, read on the forward strand.
TTTTCTGGTTCTCGAATTGATGTGATTCCGTGTAGGGGAACACGTAGAACTTGTGAAATTTTTTGCTGCAATGCTTGAAAAATTCCAAATCCAGATTGTATGTAGCACTCTGAATTTTCTTTTAATTAGATGCGTTATCAAACTTGTCCTCGTTGACGTTAAATGTTTAAAAACAATAAATTTAGGAAAAACACTTTAAATTGAAACATTTAACTAATGTTTCAAAATGTTGATAATTTATTTTAAGTGGATTTAGAAATTATGGAATAAGACAATTTGAAAGGGTTCCTTAAAATTCAGTAACTTGTGAAACTTTTATCGGTTGACGTTGCCTGCTTGTAAAGAATATTTAAACTAGCAAATGTCGTCAAAAAATTATGAAATTTTAATACAATGTCAAAGATTAGTAAAAGTGCAACATATAAAAAATTGGGTTCTTGATGACAACATTTAAAGTACGAAATAAATTTTTAAACAGAGTGTTCCCAATTTCCAAAAATGCCCTCGTCACAATTTACAAAAAGGATCATAATAAATTCCATGGGACTCCAAACGACCTGTTTCCAGTTTCATATGGTAGATAGCACTTCAAGGGTTGTTTTCCATTTTGAAACATTCTGGATTGTAAATACACAACTTGCAATTGATTTTCAAAGTGAAAACAAATTGATATTGTAAATGTAGAATTTAAGATGGATTAAGTGAGGGGTTTGAGTATAATTGGGAAAGTGGACCTCTGTTAAAATATTAAATTAAATATAAAAAGGTGAGTGGGGGTAAGTGAATGCACACGTAAATAACATGAAATGGGGAAATGATATATCTTTATTTTACTTTAACATGCAAAAACCACTCAATTAGTTATATAATATTATATACAATGGTGGGTTTCTTCAAACTGAAATAACATAGGTCGATCTCGACCAAAATCATTTTTTTCTAGTCCACTTATATTATTTTATATAAGCTGCAAAATGACGTCAATGTTGATATACTTTTATCAATCTTTAAAATATGTTTAAATATTCGATCAGATAAAAAATATAGATATTTTCAAAAAGAAAGATAATATTTAAAATGATTGAATACGTTTGGAAAAAATATTTCAAGTTCGACTAATAAGTTCAACACTTTAAAATATGTACGAATTCAAAACATGCAACGTGATAAAAAATATTTCTTACAGCTAGACTGAGCTAAGAATAATTAAATCAACAATTAAATGAAATAATTGCTAGACAAGTGCACATAACATCATATCGTGACCAATAATTAATTTAGAACATTTGGGAGTGTTATAGTGACATGGCAAGCCAATTAAAATACTTTTGAACTCTTAACGTAAAAATTCTTCGTAAATCTTAAAATTTAGGGTTGCTACAACCTCCTCCACTTAAAATAATTTTCTCCTTGAAATTTGGCTTACTTGATTAATTAGGTTGGGATACTTTGATAAAACGTTTTCTTCTCTTTCCCAAGTAGCCTCATCCTCACCGTATCTACCCCACTGGACTTTGACTAAAGGAACTTCTCTATTCCTTAGGACATGGACTTTTCTCTCTACAATCACTGCGGGAGCTTCATTATAAGTCAAGTCACTCTGCCAGTCCAATGATTGAGCATCAATCACATGTCTAGGATCGTGCATGTGTTTCCTCAACATAGAAATATGGAATGCATTGTGCACTGTCACTAGCTTCGACAGTAATGCCAAATGATATGCCACATTTCCAACTTTCTCTAAAATCTCAAACAGATCAATGAATCTAGGTCTTAATTTTCTTTCTTTCTAAAACGAATTACCACTTTTCATTGGCACCACTTTGAGAAATACTTTCTCGTCAACTTCGAAATCTAACTCTTTCCTCCTTTGATCAACATAACTTTTCTAACAATCCTGGGAAATTTTGATTCTTGATCTAATCTTATCTATAGCTTCCACAATCCTCTCAACCAATTCTGGACTCAAGATTCTTCTTTCCCCAACTTTGTCCCAGCATATTGGCGAACGACATCGACGGCCACACACTACCTCGTATGGAGCCATACCAATTGTATATTGGAAACTGTTATTGTATGCAAAATCCACTAATGGCAAATGATTTTCCCACTTACCACCCAAGTCTAGGACACATGCCCTTAACATTTCTTCAAGAACTTGGATAGTTCATTCATATTGCCCATCATTCTGAAGGTGATATGTAGTGCTAAAAGTTAACTTGGTACCCAAGCATTCTGAATGCTTGTCCAAATTTTCAAAGTGAATCTCGGGTCTCTGTCTGAAACAATCAATACCGAAACTCCATGAATTCAAACAATATCTCTGACATACAACTGTGCAAACTGTTCTGAGCTGTAAGTCATCTAAGCTGGTAGAAAATTAGCGGACTTTGTCACTCAGTCCACAATCACCGCAAATGGTATCATGACCTCCTTCTGATCTAGGAAAGACTTTGACAAAATCCATTTCAATCTTCTCCCATTTTCACTCAGGTATATCCAGGGGTTCAATAGCCTTGATGGCCTCTGATGTTCTGCTTTTATTTGTTGGAAAACCATGCATCTGGAAACAAAAAAGTGATATTCTCCCTTTCATATTCCTCCACCAAAATGTATTACGCAAATCTCTATACATTTATGTTACGCCTGGATGTGCAACGTAATAAGTGAAATGAGCTTCAGTTATAATCTCATTCCTAAGTTTCTCATCCTTAGGTACACAAAATCGGCCTCTAAACATCAGAGCTTGATCTTCGGCTATTTCAAATCATTTTCTCTTCTCCGTTCCCACATGAGCTCTGATCTTTTCCAAAAAGGGATTTTCCTTTTGAGCTGATACAATTCTATCCTTAAGGGTCTGTTTCTCTGTTAGATTCTCCACCAAGGAAGGTGTCTTTGAGGTCGGATTTAGCACCTTAATCCTCATGTTCTCAAAATCTTTGATCAACCGATCCCCGTTCTGTATATAATGTAGACAATTATCCCATGTTATTCCTACTTAGAGCATCTACGACTATATTAGCTTTACCTGGATGGTAAAGGATAGTGCAGTCGTAATCTTTCACTAACTCCAACCACCGTCGTTGTCTCATATTCAACTCCTTCTGGGTAAAGAAGTACTTCAGACTCTTGTGGTCAGTATAAATCTCACACTTGCTCCCATAAGGGTAGCGACGCTAGATCTTCAGGGCTTGAACCATCGCTGCAAGTTTAAGATCATGCATCGGATAATTATGCTCATATTTTTTCAATTATCTTGAGGCATAGGCGCTCACTCTCCCATGTTTCATCAAAACACAACCCAAACCGAGTTTTGACGCATCGTTGTAAATCACAAAACCTTTTGAACCATCGGGTATATCCAATATCGACGCTGAGACCAATACATCCTTTAATTCCTGAAAATTTTGTTCACACCTTTCGGACCATACAAACCTAACAACCGTTCGAGTTAACTACATCATAGGACCAGCTATATGAGAGAATCCTTCTATAAATCTTTGATAGTATCCGGCTAAGCCTAGAAACCTTCTCACTTCACCCACGTTTGAAGGTCTCGACCAATTGGTCACTTCCTCTACCTTGGATGGATCAAATTAAATTCCTTTAGCTATCACAAAATGACCCAAAGATCCTACACAATCAAGCTAAAATTCACATCTCTTGAATTTGACATATAACTTCTCGTCACGTAGGGTTCCAAAAACATCCTTAAATGTTCTTTATGCTGATGAGCATCCCTCGAGTATATCAATGTGTCATCTACACATACAATGATGAACCTATCAAGATACTCATGAAAAAATCAATTCATTAAATCTATAAATATCACAGGAGCGTTAGTCAAACCAAAGGGCATTAGCGTAAACTCATAGTGCCCATAACAAGTTCGACGTGCATTCTTTGGTACATCAAGCACACACTAGGTCTGATGAACCCTTTGTCTAGAAGTTTTTGTAGTTCCTTTGGTGCCATCCAATACGGAGCCTTAGATACTGTTGTTGCTCCAGGTACCAAATCGATTGTGAGTTCCACTTGCCTATTTGGTGGAATACCTGGTAGATCATCCGGAAACACATCAACATACTTTGGTATCACCAACACGTTTTCTAATTTTGTCTCAACTGATGGCTTCCAGTAAGACTGACAAGATAACCTTGATAGTAGGGCTTCTTCAACAATCTCTTTGCTTTTAAAGTTGATATGAGGTGAGGAAGCGCTTTAATCTTTTACCCATAAAATCTGAACTCATCTTCACCATTTCTTCGAAAAACCACTTCTTTCTCAAATTATAATATTTTGGCTCAATTATTACCCAACAAATCCATACCAAAAATAATAGCAAAATCCTTCATTCCTATAACATCAAGTCTTCCTCTAATATTAATACATCAAAGTCTATCTGTACCGCCTTAGCTACTCCACTGGTATCAATAGGTACCCCTGATTGCATACTATCCTCTACTATAGTATCAATTTTCTGAAATAGAACATTAACCTTAGCTAGGCATGCATTAGATATGAGCGAACGTGTTGCACCAAAATCAATAAGAATGTAAACAAGAATGCTAGGGCTGATAGAATAGCTGAAATTATGTTCAGGTTGTCTGCGGCCCGTTCAAGAGTCATAGCAAATACCTCTGCCTTCTTTTTCTTAGCATGTTCATTTTCCTTTGTTGGTGATGCCCAACATTATGAAAAGTAGTGAACTGCTTGTCCACATTGGAAACAAACGTTCTTCCCAAAGAAACATTCTGTAGCGACCGAGAATTTCTACGCAATTTAATAATTATTTCAAAGTCTCGAAAATTGTGTCGCTGCAATCTCACTCATTTTAAGTTAACGTCATGACGCGTTCGTCTAGCCACATCAAGAAATATCGAATTAATTCAATTTTAAAAATATATTCTGAATTTCTAAAATTATATCATTTTATTTATTTGGTTATTTATTTTAGTTCGTTCAAAATCGTTTTAAAGTCCGAATCGTGTTAAGATTATTTTATCAGACCCATTTTCCCAACTCAGTTGAATTCACACGTATTATTTCCTCGATTTCCATTTCTTGTGTTTCACAACCCCATAAGATTCCCTCACATTTCCCCAACCTAAACCCATACCCTATTGCTCTCACTTCACCCAACACCCTCTTTTATACACTATATACCATCCCCATCACCACTTTCCAGCATTCACGACATTGGACTATGCAAGCTTCAAACTCCTCCCTCAACTCCCTTTCAGCCAACCATCCCTCACCACCTTCATCGCCATCCCACTGCCAAGACCCCAAATCATCGGCACCAGAACCACCACCTCAACCTGCAAAAATCAGCACCACCACCAACCTCCAACTCGCCACCTTCATCATCTTCACCATCATAACCACCGCACAACAGCCCAGTCGCCAGCCCTCCTCCATCACCAGACACCACCAATCCACACGGCAGTCACCATTACCGTGAACCAAACCAAACACCACTGCCCATCCAGTCATTCGAACCAACACCACTGCTCTATGAACCACCTCCATCTCCAGCCAACCAGCTCAACCAAGAACCCCCAATCGTCACCACCACCACCACTTTCACCCACTGCCCAGCCACGAACCGAATCACCATCACCACCAACACTGCCCGTCACCATCGCCACCTCCAACTCACCTCCATCTTCAACACCGATCATCATCATCATCACCATCACCATCACCATCACCATCACCATCCTCGTCACCTCGACCGCCCATCGCCGACACCACACTCAACCAGCCACGATTCCACCTCAATAACCCGCCAAATCAACCCCAAGAATCAAAACAAAAACCCCATAATAGACGAACCCCAGTTACTTACCTCGACGCCGACTGCCTTGACCGGTTTATACCCCTAAGATCGCGATCTTGAACTTCGGTTTAGCCCTAGGTTTCGCACCCAATCCCTCAAACCCGCACCTCCCCTTTTCCGTCACTCACCGCCGCCTGCCGGCGACGTTGCGCCGGCACATCGCCGGTTGAACCTCCGGCCCCGCGAGCGTTCCGTCGCCCCTGCCTCTCACTTTGAGAGAGAGAGAGAGAGGTATGTATAGTATATGTATATATAATTTTATAATTTCAAACTTTGTGGAAGATTGCAGTTTGGTCCCTGAAGTTTTAAATTGTTTCAAATCAGTCCTCAAGTTTTATAATAATTTAAAACAGTCCCTACAGTTTAAATGTTTTAAATCTTTCTTTAAAAATTCAAAGGTTGTTATTTTAGCCCCAAGGTTTATAAACTGTTTATCTCAGTCCCAGCCAATTTAATTCATTTGATTTTAAATCCCAAGTTTCAAAAATAGTCATTTTAGTCCCTCAACTTTCAAAGTATTCATTTTAGTCCTCCAACTTTCAAAATTACCGATTTCAGTCCCTAAATTATACTTTATCATTTTAACTATAAAATTTAAAAGACTAATTCGGCTTAATCTTCTAATTGGCTAGACGAAGCGTACGGAGAATTAAAGAATGGAAGTCGTTTCCCGCTCAACCACACTCATCAAGTTTAAGGTAGACTCGCCCCTATTAATTGATTTAAATTATGATTGCATGTGAATGTAACATGACTTGTAAAAGTCATATTTTTTTGTAAGAAAAGGCGATGAGAATGTATTTCTTCGGAAATAATTATGATGTTAATGAGTACGCGGGCATGATTGGGAAAAGGCCCCTTGAGGGAGCCCACCCGGTACTAGAGAAATGATGTTATGCATAACATGTGCCTTATGTGCACAAGAAAGAAAAGAAGTAAGAAGACCCGTGCTGAAATGCACAACATGAGATCTATCAAGAGCCAATTTTAAAGAGCCTATGATTTTTCAGAAAGAAGCCAAGTGCTTAAATGCACAAGAAGAGCAACCCACACCCTATGTTTTCTAAAGAGCCTATGATTTTTCAGAAAGAAGCCAAGTGCTTAAATGCACAAGAAGAGCAACCCACACCCTATATTTTCTAAAGAGCCTGCATTTATGTGTTCAATTATATTGTAGATTAATTAATTGGCGATGAGTCTACTGAGTATTTCATTCGAAATGCTCAACCTGTTATTTTAACAGTTTTGCAGATCTCGGAGATGGTGGCAAGTGATGGATGAGGGTGGCAATAATCGTTAAATGGTTGAAATGTCTTACTTTAATGATTTCAGTAATTTCCAACATTAGATAATTTTGAGAATCTCAGTTATTGAGAAATTATGACATTGTCAACTGCTTTACAAAATTAATGGTTCGATTTGCTATTTCAGATTGTTTCATAAATGTTTTCAATCTTATCGACCATTACAGTTTATTTAATGTTGCCAAAAATGAATTTCAATTATTTATTCCGCAAAAATATTATTTGAAAAATTAGATCAGACAATGACGTGGTGAACCGGGTATTCAGAACTCGGGGCGCTACAGCTTGGTATCAGAGCCAGTCTGCGTTTCTGTAGACTGGTAAGTTTTCAAAAAGAAATTTTCAAGAAAACGTTTTCCGTTATGTAATTATTAATGAAGATTGCCACTGCCATCATTCGTTCCACCGACTCCGAGGTAAAGAAGTATAAGATGTTTAAAGTTATTTCAGTACTTCGAATACTTATTTTACTGATTTATGAGAAAGAATGAAGAGTATTTCGGATACTTATTTTAATGATTTATGAGAAAGAGAAAGAAGATTTATGATGTCGTTATGCTTGTTAAAACTTACTTGCTTAAATGCATGAGAAAGAAGTAAAGACTACGAGTACGACTCGGAGAAGGCCCCAGCGAGAGAGCCGGGTCGTTACTAAAGAGAAAGAGATTTTATCCGAATAAGAAAGAAAGAAATGAGTTTTGAAGCATAACGAAAAATTTTCAGAAAGAAAGAAAGAAATAAGTTTTGGAGTATAATGAGAAAAGTTTTTCAGAAAGAAAAGAAAAGAAAAGAAAGAGAACGAGTGTTGAGCATAATGGGAATAATATGACTTAAGAATGATTTTATAATAATTTTTGTCCTCGAACTTAGAAATGATGAACCCTAACTGGACTTTGCATAATTTATTTTAGACATGGCACCATTTACGGGAAGTCAATAGAAAGGATTAGACAATATTTTCGGAATATATCAATGAGAGATAGCAAGCCAATTTTATGAAGATGTGATGAGATGTTGAGATTATGAGTAATATGATATTATTGAGACTTGTATGAGAAGAATTATGAAATTTGAGATTTAAAGTTTTGATTCTAAATTATTGGGAATTAAGAATTGATATTGTGTTTGAGTAAATGAATTATGCCTCTATGTTGAAGAGAAATTTATTATGAAGTTTGACCTTGTGAAGAAATTTTGGAAATATTGATTTGTGGCATATATTTTAATAAGTATGACAATGAGTTGGCATTTGAGCCAATTAATGTATTGAAGAAAGTGATTTTGTGATATTGGAAAATATGATTTGAGATCGCTATATTGAGGAATGATGAATTAAATTTCTGGGATATTTTGGTAGTATTGAAGTATGTTGGAATTATAGCCAATATTTAATCGTGGTGGTCCGATGTGAAGTATAATTACAGGTTGTTATTGTTGGTTTTGAAGTATACCTACGGGTTGGATCAGTCCAAATTACAAGGGAGACTCTGTCCAGAATTTTTTTTTGAATTAAGAGCAAGGTATGGTAAAACAACCAACTAAGAGAATTGAGGTTAGACTTGCAAGTTCATTTACAGCGCAAGCAAGATTTAGCAAGTGATATAGAGGGATAATGACTCTTGAGATATTTTTGGCTTCTTCGAAGTATGATCATGTTGGTAATGGATATAGTCCTATTGATATACTCTCATTGTTCCACAATGTCAAGAATCAGATGATGTATACAACTACTGGGATCTTAAGGACTACATGAAGTGATGTGAAGAATTGATGCATACATTTGGAAAGGTCAAGTTATATTTTGAAAGATAGTGATGACAAATATTATGGCAATACTGGGAAGGATCTTAATTATTCTTGGGAACAAATTGATTATTAGTTGGAAATGAGCACTTATATTGGAAAATATTATAAACTATGATGGTATGCGATAATACTGTTGATTTATTTTAGAAGTTGATTGGTAGATGATGCGTAAGATTTTGTTATTTACAAGCAATATGATTATTTGGAAAGTCAGTTATCATGAATGAGAGATATTGGAAGTATTTTACAGTGAGATGCCCTTAGAAGTATCGAGAATTATTACAGTGAGAAATTGGGTACATATGATCGAATGTTTGGGATTATGTGAGACAATGATGATGGTCATAAGGTCGTTTGAATATTAAGGGTACAATAGATGATTATAAGAAGTAATGTGATGATGAGAACTGAAGGTGACGATGTATTGAGATTATGAAGTAAGTTGACTTTTCATGAATCAGTTATGCTATATTTGGTTCTAAGTAGAATTCGAAGAAAGATGAGTCTCAGTCATGGAAATGAATCAGGGTTTCCTCGTAATGCGAATGATTCACCGATGTACATTAAGTTTTCATTTATGGTATTAGAAGATCATGAGAGAAAATTGTTGGATGAAAGTGATGACAGAAATTTTATCAGGTCCTAAATTTGCTCAAGTAAAGCATTGGATCGGAGGAAAGGTTATGATAGATTATACCTTGAAATTTTGGAAAGAGTTACTAATGGTATCTTGGTTCGAAAATAAGAAATGAAATTTTATGTAATTGTCCTTGTGGAAATGAGGATCAGACTTCACCGTAATGCCTTATTACGGAGTAGTGTGCAGAAATAGTGACTTATGGCAGAATCCAAGGTTTATTTAGTTTAAGAGATTGATATATAATCTTAGTGAGCAGATTGACGTATAAGGTTCACGTTATAGATATGATGGTTATTGTATTGAAATCTTAGAGAGATTGATATGATTATTTGAGGTCATATGATGCGACGATAAGTGACATGTTACATGATTACTACAAGATATGGTGACTAGACGGGTAATAGATGTTATAGTTATCCCGCGAAGGATTGTGTGAAAATATGGAGTCAATTGATCTCATTTTGATGGGTTATTGCATTATGGTGAAATTTACCTACGATTGGGAATTTTCATTTTGAGTCATAAGATATATGGATTTATTTAAAGTTTTGGTGATGCAGTTTCGATTACTTATTATTGGTTGTACTTCAGATGTGAGCAAAGTATTTTGCTACAGTAATGAAAAACCTGAGGAGACCAGTTGTGTGATTTTTACTTATAATGGAATTGTATCTTTGGGTTAAGTAAACTTGATAAGAAATCCTATATGGTTCACAGAAGTCTTAATTATTGGTGATAGACTTAATCAGAGTATTGTTCAAATGGTAACATGAATTGAAGTTTTGGGAGAGCAGGGAAATTGAATATTGAACTTCAGATTGGGAAGTTAGTGAGGTTTCTTAAGTTGAGAATATCATATCTGATGATTATGATGATACTTTAAGTTAGTACCTTTGTCCTCAGCTAGAATGAGTATGTGATACCAGATACTTGATGCATGATTTAAAAGTATGGACTAAAGGATTTAAGTTTGAATTCCTTCATCTTGAAAGGGAAGTTTCAGTCGAGTTTAGAAATGATTTCGTTTGTAAATCTCTTCAGAAAGATTTTGCCAAGTTTGAGTTTGTACCCAAATGTTTTGGAATTGATACCGTGTTTCTATGTTTTGGGTGATAAGGTATTATTCTTGATCAATCTTCTTGGTTTCTAGTTTAAGCATTTGAATAATTGATGTTTATATCGTGGATTCGATATCAGTATAGATTCTGGAAAGTTTTGGGAATAGAAGGTTAATGAATGAGTTAATAAGTTGGATAATGACGGATGATTGATTGAGTTCTACTCAATAGCTATCCAGTGTCTTTTTGATAGCTTCGTATGAGGTACAGATATATGTTAGAGAGGTTGTCCGATTTCATGTATTGTTAGTGTTCATTTTTTTTTTCGGATAGAGATTCGAGATTTACTTCGAGATTTGGAACAGTTTACATGTGGCAATGGGTACTAAATTAAATTTTAGTACTGCCTACCATCTCCAGAGTCAGACATTGGAAGTTATGCTTAAGGCATGTGTTGTAGACCCAAATGGTAATTGAGAGATACATTTTCTATCAGTAGAGTTTGCCTACAACAAATAATTTTCGAGCTACCATCGGTACGGCACCCTATGAAGCTTTGTATGGAGGGCGATGTCGATTGCCAATCGAGTGGGATGAAGTTAATGAGAAGAAATCATTGGGTTCAGAATTAATTGAGAAGAACAGTTGATGCTAATGGGAAAGATCAGAGTACGAATTAAAGCTGCCCAAGATAGACAGATAGCTATGCCGATCAAAGAAGAGACTTAATGTTTGAGATCAGGGAGAAAGTGTTCTTGAAAGTAACTCCTATGAAGGGTACTTTTGCTTCGGCAAGGAAGAGAAATTTAGGTCTTGTTTTGTCGGACCATTTGAAATACTAGACAAGTGGATAATGTGGCTTATTATTTGGCTTTGCCACCAGAACTTGCAGTTGTTCACAATAGTTTTTCATGTTTCTCTGTTGAGAAAGTATGTTCATAATTCTAGTCATGTGGTGAATTATCAGTCTCTTGCAGTTCAGAAAGATTTGACTTATAGAGAGGCACCTATGTGTATAGTAAAGAGAAGAAGTCCATGTCTTAAGAAGCAAAGAGATTCCTTTAGTCAAAGTCCAGTGGGGGTAGACACAATAATGATGAAGTTACTTGGGAAATGAAGAAGAGATCCTAGCCAAGTATCCAGAAAGAATAGATCAAGAAAGTTTAATTTCGAGGACGAAATTATTTTAAGGGGGTAAGGTTGTAGCGACCGAGAATTTCTACGCAATTTAATAATTATTTCAAAGTCTCGAAAATTGTGTCGCTGCAATCTCACTCATTTTAAGTTAACGTCATGACGCGTTCGTCTAGCCACATCAAGAAATATCGAATTAATTCAATTTTAAAAATATATTCTGAATTTCTAAAATTATATCATTTTATTTATTTGGTTATTTATTTTAGTTCGTTCAAAATCGTTTTAAAGTCCGAATCGTGTTAAGATTATTTTATCAGACCCATTTTCCCAACTCAGTTGAATTCACACGTATTATTTCCTCGATTTCCATTTCTTGTGTTTCACAACCCCATAAGATTCCCTCACATTTCCCCAACCTAAACCCATACCCTATTGCTCTCACTTCACCCAACACCCTCTTTTATACACTATATACCATCCCCATCACCACTTTCCAGCATTCACGACATTGGACTATGCAAGCTTCAAACTCCTCCCTCAACTCCCTTTCAGCCAACCATCCCTCACCACCTTCATCGCCATCCCACTGCCAAGACCCCAAATCATCGGCACCAGAACCACCACCTCAACCTGCAAAAATCAGCACCACCACCAACCTCCAACTCGCCACCTTCATCATCTTCACCATCATAACCACCGCACAACAGCCCAGTCGCCAGCCCTCCTCCATCACCAGACACCACCAATCCACACGGCAGTCACCATTACCGTGAACCAAACCAAACACCACTGCCCATCCAGTCATTCGAACCAACACCACTGCTCTATGAACCACCTCCATCTCCAGCCAACCAGCTCAACCAAGAACCCCCAATCGTCACCACCACCACCACTTTCACCCACTGCCCAGCCACGAACCGAATCACCATCACCACCAACACTGCCCGTCACCATCGCCACCTCCAACTCACCTCCATCTTCAACACCGATCATCATCATCATCACCATCACCATCACCATCACCATCACCATCCTCGTCACCTCGACCGCCCATCGCCGACACCACACTCAACCAGCCACGATTCCACCTCAATAACCCGCCAAATCAACCCCAAGAATCAAAACAAAAACCCCATAATAGACGAACCCCAGTTACTTACCTCGACGCCGACTGCCTTGACCGGTTTATACCCCTAAGATCGCGATCTTGAACTTCGGTTTAGCCCTAGGTTTCGCACCCAATCCCTCAAACCCGCACCTCCCCTTTTCCGTCACTCACCGCCGCCTGCCGGCGACGTTGCGCCGGCACATCGCCGGTTGAACCTCCGGCCCCGCGAGCGTTCCGTCGCCCCTGCCTCTCACTTTGAGAGAGAGAGAGAGAGGTATGTATAGTATATGTATATATAATTTTATAATTTCAAACTTTGTGGAAGATTGCAGTTTGGTCCCTGAAGTTTTAAATTGTTTCAAATCAGTCCTCAAGTTTTATAATAATTTAAAACAGTCCCTACAGTTTAAATGTTTTAAATCTTTCTTTAAAAATTCAAAGGTTGTTATTTTAGCCCCAAGGTTTATAAACTGTTTATCTCAGTCCCAGCCAATTTAATTCATTTGATTTTAAATCCCAAGTTTCAAAAATAGTCATTTTAGTCCCTCAACTTTCAAAGTATTCATTTTAGTCCTCCAACTTTCAAAATTACCGATTTCAGTCCCTAAATTATACTTTATCATTTTAACTATAAAATTTAAAAGACTAATTCGGCTTAATCTTCTAATTGGCTAGACGAAGCGTACGGAGAATTAAAGAATGGAAGTCGTTTCCCGCTCAACCACACTCGTCAAGTTTAAGGTAGACTCGCCCCTATTAATTGATTTAAATTATGATTGCATGTGAATGTAACATGACTTGTAAAAGTCATATTTTTTTGTAAGAAAAGGCGATGAGAATGTATTTCTTCGGAAATAATTATGATGTTAATGAGTACGCGGGCATGATTGGGAAAAGGCCCCTTGAGGGAGCCCACCCGGTACTAGAGAAATGATGTTATGCATAACATGTGCCTTATGTGCACAAGAAAGAAAAGAAGTAAGAAGACCCGTGCTGAAATGCACAACATGAGATCTATCAAGAGCCAATTTTAAAGAGCCTATGATTTTTCAGAAAGAAGCCAAGTGCTTAAATGCACAAGAAGAGCAACCCACACCCTATGTTTTCTAAAGAGCCTATGATTTTTCAGAAAGAAGCCAAGTGCTTAAATGCACAAGAAGAGCAACCCACACCCTATATTTTCTAAAGAGCCTGCATTTATGTGTTCAATTATATTGTAGATTAATTAATTGGCGATGAGTCTACTGAGTATTTCATTCGAAATGCTCAACCTGTTATTTTAACAGTTTTGCAGATCTCGGAGATGGTGGCAAGTGATGGATGAGGGTGGCAATAATCGTTAAATGGTTGAAATGTCTTACTTTAATGATTTCAGTAATTTCCAACATTAGATAATTTTGAGAATCTCAGTTATTGAGAAATTATGACATTGTCAACTGCTTTACAAAATTAATGGTTCGATTTGCTATTTCAGATTGTTTCATAAATGTTTTCAATCTTATCGACCATTACAGTTTATTTAATGTTGCCAAAAATGAATTTCAATTATTTATTCCGCAAAAATATTATTTGAAAAATTAGATCAGACAATGACGTGGTGAACCGGGTATTCAGAACTCGGGGCGCTACACATTCACCCCTGTGGTTCTCCTTACACGTGGGGCAAAGAGGATTTTGGTTGCTACGTTGACCTACACTGGATCCATGATTCTGTTTGTTGCCTTTTTCTGATTCTGCCATTTTCTCTTCCTGAAGATATTTTGTGGTCCTTGATTTCGAGGTTTCATACTTGAATACAAAATAGTATGTGCCTTCTTTACAACTTCTCCATATGTGGGTAGCTCGTATGAGCTAATTATATGCCTGATTTCAAGGTGCATGCCTCTTCAAAATGTTTTGCCTTCATAAGTTCAGTACTTACCAAATGTATGGAATAACATGACAACTCCTCAAATCTCCATTCATAGTCGGTGATATCCATGTCCCCTTATGCTAACTACAGAAATTTTGTTTTCTTATGATCTCGCATAGCTTGTGGGAAATATTTTTCTGTCCGTTCGATTTTAAACTGAGTCCAAGTCATGTCACGTCGATCTTTTTCTGTGCAACTGCATGAAGTAGACTCCCATTAGTGTCCTGCTCCTCCGACTAGCATAAACTCTGCATACAATACTTTCTGATTTCCTAGACAAGAGATGTGTAGAAAAATCTTCTCAATGGTATGCATCCTTTCTTCAGCTACCAAAGGATCCTTCCCACCATCAAAAGTAGGAGGTCAGTTCATTCTTATGTCCATGGGAGAATTGGTGGTACCGCATTAGTTCGAGGTGCATGCGGCACTTGCGGTGCTTGTGGTTCCTGAGGTGCTATTGGCTCATGTTGAGCAGGTGGTGCATGATGAGCCAGCGTTGCGATTTATTTTTTTGCAAAGGCTTGTCTCATTTCCTCCATTATTTGCTGCAGTTCCCGGATGGCTCTTTCTTGTGATGTTGGTGCCATTTCCTTTAGGATAAACAAAAGTAGGTTTGTAATCCATCGAAATTTATAAACATCCAACACAAGTAGCAAGTAATAAATGAGAACTCGTAATGAAGGAAAAGATAATATCTCTTTATTATTAAAAATCCATTCTGAAGGAAAAGAATATAACATGAAAGAAGCATTTGATGCTAAACAACATGAAATTATTTTTGCTTAAACTAGAAATGTCAATTGTCAACTACTACTAAAATAAATTCACACCTATACTCATCCTTGCTAATCCATCCTTCGTAAATCATAGGTTTCTTAGAATGCAACTCTTCATCTTCTGAAATCAATGGAGGTGCATCTTCTCAAATGGGTATCACGAAAGGTATAATATCGTACCAGGAAACTCAAGTGTATCATTTCTTGCCTGCTCCCACTATGTTGTCAACTCCTTACAAAAGGCCTCATAGTCAATTTCCAATGGTAAGGTTGGTATGTCTGCTTCCCACAAGTAATAGTATATTGTTTTAGCCATCTCTTACCATTCTTCTGATAAGGTGTCAATCAAAAGGTCGGTGGCTCGATGACCAGTTGATAAGTGTATTTTATACACTTATTTGTACGTCTAAATTAGAATAAATTATTGTCGTTTTGGAATATTTTCTATTTAATTTATTTTTATTTGTTTATTTTTCAGAAAATGTCCCAATCGAAGAAGCATGAAGCAATTAATGGAAAAATGACACGATTGGATGTTCATTGGAGCTAAATTGGACAAGTGAGGAGTTTGTGACAACAACCGGGAAACATGCTTGGTGCCAAAGTGACTAAATCAGAGGTTGGAGGACCTAATTGAATGAATTAAGAGCTTGAATGGTCAAACCGAGAAGAAGATAAAGTGTGGAGACTAAATTGCAACAATTGAAAGTTGAGGACTGAATGTGCAATTAAAAGTCAGGGACTAACTTACACAGTCGGAAGAAAGATGAAGTCGCGATCGCTGGTTACACACCAAGTGATCTCGAGATGGTTGTAAATTATAACCCGAGAGTTTTTGGGTCTTCCATGCTATCGCCGACCTTACGCCTGCGCAATCGCGCGCTTGTCCGACTGGGCCGCAGATCAGATTTTCTCGCGATTTTTGACAGGCTTTGGGCTTTTTGACCTAGGTTTTCTCCAAAACCTATATATACAACATAAGAGGCACGAAATTGGGACCTTTGCCTCTCCATAGAACGAGCCACAATCGAGAAATCAACATCAAATTCTTGGGGAATCAAGCATCACAAAGGGGCGTGAATTGAAGATAATTGAAGAATCCAAACTTGGTGCAAGATTTCCATTCTTTATATTATTTTTAATGAACGTTAATTTTTATTGTTATTGTTCTTTATTGATGATGTGTAACTAAATTCTATGTTGGGATGAACGATGTAGCCTAGTCATATTATTTTAATTCCAAATTCCATTGTTTTAATGTTTTGTTGCATGTATTGATTTATTATTGTTCTTAATGCTTGAATTGCTTGATCACCAGTTCATGATATATTGAATTATTTTCATAATCCGAGAGGTGAGTTAATAATTTAGAACATGGTAATGAATCCGATAATTGAACGAGAGATAGAGATATACTCTTGTTATTATTGCGGTCGTGTGTGAATTCTTGTATTTATTGCATCTAGTTAAGGAATATTCAGACCCGCTGTAGAGATACATGGTTGACTTATTTAGGTAGAATTGATTTAAACTCGAGAGGGGAATTTCAATTTAAATTAGTGAATTCGACCGAATGCATATTTAGAAAATAAAACTGGAATTAGAATTGATTTAATTGGTTAGGTGAAATCGTGAATCCCAACTACTTTACAATCGTTTTTAAAAACAAAACAAATTCATCATATATTTTATTTCTTTAGTTTAATTCCTTAGTTTTAGTTTACAATCTCAACCAAATTCATCCGTTCAAATAAGGATAAGAACTAACATATTTCGGTAATTAATAGCAGTCTCCGTGGGACGATAATCCGGACTCTTAGAGGTCCACTTTATTACTTCTCACGACCCGTGCACTTGCGGAGATATTTCGCTTAGCAAGATATCAGTGAACACCAGTGATCATGTAACCTAGTCCTCTCACCTCTTTCAACAACACTAACATTTTCTGAATGTGTTGGCCTATATCATGTTTCGGATCCCACCTATACTCTTTATACTGTCTCACAATCACAAATATGCTAGGAAATATCGAACAAGTTTCCTATAGGTTCTTCTATTTTGTGCATCTGTTTCAACCAATTATTCGGAGTCCAAATTAGTGTGTAGCTAACGAGTTTTATTTAAATTTTGAGGACTAAATTAAATATTCATGGTATTTTGATTGCAATCTCAACACTCTCCATGCAAAGAATAATAATCATAATACATGCTCAATTCAACTTTTCTAGACATGACATAATTTAAACAGATATATAAAAATCATAACATCATTAATAATATATCTGAACATAAACTCATAAAATTCTTCTTTGCCTTAGAGTTGGTATAGCGTTGCAATGACAAGTAGTGACGTTGAACTTATTATTAAAATCGAAGCAATTTTAAAATAAACAAAAAATATTTTAAACATAAAGTCTACAGAAAAGTAAATCACGCTCTGATACCAAGCTGTAACACCCCGAACTTCCTTTTAATCCGACGCGTTATCAAAAGTGTCCTTGTTAGTGTTAGATATCTAAAAATAATAAATTTAGAAAAAACATTTTAAATTGAAACACTTGACTAATATTTCAAAATGTTAACAATTTATTTCAAGTGAACTTAGAAATTATGGAATAAGACAATTTGAAAGGTCCTTTAAAATTCAGTAACTTGTGAAACTTTCCCAGGTGATGTAGTCTGTTTGTAAAAGTTATTTAACATGGCGAACGCTGTTGGAAAAATGTGAAATTTTGAACCAATGTCAAAGACTCATAAAATTATAACCTATAAAAACTTGGGGTCTCAATGACCACGTTGAAGTACGAAATCATTTTTTAAATAGACCGTTCCTAGTTTTCGAAATGGCCCTGTCACGGTTTACAAAAAAAAAAAAAAATC
The DNA here is from genome assembly GCA_963555705.1 of Ligustrum vulgare. Taxonomy (NCBI): domain Eukaryota; kingdom Viridiplantae; phylum Streptophyta; class Magnoliopsida; order Lamiales; family Oleaceae; genus Ligustrum; species Ligustrum vulgare. Next base: position 19,553,976 of record OY743188.1, read on the forward strand.
ATAATAAATTCCACAGACTCCAAACAACCTGTTTTCTGTTCCATATGAATCTATGATAGATAACACATAAAGGGTCTTTTTCCAATTTGAAACATTCTGAAATTGTAAATACACAACCCGAAGCAGATTTTCAAAGTGAAAAGAAATTTTGAGATTTTTAGGCAGCGTTCATGATATGCCATTTTTCGAAATACATTAAGGCTAATCTCTAAAATAATACTTCATTGATCTCAAACTACATTCATCTAGAGATTTTCGAGTCTTAAAATGTATTGCAACAATTAACTTAAATAAGTCCAAACATAAAGACATAAAAATTCAAATTCCAATCACTACCGCCCACCATCACGGGATGTCCAAGTTTTTAAACAATGAGAATTTCGAAAAAGTACTCATTAGTATACACACACGCTAATGAGAGTAAATTATAATAACATTCAAATACATCCCAAAACCAACTTTCATCTTTGGGAAAACACTTAAACACAGCCGGTTAATAATTTTACTATGACTACCTTCAATCACAGGTTGATTACCTACAATCACAACATATTGGATGATTACCTTTAATACCCAATCATAATCCCAACATAAATAAAGTCAAAGCATCTCAATAATTAATTAGCATATAATAAGCTATGAATTTCATCAAACATAAGAAACTGGCTTGTAATATCAAGCCAGCATAATATTAACTCAAAAACGTAACAACGTGTAAGGGAGATGATACTACCTTAAATTTTTCAGAAATTGTTGAGTTGAATCGTTTGTGGAATTCAATGCACAAAACACCAAAATTGAAAGCTTGCCAAAATATTTAATTATAACTAGTGCGCTACTACCGTGCAAATAGAAGGGGAAGAATAACCAGTTGATGCCAGTGATAGTGTAATGTAGAATTTAAGAGGGATAAAGTGAGGGGTTTGAGGGACTCGTTAACTGATCCATTTCAAAAAAGTAGTGGGGAGTTTCACGGTAATTGGGGAAGTGGACCTCAAGTAACTGTTAAAATCTTAAATTTAAAAAGGTGAGTGGGGGTAATAACATGAAATGGGGAAAGGATATGTCTTTATTTTACTTTAACATGCAAAAACGACTCAATTAATGATATAATATTGTATAATGTGTTTCTTCAAACTGAAATAACATAGGTCGATCTCGACCAAAATCATTTTTTTCCCGAGTCCGACTTACATTATTTAATATAAGCTACAAAATGACACCAATGTTACTTTTATCAACCTTTAAAATATGTTTAAATATTCGACCCAATAAAAATATCGATATTTTCAAAAAGAAAGACAATATTTAAAATGATTGAATATGTTTGGAAAAATATTTCAAGCTCGACTAATAAGTTTGACACTTTAAAATATGTATGAATTCGAAACATGCAACGTGATAAAATATTTCTTACCACTAGACTGAGCTAAGAATAATTAAATCATCATTTAACCGAAATAATTGCTAGGAAAGTGCAATTAACATCATATCGTGACCAATAACTAATTTAGAACATTAGGAAGTTTTATGGTGACTTGGCAAGTCAATTAAAACATTTTTGAACTCTTAAAATAAAAATTCTTCGTAAATCTTAAAATTTCGGGTCGCTACATTGTAGACGATACAAAATGTGACCCGAACCTCACTATTGAAGAACCTAAGATATATCAAACCTAAGACCCAATAAGATGTGAAGGTGAGAACCACAAATGGGTGAGCACCATAAATGTTGTTAAATCTTTTGATAAGTTCAATGTATTCATTGAAGAACAATGAAGAACAAGGGAATCATCATCTTAATTGAATAATATCTCAAATATAATCAAAATTATGTTTGAATAAAAAGAAAAGTAATAAATATGTCTAGGGGGCAGAATTAATATTTGCAGCCGCCCAACAATGACCTAACAAGAAATAGGAATAGTTAAAATGGAAAGGAAATAATATATCGCAAAACCCTACATTGGTTCAATGGAGTGATCACATGGTTATCAATAGCGCAATCGCTTGCAAAGCCTAAATGACATTCTAACCATTTTAACTATGTTCGCGTGACCGCCTGTATTTTCTTAAGAGCGATCACGTGGTTGTAAATTTGACTTCTCGTGAATTCCTTGATTTCAAACTTCGTGCTTGGCCCATATCACTTGTACTAGATTTGACTCCTCTTCTAATGCACCATGTTCTGATAATAGATACTTCGATGTTGTAGTTGAGTAATCATCTATCCAACCTTGTATGGACCCTTGCATAAGCAGCTTGATCTTCTTTGATCTTATCCTAGTTATATGCTCCACAGGAACATGCTCTTTAGTTGTTGGTTCGTCATGGTACTCATCATTCTCTCCCTCTTGAAAATCATTCATCCTTGAATCATCGCCTACATCAAATAGAGAAAGATCAACAACATTAAAAGTAGCAGACATATTATACTTACTTGGAAGATCTAGCTTATATGCATTGTCATTGATTCCCTCAACTTGGAATGGTCCATCTCCTCGAGGCTGTAGCTTAGGGTTTCCTCTGTGTTAGAAAATGCTCCTTTTGCATTTGAACTCATACCCAATTACTTGGTTCAAATATCACATGCCTTTTCGTTTTGTTTGCTTGAGTAGCATAATACTCATTCTTCGTTGTGATTTTTACTCGGACTTTCTCATGGAGTGACTTCACTAGTTCAACTTTCTTCTTCCCATCTGAATCGTCTCTTTCATCCACAGGTAAAGGAATCAAATCCATTGAAGTTAGTGAGTTAAAACATAAATAATTTCAAATGGGGAATAAGATGTAATGGAATGCACAACCTATTTGAAAATTCTACAAATGGTAAACATTCCTCCCAACTCTTCAAATTTTTATTAATGATTGTGCATAAGAGTTGCGCTAATGTCCTATTGACTATTTCTGTTTGACCATCAATTTGAGGGTGACATGTAGTAGAGAATAACAATTTAGTAGCCATATTCCCCCCACAAGACCTTCCAAAAGTAACTAAGGTACTTAACGTCTTTATCTAACACAATATTCCTCGGCACACCATGAAGTTGTACTATCTCCCTAAAGAACAAGTTTGCCATGTTTGTAGCATCATCAGTTTTTTGGCAATGAATGAAGTGTGTCATCTTACTAAACTTGTACACTACCACAAAGATAGAATCCTTACCCTTTTTTGTCATAGGTAAACCTAACACAAAGTCCATGGATATATCTATCTACCCAAGGCTCACTAGGGACTGGTAAAGGTGTATAAAACCCCATGTGGTAAAACCCTATACTTAGCATTTTTACATGTTATGCACATGTCTTAGATATGATGAAAAACCCATTTTAGTTTAGCCAGTAAATTATTCGTGTAATGTTTCTAAGGTTTTCAAGACACTGAAATTCTACATTAATCCTCCTCCATGAGCTTCACACACCAAAAACTCATGTATAGAAGAATAGTTAGGTACATATAATTTACTCTCCCTAAACAAATATCATGCCTATAAAATTTATCAAATGCACCCTTTTCAAATAAAGTATAAATACTAGAGAAATCATGATCATTAGCATACATATCCCTAATGTACTCAAATCCTAGTAACTGGGCACTTCAAGAAGTAATAAGCACATGCCTTCTTGAAAAAGCATCTGCAACTACGTTCCCCATACCTTGCTTTTACTGAATGACATAGGGAGAAGTTTTGACAAACTCTATCCACTGAGCTTGTCGTTTGTTTAATTTACCTTGTCCTTTAAGGTGATTTAATGATTCATGACCAGTGTGAATGACAAAATCCTTTCGCCAAAGATAGTTTTGTCATGTTTCCAAAGCTCAAACAAGAGCATAAAGCTCCTTGTCATATGTAAGCCCCTAGTCAATTTTTCTTTGAAGAAGGCTACTGGCCTCTTTTCTTAATAAGAACAGCTCCAATCCCTATTCTTGATGCATCAAAGTCAATCTCAAAAGTTTAGTTAAAGTTAGATAATGCTAAAATCAATGCAGAACATAACCTATCCTTAAGCAACTTAAAGGCATTTTCGTGTGCAACGCCCTAATGAAATCCTACACTTTTCTTAACTATCGCAAAAGTACTAAAATCCTTGACAAACCTCCTATAAAGACTTGCTAACCCATGAAAGCTCCTTACATCAGTGACACTTTTAGGGGTTGGCCACTTCCTAATAGCTCTAATCTTCTCCTCATCAACCTCAATACCATTTACACTAACAACATAATCAAGAAAAACAACTTTCTCCATGCAAAAAGTACACTTTTTAAAAGTTAGAATATAGTTTTTCAGTTAGTAAAACTTCAAGCAAAAACCTTAAGCCTCTGTTTGTTAAAAGTTTTTTTTTTTTTTAAAACATGTTTTTTATGTTTTCTAGGTAAAATGTGTGGATAAAAAATGGAGAGAGAAAATGTGTATGATTAACAAGTAATTTGGGGAATTGTGTAGGAAAAACATGTTTAAAAACGGAGGCTAAAGATTCAACATGATCATCTAGGTTTTTACTATATACTAATATATCATCAAAGTACACTAATACAAATTTTCCAATGAAAGCACAAAAACATGATTCATTGACCTCATAAACTTGCTTGGTGCATTACTGAGACCAAATGACATAACTAAACATTCATATAAATCATACTTATTCTAAATGCAATTTTCTATTAATTTCCTTCTTTCAAGCGAATTTGGTAATAGCCACTTTTAAATTCAATTTTGCTAAAAATACATAAACTCTGCTTTTGAGCATATCATCTAGCCTAGGTATGGAATAACAATACTTTATCGTTATATTATCGATAGCTCTACAATCAATGGATGATAAGTGTGCTTTACACACTTATTTAGTTCCTAAATTAGCCCTTTAACGGAGTGTTCGGCTCCACCAAACGCAATTTATTTTTCAAATTTTTGGTGTTTTATTGGTAGATCAATGGTTGAAAATTGGAGAGAGAAAATATATGTGATTAAAAAGTAGTTTGAAAAATTGTGTAATTTGTTTATAAATTGTAATCATTGCGTAAAAGAACAGAGTGTAATTGACAAATTGAGCAAATATCTACTTATATATTGTGTTTATCTTGTACAACTAGGTACAAACTCAATTGGAAAGAAAATGGACAAGATTGAAGAGTTATTGAGCTAAAAGAAGAACAAATTTGATGTCCAATGACCTAATTGAAAGAAATCAAAAGTTTGAGGACTCAATTGCAACATCCCAAAAAGTTGAGGACCAAGGTTTACTACTCCAATTCAAGGAAAAAATCACAAGACAAATCAAAATGATTGCTTAATTGATGAATTTAAGTGAAAATGAATCAATCGCATACAAAAACGTGATTTGGGGACCAACGTGCACAAGCACCAAAAGTTGAGGACTTGGGTAGCAAAATAAAGTTGAGGGACTTGGCAGCCGTTTACAATTTGTTTTCTTGTTTTTTCCATAGAATTTTGGTGTCTGGGCCATAAATTAAGAGAAAAATAGAGTTTGAGGACCATTTTGCTCAACTTCCAAAACTCAAGGACCAAGGACGCAATTTTCGAAAATTTTTATGATAAAAATCTGATTTTGTAACGAGCTGGACGGATTCTTCTTCTTCCTTCCTGCCGACATGTTTTTCTTCTTCTCTTATTTTCTTTTTTTCGTTTTCGTTTTTCGTTTTCTTTTTCAACTACTTGATAAATCTTGGGGAACAAATCAAGAGTAAGGAGAATACATCTTATGTGGAGAAATATTTGGGAATATCATAGCCAAGCTTCAAAAAGGATTTTTTCCATAACTTTGTATTTTCTCATTTATTTGGCCATACTGGTGATGTATTATTACAAATATTCTCCTTTGTATTATTTATATAATATGGACTAATTTATTTGTTGGGATTTATGGTAAGCTTGGATTAATTTCAATATTTACTATTTGATGATTAAATACTTAATTTCATGTGTATTTGTTATTAAAATTTTTCAATGTGTTTGATTGATCATCAAATATGTGATTTGTGGAGTGTATGATGATCGAGAGATAATGTGTATTTTAAACCAAATAACAAGTGTCCTAGGTATTAATTTAGGAGAAAGAGATATATTCATATCCCTGGGCGATTCATTGAGTTATTTTTACAAAGAATTAATACAATTAATTGTGTTTTAATCAATATAGAGATATAGTATGTTAAACCTATTGATTAGCGTTAATTTCACTCGAGAGAGGTAATTAGCGAAACTTGGAAAATCGGATCTAACATTGTAAATGAGTAATTTGTTAATTTGCCTGTTGAGAAATTAATTAGGCGACAGTTAAATGAAATCATGAATCCCTTTTCCTCAAAGATTTTCAAGTATTTTTAATATTTCCCTCTTTAGTAGATTTTTAGTTATATACCAAAACCAACTTTTATTGTGTGTTTTACTTGTTAAGATTAAATTAACTAGAGTATAATAGAATATACATTCCTCATGGGATCGATAATCCGAACTCAAAAGGTCCACTTTATTACTTATACGCGACCCATGTGCTTGCGGTACACACTACTTTTAGCGAAGAATGTACATACTCCAAGTTCCACCTTTTTTGGGCACTAGCAAGACCGATATTGCACATGGGTTCATGCTCTCTCTAACGTAACATTTGCTCAATAACTCCCCAACTTGTCTTTGAAGCTCCTTCGTCTCTTCTGGGTTGCTTCTATACATCGGTCTGTTTGGAATGACAGCCTCAGGTACAAGATAGAATAAATGCTCGATGCTGCGAATGAGTGGTAGTCCACTAGGTATGCTTTCAAAGAATAAATCATCAAATTCATGTAAAAGAGAAACAACTAAACTGGGGAGGGGAAGGTTAATTTCATCAAGTGCAAGGAAGGATTCTTGTACATTAGTAAAAATATTGGTTGATTTTTAAGAATAGCTCTCTTGATCTTACTTTTTTTTTCAAAGAAGCTCACTTTTCTTCTCTCTCTTTTCTCAATTTTTTTCTAACACTATTCACTCACTCTCATTTCTCTGAGGTCGTGCCCCAACTCTTTTTCTTATCTTCTTCACTCTTTAGTTTCAATTGATCATCATAGACTTATTGTGGGGTTAAAGATATAAGCTTAATAATGTTCCCATGCTTTGTAAAACTATACCTATTTTTATACTCGTCATATATCATGTGACGCCCCCAGAATTTGTTTACTTTTTTTAAAACGTTACCGGTAACACGATATTGAACTAAATACTCAGTCTAGAAAGTTACTGGTAACTTTCAGCGGGAAACAATTTTAATTCTCTCAATTTTCAAATTTAAAAACGGTAAATAATGTAGTTTAATGAACTTGTATAACATCATAGGAAACTTATTGAAACTTCACTTTACTTATCTTAAAAGAAACTTACATAAAAGTCCTTTCACATCATGTGCATTGACTTCCATTCCCTTGGGTTAATTTTTCAAAAACTAATACCTATTACTTTGGATTCACATCACTCCGTTTGCAAAATATGGAGTGTTCAACAAGTGGGAATTTTACAAAAGATTACCCACTTCAGCTACTACAAAATACTCACATGGGATACAAGGGAATTTACATAAACAAAACCAAATTAGGTACAAATCGAGAGCCTTCAACTTATCCCATGCCCCAATAGGTCTCTCATGATTTCTCTTTCTACTTGTCACTAATTAATACCATCACACTATTGCGTAGTCTATAAATTCTATCACTTCCAATTTCAACTTCTTTCCCTCCAAATAATTATGATAGTAAAAGATTAACTGTACTTTCTTCTCCCACTCAAAATAAGCCTCAGGGTCACTTATACCTTAAAATGATGGTATAGTCATTTTAATGTTCCCTAGGTTCCCATCCACTCCATCTCCATCCCTAAAATCTCGTCGATACCCCCTCTCACGCATATCTCCCCGATCTCTCCTCCTACCCAAACTAGCCATAGATATTTGATCGCTCTCACCGTCACTCTCTACTTCCTCAACATCATTAGTCCCAACTCCAAACCTAGGATTAAAAACATACCTCTGCGGTCTCTTGGCATTAGGGTTTGTATCCTACTCAATTGAGTAATTTTTGTACCATGTGTATTCAACGTGTTCATAACCTCCCAAAACGCGCATCCATCATCTCAAACTATTGTTTTAATGCTGATATCATATGGAATTGCTTGTTATCCTCCCAAGTTGATGTTGATGCTCTTTCCCTGTCAGACATGGTTAGTTATCAAAAATAAAAAATATAGGAAGTATCCTCACGTGTTTGGTACTTGTGTATCACTCTTTTATGGCTTTTCCTGATAATAGTCTCACCACTCTTGCTTTTCTTCTCTCTTTATTCCCTTTTTCCCAAGTTCTCTAAAGAACCAACCAAACTCAATCAAAAATTTGGTATTCAACCCCAAGGATCAAAGACACAAAGCAAACGGAAAGGAAACAATGAATGGACGGGCTCAAGACTTTCAAGAATTTCAAGAAAGTGGTTCTTTAAATAGAGTATCGATTTGATGACACAAGCATAAACTCAAAGAAGTAAAGATGATGTAAGATCAAAATTTATGTAGGAAAGATTGCAAATAAGTTCAAGTTTTCTTGAATTCGGAATATGATTCTTGTTCTTGTTTCAACAACACTCTTTTCTTTTCTTTTTTATTTTTAATTTTCGATTTTTTTTTTATTTCAATGAGAACAACTAAAAAGAATCAAGAAATCCCAAAAACAAAAATAAATTTTGAAAACTAAGTTTTTCTGAAAATTTTATCAATTGCAATCTTAGAATTAAGAAAGAAAGAACTAATATCTAATCAAGAACATGAATTTGAAAATATTACCAATCTTTCAAAAAACAAGAGAAATAATGGAAAATCAACGTAGGAAACCAAATAAAAAAATAAATATCAAGAACCTAGATTTATAGTTAAGCTTTGATATCAGATGATGTGATTCCTTGTAGGAAAACATCTAGAACTCATGGAAATTGTTGATGTAATGCTTGGAAAGTTCCAAATCCAAATTATAGATGATAAACAATGCTACCTGTATTTCACGACTCAATAATCTAAGGTATATCATACCTTAGACCCGATAAGACGTGGAGACAAGAATTACAAAGGGGTGAACGTCACAAAGGTTGTCAAATCATTTGATAAGTTCAATGTGTTCAATGAAGAACAAAGAAGAATAAGGGAATACTCACCTTAATTTAATAATCTCTCAAATATAATCAAAATTATGTTTTGAATACAAAGAAATATATATGTCTAGGGGGTGGAATTAATGTTTGTAGCTACCCAACAATGACCTAAAACGAAATAGGAATAATTAAAACGGAAAAGGAAATAAAATCTCGCAAAACCCTAAACCGATTCAATGGTGTGATCACATGGTTATCAATGGCGCGATTGCGTGCAAGCCCTAAATGACATTTTGAGGATTTTAACATTGTTCGCATGATCGTCTGTATTTCCTTAAGCACTTTGACTTCTCATGAGTTCCTTGATTTCCAACTTCGTCCTTGGCTCATATCATTTGTACTAGCTTTGACTACTCTTCAAATGCACCATGTGCTGATAATAGATTCTTAGATGTTGTAGTTGGACAATCATCCATCAAAGCTTGCATGAACCCTTGCATAGACAGCTTGATCTTCTTTTCCCTTATTGAATTTATTATTATTTTAATCTAATTACAAACAACACATTATATATTTATTGAGTCAAAATGAGGATATCAAATAAAAACAAACTTGTGAGTTAGATTATAATTTTTTTAATTGCATGCATTTCGCCCCTTCCCCTTTTTCATTTTGAAATATATAGTGTAGCTCTAACACGTGTCGGAGAGTGTATAGAGAGTGTCGGTGTCGGACACTACACGTTGGCTCCCAATAGAGTGTCGGTGCAACCTAGCTCATCACTAATTCCATTTGATATGCTCTAATTCCATTTCAAATTCCTAGTTCTCAGCTAGGCAACTCTATCTTTTGATATATTGATAGTGATATGCTCTAATTAAATTATGTTATAAATTAAATCCTTGTTAGAACTTAGATTGATGTTATAAATTGAATTTGGGGAGGGGGTGTTTGTTTAATTAAATATTTGATTTGATTACTTTTATTTGACATTTTGTTGTTAAATATTTGTGGATTTGATTTAAATATTTATTGTTTGTGGAGTTGATTTCATTTTTTATATTTGTTATTTGTAATTTAAAATTTGTTTAATTGTTATTTATAAAATTAAATTCTCTCTTTATTTTTTTTTTCTAAAAAAAAAAAAAAAAATTCATGGGCGCTGCCCTCGAATCCCATTAGCCCCCTCCCACACCTCGATTAATTTTTAGCGACGCTGAAAGTAATTCATAGCTAAATCCCTGGATTCAATCAATTTATTATTATTTTATTCTTGAATTAATTTTTCCAAGGTGGTGGTGGTGTTGCCATTCGTGCGATTGCATTTGTGGATGTGGTTTAGGATTGCAGTATAGGGTTGTGGATAGCCTAGTTGGTTGTAAAGATGAAATTTATACCCTTTTTTGTATGTTAAATGTATTTAATTGTTTAGATGGTATTTATTTGTACTTTTGAAAAGTTGTGGGACTTCCTGTTCAAACTTTCCTTACTCTTTTGTTGTTTTATTACTTTCTTTTATTTTTGTTTATTTGAAAAGGAGGACAAGCACGTCATTAATGGCCAAATTAGACTGTCCTTATAAACAAAAAGATTGAACCGCAACCTTGATGGTTCCCTATAGCTTTGTGGAGAAGGAAAATCGTGGGATGTGCTTCAGTTATTCAGGGTCTGAAATTTATCAATTGATTTCCACCATAAGGATGTCAAATCTAAATCATTTGCTAATATTCGAACCCCTCATCCTGCGGCTGCCAGGAATGCAAACTTTAGTTACTTCAGTCTTTACCAACTGAGCTTTGCCCCTAGGGGCAACTGTCCTTATAAACAGATAAATGAATGTGATCAGGGGCGGATCTAACTATGGCCCGTACTGGGCTGTAGTTCGGTCCTTTTTTTTTTTTTTTTTTTTTTTTTTTTTTTTAATGTGTTTTTAGGCTTAGAATGTAAATGTGTTTTGTGAAAAATGATATTAATATTATGTAAATGTGTTTTTAGGATTAGAATGTGTTTTTAGGCTTAAAATGTAATTAACTTTGTTTGAAGATTTAAGTGTAATAGTGATTCAAGTTATATTTTGATTATATATATTGAATTTTTGATGTATTATTATTTATGATTTTCCTTATATTAGATTTTGTACTCAATATTCTTGATTTCAATCCTCTTAGTCAAAAAAAAATTTCGGGGGCTCCGCCCCCGAACCCCCGGGAGGGGGGCCTCCCCCCTCCACCCCCCACAACTTTTAGAGTCCAGCTCGGTACAACATAGAATCTTGGATCCGCCACTGAATGTGATGATGAAGTTGCAATTGACACCATTCTCAATGCCAAGGCAAGTTTCTTGAAACGAACAAAAAGTTTATCATTTTAAAATGTCAATCTATTAGAGGGAAGCAAAGGCTTTCGATTGGATGTTCAACTCAATCTGATTAATAGAATTACTCTAGCCTTGTGACGGGAGTCAGCTTATGGATGACTCCTTAGACATGTGCGAAAGATGCATTCAAATGGGCAGTAGTCGATCTATAAGCAATTCCTTTTGGGTCAACCGGACTCGCTCACCTAATTTCAAGAGTAGATAGTGGATGCTTTTTCTATTGGATCGTGATTATTAGACCCTTGTAGTCAAGCCTTTAGCGAAAATAGCCTCCATAGGTTATTCTATACAGTTTGAGAGATTACCATAATGTCCTTTACTTCGAAATTTTAGGGGAAAGCGGAAAATATTCTAGATCTAGAGCCCTCGCCCAACTCTACAAACGAAAGAGTCATACACCACGGCTACTATAAATATCTTATCTTCTACTATATTAAAAGATGAGAAGGAAGTTACTGTTCAGATGACGTCATCAGTGACATAGCCTGTGGTCATTAAAACGGGGTGGTTTATGAAACAGGTCTCATTTTTCATTCCGTCCTTCCAAGCGTCCAAAAGCTGCTTCTAGAGGTTTCTTTGGGTTCTTTAGCTTCTTGGTCACAAAACCATCCCACGGCGTTGTTGCCGGCGCTATATTCCTGTTTTCTTCAAGATCCTCAATCGCCTTTTTCTCAAGCTCCGATTCCCTCAATCGAGTTCGATTTTCATCGATTTTAACACTAAATAAGGTAATTTACTCTGATTTATTACAATTTTTATACGATTTCATTGTCTTTTTCGTTGATATGCATGGCAATCACCCATTGGGACACCTTATGAGAAACCTTGTTCTTGCATTTTTACGATCTCTTCTACGACGAGAATTCAGTATTATTTAATCTTTTGTTCGATCGAGCTTTCTCTCTTTCACGATTGATTCTAAGACGATTTGCTGTAAAAAGTCTTTTTTTTTACTATATTAAAAGATGAGAAGGAAGTTACTGTTCATTTACTGTTCAGATGACGTCATCAATGACATAGCTTGTGGTCATTAAAACGGGGTGGTTTATGAAACAGGTCTCATATTTCATTCCGTCCTTCCAAGCGTCCAAAAGCTGCTTCGAGAGGTTTCTTTGGGTTCTGCAGCTTCTTGGTCACAAAACCATCCCACGGCGTTGTTGCCGGCGCTATATTCCTGTTTTCTTCAAGATCCTCAATCGCCTTTTTCTCAAGCTCCGATTCCCTCAATCGAGTTCGATTTTCATCGATTTTAACACTAAATAAGGTAATTTACTCTGACTTATTACAATTTTTATACGATTTCATTGTCTTTTTCGTTGATATGCATGACAATCACGCATTGGGACACCTTATGAGAAACCTTGTTCTTGCATTTTTACGATCTCTTCTACGACGAGAATTCAGTATTATTTAATCTTTTGTTCGATCGAGCTTTCTCTCTTTCACGATTGATTCTATGACGATTTTCTGTAAAAAGTCTTTTTTTTACTATATTAAAAGATGAGAAGGAAGTTACTGTTCATTTACTGTTCAGATGACGTCATCAATGACATAGCTTGTGGTCATTAAAACGGGGTGGTTTATGAAACAGGTCTCATATTTCATTCCGTCCTTCCAAGCGTCCAAAAGCTGCTTCGAGAGGTTTCTTTGGGTTCTTCAGCTTCTTGGTCACAAAACCATCCCACGGCGTTGTTGCTGGCGCTATATTCCTGTTTTCTTCAAGATCCTCAATCGCCTTTTTCTCAAGCTCCGATTCCCTCAATCGAGTTCGATTTTCATCGATTTTAACACTAAATAAGGTAATTTACTCTGATTTATTACAATTTTTATACGATTTCATTGTCTTTTTCGTTGATATGCATGACAATCACGCATTGGGACACCTTATGAGAAACCTTGTTCTTGCATTTTTACGATCTCTTCTACGACGAGAATTCAGTATTATTTAATCTTTTGTTCGATCGAGCTTTCTCTCTTTCACGATTGATTCTAAGACGATTTTCTGTAAAAAGTCTTTTTTTTACTATATTAAAAGATGAGAAGGAAGTTACTGTTCATTTACTGTTCAGATGACGTCATCAATGACATAGCTTGTGGTCATTAAAACGGGGTGGTTTATGAAACAGGTCTCATATTTCATTCCGTCCTTCCAAGCGTCCAAAAGCTGCTTCGAGAGGTTTCTTTGGGTTCTTCAGCTTCTTGGTCACAAAACCATCCCACGGCGTTGTTGCTGGCGCTATATTCCTGTTTTCTTCAAGATCCTCAATCGCCTTTTTCTCAAGCTCCGATTCCCTCAATCGAGTTCGATTTTCATCGATTTTAACACTAAATAAGGTAATTTACTCTGATTTATTACAATTTTTATACGATTTCATTGTCTTTTTCGTTGATATGCATGACAATCACGCATTGGGACACCTTATGAGAAACCTTGTTCTTGCATTTTTACGATCTCTTCTACGACGAGAATTCAGTATTATTTAATCTTTTGTTCGATCGAGCTTTCTCTCTTTCACGATTGATTCTAAGACGATTTTCTGTAAAAAGTCTTTTTTTTTACTATATTAAAAGATGAGAAGGAAGTTACTGTTCAGATGACGTCATCAGTGACATAGCCTGTGGTCATTAAAACGGGGTGGTTTATGAAACAGGTCTCATTTTTCATTCCGTCCTTCCAAGCGTCCAAAAGCTGCTTCTAGAGGTTTCTTTGGGTTCTTCAGCTTCTTGGTCACAAAACCATCCCACGGCGTTGTTGCCGGCGCTATATTCCTGTTTTCTTCAAGATCCTCAATCGCCTTTTTCTCAAGCTCCGATTCCCTCAATCGAGTTCGATTTTCATCGATTTTAACACTAAATAAGGTAATTTACTCTGATTTATTACAATTTTTATACGATTTCATTGTCTTTTTCGTTGATATGCATGACAATCACGCATTGGGACACCTTATGAGAAACCTTGTTCTTGCATTTTTACGATCTCTTCTATGACGAGAATTCAGTATTATTTAATCTTTTGTTCGATCGAGCTTTCTCTCTTTCACGATTGATTCTAAGACGATTTGCTGTAAAAAGTCTTTTTTTTTACTATATTAAAAGATGAGAAGGAAGTTACTGTTCAGATGACGTCATCAGTGACATAGCCTGTGGTCATTAAAACGGGGTGGTTTATGAAACAGGTCTCATTTTTCATTCCGTCCTTCCAAGCGTCCAAAAGCTGCTTCTAGAGGTTTCTTTGGGTTCTTCAGCTTCTTGGTCACAAAACCATCCCACGGCATTGTTGCCGGTGCTATATTCCTGTTTTCTTCAAGATCCTCAATCGCCTTTTTCTCAAGCTCCGATTCCCTCAATCGAGTTCGATTTTCATCGATTTTAACACTAAATAAGGTAATTTACTCTGATTTATTACACTTTTTATACGATTTCATTGTCTTTTTGGTTGATATGCATGACAATCACGCATTGGGACACCTTATGAGAAACCTTGTTCTTGCATTTTTACGATCTCTTCTACGACGAGAATTCAGTATTATTTAATCTTTTGTTTGATCGAGCTTTCTCTCTTTCACGATTGATTCTAAGACGATTTGCTGTAAAACGTCGTAATATAAGTTTCGTTTCATTGGCTGTGTTTGACTTTTGTATGTGTTAAAATTTCTCTTACGTGGTTGTCAATTTCTTGGAAACAAACGCAATTTAGCATTTGAATTTTGTAATTTCAATTTAGGGTTTTAAGGTTGCTAACTTCTTGTTCCATAATTGCAGCTGGTGAAAAGCCATGTGACCATTTGTGGTGCTAATGGTGTCGGTTTTTATTTTATCAACATTGATCCATAGTTTGTGCATAATAACACATCACACATTTTTCATGACTGGTTATATTCCTTGGTGAAGCCAATTCTAATATTTTATCAACAAATCTATTAAAATAATATTTTGAATTCTAGTAAGTGGATATCTATGGATTATCAGAAGCTCATATTTGGAAAATTGAATATTTGGAAGTTGGAGAAACATGTTTTTTGTTGCTTTAAGAATGAAATTCTTATTCAAAATCAACATACATATGTATGTGTGGCCACCAGGACACACACAACATGCATAAATATTAGGAATATAAGTTATATAACATATGTACTGTAATTCTATATGCATTGTTTACTGTAATTATATATTCATCTAACAATTAATATACAAAGACCTAGACAACTACAAATGTAGAGAAGCTTATGTATTCTATATTATGGCTGTGTTTATAGTAAAATTTGTCGGTTCCAAGAGTTATATATGTCTTGATCTTTGTGATTATTAGTTTGTAATTTTATACTTGAGACCAAATCATTATCTTCCGTGATTCAATAATTTCTTAGTAGAGGATTGAGGGAAACATTCATTAAGTTTTAGTTTTATTTTTCTCTTTCAGATTTTCTTTCTTCCCGGTTTGGTTGGTTTGGGTGGGGAATTCTATTTCCTTGTAATGGTTTAGTTAGAATCCATCTTTTTTTTTATATATATAACAAAAATGGAGACAGAAAATCTTATGATGGTAACTGTTTAGACTGAGCTTGTAAATCTCCCTTACCTTTTTGACCTCTTAGTTTGAAGAAGATTAGAGGTGGATCTAGCTGTCTGGAGACTTGAAAAAGTAATATTTTTGATAGATAACTATGATTTTGGCATCAAGGTGTGTCATTTCTTTGAGAATGCAATATACCACTAACTTTTGCCATTTATATAAATTACTGCTTCACATATGCCTCAAGAGGTGATAAAGTTTTTAAATTCTTCTACGTTATCTAGAGTTTAGACCAAGCTGCACGAACAACTTGGGAATGAAATTATGAAGCTTGTCTTATAATTTTTCTCTCCTATTGATGTGAAGATGTACATCTATTCTGAATTATTATCAACTCTTCTTGGAATGACCAGTCATGGTTACTAGATAGACTTAAGATTGTTATTGAGCAATTTCAATGGAACAATCGGCCTATGTATAGTTGTATACTCTGGCATACCAACATACAATCTTCTCCATGAATTTAGTCTATCTTATTATGTGCCTCATTAAAAGATGATAAGTGAAAGACTCGATTCGCAGTAGAGGATTTGTCAGTAGGTGATGATACATAGATGAGTTCATTAATTATTATTAATAAAGGATTATTCTGCACCTTTGGAAGATTATTCATTTAAAATTCATTGATATCTTTTTGCATACACTGGCCTCCACTTTTTGGATTTTAAGAGTTTCTGAGCGTCTGATTATCTTGAAATGCTTGAAATCTTATAGCTTACAATTTGTTGGAACTTGGTTGATAACTCTAATTTTTAAAACTGAAACATGAAGGTTGTACTGAAAACCCCATTGTTGCTTTCATTGCCAGGAGTTACAGCTCCACCAGGTCAACGGATGGGTCATACATGAGGTAGCCAAATTTGATGAATTTAATGCTTGTACTTCTATTATCTCGTTTCATCTCATTTCCCATGAACCAATGAGTAGAGTAACACTAAAAAATGAGTAATTGTCTTTCTATTGGGTGAGTTAATTGATAATTCAAAATCAATGTGAAAGCCTTATTTTTTATTTCAAATATCTTTTGTTCCATACAGTTCAAGAATATCTTCAATGTTTTTATAAACAAAGAAAATAACTCTACACATTTTCTATTTGACTCACTGTGGTTGTATTTTTTCGGTAGAAAATGGAAGGCATTGTTCCATTCAATTGTTGCAAATTGAACAGTGAGTAGCATGGAGGCCTATATAGAATACATGCATGACGGCTCGCAAAATGCACTCAACATTTTTCAACAAAACATCGTCAAAATATTGAACAAACATAACCATCAGTCAATCAATATCGCAGCACACAATGTCCGGGGTCGTGAAACGCACGACGTCCCACTAGTAAAGGTAAAAAAATAGAATCTCAGCTTTTACACAAATACTTGATCAATATAATACCACGTATGTATCCAATCTTCATCTCTTGCTAAGTGATCATGGGTGTTGGGTTTTTTAATCCAAAATACCAAAAAAAAGTAATTGGAAAATTGGGCTTTTTTGGGTGATTATAGAGGCCCAGTAGGGCATTTCTTCTTGAGGAGTGAATTGGAAAAAAAGAAAAGGATTTGAAGAGAGAAAAAGAGCCGCCAAAATTTAAGAGAAAAAGGGATAGTGAGAAGAGAGAAAAAGAAGGAAAAAAGAAGGAAGAAGAATGGGACGAGCCTTCGGACATGCGCGTGGGTGTGTATTACATCGAGTTTTATGGTGAAGTGTACATATGTAGAGAATAAGATATGTCTACCATGGTAATGACGACACATGACAGAAAGTTTAAAGAGATTGTTGTGGTGCAAGGTTGATGTGATCCTTGATGGGAAATCACGCAATCTCGCAGAAATTTGTATAAATACTTGGAAAGTTCCAAATCCAGATTATTAGACAATAGCAATATGACCCGACATTCACGACCCAAGAACCAAGGATGTATCAAATCCAAGACCTGTTAAGATGCGGAATGAAGAACTATAAAGGGGTGAACGTCACAAAAGTTGTCAAATCCTTTGATAAGTTCAAGGGGGTTCAATCAAGAATGAAGAAGAATAGGGATAAACTCACATAATTCAAGTAATCTCATTAATCATCAAAGTTGTGTCTTTACAATGACAAAGAAAACCTAATATAGTCTAAAATCGCGTCAAAAAATAACCCTAGCCGCAAAATCAGTAAATAAAACGCGGCGCTAGTTACGGCCGTAACATACGGGCTTATGGCCGTAATTGACCCTCGGGTCCAAAAACTGTTTTATCTCTTACGGCCGTGACATGCCTTCTTACGGCAGTAAGTCACATACTGAATAAAATTCAATAACTCAATTACGGTCGTGAAAATGATAGTTACAGCCCGTAAGTCACTTTCTGCCCAATTTGTGCGATATCAGAGTTACGGCCGTAACTCCAGCACTTACGGCCGTAAAAGGCCTTCTGCCTTCTTTTCTCCTTGTTTTTTGACCCAAATGCATTGTAACGGTTTTGGCTCATCTTCTATCTTGTCATGTATTGAAAATAGAGTCTTCGACCTTGCACTTGAATATTCATCCACCCAAGCTTGCATAAACCCCTGCATTGCTTGCTTGATCTTCTTAGCCATCAGCCTCGTTATTGGTCCCACCGGTAAATGCAACGGATCCTTACTCGTTGGGCCACTCAGGTACTCATCATCCCCTCACTGTTGAAAATGATTCATCCTCGAATCATCACCTGCATCAAACAAAGAGAGACCAGCAACGTTGAAAATAGCAGATATATTATACTCACCTGGGAGATCCAACTTATAAGCATTGTCATTGACTCTCTCAATGACTTGAAACGGCCCATCTCCTCTAGGCTGCAGCTTAGATTTCCGTTGTGTTGGAAATCGTTCCTTTCGCATGTGAACCCACACCCAATCGCCTGGTTCAAAAATCACATGCTTTCTGCCTTTATTCGTATTGGAAGCATAGTGCTCATTCTTCCTTTCTATTTGTAGCCTGACCTTTTCATGGAGTGACTTCACAAGCTCGGCTTTCTTCTTGCCATCTAAACAGTTCCTGTCATCTACAGGAAAAGGAATTAGATCCATAGGGGTTAGTGGATTGAAGTCATACACAATTTCAAAAGGAGAGTAAGTAGTAGTAGAATGTATAGCCCTGTTATATGCAAATTCCACAAATGGTAAACATTCCTCCCAACTCTTCAAATTTTTATTTATGACAACACGCAAGAGTTGTGTTAACGTCCTATTGACTACTTCTATCTGACCATCCGTTTGAGGATGGCATGTAGTGGAAAACAACAGTTTAGTACCCATTTTCCCCCACAGAACCTTCCAGAAGTAACTAAGGAATTTGACATCTCTGTCAGACACAATACTCCTAGGCACTCCACGGAGTCTAACAACTTTCCCTAAAAAATAAGTCTGCTATGTTCACGGCATCATCAGTTTTATGACAAGGAATGAAGTGTGCCATTTTACTGAACATGTCCACCACCACAAATATGGAATCTTGACCCTTTTTTGTCCTAGGCAGTCCTAACACAAAATTCATGGATATATCTACCCAAGGTTCACTAGGGATAAGTAAAGGAGTATACAAATCATGTGGCAAGACCTTAGACTTAGCCTGTTTACAAGTTATGCATTTATCACAAATTTGGTGAACATCCCGTTTCATCATAGGTCAATAAAAATGTTCCTTTAACGCTTCAAATGTTTTAAAAACACCAAAATGACCCATCAAACCACCACCATGAGCTTCACGTACTAACAACTCACGCATAGAACAGTTAGGCACACACAATTTATTTCCTTAAACAAATAACCATCATGCCTATAAAATTTATCAAATGCTCCATTTTCGCATGAGACATAAATAGTGGAGAAATCATGATCGTTAGCATACAAATCTCGAACTTATTCAAATCCCAACAATTTAACATTCAAGGAAGTAAGGAGCACATACTTTCTTGACAACGCATCTGCAACTATATTTTCCTTACCGTGTTTGTATTGAATGACATAAGGAAAAGTCTCCACAAACTCCATCCATCGGGCATGTCTTTTGTTCAACTTACCTTGCCCCTTGAGGTGCTTTAATGACTCGTGATCCATGTGGATGACAAATTCTTTTGGCTAGAGGTAATGCTGTCAAGTCTCCAATGCCCTGACAAGAGCATAAAGCTCCTTATCATACGTCAGATAGTTCAACGCTCCCCCACTCCGCTTTTCACTGAAATAAGCTATCGACCTCCTTTCCTGTATAAGAACAGCTACAATCCCTATTCCTGATGCATCACATTCAACCTCAAAGGTCTGGTTAAAATTAGGTAAAGCTAAGACTGGCGCGGAACATAGCCTATCTTTAAGCAATTTGAAGGCATTTTCCTGTGCATTCCCCCAATGGAATCTCACACTCTTTTTAATTACCTCAGTGAGTGGTGTGGCGATTGTACTAAAATCTTTCACAAACCTCCTATAAAAACTTGCTAACCCATGGAAGCTACTTACCTCAGTTACACTTTTAGGTGTTGGCCATTCCCTAATAGCTCGGATTTTCTCCTCGTCAACCTCAATATCATCCTTACTAACAACATAACCAAGGAATATGACCTTATCGATGCAAAAAGTACACTTTTTAAAGTTAGCATACAATTTTTCAGTGCGTAAAACCTCAAGTACAAACCTCAAATGTCCAACATGCTCACCTACATTCTTACTATAAATTAAAATGTCATCAAAATACATGATCACAAATTTACCAATGAAAGCTCGTAAAACATGGTTTATCAACCTCATGAATGTACTAGGTGCATTGGTGAGACCAAATGGCATAACTAACTATTCATAAAGCCCATAATTGGTCTTGAATGCAGTTTTCCATTCGTCTCCCTCCTTCATGCGTATTTGGTGATACCCACTCTTAAGGTCAATTTTACTAAAGATACATGTATAACACCCATACTCTTAAGTTAAATCTCTTTAAGGTTTAGGAGTCAATTAGATGTTGACCACTAACTAAGGATCATGGGTGCAATTAATTTGGACTGTTTATTGAAAACCCACGTATATTTTTAGGGTTAAATTTCTATGTTATATTATATATTAAATATGTTATATATTATATATGTTAGCGTGTATGCATATATATGTATGTAATATAATATAATATAATATATAATTGGTATGATGTTATGATATATATTAGAATATTTAATTTTAGTATAATTATTTCAAATCAATATTTATTACCTTAATAGTGGTAATCAATTTTTGATATATATGTATATATCTCCATATAAGGAAAAATTGGAGATTTGATTTATAGGAAAAATAGTAAGATATATGTACGCATGGAAATTATGCATTATGAAAATAAAAATATTATTTCATATGTAAATAATATTATTTACTCCAAGAAAAATTATATTACTTCCATCTTGGCCAAAATCATGTGTTCAATATAAGGAATGATTTTGATACCTAAACTAGTTAAACTTCACCCTATAAATACCCCCTCACGTCACTTCTCTTTACCACACACAAAAAAAATCATCTTTTCTCTCTCTCTCTCTTTCTCCCTCTCTCTCTCTATCAATCAATCATAACATACATATTATACACACACACATATATATATCGAAGCAAGAGAATTTTTGCACGCACAAAGTTCGAAGCATTTTAAAGTTATATCATTAATTCATCCACGAGACAGTAAGTATATACGTGTAATTTTACGTTATGTTTTTTTGAAATAATATGATATGGTCCATATGTATGTTCTAAGATTCGGACCGGAGTTTTAGTAGCGCTACGCATGCAAAC
Organism: Ligustrum vulgare; assembly: GCA_963555705.1. Taxonomy (NCBI): domain Eukaryota; kingdom Viridiplantae; phylum Streptophyta; class Magnoliopsida; order Lamiales; family Oleaceae; genus Ligustrum; species Ligustrum vulgare. Next base: position 19,575,835 of record OY743188.1, read on the forward strand.
TCATACCACCTATGTTCGGTATAGTTTTCATGTCTCCATTACGTATGAATTATGATTTCAAGATTTATGATAAACACGTGTATACTTATTGAGATTTCTCACCCCTTCACGTTTCTCCCTTTCCAGATAATTGATTGGTTCGAGAAGGTCAGCGTGAAGATGGCGAGCGATAACGGATCAGAAAATAAATTAGACTTTTATCTATAGTTTTTACTTTTAAAAGTTCTAGATACATTTAATTACTGTTGGCTTCTTTAATTAAATTATTATGTTTAATTTAAGTTCTTTCTTATGACGATTTAAATATTATGAAATTATTTGTTAAATTATTTTTATCTTATGAGTTTATGCAAGTTTCGTGACATTCGATTCGTTAAGGTTTCGGGTCGTCACAGTTGGTATCAGAGAAAAGGTATTCTTTCCTGTAGACTTTAATATCTTCAAAAAAAAAAAAAAAAGTTTGGAAATAGAAGATAAATTATGTTATTTAGGGTTAAGTATATTTGTTTGTCTTATTTTTTTTCTTTTTTTTTTATGAAATTCACGTCCAAAAAAAAAAAATCACGTCGGATACTGTTCACGTCACTGTTCACAATCATTGTTCAAGAAAGTTGTTTTTTCTTTTTTATTTGAAAAATAGATTAAATTATGATTATGTTAGTTTTGTTTTTGGGCTTTTGCCTTTGTATGAAAATTTATTTAGACTACCAAAATTATTTTTATGATAGTATGGGCTCAATTTATATGAAAATTTAATCGGGCTAATAAATACTTTTTTTTTTTTGCTATTATGTTGAATTGGGCTAATTTTATGTAAACTTTTAATTGGGCTACTTAGATTATGATGTGTAATGATAATAGGTTAATTAAGTCTAACTTTATATGAAGATATAAATTGATAACTATTTTCTAAGAAATAGTATTTTAAGTCATCGCTCCGCTACGTCTCTCCACGTCTTGACTTATCGAACAAGGTATGTTACTTGTTTTACGAGTTATTAGTTATTTATGATTTCATTGTAAGCATGATAAGTATGAAAATTAATAATGTTGTGTCATAAATGTTTTTTTTTTTGTTTCATATGATAATAATTGATTTTAGTTTGTTAGCAAGATATTGTAATAGTTATGTGAGTTGCATGTATGCCTAGCGAGGAAAATTATAGTCGGGTATAAAGCTTTTCATAATAAACAATAAGATGATAATAAGTCATCATACAATGATTCATCCCTTTATCACTACCTTTGTGTAAAAGCAAGGAAAAACTGTGGATGATTATTTGTATCTCCTCTTTAAATTCCAAATCTTAGTGCAATGATTTATCCCTTTATCACTACCTTTGTGTAAAAAGCAAGGGAAAAACTGTGGAAAATTATTGTTACTTTTGTTCGAGTTTTCTTGATTGGCACGTTCGCGGCATTAGAGGACTTTGTCACTAGGCTATTAACATGCCTAAAGAAATTGGGTTTTAAGTGGGACCGCAGTGACCCCTCCAATTTCTTCGAAGCCTTTTAATAGTGATGTCCAAATCAATAAAACAAAGACAATAGTACTACTAGAAAACAATTCCTCCTCTCGAAACTCTATGGATAAACTTTGAGGAAACACCCATGAAATTTCGATAATAGCAACATCCATTTATGAAACTTTTGAAAAACTTCCATTCTTGAAAGAAAAGTAATTATGTTTCCTTTCCCTAACTCGTTTCAATTCTAAGTAATTTTACCATTTTATTTAAGGACATGGATACTCGCAATAGAAATACGAACAATAGGAATACCGCTACGGGCAATGCCAATGACGCGCAATTTGCTCAACAGTTCATAGAAATGATGCGAAATTTCACACAGGCAGCACCGCCGCCAGCTTCGGTACCTCCTACCGAGGGCCAAAGGAATACTGCTGCTATTGTTGAGCAATTTAGGAAACTTCAACCGCCAACATTTGATGGTGGCCCTGACCCGTTAGTAGCTGAAGATTGGATAGCTAACATTGAAAGGATATTTGATCTCATCGAATGTCCAGACCCGAAGAAGGTGACTTGTGCAGCATTTATGTTGCAAAAAGGTGCTAGGCCATGGTGGGACTCAACCGCTAGGTCCAGAACTCGTGATCACATATGGACATGGGATCAATTCAAGGAATTATTTCTTCAAAAGTACTACCCACAGAGTATTCGGAGCCAGAAGGAAGCAGAGTTTTTGATGTTGAAACAGGGAGCAATGACCCTGACAGACTATGAAAGAAAGTTTGACGAGCTGTCACGCTACGCTCCAGAATTGGTTGACACCGAGCTCAAACGCGCAAGGCGTTTCGAACAAGGTTTGAGGGATGATCTTAGGCAGGCTGTGGTAACTTTTGAATTGCCTACATACCATGCAGTGCTAGCCAAAGCTCAACTAGCCAATTTCAGGGAGAATTCTGATAGTAGTTATAACCAACAGTCTGGACTACCTGAGAAACGTAAATGCGAGGACAACAATGAAAAAGGAACACTGGACTCTTCAAAGAAAGGCAAATGGAACTCGACTACAAACGACTTCCAGGAGCATCCGATTTGTGGGCAATGCCAAAAGCGTCATGCTGGAGTGTGTCTCATGGGAACCCGTGCATGTTTCAACTGCAGAGAAACGGGTCATGTGGCAAAACTCTGTCCTAAAGTTCAGACGTAACAGCAACAACATAAGTTTGAGGATCTCCCTAAAGGGCAAGCTCGGGTGTTTTCACTCACCGGGCTAGAAGAGGATCAGGACCGCAATACTTAAGCAGGTGCCATTATTATATCTCATACACCTGCTCATGCTTCGATAGGATCTCCCTTAGTGAATTTTATGCACCTTTGGAACATGCTAGTACCCCTTAGAGGTTGATCTTTCCCCATGAGGGGTGTTAAGTGCAGAACACATAGTGAAGAAGGTAAATTTCGAGGATGAAATTTATTTTAAGGATGGTAGATTATAACACCCATACTCTTAAGTTAAATCTCTTTAAAGTTTAGGAGTCAATTAGATGTTGACCACTAACTAAGGATCATGGGTGCAATTAATTTGGACTGTTTATTGAAAACCCACGTATATTTTTAGGGTTAAATTTCTATGTTATATTATATATTAAATATGTTATATATTATATATGTTAGCGTGTATGCATATATATGTATGTAATATAATATAATATAATATATAATTGGTATGATGCATGTTATGATATATATTAGAATATTTAATTTTAGTATAATTATTTCAAATCAATATTTATTACCTTAATAGTGGTAATCAATTTTTGATATATATGTATATATCTCCATATAAGGAAAAATTGGAGATTTGATTTATAGGAAAAATGGTAAGATATATGTACACATGGAAATTATGCATTATGAAAATAAAAATATTATTTCATATGTAAATAATATTATTTACTCCAAGAAAAATTATATTACTTCCATCTTGGCCAAAATCATGTGTTCAATATAAGGAATGATTTTGATACCTAAACTAGTTAAACTTCACCCTATAAATACCCCCTCACGTCACTTCTCTTTACCACACACAAAAAAAATCATCTTTTCTCTCTCTCTCTCTCTCTTTCTCCCTCTCTCTCTCTATCAATCAATCATAACATACATATTATACACACACACATATATATATCGAAGCAAGAGAATTTTTGCACGCACAAAGTTCGAAGCATTTTAAAGTTATATCATTAATTCATCCACGAGACAGTAAGTATATACGTGTAATTTTACGTTATGTTTTTTTGAAATAATATGCTATGGTCCATATGTATGTTCTAAGATTCGGACCGGAGTTTTAGTAGCGCTACGCATGCAAACTCATACCACCTATGTTCGGTATAATTTTCATGTCTTCATTACGTATGAATTATGATTTCAAGATTTATGATAAACACGTGTATACTTATTGAGATTTCTCACCCCTTCATGTTTCCCCCTTTCCAGATAATTGATTGGTTCGAGAAGGTCAGCGTGGAGATGGCGAGCGATAACGGATCAGAAAATAAATTAGACTTTTATCTATAGTTTTTACTTTTAAAAGTTCTAGATACATTTAATTACTGTTGGCTTCTTTAATTAAATTATTATGTTTAATTTAAGTTCTTTCTTATGACGATTTAAATATTATGAAATTATTTGTTAAATTATTTTTATCTTATGAGTTTATGCAAGTTTCGTGACATTCGATTCGTTAAGGTTTCGGGTCGTCACAACATGAACCATATAATTCATCAAGCATGTCATCTAACCTAGGTATATGATGGCGATACTTTACCGTGATATTGTTGATAGCTCTACAATCCACGCACATCCTCCAGGTTCCATCCTTCTTGTGCACCAATAAGACCGGTACAGCACATGTACTCATGTTTTCTCGGACATAGCCCTTGCTCAACAGCTCGTCAACTTGTCGCTGAAGCTCCTTTGTTTCTTCCGAGTTGCTTCTATATGCAGGCCTATTTGGAATGACAGCTCCTGGTGCAAAATCAATCTGGTGCTCGATTCCCCGAATGGGTGGCAGCCCACTGGGTATGTCTTCCGGGAATATATCATCAAATTCTTGTAAAAGAGAAACAGCTAAATGGGGGAGGGAAGATTTAGTGTCATCGATTGTAAGGAAGGATTCCTTGTACATTAGTAAGACCATTGGTTGGTGGTCAAGGACAACTCTTTTGATCTCACTCTTTTTGGCAAGGAAGCTCACTTTGATTTTCTCTCCTCTTTCTTTTCTGGCACTCTTCACTCCCTCTCCTTTTTCTGAGGCGGAACCCCCAACTATCTGTTTTTCTCTCTGCTCTCTTTTTTCTGGGATCGTGGTCCCAATTCTCTTTTGAACACTCAGCTCTCCTTTTTCTGGGATCGGGGTCCCAACTCTCTTTGTCTTCTCTTCCTCACTCTTTAATTTCAATTGATCTTCATAAACTTGTTGTGGAGTTAACGGCATACGTCTGATACTTTTCCCATCCTTTGTAAAACTGTGCCTATTTTTGTACCCGTCATGTACCACCCTCCTGTCATATTGCCATGACCTTTGGATTTCAAAGAAAGGAATAAAAACCTGAGCTAGTGGTAGTGGCTCAGAAACTTCCGGCACCGGGGGGAGGGTGTACGTATCCCAGGTGAGCCAAGAGGTTCAGAGTGGGAGTAGATCAGCTCCATCGAATCGACCTTATCCTCCTCAAACTCGCAAGTTGCGACGATGATGATAGGAATTGGAATGGGAATACCCAGAAATGTTAGTATGTAGTTGAAGAGTAGCAGCACCAGGAGTTGAGAAAGGAAAGAAAGAAAAAGATCTTAAAAGATTTTAGGGTCTGTGATGATAGATCTGGACCAATTGAAAAGGCTCTCTCTTTTCTTCTTCATTCTCACTCAAGAGGAATGCATCAACAAAACAGCCCTTCCATATAGATCGTCGTGGCATGAACTTTGTCAATAGATTCCTAGCTTCCTATTGATCAAAAATCTTTTTCAAGTTTAGTTCTTTTGACGGCGAACCAACAGGTAGCGCACTTGACACTTGACTGTATCCCAAATCTGTTTTTGAAGTTCTTTTTTGAACTGTTCGGTAAGCGTACTTTAAGTCCTAGCTTTTGCATGTGTGAACTCTTCTCCTGCCTTGCTTTTTCATACGCTTCTTGCTGGAGAAGTCCCTATGGAGTAAAGGGAAGATAGTTCTTTGATCCGAAGAAGTTCTTGCTCAAGTTGAACCAGTTCAGTGAGACCCGGGCTTAGCTCTTTGAAGCAGATGTTGAAGGAATAAGGGCTGCTGTTAGCGGAATCAGATCTCTTAGTTGAACTAGATGAGGAAAGATAAGCCGTAAGCTAAAACCCGAAAAGGTCTTCCTTTCAAAAGGCCTATTTCATCATGATCGCGGCAGCCCACGACCAGAAGATTTCGAATCTTAGGCGGAAAATGGATTATTTTATATTCGCATGGCCGGATCGAGAACTTCATGGCTGATAGGCCTACAGACGCTTTACGCCCCGGAATAGACTTGCTTTCACGTCTTTCAGCTCCCCCTCTTTCCTTAGATCAGGTTAGCGCTTATGCTGCTTCACGCAACTATATTCAATAAATTGAGTCGAGAGGAAAAAAAGCAATTGAATCAGCCGTCATCCTTCCTTTCGCCCCTTAGTTCGCTAGCTTCGTTGTATGGAATGACCGGACTGACTTCAGGGAAGAAAGTGGTGACCTACCAAAGACAAAGAGTTGGGTTCTCTACCGCACCAAGCAAGCCGTTATTGGGCTTTCCCTTTCACCAGAGCTACTTGGGAAACGAAGCTCGTGGACCCAACAGGATGTGTCCAGCATGCATTGGAACCACATCACAAATTAACTCATCCTAATACTTCCCAATAGAAATGTTGATTAACACCTGCTTATTCACTTTGATCTCACCTGACTCATTCAGCCATTGTAATTTATAAGGTCTAGGGTGTTTGATTATAGGTAAACACAATTTCTCAACAATAGTGGTACTAACCACGTTGGTACAACTCCCGCCATCAATTATCAAACTACACACTTTATTATTAACAAAGCATCTAGTATGAAATATGTTTTCCCTTTGCTCACCCGATTCCTCCACCTTAATTTGGGTACTAAGGGCACGCCTAGTAATAAGGGATTGAGCTACCGTATAATCTTCGTCGTCACAATCACTAGCTTCTTCTAAGGCAGGCATATCCTTAAACTCATTATCATCCTCAACCTCAACCTCATCCTACGACACCACCACCCCATTATGCACAAGCATTATTTTTTTGTTTGGGCATTGTGATGCAATGTGCCAAATTCCCATACACCTAAAGCACTTAATGTCTCTACTTCTAGGAGGTTGAGAGTTAGAAGTGGGTTTACCTTTATTAGCAGATTCCTCTCGAGCTTTTGGTGGTTCTGACTTCCCTTTTGGAGCAGCTCCTTCATTTTTGTTATTTCCACTCCACGTAGGTTTCCAAGGAGTAGAACCCGAAGAGTATTTTGCTACTCCTTTCCTTTTAAACTGCCTTTTCACCTTCATCGCCATGTACAACATCTCTTCCAGCTCAACATAATGTTGCAGTTCTATAACATTTGCAATGTCTCTGTTCAAACCACTCAGAAACCTGGCCATTGTGGCCTCCGGATCCTCCTCAATATTAGCTCGGATCATAGCAATCTCCATCTCTTTATGGTATTCTTCTACACTCTTCGAACCCTGAGACAGATTTTGTAGTTTCTGGTACAAGTCCCTATAGTAATGGTTGGGCATGAACCTTTTTCTCATTAATCCCTTCAACTCATCCCAGGTCTCAATTGGTCTTTCCCGATTTCTCCTCCTACTTGTCACTAATTGATCCCACCACACAAGTGCATAGTCTGGAAACTCTATAACTGCTAACTTCACCTTTTTTTCCCTCTGAGTAGTTATGGCACTCAAAAATCAGTTCTACATTCTTCTCCCACTCAAGGTACACCTCCAAATCACTTTTACCTTGGAAAGCTGGTATAGTCATTTTAATGTTTCCCAAACTTCTATCCACCCCATCATCATCCCTATATTCACGCCTATTTCCTCTTCCACGCCGACCACCAGGACCTCTTCTCCTACCCAAGCTAGCCATTGATACATTCTCACTATCATCATCAACACTATCTCCTATCTCAACATCATCATCATCCCAAACTCCATTCCTAAGGTTATTGTCATATCTTCGCGGCCTCCTGACATTAGGAGCCATGTGTGACTGCTCCCCACGTAGTTGGGCAATTGCTGCACTATGCGTATCCACAGAGTTTTTAATCTCCCCCAACTTCGCATCCCACCTCTCGAATCGTTTTTCCAACATTGCAAGAAAGTGGAACTGTTGGTTATCATCCCATGTCGATGATGCTTCCTTCTGTAACATGGTTAGTGATCAAAGAAAAGAAAGAAAAAGAAATTTTCAAGGAAAGAAAATATATCCTCACGTGTTTAGCACTCGCGTATCACTCTATTTGACTTTTTCCCTCTATTGATCTCACCACTCTACATTTTTCCTCTCTATTCCCTTTTCTCCAGTTCTCAAAGAACCCACTAGACTAATCACGGACTTGGTCTTTGTGGAATTAACCCAAAGGAAAAACACAAATCGATGAAAAGAAAATTGATGGAATATTGGACTCAAGAAAATTGATGCAATAAGGAACAAAAGATTTTCAAGAAAGTAATTTTCTTGAAACAATTCAGAAAATTTCAATGGCACGTGCCAAGAATGAACTTTTAAAGTAGTGATGGATGGCGAAAACTACCAAGAACGTAGGAAAAAAAAAAGTATAAGGTATCAAGAAAGGTCTTCTTGAATATGGAATTGTGTTCTTGATCTTCAATAATAATTACACTTTTTTTTATTTTTAATTTTGTACTTTATTTTTATTTTTTTTGCTAATCAAGAACAATCAATAATAACAAGAATTGAAACTACGACCAATCTTGAAATAGTGAAGAATTTCAAGAAATCCAAGAATCTAATATCGATTCAACGATGACTCAAGAACAATGGAATCTAATGAAGAAAACGAAACAAAACAAGAATTATATCAAAACCTGAATTTAGAGCCAAGCTCTGATACCAAATGATGTGATCCTTGATGGGGAATCATGCAATCTCGCGGAAATTTGTATAAATACATGGAAAGTTCCAAATCCAGATTATTAGACGATAGCAATATGACCCGACACTCACGACTCAAGAACCAAGGATGTATCAAATCCAAGACCCGTTAAGATGCGGAATGAAGAACCATAAAGGGGTGAACGTCACAAAGGTTGTCAAATCCTTTGATAAGTTCAAGGGGGTCCAATCAAGAACGAAGAAGAATAGGGATAAACTCACATAATTCAAGTAATCTCATTAATCATCAAAGTTGTGTCTTTACAATGACAAAGAAAACCTAATATAGTCCAAAATCGCGTCAAAAAATAACCCTAGCCGCAAAATCAGTAAATAAAACGCGGCGCTAGTTACGACCGTAATTGACCCTCGGGTCCAAAAACTGTTTTATCTCTTACGACCGTGACATGCCTTCTTACGGCCGTAAGTCACATACTGAATAAAATTCCACAACTCAATTACGGCAGTGAAAATGATAGTTACGGCCGTAAATCACTTTCTGCCCAATTTGTGCGATATCGGAGTTACGGCCGTAACTCCAGCACTTACGGCCGTAAAAGGCCTTCTGCCTTTTTTTCTCCTTGTTCTTTGACTCAAATGCATTGTAACGGTTTTGGCTCATCTTCCATCTTGTCATGCATTGAAAATGGAGTCTTCGACATTGCACTTAAATATTCATCCACCCAAGCTTGCATAAATCCCTGCATTGCTTGCTTGATCTTCTTAGCTCTCAGTCTCGTTATTGGTCCCACCGGTACATGCAACGGGTCCTTACTCATTGGGCCACTCAGGTACTCATCATGCATGTTGTTCTCGAGATGGGTTGCACATGGGCAACAATTGAGAGTTGACTGTAATAGTGAATTCGTTGTCGAAGGGAAAATTGTGACGGGATAAATTTGAAGAAAATGGTTCAAGTAGAGGTACTTCATATGTTGTTTTTTCTAGTTTGGATAGGAAAATTTGTGAGACGAGACAAAAAATATTGTATGAGTGATTTTCTTTTATCTAATAAAAGTGTTCTTCAATTGTGGTCGTTGTTCGAATAAAATCTCGCAAGTGTACCGGATCGTTGACAATTAATAATTGTGATGAGTTTTCAAAGTTGTCGTTCCGACAAACAATAAAGTCTAGTCTTAATTATTAGTCTATTTTCGAATTAAGAGAAACAATTAAAAAGATGATTTTGTTGATCTATTCTAAAAATTTGCAATGAATAAATAATAAATAAAATGTTGATGGGTAAATTTGAATGTAGGACATGTATTGGAATCCGAATCCACTTATTATCATCTATTTCAATTGTTCAACAATTTATAGTTTAAAGCATTCAAGTGTTACTTGACAATCGATAATTCTCAAGCAATTAACTTTATTTTTAAGATAAATTAAATATATCACAATCATGACTCGAATTTATTCTTAGTCCAAACACGAATATTTAGAATGCATTAAATCACACAATTATTCATTAGATTGCACATATCATAGTGTTAATCCTAACATCTAGGAGGGTGTCCTCAATATGAAATTTTTTAGATTCATGGATTGTCATGAATTTTATAGATTTTAATAGAATTTCATAGAATCTCTTAGATTCTAATGGAATTTTGTTCCACGAATTTTAGCGAATTTCAATAGATTTTGATGGAATTTGTTAAGCCCTTGTTTGGTCTCCGACTTACTATTTTAAACAACAAATTTTCCCAAGAACTGAAGGCCAAACAAGGCAAAACGTGTCATCGTTATGAAATTTAATTTATTTTAGAATTTCATCAACTTTTATTTCTTTTGAGCAATTTATTGTTCTTTGTTATGCAAGTTAAATGTGAACCTGAGATAGAAATAAAAAATTAATGTGGTTGATCAAATAAAAAAGAAACAAAAATATTCGAACTGTGTCATTAAAAAAAAATGTACAACCTTGTCTATTTTTGGGGAGTGTTCATGTTTTAATCATGCAAGTTTTAACCTATTGTGTGTGGCGCCCTTCCAATTTCTATATATTTTTTATTTTACCACCAAAATTTTATATTTTTCAAATGAATAAAATAAAATAGTACTAAATCAACTCGCTCTAAAAATAATTTGAACTTTTACATTTAAAGTATAATGTGACATTATTAAAAACAAGTATTTATCTCTGAAATATCATTTGTAATTTAATTTAGAAGAAAGCAAAATAAACTAATTATAATATAAAAATATTATAGTTAGAAGTTGATATAAAAATATCTGTTTAAATAGGGAACAGAGAGTGGATAACAGAAGATAGCCAGGAATTAGCTATTTAAGAATATTTAACTATTTTGAAATAAAATAAAATTATTTAAAAGTATTTATGACCTTTCTGGGTTTCTCTAGTGATAGACTCATGAACTACGATTAGGAACCCAGTACACAATATTCCCGTAATTTGAAAGCAGGCACCAACTTCTAATGATCCAATCCATGTATTGTTATACTTACAATGCGAAATTACATGAGCTAAAGCTCAGCAAGTAACGTAGGCACGATCATGCACATGAGTTCGATCCATTTTTTTTTACAATGATCTCATTCACGAACCTCATGCACTTCTCGTTATCTTAGTTTATCCACATTTCCTTCTTGGACTTGAATTTCACTACGTTGTACCGTATGAGCTCAAATATCAACATGACCTATAACATGCGTCTTCCAGTGCATGTGGTCTGTCATCGCCCATCGAGAGTCAAGACTCCACATTTTGTATCCATCATACCCACTGAAACTCAAGATACTACACCGGGAATTATACTATATTAATCAAGCCTAGTCTATTATATACGACGCTCGACATGTCCATTCGCAGTCCCAAGGCCACCAAGAGACCTCCGACACCGCCTGTATACACTACATCCTCAATTACCCTTAATGACCTTCGGGAGCCTCAAGGGAGTGTATATATCCGGACGCGAAGTAAAGTATGCTACACTCGCAGGGTGATTTTGCTATCATCTACATTATTATCTCTCTATATATCTCCATACACTCTTATCTCTTTCATTACCATTTATAAAGGACTACTTGTAAGTCTACATAATGCACATGTCAATGTCCATGAATGCCAACATATATTTTGTAAACTAATTTTACGTCATATTCACATAATATGGCATTCTAATTATATCCATGTGCATTAATAACATATCATATCACCAAATCATGTCTCGCATGCTTTCACCGTAGACAAATAATTGCCACATTATATTCCACGTATATTTCACCAACAATATACTTCACATAATCATATAGGAGCACATAATATATAAATACTAATGTTTTTCATTGTAGTTGAAAACATTACTTACCTTGCTCCTTAACTATCCTAGAATTCACGACTTTATTCCTCAATATTTGTATCACTAATTTACTTAGAGTCAAATTAGAATGATCATCGCTCCTTGCCTATTATATGTATGTGTGTGTGTGTGTGTGTGTGTGTGTATATATATATATATATATATATATATATATATATAAACTATATGATTTAGTTGTGCGATAATATATTATATTTCAACTACTAAATATAAATTAAGATTCAACAAAATTAAAGTGGAAAATTTTCCTGCAAAATATTTAACTTAAATAATTATTGGATCGTCCTAATTTAAAGGGATTGATTTACTTTATTATTTCATAAGAATATTAGTCCAATTTTCCTACTTTAAAATAATAATAATAATAATATTAATAATATAAATCTAATTATATTATAATGTAATAATAATTAAATAAAATAAATAAATAAATAAATAAATAAATAAAAACTTTTACCAGAGAGGGAGGTTCAACCCCCCCCCCCCCTTCCTCCAACACTATATGGGGGTCAACCCCACAAATAAAAAAAGGGGCTCAACCACCCGGGTCTTTTTCTTTCTTCGCCTTTTTTTTTCGTTTTCAACCATTGATTACCCTATTTATAATTTTTTTGAGGACTAAATTGCACTTAAATAAATTATTTTATTTGCTCTTTTAGTCTCATAAAATATAAGATTTATATTTTATTCCCAAAATCTATTAAAAACTCCGAGGTGACTCTAAAAATTATAGGGTCATATGAAGTCATAACAGAGAGTTCTTGAGGCTAGTTTACAATGAGTGCTTTATAATGATATTTTCGGATCATAAAATAGATACTCGAGGTAAAAGTTATAACTCGTCAAAATTTACTACTTAATCCTATTTTACTTTTATCTTTTTCGATTTCTTTTCAAGTGTATTTTCATCTTGACTTCCAGTCTTATCATAATCAAAACCAAACTTCCAATATACCACTTGGAAATACTCACAGTCTAGTTTTTTGTATCATTTTCGAAACACAAGATGGTCAACTTAGCAAAAGTTAATACTCATCAAAATAGACCATTTAAAATTAATAATTCGAATTATCAACATTTTTTTATTAAAACTTTTGAGGCACGTACGTCAACCGAATACGTGTCTACAATATGCCATTTCGAAGGACATTCAGAACTCTACACGATGATATTCTCGAACAGTCAAGACCGATAACGAAACTAAGGATTTACAAATCCCGAAACTATACGCATATTTGTCGTTAATTAATAATATATAATGTAAATATATGTGTGTGTGTGCGCGCGCGCGCGCGTCACACACATATATAAATAATTATATTACTTTACTTATTACTATTTTGATCAATAAGTTTTTGAATTAGCTTTGATCTATTACTTTTCAATGTTTGGGACGAATTCTGAATTCCACTTTGAAGTACATTTCATATACTTCAATCCATATTTTCCCATTAATCGATAACATTAATTAAAGTAATATTCATTATTCTTATTTATTTCTCTTCGATATTACGTCAATTAAATTAAAAATCTTATTTAATGTCAAATATATTCCTTTAAATAAGCCAAATAAATTGAAATTTATATTTAACTTTCAAGTGAGTCCTGTTAAATTTGAATAATTTAATATAATAATATGACGGATTTTCAGGGTGTTACATTGTGACTTTTCTAAGACTACAACAAGTAACAATATATTTAATTGTGGTCAATCAATCAAATAATAAAATTAGACATGCAAGATTAATCAAGAACACAAGAAATTTCGAAACTACTCGTTCTTGAATTGAATTGAAATAAATAAATAAATAACAAGCATCATCTTCATCAAATACATAAAGAAAATTAGTCTAACATATTTATGTAAGCAAGAAAGTTATCAAGTGGCGGGCGTTGTTCTTCCAAGCCTGGGTCAACATGTAGCAGGGGTAGAGGGTGCGGCTCCACATCTACTGCAACCCTAGGATTTCTTGCATTTAAATCAACGGTCTTTCATAGTCAGATTAGTCTGTCATTCCCTTTTCCTACCCGGTTGTTCCTCTATGGCCCCATTTATCTTGTCAACAGTCAGCATCTGTGTGATGTTGCAAAGAGTTTCGTCAATCCTTTCTATTCATTGTTCGATTTTTTTCAAACCTTGGTTCGTTGTCAGAGGTTTACCTACTACCACAACCGTCTTATGCCATCAGATCAAGTAAATTTTCTTACTCTAAATACCAATTTTGTGCAGAAGCGATAATTGAAATTCCTGTAATAAGTCATGATAAAATAAAAACGGTTTCTTCAATAATGTTCCTTGTAATTAATTGTACAACGTCTCGTCTTTGTATATATAGATAAGATTATTTCCTAACCCTACAAATATAAGGAAATGACTAAAAGGAAACAAAACAAAATAAAATCATTATTTAATTTAATTTGGACAAGAAAAAAGACCTATCACAATTAAATAAACTTGAACTAGAAATAGGTAAACTAAACTCAATCCTAATCAATGTTAGCTATGTGCTACATAAATATACATCCAAAATGATAAATAACATGGAACAAAAAGTGTTGCCTTAGCTCACTCCACAGGGCTATAAAAGGTAGCTGCATAGCACATTGCATCCAAGGTGAGAAAGTGGTTACCAAGCTAGAGAAACCGACCCTTGCCATGGAAGGTCAAAATAAACTAGAAAATATGATTCACGTAACACCAAGACACTCAACATGACAAAGACCAATATATCATATATGGCAATGGGATAAGATACTTAAGTTCAAGCTAGAGTTGTGCATACGAACACTGTCTTACTGTTGGGAACCCGGGTTGTTCTACTCACAAAAATTGATTTCTTGTGATAGATCATCCCGTTACAGAATTTTCTGTTCTATGTATTCAACTTGGAACAAATAATTTTGTGCACACAAAAAGAAAGAGATATTACCCTTGTAGCGTGCTTTACAATAATCTCTTTTCGCTGCTTCTTGATTTCATCAAAGCTTCAAACCCTCAAGCTTTCCTCGGTGTTCTCCAATGGCAGCTGTGCAGGTGCGTGGTCACCTTTCTCAAGACCTATGTTAAACTAGGTTTAGGGTTTCTTTGTAAAGAGGAAACACACACTACACACTTTAGTGTGTGTTTCGCCACTTTTCCAATTAGGTTAAGAAAAATAGTCTTGGGAGACTATTTGTAACCTCTTTACATTCCAAAACCCTACCAGGCCTAATACCATAACCAAGGTCCATTTCTGCACAACCCAATACAGTTAATAAGTCTGTATAAACCCATTTTAGTGAAGCCACCGAGGGAACCTGATCGGACCCAATTAAACTAAGCTCCAATATATTAATTATGACCCGATCAACTCTTGATCAGTCAAAATTAATTTATTAATCACGTTCTATTCCACTAAAAGAACGAGATTGCACTCTTAGTAAAATTGAAATTACTGAAACAATTAATCAATAATTATATCCTCTGACTTATCGTTCTTACATGTTACCCCCGTCGATCAACTCGAATATTCGGAGCAAGTTAAAATGACCAAAATGCCCTTCTCCGAATATTCATAAATTCTCAACTCTCATCTTCTATCTGACAGTTCGATGTGATCCCATCACATCATAGAATTCAACAGTCACTGTCGAATTACTGAGCTCAGATTCAACTGTCCACTAGAAGAACCAGTGAGATTATGATCATACCTAAAAGGTGACGGATTCCATAATACGAATATATGTTCCTCGTTATTTCACTTTAATTCCCAAAGTACCGAGATATTGATCAGCAATTTGATCTCACCCATTGATACCTTAAAGAATTTCAAGTTAGTAATCGAAGTCCATTATCCGATTAGGATTAAGGTCCCACGTACGATAATCTAGTGAAATTAAATTTGTATGGTCAATGTCACAAATTAATTTCACGTGGTCCCGTCCAATACGTTCCAAACGTACTCTCAATTTTATTACCAAAGTCAAAGACATACTTTAATAAAATCGAGACGATCTTATCAAAATAAATTGTCCATATTTATTTACTGATCGTGAACGTTAATTTTAGATCGAATCACAAATTGAATCTTTATGTGTTTAACAACTTAAACACTCAATTTGTAATATCAAATCGACCCGTGGACAAACACAACATCATATTAATACAATCAATTAATATTTTACTTTTAAATGTCGTGAATTATACTCTATGGGCATATATAATTCCAACAATCTCCCACTTGCCCTTAGAGTATACATGAAACATCGAATCATCCATCTTGTCAACATCATCATTACACTAATGATTATGTTCTCAACCAAGATAGTAACTCCTTTCGATGTAAGTCACGATTGTATAACAAACAATCCAAGATTGTGTTATTCCCAACCAATTAACTACATTATGTCCCAGTTATATTCCAATTTTGACGACTCTCGAGAATCCTAGTCAAATCAGATCTTAATTAGTTTTATTCCATCAGATCACCAACTGAATAGATAAGCAAATATTTACTCGTTTTTCGAAAACGCTTCAGTATATGTTGTACCTCTATTCAATGATCTGATCCTGGATCAAACTAATAATCACCAACAATATCCCCAGCATAAGATATGACATATCTAGTGCAAAGTAAGGCTTCCTATAGCTGGAGCATAAGGAACCTTCTCTATCTTACCATGAGTCTTAGGAGAATACTCATAAGATAGATAAAGTCCACAAAGAACATTATTCCTTTCAAGACTTCAATATTGCAAATGTAGATAGTATCTTATTATTACATGAAACTTGAGACTATTCTATTTCATTTCTCTCCCACTCCGAAAAGTACGGATGTTTAGAAAAAATAGATAGTCATCTACAAGTCCTTCAAGTCTAATTGCTGGTACCAACTACTATTTAATGAAAATACTCTCACACATAAGTAGAGTGTCATCCAAAAAAATAGTCGCGAAAACTGTCTCATCTTTCTGTGTACACGAGTATACTTAAGATATATTAAGATTTTGATCAAGAACATGTATCACAATCGTTCGATCAAATTCTATGTTCCATATCTCGAACAAATATCCAAATCCAAAGTTGGAAACTTGTAAGTCATGAATTTTACTTTCATGGTCTTTAATATGAACTCATTAGATTACACTTTGTAAATGATTTCCTTAAGATGCATTCAAGAAACAACATCTTGACATCCATGTGTCGTACCTCATTTTGACAATGAACGACAATGGATAAAAGATCCAGGTAAACTGTTGCATGACTATTGGCGAGAAGGGTTTCACAAACCCACAACCATAAGCCTTGCACCAAAGGTATCAACCTTTCCATCTACCATTCTTTTATCATCTTAAAAATCATCACACCCTATAGGTTTGACCCCATTGGGTGTGTCTACAAATATCCAAACTTTGTTGGATTACTAGGAATCTAATTCTGAGTTCACATTCACCTTCACCTTCCATGATTTCAAGTCTATAACTTCTACCACTTCCCTAAATGAGGAGTTCTTCTCTTATTTCAGTAGAGATTGTCTAAAAAGACTCTCCGTGGAATAAGAGTCAAGAAGGTGGTCTTACAACCCTCCCACTCCAATTAGTCGCTGGAAGTGTATTTCCATTTTATCCAAACAGAGTCCCTTCCTCTTCTCCCACTACTTGGTATATCCCTAATTGGGATCAACCTCTTCACTGCCTCTTTATGAACATAAAGAAGAGGCAGAACAGTGAGAACAACTTCGACTACAACCTTTGGTTTTCCCTTGTCCATTGGGATCATCAGGCAAGAATAGTGGTTGAACCACTTGCCCAATTCTCCCACTAGGATCAGCAACAATTGGTTCTGTAGGAAGTTCTAAATCATCAAGATTAATTCTATGCGGAAATCTGGAATCAAGTTGTTTGAACCACGTTCTAACATCTCATCCAATAGAATTTTACTTGTTGATTTGTATTCTTCTATATGCATTATCCTCTAAAAAAGCTACATTTGTACTCAACAAATACTTTCTTAACTAGAGGACTATAGAAGAAATAATATCTAGTTTCGTTGCATGCCTTATAATCAAACCTTCATTGTTGCCTACATCTCGCCAATCCTTGCTTTCAGCTAGTGTGCCAAAATTCCCCAAATCTGAATGTGGTGTAGACTGGGCTTGCACCCATGCCACAACTCTAGGGGTATTTCAGGAAACGAATCAATGGTACTAGGCTATGAAGGAACCTGACTATCTCCAGTATACATTCCCAAATGAAACTAGTAACGAGGATAACTCACCATTGATTTGGTATTACCTTGTTCTTCTTTTCCGATAAATGGTTCCTAAACTCATATGAGAGATACACAAACCTCGATCAAATCGAAGTATCTCGATTCTCTTAATTACTTCTCAACTTCTGTCCAAAATTCTAGAAATTCTTCAACATTTCAGATCAATGAGATATTAAGTATAGAATCGAGATCTGTAGTGATCATCAAAAAAATGATGAATTACTCATACTCTCTCGTATCTTGAGCACCAAAGAATCCACACATATCGAAGTGTATTAATCCTCAAACTCTTAAGTCCATTTAATGTATAAGGACTCTTGGTTATCTAATCCTCTAAACAAGATTCAGAAAACAATATAGATTCCACCTCAGATCCTTTTGAGGTCCATCCCTTACTAGTATTAGAATCGAGTTTTGGATAAGTGTGACCAAGCCTAAGATTTTAATCATTTTACCCTCTAAATAAAATTCAAAAGCCCACATAGATTCCACCTCCAAAATGCTTAGAGGCTATCTTTACTAGTCTTTCAATCTTATTTAGATAAATATGATTATCTTAAGATCTTATCAAAGAGTTCATTAATACAAGGAATCATCTATCCCTTATCATTTGTAGTAATATTACACTTAGAACCATTTACAAGGCTTTGAGATTGTTAATCATTTGTCTCGCAATAATAAGAGCATTATTTAACTTAATTCCAACTAATAACTGGAGATTAAGTGCTAAATAATTCCGCTCAAATAATAAAGAGACAAAATAATAATCAAATTGTTTCGCAAACATAAAAGCCCAACGGCTCTTTCCATATTACCATACTCGTGCTTATCCTTATAGTATACTCTATCTCATTGTGTCATTTGGTCACCTAGGACCATATTGCAACAACTTGCAATAGCGATTAGTTACTCTAGAATCTATAATCAAGATAGACTCAATTACTAACCATAACACAATAAATAGAGTCTTACTCCATTATAGAGTTTCCAAGAAAGGCTACATCCTCATTAATCATATCTTTGCTCAAAAGCAAAAAGGTTAGAGGGCCTACCATACTATCCGTTGCTTTAAAATAATCTCTTCTCTATGAATAGCTTACATTGAACCTTTCAGGGACACGTTCATCCTGGTGAATATAGTCCACACTGAACCGCAAGAGATCATCTTAAAAGATTTCTCAAGCATTATGTCACATGAATCAATGTTTGCAAGTGGAACCTCCACCACGTTAAAGTGACCAATCATGTTTTACCAAATGGTCTCTTGCAAAAACTCGATCGGTTCATAAGTAGAGATATATTATAGCTTGATAGCATATTTTGTATAATTAAAAAGTTCAAATTATCATAAATACCCTTCCATCGAGAAAATAAATATGGTATCCCATTTTGATGTTTTTATTGCGAAGTACTTGACACGAGAATCAAAACTATGCAATAAATCATCTCATCAAAATAAAACCATTTTCATTGGAAGATTTATAATTATTTTGAACAAGGATCTTCTAGGACGAATAAATGTCATAAATGGAAAGAATTATAACGAGACATGTTACAGTTTTCGCAAATTAGTTGGTGATGTCTAAATATATAACTAGTTGTGGAAATACGACATTCAAATAAAATAAATGTATTAAACACGAGTTGTATAATTGATGAATACTTTCATATATGATGCATGAATAAAAATTATGCACAAGTAGACCCAAAACTACTATAATATGACGACAACCTAAAACCCCAAAATCTTAAACACATTTCTCTATGGGAGAAATAAATGTGATTTATGACTAGGCTGGGACTCTCCCACTAAATTAAATATATCTAGCATCTCATGCAATATTTAATTTATAGTCGTTAAAATTTGGCCATCATTGACATTGTTTGGATATTCTATAGGAAGTCCTCGCAATGTCCTTGATTTAAGTGTATAACCCCTATATTGATAATATTTTAAGTACCAAATTAATTATGTCACCTATAGGGTAATCATGATTAATTCACACTTAAAAAATCATCACCTAATTGGGCCCAATCTAGTAACCAAAACAGTGCAGCCCTCCTATAGGGAGACTAATTAGATTAGCACGAGGCATACACAAATTTTTACTAATGGACTAATAGGGGAGGCCGTGAGTTCGAAAATTGCACCCTCGCTCACTTAATATTTTGAAATTTTGGGTTTTAATTAATAATTACCCAATCAATTTTAACTCTTAAAATCAATTTAATTATTAATAAATATATTTATTTTCTAATCTAATATTTAGAAAAGAAAATAAAATATATAAAACAATGCATGACAGTATAGTACCTAGAGCGGTGTTTATGCGATCTACATGACATGTTATCTAATGACATTCATTCACAATTTAATTAAAGTATAAAATAAATGCGATAATAAAATAAATATGAACATAATTTATGGCCAAACCTAGACACAAAAATTACAAATTAATTAAAGAGTCTATTGAGCCATAAGCCAGCCCAATCCTTCAATATCCATTTGCAAGTGTCCAGTCCAAATCTCCAAAGTTTCAGTCTTCAACCCAAATGTCAAAATGTAATGATCCAATTAAATATTCCAGCCCATTGTAAAATTTAGTCAACATTGCATTGGCCCAGCTAAACGATTTAGCCCACATTGCAATTAATTAAAATAGACTAATTTTACAATTCTGGGCCATATTTAATTTTACCCAAATCTGGTCCAACTTCAATTTAATTCAACAGACCCAATTAGCAAATCATTTAATTCTGGCCCATTTCCTTAATTCCAAAAACCGGCCCAGAAGAAGTCAAGGCCCAAATGATGATCCATCTTCTTCTCTCTGATGCAACCAAAACCACTTCTTCTCCTTTCTACATGGTGACACAGAACCTGGAGGAATTTCAGTCGCCGTCAACCGAGGCTGCCAACGATGAAAAATCGGACCTTATGGTGGGATTCAATAAAGTCTTCGGATACCATCTTCGTCCCCACGATGGCTGCCGCTCGACCACCTCCGTCCCACGCACAGGCGCGATGCCAAAATTGCAACGGTGCTGTGGCCTCTCTGCCATCGCCTTCCTCGTCACGCCGGAACATCACTGCACCAGTCACCAAGAGGGTCACCCAGTGGTACCGTCGCTGCTCCCACGACCACAAACGGCAGTGCTCAAGGCACCGTCGCATGTGCGCTCGCTGCAGCGACACCACCTGGTGTCGCGATTTCTCGCACAGCTGCACCTGTGCTACCGCTACCGCTTTAGTAAAGGAGAGACGGCGACGCCCTAAAGCGCAACCATCGACAACTGACCGCGGCGGTAGTACCCACGGGTGCTGCTGGCTGCTGCAAATATTCTTCACTATTTCGCGAATTTACATTGCAAGTCCTCATGCTTTGGAGATGGTGAAGTTGAGTTCGAATTCTGAAATTGTAGTAGTGGTCCTCCAAATATGAAACTGCAGATCCGGTCCTTCAATATAGAAACTCTATTATCTGGTCCTCTGACTTTACAATTACAATAGAAATAATACAAACCCTAATTCTATTGCAAAAAATAAAAAATCAAAAGGGAAAACATGGAATCGTAATCCACCCCTTTTGTTACAAGACTCGATAATACAAATACAAGATTTCACGACAAAAATCTAAGGCCATAAATTTGTTCAATCAAACATCATTCATCCAATAACAAATAATCACATAATCCTAACACCGCTCAACTAACACATGCATAACAAAATTATTTATTCCTAAATACATAAAACAGTACCAAAAACCTGGCGCTCTGATACCAATTGTTGGGAACCCGGGTTGTTCTACTCACAAAAATTGATTTCTTGTGATAGATCATCCCGTTACAGGATTTTCTGTTCTATGTATTCAACTTGGAACAAATAATTTTGTGCACACAAAAAGAAAGAGATATTACCCTTGTAGCGTGCTTTACAATAATCTCTTTTCGCTGCTTCTTGATTTCACCAAAGCTTCAAACCCTCAAGCTTTCCTCGGTGTTCTCCAATGGTAGCTGTGCAGGTGCGTGGTCACCTTTCTCAAGACCTATGTTAAACTAGGTTTAGGGTTTCTTTGTAAAGAGGAAACACACACTACACACTTTAGTGTGTGTTTCGCCACTTTGCCAATTAGGTTAAGAAAAATAGTCTTGGGAGACTATTTGTAACCTCTTTACACTCCAAAACCCTACCAGGCCTAATACCATAACCAAGGCCCATTTCTGCACAACCCAATACAGTTAATAAGCCTGTATAAACCCATTTTAGTGAAGCCACCGAGGGAACCTGATCGGACCCAATTAAACTAAGCTCCAATATATTAATTATGACCCGATCAACTCTTGATCAGTCAAAATTAATTTATTAATCACGTTCTATTCCACTAAAAGAACGAGATTGCACTCTTAGTAAAATTGAAATTACTGAAACAATTAATCAATAATTATATCCTCTGACTTATCGTTCTTACATGTTACCCCCGTCGATCAACTCGAATATTCGGAGCAAGTTAAAATGACCAAAATGCCCTTCTCCGAATATTCATAAATTCTCAACTCTCATCTTCTATCTGACAGTTCGATGTGATCCCATCACATCATAGAATTCAACAGTCACTGTCGAATTACTGAGCTCAGATTCAACTGTCCACTAGAAGAACCAGTGAGATTATGATCATACCTAAAAGGTGACGGATTCCATAATACGAATATATGTTCCTCGTTATTTCACTTTAATTCCCAAAGTACCGAGATATTGATCAGCAATTTGATCTCACCCATTGATACCTTAAAGAATTTCAAGTTAGTAATCGAAGTCCATTATCCGATTAGGATTAAGGTCCCACGTACGATAATCTAGTGAAATTAAATTTGTATGGTCAATGTCACAAATTAATTTCACGTGGTCCCGTCCAATACGTTCCAAACGTACTCTCAATTTTATTACCAAAGTCAAAGACATACTTTAATAAAATCGAGACGATCTTATCAAAATAAATTGTCCATATTTATTTACTGATCGTGAACGTTAATTTTAGATCGAATCACAAATTGAATCTTTATGTGTTTAACAACTTAAACACTCAATTTGTAATATCAAATCGACCCGTGGACAAACACAACATCATATTAATACAATCAATTAATATTTTACTTTTAAATGTCGTGAATTATACTCTATGGGCATATATAATTCCAACACTTACAAGAGAGAAACACGTTCTATAAATTGGGAGCTTCCACTTTTAGGATCTTTTTAGCACTCCTGAGCAGGCTCTCTCAAAAACGTAACAAGGAACAAAATCGTCACTTCAACAACCATCGACATTTATACGGATACCCAAAATACGAATATTATGATCTTGTGTTTTGTGTAAACTAGTATATAACACATGCGGTGCACGTGATATTATAAATATACTAGTTTTACACCCGTGTGATGTACGAACATATTCTATTTTCATGCATTCATAAATTCTAAAAAAAAAAATTTAAACACATAAAGATGAACTAAAAATTAAAGGACATGGATCAACACAGGGTCATCTCAAAATTCAAAAAAATGTAACTATAAAAAAATAACTTAACTGAATGGATGGTCTTGATCATCTTCAAGACTTTAAAAAGAACTATGATTTTTACTCAACACTTTTTTCAGAATGAAAAAGTTTAACATGTCATAATTTCAAATCGACGTAAAATTAAATTAAAAATGGATAAAAGGGTATGCAATTTTAAATCAAATGAAAAAGTAATTACATAATATTGCAAAAATGAAAATTGAATGAAGACCTCTCCACCTTGCACCAAAAGAAAAAGTAATGTTGCAAGCACCCATTTAAATAATAAAATTCATTCTTATATCAATATTATACAAACTCTAAAAGAAATCCCTATACACAATATTTGTCGTTTCATTTTTTGTCTTTCCGTCTTTACCGTATACCAGTATCTTCAGATCAAAACGATTTGTAACTCAAAAAATTGCTACATACAATTGTGAATGGTTAAACCCTAGCTTCTTCAGGAAGAGACATACACGTGACAGTAATTGACCTTGACTTTTGTTGATTGTCACATAAAATCTACGAAAAAAAGTAACATGTAACAACTGTTCATTTTGCATTTGACATATTTAATTATCAACCCAAATAAATTAGATATAAATTCATATTGTAATCTTCAACATTAAACAAATAAATCCAAAGATATGTATTAAAAAAATTCCTCAAACAACCTTATCAGGACTTTTAGGGTGTGTTTGATAGAAAAGATGGAAAATAGATGGTAGGAAAATATTTTTTAGAAATTGATTTGGCTGGAAATTATTTTCCTGAAAAATGATAATTGGAAATGTTTGATTAGATTAATTTTCCAGGTGAAAAAGTGGGAGATTTTCCTAATTTTGTTATTTGATTGATATTATTTTTCATGGCAAATAATCAAAATTTAACTATTTTAATAAAATAAAAAAAAAATTAATTTTTCACTCATTTGTACTTGATAATAATAATGTTAATTTCTGGAAAAAAAAATAAGTCAATTAGCAATAATAAAAATGATTAAACGTGACGCAAAAGGATTTTCCACCTTAGATGGAAAATATTTTCTTAACAAATAGGTAATAAAATATTTTCAAGGCAAATGAGTTAGTTGTGCTTTAAATGGTTGTACCTAAGAAAATATTTTTCAAGGCAAATTTTGTCAACCAAACACCCAACAAATACAAAAGCTGGAAAATATTTGTCATGATTTGACATTTTCCTGTAAAATAGGGGTGTATCACCTTATAGTTTTCTTAAACTTGATGATTATTAGAATTGCATTGGCCATCAACTGGAGGGGATACCATCTCAGTACATACCCATTGCACATAAAGATTCCTCTTGAACATATATATAGTTAGAAACATAAAAACCTGGCACAAAAATGGATATTAATGAGATGAGTGCATTGTATTGAAACAATCTGCAGATTTTCGAGTACTTCTCGTGAAAACCCTCCAATTCTTCTGTAAGGGCCTTGATACCGGATCTGTTGACAACGGAGTAGAAGCGGTCTCATATCCAATAGGAACAATTGCACCGGTTTCTCCATCTAGTTCAGAAGATAGATGATTTCACTGTCAAGATCAATTTTTTTCCTAGTTGAATTCTCAATTGACAAAAAAATTCTACTGGGGAGTCGCATTGCCCATTGTACCACCGAAATTTTCCTGTCGGAGAAGCCAAATGAATATTTCCTATTTCATATGAAGGCTCGGTGAAGAAGCGGCCACCAGGTCTCAGTTCGTGTAATTCTCTTAACAACAATGACATCGAGCTAGATGCCACCTCTAACTTCTGCACCGATAATATAGCTAGTGAATAATCTCCATTATAATCGCCTGAAGGATCATCATCCGACTCATCGCGAGACTTATCTGGTGCGACTGACTCAATTAAACAAATGGAACACTTGCCCTGAAGGGCGCTTTCAGTGTATCCACAAACAACCAAGGCCCTAATATAACATCAGTTGCACGGTAAAGTTGGCTTCTCGAACAAGAATTTTCCGTACTGATGAACCTCTACAGATCACAGGTTAATTTCATACCCTCTAAACATAATTCTCACTCAAAATTGTTTCTTATTCTTGCAAGTGGATACAAGAGGGAGAATAAAATCTGCAAAAGCAATAAATGGAAAATAATGCATATGGGTTGACTGCCTAATAGATTAGACCACCGACGAAGTTCAAATTCTTACTGATCCACTGTAACATTTCGTGAAAAGCAAAAGGACCCAAAATGAAATTTGACATAAAATAATAAAAATTGTAAAAGAGAATTACCTGTTTTAGATTGCAGAAACCTTCATAAACTGCAAGAATGGAGTCAAATGCTTTAACTAGATAGAGCAGAGATGATTTACCATCACGATCCACAATTTTTGCACAGTTAGACCAAAAACATATTATGTATTCACCAAAAAATTTCAAGTAAAAATCAATTTTAAGATTTCTATCCAAACCCATTTCACCAAATTTTCCAAACTCCAAAGAAAAATCAAGACTCAAGCAGCTCAATTTATAATATGAAGCTTATTGCATTCACCAAATAAAATTACTGAAATGCAATTTTGCACATAACTTTACCGTTGTTGTTAAGAACATGAAGAGCAATATTCTCCAGCAACCACCATATCTAAGGCCTGAGTTATTTTCTTGAACAAAAATTCAGATTTCAAAATTCCCTTCTTCACTGCAAATTTTGTTTCTATCCGAGCAAATTGTGAGAACCCGTTTGGAGAATCTGGATGGGAAGAGAGAACCTCTTTGCTGAAACGTAACTGGCCAACACTGCAGAACTAAGGGGGTGGAAAGAAAATGAATTTCAGGGAATTGAATTCTAGGTAATTGAATTACTGGGAATTAGGAGTTTAATGTGTTTGATTGGTTTAATTTTCTAGGTGAAAAAAGTAGGGAATTTTTCAACTTTTGTTGTTTGATTGACATTATTTTTTATGGAAAATAAAGTAATTTTTTGCTATTTTAATAAAAAAAAAAAATTTACTTTTTAAATATATTTGTACTTGATGATGATAATGTTATTTTTTGGAAAGAAAATAAGTCAATTAACAACAACAAAATTGATTAAACGTGTCCAAAATCATTTTCCATCTATCATGGAAAACATTTTTCCACCAAAACTCAAATAAAATCTTTTCCACCAAATCAAGGAAAATGAGAGAAAAAGTGGGGTCCGCGGAAAATGTTTTACATGGAAAATTTTGTCAAACAAACAAACCAAAAGTGGGAATTGGAAAACATATTCCATTTTCCATGGAAAATTTTGTGTAATCAAACGGACCCTAATATTTAATAACCGCCCACTACAGAATAATGTGAAACCATTCAGAACTGAATATTTATAATGAAGAAAAAATGATTTTTCCAAAAAAAAAAAAAAAAAAAAAAAATTAATTAGATTCTGATTTAGTCAACATTTAGGCCAATTGAGATTCTGGTCAAAATTAATTAGCCAGAATCTCAATTGTTTTTAGTTATATATAGATAGATATAGATATAGATATAGATATAGATATAGATGGATTTCAATATTTTTATTCACAAGTATGTATGATTTTGAAATTGACTTTCCTACACATTTCACATAAAAAACATACAAAATATTGAATTAAACAATCTTAATACCGAACTCGATTTACCCTAAATATTATTCAAATTTCTATTAAGTTTGCAATACACTTATCAATAATATCATTATCTTTATTCTTCTAATTACTGATTGCTGTCTTCTTCAAATTTCTTATCTCTTGATATGTATTCTTAGGGAACCTTATTTGGAGTTGGGAGGAATTTCTTCTTTTATGTATATATATAGTGCATAATAAATCTATTGTTGTTGCGGAAAAAAATGATAAATATCGTTTGACTATTTATCCAGATTTTAGAATCAAGATGAAAGCATCCAATTATAATCTAACACACAAAAGATGCTAATCATGAATGTAAAGTTAGAACTTAAAACAATATTTGATCATAAATGTCTAAGAAAAACTAAAATGTATCTAGCCTAGGTTCCCGACTAATATATGATTATTCAAGCCACATAAAATATCATGCCCCGTTTGGCCCTCAGTTTTTCTGAAATTTTTTGGTTTTGGATAGTGTTTTTGGGAGACTGTGTGTTTAAAAATTGTCTGAAAAGTAAAAAATAGTAGGCTTGACTAAAATGAATGATTAAGATTGAGTGTTGAATAAATTTAATTTTGAAAAATGGGGACCAAACAGGAGCCATATTTAATTAGAATAATATTTGCAGAAATTTTTTTTTCTAAAAGTGATGCCTTCAAAATTCTGGTTCAAACATATGATTTAGATGTTGTGAGTCCAAAAGTAGCATCCCAATCCTTCAAATTGATAGAACCACCACAAACAATCAACTCAACTTTTGCTATGACGTAATAGAAATGGCAAAAAATTTGATTCACCCCACCCATCTGATTTGATCTGATCCAAAAATCTCGATTCGCAACGGATCTGGGCCGTGCAGGGTTGATCGAGAAGCGGATTCGAATAGACCCTAATCCCTCCCGAACTGCCTTGTTTCAATTAAAGAAATAAATATTTTTCGTACAATTAGATAATTTAGAAAAATAAATCTACACACCCTAGTTCAAAAATTAATTCAGAACAAAAAAGTGAATCTTTAATAACACTTTATTTTTATGGATGTGTTGAGAATATAATCAGCGTCAGATTAATATTTAAAAAAAAAAAAACTTGAAATCGGAATATGAAGGACGGAGGGTAAAATATTTAATATAGAAGATGAAAAGAATCTTCTCAAAAAAAAAAAAAAAAAAATTGCTATACAGATGTAATGTAAGAAAATTAATTCAACGAGTACATATTTTTTCTCTAATATTAATTGAAGGATGTATTATGAACTATAAAATATAAGAGAGTTATTGATTTTATTTAAGACTTTTAGTAGAAAGTGAAGGAATTTAGATTGTAAATATATGAAAAATATTTTTATTGATAATAAATATGAAAAAAAAAAATAGAATATTAAAAAAATTTACTTTAATTAAAATTAAGGATAAATATAAAATTATTAAAAAGTTGTAAAGGTGAGTCAAAAAATATTTTTTCTTTTAAGGTCCTTTTAAAAGTAGCACATATATAGATATAAATTATTAGAAGAATGTATTAAGAACTATAAATTATTTGAGAATTACTTGTCTTATTTGAAAGATTCTTAATGGGAAAGTGAAGAGTAAAGATCATAAATGTATGAAAAGTTTATTGACAATGAAAAATAAAATAAATAAAATAAAATTGTACACTAGTGTTTTTTTTTTTTTTTTTTATGAATTTAAATTGTACATTAGTTAAAACTACGGAAAAATATGAAATTATTTGAAAGCTATCAGGGTAAGATAATCTTAAAATATTTCTCCGAATGACCTTTGAAAAGTAGTATAAATTTAGACAACTCAGGATGTTAAACCAGCAGCGGTCTATTTCGACTGTTTAAAGACAATAAATTTGTTGGTTGATACCATCCAATAATTTCTACTCCAAAAAATAAAATAAAAAATAAAAAATCTACTCCAGATGTGTTAAAGACTACTAAACCTGAATGGTATTATAAACTATCACATCTTAATCTCAAGTTAATGAAATGAATGGAACTATCCTTTTCTTTCCCTCTTATCTTCATTACATGTAAAAGAAAAGACGTATATGTTACAAAACGAGATTGTGGTGAAGTGAAACTACATTACTTTCACTCAATTGGAACGAAGAGCATATATCAGCTAAAAGCAATAAAACAAATTGCAGAAGCTTACGCATCTACCACCTCAGCGCTCTTCAATTTTCATTTCGAACCTCATTATAGTTTCTGTTAGAATCAAATCATCAATTAGATCTTCAACCTGACCTGAAAAATCACACGGTTGGTAGTGTAGGGATCAGGAGATGCACAGCATTACTGCCACTAAACCGAATGCAATTCACCCAGTTGAAAGAAACAATTCCAGAATGCATTAGCGAGCAAGTACTGCACCAGAGGGGGGGTTGTTGGGTTATAAGCAAAGGATCCAGCAATTACACCAGTGTCCGACTCAAGAGCCGGATGGGGCTACATAATCAACAGGCTTTGCTTCTGAACAGAGAGGAATTGCTGTGTCGGGTATTGCTGGATGACATGAAGTTAGAAAGGAATGACATATGGCATCGCATAAACATGCATGGACTCCATATGCATAGCTTCAGACCACACACACCTCTCCTGATTCATCTGATCAGAACCCACCTCAGGCTTCTCTGACGAAGGATCTTTCCTGCTAAACAACCAGTCTTGGTCGTCAAATTCAGACCATTCCATCTTGGGTACTTCAAGTACCACACTCAGATATTTGGAATCTGCATGAGGTTTCCTTAATGCTTCAGCAATCTGATCCTCCACCTTGGGAACTGTGAGTGCCTTGCTCAAACACTTTCCTTGGTCGGGAGGTTTTTTTGATGCTTCAGCAATTTGATTAGTAATAATAGTTGCAGTAGTAGTCTTCAGTTTGGAAACAGACAATTGCTGGGCTTCAATTATACCATTTACCCTCTGTTCCTTTTTACCCAGTCGAGTCCCCTGCTGCTTATCAGAAGTAAACAGGTTAGGAGTTTGGGCAGTGTCCAATTTTCTTCCATTCAGTGTCATTTGATGAGAAGCTTCCTTTAGCAATTTACTAGGCCTGACTTCACTCTCTGTGAAACAAGAAAAACTATCAGCCAATAAAAAGGTTAACTAGAGTCGACAAGCTTGTACAATTCATTGCAACACTGAATTCTAACAAAGTCAACTGCGCTCAAGACAAGCTCGACCAAAGCATTCTAAAGATACCCAGTATGTCAGGCAGTACCCAACCAGAGCTTTCCCATTATTATCTTCTCAATAGTAGGAAATAATCAACAAATATTTTTTGAAATAGCTGCAATCATGTTAATTCTTTTCATAGTAAGATAAGATAGGACTCACCATGGAGAGAAACATTGCTACCCAAATCTTTTCTTTTCCTCATATTTCCCTCATTGAAACCATTGCTGTTGAAGTCTTTCAACATATTCCTGCTCTTATAATTAGCAACACCAATGAGGTCATTCATGTGTTGATATTTCGATCCATCCTGCTCGGTTTTCTTATCATCACTTTTTTCCTTCACCTTTTTCTTCTCTTTCTTTTTCCCCTTGTTTTTGTCCTTTCTATGGCTATTTTTCTCTCTTTCTTTATCCTCACGACTTTCTTCCATATCACCTTTCTTTTTGGATTTCTCTTTCCCTTCCAATTTCTGGTCACCATGTTCCTCCACCAGTCTGGGATCATGGCCTTTTTCTTTAGATTTCTCTTTCCCTTCAAATCTCTGGTCACCCTCTTCCTCCACCAGTCTGGGCATCCCTCCAACTTTATATTTGGCTATTCCAGCAAGGTTCCAAATTGGCACACTAGTTTTTCTGTGAATTCCATTATCTTTGTTCTGTCCCTTGTCATCTGCCAATATTCCCGAAGTATCTCTCACAGCAGCTCTTGCTGCATCTTGATCCCTTTTGCACACACCTGAGACCCTCTCAAGTAACTGGCTCACTGATTCCTTCTCATGATTTCTGATCTTACTGTTTGGCTCCAATGCAAACTTTGATTCCTTGAGCTCCTGGGAAACAAGGTTATTTTGAATAGGTTTCTCTCGATTCTGAACCTGAAGCTGTGTAGCATAATTCACTTCATCCGAGGAACTTCCTGTAGCTTCTTTATGCACTGTTGGACGAAGCCTCTCTTCATTTTTTCCCCCAATTTTCCCAGCAACTGTTGACTCCTCAGAGATGCTGCTTTTCTCTTTATCTTTGCCTTGGTCCTCATCATCCTTCTTCGTGTTCTTGTGTTTATCCTTCTTGTCTTTGTGTTTTTCTTTTGGGCTTCTTTTTTCTGTGTGTTTCCCTACACTTCTATCCTTCTCCCTTTTCTCTTTACCTTCTCTGCTTTCCTTGTCTTTCTTTTCCTTTTTATGCTTTCTCTCCTTGCGCTTCTCCTGAATATGAATCAATACATCCTACTCAAAATCATCTTCAAATTTACTAAATAAACCAACTGTAATCAAAATAGCATCTGATATTACAAGACAAAATCATAAGTTGAAGATCCTGAGCATGACACCACTCTATAGGAATTTTAAAAGGTGCATGTATGGTTCCTAAGGGATACAAATTTACCCTAATCAACCGACTTTATCGAGAAAGATTAATTTTTTAAGCCAAGAAGTTGATAGCGAGATCTCAAATCAACTTATTGGTCCTATGGTATATTACCTTATCGAGGATGGTATCAAAGATCTGTATTTGTTTATAAACTATCCTGGCGGATGGGTAGTACCTAGAGTAACTATTATGATATTAGGCGATTTGTGCAACCAAATGTCCATACAATATACATGGGATTAGCCGCGTCAATGGGATCTTTTATCTTTGTTGGATGAGAAATTACCAAACGTCTAGCATTCCCTCAAAGGGATTCTTAAGGTGAGTTTTATGACTCCCAATAAAAAGTCAAATCCATTGTCCATTACAAGAAATCTTAATTTTTTCTTATATTTACTTAAAATGCAAGTCACTCCATCAACGAACTTCAAGAAACTAATGCAGATTCTTGAGACAATAAATATGAGATGTTCCCTCCTTCCCCCTCGTACAGTTCCAATGACCACTTCCCACATGCAAGCTGCATTATTCATTTTCCAGTCAGTCAATGAATTCAAAAGTAGAACAAAAAACAGCTACATACTCAAACATAAGAAAGGTTGTTAGGTCATGGAGAATGAGTGTAGATGGCCAAACAATTAAATAGATTACTATTAAGCACTGGATTCCATCCACGGCCAGATGAGAAGCTCGACCAACTAGTTGGCTCAACATTATTTTTCAGCTAGACTTAAGATGTGACCATCACCAAATTTGACTTAGAAGTGGAGATGAGGGAAAACTACACTCCAGATGGACTATTTGAATTACTTGTATGCCTTTTGGTCTTGCCAGTGCACCCAACACTTCCATGCGAGTGATAACAGGGTTTTATGAACTTTCATTGGAACTTTATGGTTTATGTTGACTACTTGTAAATTTGATGTCATGGCAAAGATAAGCATAAAATCATCAAACAAGTCCTAGATTTTATGAGACAAGAAGTGTTCTAATAGCAATGAAGTGATTTTGAATTTCATTAAGGTCCCAGATCTTAATAAGATCAATTACTCGTCAATCAAAACATGACACAAGCTCCAATTTATATAATGTCAGTTTTAATACACTATTGGTCATGGAGTGTGAAGATGTGGGGATAGGAGGTATTGTAAGTCAAGAAGGAAAACATGTGGCCCAAAAATCTTCACACACTATTAGTCAACATATGATTTGGACTTTCATGCATAGGCTTGACCTCTTGAATATTGATTTACTTTTGATTTTTGTTTGTACCAATAATGTGATAATTGGTATATAAGTTTACAAAAACAAACTCAATATAAAACATGTTGAATTGAATTCTTTTATTTAACAATTTTCGTTCTCATTGAATGCGTAAAGCCAAAGAAAGTAACAATGTGGTGAAGTGGTCAATGAACTTAGGAAATGATTTGTCACGTACTATTGGTCAACATATGACTTGGACTGTCATGCCTAAATTTGAGTTCTTCAATATTGGTACACTATTTGTCGCATTGGGATCTTTTATTGGTACCAATCACGTGGCTCTTGGGTATATGAGTTCAAAAAAATAAATAAACTCAATCTAAAACATGACGGATTGAATTCTTTTCTTTTCTTTTAACAACTTTTATTCCCATTGAATGCATAAAACCAAAGAAGTAACAAAGCAGTTGATGCACTTGGCAAATGTAGTTACTTTCCAACTACAAGGCATGCTCAAATAATAGGATTTGACTAGTTTAAGAATCAATATGAAGAAGGGTTTTTATGTCATGAGATAATAATGGTAAAAAGTTTCTAAAAATGGACTTAGATATCAAGAGAAGAGCTCAAGTGAGTTGATCCTACCACCAAAAAACGATACATGCAAGTTTTCTTGTTGGAGCGAGATACATTCACCCTCGAGGAATTGATACAAAAGCAAGAGTTTAATTTTCTAAATTCTTCTCGGACTAGTATTCTTATTCATATTACACGTGATTTAAATTGATAGGAAAGTAATCCTAGAAATATTTGAAAACCTAAAAGAAACACTTAAAAGAGCCCAAAATAAATAACACATTTTCCCAATCACTTTTTAACCACACATTTCACCAAATCACTCTTCAACCACATATTTCACCTCGAAAACATCACATTCCTTATTTGTAAAAAAAAAACTTTTACCAAACAAATATTATATCTTTAGCATTCTCTTCAATTTCTGAGCATGCTTTGTTCTTTCAATTTCTTCCATTATTTGTTGGAGTATGTTCACTCAATCCCACTAAGGTAGGTACATTAATGAGGTACCTCTCATCCTAGCTACCTCACTCTAGGGATCCTAGGCACCAATCCAAGGCTGGCAAACTAACATAGAGGGCCCTTGATGCCTTCACAAATGGAGGATGACGAAAGGGGCTCTATGCCCGGAGTAGCACCTTGAGCTATCGATGTTGTTGATTTGGCGACCTTCACCCGTACCAAAGTAGGAAGATTCGTCCAATCAGTCAACCGAAATCGGCATCAACAACCGACGAGACTGAATCCAAGCAAGTGAATGAACGAGACAGGGGTTAGTTATACTTTATTCTCTCTATGTCGCCGCCTCATCAATGAGCGTAGAAAGACGTACTCTTCTACGCCCCAACTACATCCACTTTTTGTACCAAAAGGCCCAAAGCAAGGGGAAGAGGGGCATTTGAAGTAGCCGAATCTTAAGAGCCAGCCAAAGTAGGTGACCTATAATAAAAACTATTTTTCTTTTGTATGATGCGACTTAGAGCACCATCTAACCATATCACAATGTGTTGTTACAATGTGAAATAAATCATGACAATCGATTAGTCCCACCACACCAAACCAAACCAAAACTGATGATTGTCTTATTTTGTTATAATAAATGGCAACAGATGATAGTGACTCATCTTCAAATTTAACTTTTCATCTACCCGAACAAAGGATAAAGGAGAAAAAAAAATCTATGACTAATCATGGTTTTTAAAAAACCAATTGAAACCCACCTCGTAGTGAGGCGTGCAAATAACGCTTCAAGGCGCTCATCATAAGGAGGTCTTTTGATGCCTATGCCTTTGAGCACCGCCTCGAAACCTTTGTGGCCCACAAAATAAAAATTCTAATATACACATTTTAAAGATAAC
Organism: Ligustrum vulgare; assembly: GCA_963555705.1. NCBI lineage: Eukaryota > Viridiplantae > Streptophyta > Magnoliopsida > Lamiales > Oleaceae > Ligustrum > Ligustrum vulgare. The sequence continues at coordinate 19,610,984 of OY743188.1, forward strand.
TTATTTTTCACTAAAACATTAAAAATAAATTATTTCTCATAAACCAACTGTGAGAATAGTCCACTACCCTTGCAAACTAACCCCTATTTGATGTTGAATTTAAAAATTTTATTTGAAGAAGCGGTTTTTTGAATAGTGATTTTTAAGAGAATGTGTGGTTAAAAAGTAAAGAATCATTTATGGGTTTATGTGTAATATTATTTTATTGATAAATGCGTGGTTAAAAGGAAGAGAGAAAATGTGTTCAGCTTATAATGGGGACAAAACAGGGGCTAACATAATAATTTCTTTATAGATTTTTGTTTTGACTGATTGAGCGCTTTATATTGTTTAGTTATGGATTTAAAAAATTGATTATGATGTATTATGAGCTTATTTTGCTTTTCAATAATCTTTTGACAATTTTTATTTACGGTGAGGCTTACACCTCGAAACGCCTTGAGGCTTACGACTCGCCTCATAAAAGAAAAACACATTAGTACCCAATTCTGCCTTTTTAAACACTGACTAATCATGTGATTTATGGCTCTATGGAATCAAATGACTCAAGAATTACTTGAATACGCAATAGCTAGTGCCATTTTTTAAGCAATACGGTTGAGAACATGCATTAAAGGACGAGATATTCACTTGGTGAAGCTTACAAAAAAAGGAAGCACGACTAGTTTTGAAGGTGATTGATAAATAAGAATCAGACGACAGATGATAGATAGTTCAATTACATTGAAATTGTCCGAAATGTGCTTGAAAGAGTCAAGAAATGTTCGACACCATGCATACACTGTGCAAAATGGGAGGAAACCATAATTGGGCTGGTATAAATAGAGCCAAAAACAACTGAATCATACTGAAATACATCTAAACCAACATGAAAACCATTTGAATCAGACAGGAAATATGCTTAGGAGGATTGCTAAACTGTTACGAATGTTGACTACTCTATAATATCGAAACTTCTTTTCAGCAATTAAGGCTACAAAGAACAAAATTCTGGCATAATTTTCACAGTTTGGGCCACAAAAAAAAAATTGAGGGGTGGACAAAATAACCGAACCAGACCAAACCAAACCAAGCGGTTTGGTTCGGTTCTACATAAAAAAATTATGGTTTGGTTCTTAGAATCAAGAATCACTTGGTTTCGGTTCTGGTTCTCTTTCCAGAACCAGAACCAAGAACCAAACTCGATATATATATATATATATATATATATATATATATATATATTACAAATTAGTGGATATTCATCGCACAAAAAAATTCAAATTTGAAATTATAAATGTGAAATGTACAAAAATATTATTTACCATACATTTTATCTCATTTCCTATTAGACAAAGATTTTAAATCATAAATCTAAATTCTAATTCTAATTCATTTTTCTTCTTTTCAATTATAGACAAACATTCACACTGTTTTACTTGCACTTTTATAACATAGTAATCGTTGCACTCCTTACTGACCATCGACGTCATTGATGTTTATTTTTTAAAATTTATGTACATATAAACCTCGGTCCAATTCGTTAATTCTCAAGAGTTAACCCAAACTCAAATTGCAAATTTCATTCCTAACTCACACGGCACCACGGTAGAATAGGACTCAGAACTTCATCGTAACATATAACTATAAGTCTAAACGGCCTTTTGTTCGATTCTCTAAGTTTCAACTGGTCGTCGAGCTTTCTTCATGCGAGTTTCTTCTTCTTTGACTTAGCCCTTGTTTGAGCCCCATTATTTCTCATTATTTTTACAAATTTTTTCTACAGAAATCAATCTCAACCATCCAAAAAAATCAAGCCTACAATTTTTTACTTTTCAAATCACTTTTTAACCATTAGATTTCCAAAACCCAAATTAAAAATTGAAATAATGGGGCTCAAACAAGGGCTTAGAATAACATGTTACTTTTTCTAAATTTTTGTTTTATTAACTAAAAATTTCATTTTCTATTTAGTAATGATGTAGATGCTAAATTGCACGGACACCGACACGCGACACGAATATGACACGATACGGACACGTCGACACGTGATTTTTTTTAAAAGTTAGGACACGACACGTTGAGGACATGCAAATTAATTTTTTTAATTTATTATTATTTTAGTTTTATTTACAAACAATACATTGTATATTTATTGAATTAAAATGAGGATATCAAATAAAAACAAACTTGTAAGTTAGATTTATCATTTTTTAAAATTGCATGTATTTCGTCTCTTCCTCTTTTTCATTTAGATGTATATGGTGTAACTTCGACAAGTGTCGGAGAGTGTCGGTGTCGGACACGTGTCCGACACGACACGCTGACTCCCAACAGAGTGTCGGTGCAACCTAGTGTAGATGGATTCTAATGAAGAAGCAGATATAAACAGGTTTTAATTTGCATTTATTATTTAAAAATTCAAGTAATGGTCCCAGAACCGAACCAAACCAAACCAGAACCGAGCGGTTTGGTTCCATATCTTTAAAAAAACCAATTGGTTCCATTAATAAAAAATCATCGGTTTATGGTTTGGTTTGGTTCTTCTGGAACCAGAATCAAACCGAACCACGTCCACCCCTACAATGCATGATGAATTTTGTAAATTTATATATATATTTCATTGATTGAACAATCCTAGAAGCTACATTAACAAATATATTTCATTGAACAATTCTAAAAAGGTCCAAAAACTCTTAACATTGTCCTATAATTATACCCTAATATCTCCTCTAATTATGTTAAGAGATCAACTATACAACAAAGGAAGACAATTATTTTACATAATTAGCTTTGTAACACAAGCTAAGAGTTGCAAATATGTTCAAGGTCGAATCTTTCTTATACATAAACGAAGCTCGAGCTTTAACTAATATGCCTTATGGAACCATAAAGAGCAAAATTTTACCACAAGAAAACCCATATTTTTCAGTAACCAAATGATAAATTAGATTGCTCCATTTCGCCAGTTAGTTTATGAGTCCCACTGCCTTCTAAAAATTTTTTTGTTCCATTTTAAGCTCTATTACCATTTTTTTGGGGCTCATGAGTATTTCAGAAAATTCATATTTGCTAAATATAATAATATTATTGCCCCAGCACTCTACTTTGGAACCTTCTCTTTTTGTCTATTAGTTTTTAGAATCAGTTCATTGTTAGTTGGATTCAAATTGGAAGTTCTTAACCCATGAGGATTTAGGTTTCATGAAGTCTATATCAAGTTTCTCCATTAATGCTAATTTGTCGATCAATTCATTTAGTTCAACCATTCTTTTCCTAAGCTCGTAATCCCAAACTCGCAATTGTTCTGAGAATCCATAACAAAATTTCCATGTCATTTGTCCAAAGCACCACTAAATAGCACTTGAAAGTTGAAACTCGTCATCTTTGTTTCTTTTAAATTATTTTGGTTGTAGACCATACCCATCTAAAACAACTTCTTCTAACCTCATCTGCGTATTCCGACTTTCAAATATATAAATAGATAAATATAATTGAATCGAATCATGATTAACCTCTTTAGCAAAGTTTGATGTCAGGCCAGCATTAATGTCAGACTTAATGGCAAAGATTAACAGAATGCACTAGCAAGAGAACATACTAGAATTTAAAAAACAGGAATTGAGGCATTCATCAAAGACAAATAGTATTTTATTCGCTTCCTTTTTCTTTTTGTGTTAGGCTTGCAAATCCCTAGGGGAAGAGATCAGGCAGGAGGAAGCTTTTGCATGATTAAATGAAGCAGCATAAAAAATACAAGAGCTATAACATGATCTGAGCTACATTCACCCATCAAAATTAGTAATGAAATAAAGTTCCATCTGCACACATATACAAGCATTCATGGACATATCTATTGAACTAAGTAAAAATTTAACGGTCAATAACCTGGAAGCATCCGTCCATCCAAACAACAAAACTTACAAATTCAATAACAGCTAGTGGCTCACTGGCTGACTTTAATTAAAAATAAAAAAGAGGAGCAATAGTGTTAAGTAGCGAACTAACGGATAACTAAAAATTTTGAGGGAAACGGGCTTAATAATCTATAGCTTTAAGCCACTAACAAGATAGAAATTCTTAATTTTCTTTGATGCCTAGACGAGAAATTATTTCCAAGAACAAGAAAATTCAAAATGAGCCTATGTTCTTTAACGCGATCATTATAATTTATAAACCAGTTTTTAAACAACTCAATTTTTCAAATCACTTTTTAACCATACATGTTCTCTCTCTCCACTTATCAACCACACATTTTACCTCAAAAATATAAATAAACTAATTTATAATTGCTACAGTGTTACCGAACAAAGCCTTACATCTGGAAGGAGAATTTTGAAATGAGTTCAATTTCTATATATATATATATATATATATATATATATATATATATATATATATATATATATTGTGTGTGTGTGTTGCATACGTTTATAAATAGAAATGTCCCTAAAGTATAATGGCGGGAGAAAAGTAAACGAACCTCTCTCAGTATATCCAAATCTTCTGATTGTTGCTTTCTTTCATATCCTGGTGGTGGAAATGGAAAGCAGCGAGACATTGCGAACAATCCTACAACAAGCAAAATGATTACTATTGGGAAAACAATATGAATGAATTATTTTCTCACAATAGCAGTGTTCCAATATGGGAATGGAACAACAGTTATGTTCCTCTCTAAGCACCATGTGAGTTCAAGCTTCAATACTATTATCTTCTCTCTACTGGCAAGCCTCCAAAACCCACTTATTTTAACTCATATTTCACTCCAAATGCATGCCACAATGCCGCACTGACTTATTTACTCATCTATCTTAGCTCCAATATGCAATTGCCGTGTCAAAGAACTGATCAAACTGAACTGCAATTCCCAAGATAATATAAAATTAACACAATTTTAACCAATCACAAGATACGAGAAACTTAAATTGCAGCTGGTGCAGCTAAACAGTCCCAAGAAAAGTTAGGAACCACTAGTAATTGACCGGGTCAGTCTACCAAGCCAATGACACTCAATATTCATTAACTTCAACTTTTCTACTTTATCACCAAAATTTAACCCCAAAATCATCCTTCTAATTCGATCAAACTGAAGCAAAATGGTGGAAACCCTAAATCGTACTTGAACTCAAAATTACCACTCTCTCTCTCTCTCTCTCTCTCTCTCTCTCTCTCTCTCTCTCTCTCTCTCTCTCTCTCTCTCTCTCTCGACCACTGCCTTAAAATTTATATAAACAGTCCTCTTCCATTCCCTTTAGAAAACAACTATTCATGCGATTGCAATGCTGGAAGTCAAAGCGGATTTCAAGCTCGGTTCATCAGAAGATAAAAGGCAAATCCCTTTAATTTTGAAATCTTGATAGCAGTGTTCTCTAGATAAAATACACCATCAGCACAACAATCTCTCGGTACCAAAATAACCCAAATTCAAAATAGACCCAGAAAAAGGGAGGAAAATAAAATTCCGCCCCGATTAGGAAGTAGCTAATTTGGCGGAATAGAATAGCGGATTAGCAACCTTTTAAGCAAAACTCCAGAAAAAGAAATTCCTTGTGAAATCAAATCGAAAAATGTCCAAAGCTCAGAAAATTAGAGTAAAGACGAATCAAATTGAAGCTTGGTCGAATTAAATTAAGTTAAAAACTAGAACACCTTAAATTCATCTAATCATCTTATTACCTTGCCCGCTACAAATGGAGTGTATTTGTAGGAAGGGGCAAGATCTCAGTTTTCCAGATGGAATTATATCTATATATACAAATATAATTGATGTTTGTACGTATAAATCTTTGCTGGTTTTCTCTTTAATGCGTGTATATGGGATAATAGAGAGAGAGATACAGGTAGAGAAGGGCTGGAGGGTTTATTTGGATAAATTGAAAAGGAAACAGCATAAAAATGAGAGAGGGAGAGTACAAATGGGAGAAGGCCTACGCTCCCAGGGGCGTCCGTTTGAGAGAATCTCTCGAAGCATATGTATTTGGCTAATGTATATTATATGATTGAATTGCAATCTCAACCGTCCTCACCTATCATGTCCTGAATCTTGATGAAGAATACGCTCCCAGGGGCGTGCGTTTGAGAGAATCTCTCGAAGCATATGTATTTGGCTAATGTATATTATATGGTTGAATCCTCAACCGTCCTCACCTATCATATCCTGAATTTTGATAAATGATGTAAATCGCATGATGTGTCATAAGTGATGTAGGGTTGAGGACTTGTCATTTAACGCCGCTTGCAAAAGTCATCTTCCATTTATCATGAATCGAACCCTCATCCGATAGTTTTGAGCGAAACTGAATTTTTCCACCCTCACCTTCACCACTTGAACTATGCCCTGGGGAACAGGTAATGTATATAAGACATGCTATGTGTACATAGAATTTGATAAAAAAAACTTTAAAAAAAAATTAGAATATGGGGTACAATTAGGGGTGGGGTAAAAAATCGGAATCAATATACCTGAATCGAAAAAATCGGAACCGTGTGATTTTAAAAAAATAAAATAGGGAATTGATTTTGGAACCGAGAACCAATTCGCCTTTAGAATCGAAAATCGAAGTTAGAACCAAATATTTGATCCTTTATTATTATTTTTTTGATGGTTTTAATTGATTGTCCTAAAACTAAAAATAAAATAATTAAGTTCTTTTTATGAAATTTGTTACGTCTCTATCTTATTGTAATTTTTAACTCCACACTTGGACTGAAATTCTTAGTAAATGAAAATAGAATGAGACTAACTTATTAATAAATCAAATTATCAATGACCACATGGAGTTAATTAAATATTTAAATACAAATATAAAACAATTAATAATAATGCATTTAAAACTCATAATTCATCCCACAAGTTTACCATACAAATTTATGACTTTTGCCATACTCAAAAAACCTTATAGGCAATTTGTTTCTTATTTTGATTTATGAATATATATTCTGTTTCATAGAAAATCTTATGATTTCTCCAGTGTGAAAGGATTTTCGGAATTCTTGGTCTTAGTATATTCGGTAGAAGTTTATTTCAGATTATTGGGTTACTTCTCGAGGCCTTGATACTCCTTGGTAAAGCCACCGAAAAATAATTATTATTGTAGAACCAAATTATAATTGAAACTGAGCCAAAACCGAATACTTTGGTTCTGGTTTGGTTCTTGCGATTCAATGGAACCAAATTGTTCAATTTCACAAGAACCGAAAAATATGGTTCGGTTCCAGTTCTTAAGATATCCGAATAGAACCATCTAATGCCCACCCCTAGGTACAATCTTTTTAGAGCATCTAAAATGCTACACTTTTAACATTGAAAAATGTTTGTCACATCATTAAGAAAGACATTATACCAAAAATTTTATCTCTAATGCATTAAATTTTGGAATCTATCATAGACACGGGAAAAAATAAATGAAGAAAGTTTTAAATTCATTTTCTACCACTTGAAAGGGTGTTTAACATGCTAACTCAACAATTTTGAATTTTGTCGATTAAATAAATGCTATTTTTTTAGTTTAGTTTATTTTATTGAAATAAAAAAAAAAAATATCACATGGGCAAGATTATGAAATGTAGAAATAATGCATTAGAGATAACTTTTGATAAAAATAACGTGAATATATGGTTGCCACAAACCACAACTCGAAAGTAAGATTAATGGACGGAAAGAGAAAAAGGCAATTACCTTTCTTGAAGTATTGCTCGTAGAAAATTGCAAAGGGTTGAGAAGTTGGAAGCCGGTGAAAGAAATATTTGAATTCAACAAAATGTTGAATGAAAGGAACACGTTTTTAGAGAATTTGAACCTTGGCGATCACGCTTGCAAGTGACTAAAACGACAGCTTGGAGTGATTGAAATGACCTGCTGCCATAATGAGGCATGATGCTTGGAGACTAGAGCCTAATAAATTGCTAACACGTAACTTTGACAGTTGTCATTTTTGGGATTCGAACCTGACGAAATAAGAAAGAGATCGAAAGATCATAATTGTCATGCTCGAGAATTATGATCCTTCAAGGGGCTATTGATACTCACCATAATAGCACATGGTTATTAAAATGATCTATTCGGTTGCTTCGAGTATGAATGGTCATGATCAAGTTAGATTGTTCGAAGGGGACAAAGCCTCTTGTGGTGAAACCTATTCAATCATGTTCACAATATTCGATAAAGCCATAACTCATCGATCAATCATCGAACGACATGTGGCATGCGAAGATTACGTCCCATGTGGCTAATCCCACTAGTCGGATTACACTCTGTAATCGGTGATCATTATCCAATTACAACCAGATATCATCACAACTCGGTAAATCGTAAACGGTTATCATCATCACACAAGTAACTTAATATTATCCCATAATGGTCGGGTTCTGCTCCTTAATTTTCGGTTTCCATCCCATCAAGGACACTCATCAAACCGGCTTATAAATACCTCTCACACATGAAAGCTACAGGTATTGACTCTTCACGTACAAAAGTCTATAATTCCATATTATTATCCTCTACAACTTTAACTGTTTATCACGACGGAGGTAAATCAAGGGTAAAGTCCCGTACTTTTCAAGTAAAAAGCATTGGAGGAAACTCATTGGCCGGGAAGCTCCTTACATCGAAGAGGTGGACGAAATCGATCCACATCACTATGGATCCGGTGTAACTTGATAAACTTCACTCTAATATTGAACTATTGAGAGTTGAGTTAATAAATGAGTGGGGCTTGAAAACCTTCTCTTATACACATGATTCTATTTTTTTAAAAAAATGATTAATCCAAACATCAAAAATCCATGAAGTAATTTTTTATAGGCACATATAGGAATTCGTTGCTAATATTTTTTTTTTCCTACTAGCATGAGTATGTATTGAGTCTTAACAACTTCTAGTCAGGAGTGCAGTATGTATTGAGTCTTAACAACTTCTAGTCAGGAGTGCTCAATTGTGATAATGACTACTATTGAATGTTGATTGCACATTGGAACCTTAACTATGCAACAACAAATCACCTTGATCCTTGCATGTCATAACTATATGCATTAATGGATGTTCTAAATTTGTTAGAAGTTCATGTGGAAGTTGATATGGTATAGTTGAGAGTTTTTTTTTTCCCCCCATCTTTCAATTGTTCTTGAAACTTATTTATCAATTTTGGTGGATAGATAAAGGGGAATTTTCTAGAAAGACCTATTTTTAAGTGGGCAAATTTTTTAAGGCACGTTTTTACTTTTCATATCCAAAAAGACCTATTTTATACTGGTAAAGATATAAAATGTCCTTAAATATCCTTTGTATGTAAAAAATCTAATTTACCATTTTCTAAACTTAAAAATCAAAATCAAATTGAACTGTAGAATGGGAACGTTGGTCATATTCTTCAGTTTAGTTTACGTTATTTGCTCCAAATTAAAAAAGCACACTCTTCGTCATCGTTTGTGATCCGTGAAACTTAGCTTCTACTGTAGTCATCTTCTTCATGTGTTGTGTCGCCAAATGTTTAATATATACTCATTTTGAAGAATTATTACTTTGTTTATTCAAACATTTACATGTGAAAATCTATATAAAGGTAGATTTTAATCTTGAAAAATATTATTTTTGTTATATTTTGCTATTTATGAAGTAAATGTTAGCCACAATGTTCTGAAATTATCAACAGCTTTAACCCGAACAGACTACATCTATTCTTTGTGGTGTGGGTCTATTTGTCAAGTTGACCTCTACAAATGTAGTTTTCTATAAAATTATGTTTTTGTTATGACGACATATAAATGCATAAATTGATTGTTTCTCGGGTATGATCCATTTTATTCAAATTGACACTGTGGTCTATTTTCATCTTTGATAAAATTGACCCACGGTCTATTTTTATGGGGTTCGTCTATTACTCAAAAATTGACCCTCATAAATGTTGTTTTCTATAAAACTCTATTTTTGTTATAACAACATGTAAATGAAGAAATTGGTTATTTCTCGAGTATAATCCATTTTGTTCAAATTGACACTTTGTTCTATTTCTATCTTCAGTAAAATTGACCCATGGTCTATTTGTAAAGAATCTTCTCACTTGCTAATATTTGTACTAGTCTAGAAGAGTTTCTAATTTGTCTAAATATTTTACACCATTTTCTTTATTGCAAATATGGATTCAAAAGTTCCAATAGTTATATGTTATTTTGGTAAATTTGATAGAAATGATCGTAGAGAATGAAAATGGAATGGAGAAAACACAGTTGGTCATTTTATCTCAAGAGATATCTTGTACATGGAATTGTACAATGAAGTCAGAGAACTTCTTAATGTTGATACTCATCAATTTACAATGGAGATAAAATTTGTTGTATCAGTCATGAAAGCGATTATAGTTCCACCATTAAAGATTAATTGTGATCTAGATGTACAGTGTTCATCACCAAGTTCCTTTGTGCATCACTCACGTAGAACATAATTCAAATGAAAATCTTGTCATGGATACTAGTTTGGAAAAAGATGTGGAATATCATGATGAGCAAAATCATGTGGATAATGAAAATTCTTATGAGCACGGGGAAAATCATGTCATTGCAACAAGTACGGAAAACTAGTAGAATGTCAAGTTGGGGCCCAAATTGACACAGATTATGAAAATGATAACAAGCATGTTGTTGAAAGTTGTAATGTTTTCGAACAGAATTCTCCAATCTCTCGACCATGTAAGAATAATTATGCACAAGGTAATACCGTTGATGATTATTGAGATACATTGGAGTTAGTCTCAGATGATCATGAACATATTATTGCCCTTGATCAACCTAGACAACTCTTTGGTAATTATAATAACTAGTTTTACACCCGTGCAATGCATGAACATATTTCATTGTCAAAGACTAAATTATATAAAAACTACAATGGTTTTGCAACACATTCAGGTGGGAAAGTAAAAGGACCAAAGAAATCGCGAGATTTTGTGGTTCAATCTCCCCCATGGAACGTCCTCGAAGAAAACTTTCCCCTACTATTAGATCTCCTTAAAATTCCTTGCACCTACACCCGAGTCTAACCTTCATCTCAGCTATCATATCAGATTTATTCTTACTTCAACATGTGGATTGATTACATAATTGCACCCAAACAATAGACAACATCAGAGATTTTTATCACGCGGTAAAGCTTTTTCTTTATATATTGGAGTTTGATATCTGGAATGAACAAAATATTTTTCGACCAAATTTTGAGAGCCTAAGATAGCATACCATGACAAATAAATAAACATCCATTTAAATTATAAATGCTATGAATATTCAACACACATCTTTTGGAGAAATAAATAAGATTCGAACATCTATAGTAGGCATTCAATTGGTTAATTTTGGGGATCATTAGGGAAAAATTAATGTCAATTGAATAGAAAAAATAGGGAAAAGAGCAATACGTTAGACTGCCCTTCAAAAACTAGCAGCCAAAAGTTCTCTAGTTTGAATGCTCCATTTATAAGCAAAAAAAATTTCTACATGTTACTGCAGACTTGCAGTCATATGCTACTCATTTTTAAATATTATTATTTATCAATGTAATGGATTACATGTGTCAAAATGAGATGCTTGCAAAATAAAGTTTCACGTGCTGGTAAAAAAAATTGAAACAAAAGTTGAAACCAATCTGCAAACAAAGACAGAACATCGAAACAACCCCACCAATTCCTCAAACCTTTTACCTCTATCTTCACCTTCAATTTTCCGAACTTTCTGGTAAGAGAATAGAAAAATAGGAACTGATTCAGCTAGAAGAACTGAAGAACGTGCTTTCGAGAAGAAAAAGAACAAAAATAGGGAAAGAAGATGGCGAAGAACCAATGAAAAGAAGAAGAAAAACCACATGTCGAGTGTCGACTGCCGAAAATCACACCAATGCTTCACTTTGAACCTTTTTTATGGGGTAGGTTAAATTTTTTCTGATTTGGAAATTACTTCTTCTACCTTTCTGAAAATAAATGCACTCTGAATCAGTTTCTTGGGCATGAAAACATAAAAAGATTTTTTAGCCAACAACTACTGTAATAACCACCGAAATGTAACTGATCATTATGCCATAATAAATGCCCATGATAAAAAAAAATTATGCTATTGAAAATAAATATATTCCAATTGAGATTCAGGCAAAAATAGATTCCAAAATCTCAGTTGGCTTTATATATTATATAGATATTGATAACAATTCTAGAAGTGAGTGAAATGCAGCACAACCTATTGGTCGCAACCTTTTACATTATCACAAGTTGGTACTTCACAACAAGTTCTAGAAGATGTTAGTGTGAAAAAAACTATTTCCCAATAGAAATGAGCTCCAGATGGTGTTGAGCATGCTTTCCATTAAACATAATTTTGAATTCAAAGTAAAAAGGTCAAACAAGGACACTTATACAGTTGTGTTTGTTGATGAAAAATGCAAGTGGCATTTGGGAGCTACAAAGTTTAGGGAGTCGATATTGTTTTGAACTATCAAAAAGCTTGGAAATCTATCACAAACATTCACTTTTTCAAAACAAAATTCTGCATCCTAACCTTCTCAGTCTACCTAATATGGAAACTTTTTCTGACCATAACCCTTCTAAATAGATTATTTTCAGACGTTTGGAGATGAAAAAAACCTCTCATTCAGCTATAAAATATATAAGCCTAATAACTTCTCTCATCCTTTTCTATGACAGATTATCTCAAACCTCAGTTCATTCTAGAAGTGGTAACAGCAATTGCAGAAATTTAAAAAAAAAATCCAAAAGAACTACAATAGTATATGCTAGATTTAATGCATTTAACTAATTGCAATTGAATAGTCAAACATCAAACTGTAAAATTAAACTGAGGAAATTAATAGTAACTCCACTATATTAGAGTTTAATAGAAATTCAATTTACGGTCTACATGAACAAAAGCTTACTTAAACAGTAAGATTAATAGTAAAATTCTTCACATAAAAACATTATATACACATAGAGCATGAAAGTGAACTCAAAATTTGTTGAAGTAGATTGGGTACGTTGATGTTCTACTCTGCAGGCCAATGGTCGGGTTCGTAGCTTTACATAATGGCTCTGCTTCTCATTCGTAGCTAAAGAATGGAGGAAGAACAAATGAATTTTGCTAGTGAGTGGTTGCAGAGGGACGCCTAGAGAGAGAGAGAGATGCGAACCCCTTTGGTGTTTGGACCAAAAATTCCTACAACAATTTAATACTAAACCCAAGAAAGCTAAAATGGTAAAATAAACCTAAACTTAAGTTTAATCTAACCAAAATTCTAAGGAATAAGCATTAACCCAATGGAGAGAAATAAACAAGTTCATAAATTTCTTCCAATAGCACAAAATTCATAAAATCCGCATGAAGTCGAGAATAATACCTCAAGAGACAACAAGATTTGAAGAGGAATTCTTACCTCTAATTTGCTTATCATAGAGACTTCAATGTTCAAACATCATAAACTAGTAGGGTTTGAGAGAAAATGAGTATTAATAATATGAAAGAAAATAAAGAAAATATGAAAAATAGTAGAAAACGTGCATTTGTGAATGTTTCAGTAACTTTTGGTCGACCAAAATGATCAACCGAACTCCATTTCGGTCGACTGAAAGTTGTCAACCGAAATTGACTGCAAGCGCCTTCTTAGTATTTGGGTCAAACTTTTGATCCCGATGTCCGATTGAGGTGATTCATAATGATTTGGAAACTAGAAGAAATTATCTACAATTCTTCAAGTTGGACTTTATCTTTGTCAAAACTTTAATTGAATTTCGAGCTTAATTCTTGGCTTCTTTTCTTGGATTGATTTTTTGTTTTAGCCTTAAATACTATTCTTTTACGTTTCGAGAGTCCTTCAAAATGAACTAAAAATTTGTTTGACTCGCATGATTGATTTTTCTTTGTCGAGCCTCTTCTGATTCTCATCATACCCTCCTTTTTCAGGATGATTCGTCCTGAATCATATGTTTGTTCATGATGCTTCACTGCACCTCCTGGATCAAAAGGAAAATCCTTGCTTCTACAGCTCATGATAAACCAATATGACCCCTTCAAGTTGATTATGTAGATGGCTTGAATCAAACAATTCATTGGGCACAAGTTATGTGGATCAAGCCCCCAATCGTGTTCAACCTGGAAGAAAGTTTTAAATAGAATGGGGTGGGGATCATTAGTTCTTTCAAGTACAAGGTATGGATCCTTGTACTCATGATGAATCATCACCACCTCATCATCTACAACATTGAGGCTCTTCTCTTCACCTCCTACCTTCTTACTCTCTTGCTCACTCACCACTTCAAAATTTTTATCATCAACCATTTCTTCCACATTATCAAGCTTAATCAACTTTCCTACATTTTTAAGCTCATATACCATCTCACCAATAATTTCCTCCCTCAATTCATGCACTTCTTCACTTCCCGAATTTTTATCCTCCACATGAAAAGTTGGAGTTTGTTCAACTACTTCAATCTTCAAGTCTCCCTCATTCTTCTCAACTTCCTTACCCCGGGGATTTTCTTGCAATTTAACTTTGACTTCACTATCACTCCCCTTTTGCACTCCAACATTATATTTGCAATCCCATGCAATGAATTTTTCTTCAAAAAATTTCATTTGTTCCTTAAAGTCCCACATGAGATCACTCTTCTCATGGAATGATGAACTATTTATTTTTACACTATCAATATTTTCATCCATTCCATCCCTACCTCAATGCTTCCTTAGATGACCTCGATCAAATTCCCTAGCACGCCAATCTCCTCTATTCCTACCCATGCCCCAATGTTGATCAATACCTCCACCATCTTCATCATTTTTCAAAACATCCCTAAATTTATTCTCCATTCTTCTTCTATTTTGTAACACCCCGGATTTCGTGAAACTCGGGACGCCACGTCGTCCTTTAAAACTGATTTTATTGTGAAAAATAAGTTTAATTCAAATCATCACATTTATTATTTGAAACTTCAGCGAAAACTTAATCAATTGAAATATAGAACAATTCATAAAACGTAGATCTCAATTGTTTAAATGAAAGTAACGATAAATAATTTAAACAGTAACATTCATAAAAATTGACTAAAAATATCATCATTATTAAACTTGCCGATGCTGCCCTTTCATTCGCCTCCATCTCTGAGATCTGCAAAAGCTGTTAAAATTGGAATGAGCATTTCAAAAGAAATACTCAGTAGACTCATCGTCAATAATCAATTTAAAAAATAATTTAACACGTACTTATGAAATCATACTGATGCGTGTCGGAATGCACCAAAATAATAAATAAATTCTTACTCGTCAAATATTAATTAATAATGTAGAAGCGAGAGTAAGGGTCGATCCCACGAGGAACGGAAACTAATTTTAGTTGTTCGATCAATTAGAATGGAATGGGGGGTTTGTTGTTTGAAATTGTTTGAATAGAAAATATGCATAAAAAAAACAATTAAATATGACTAGAGAATTAATATGAGAAGAAATCTTGTTCTCGGGTTCGGTTGTGCCCTCAATTAATGTTATACCTTTCCTTGTAACGTGTTTCTATCCCTAGTTCAATTATCAATCATAAACAATCAACAAGCTCTGATTATCTAAATTCTTCCTTATGTGTATTGATTCAAAACAAGCTCTTCGAACCAATTCTAGCCACGGACAATCCTAAACAAGCTCTTAGGATTTAATGCACGACTAGTATGAAAAATTAGAAGAATAGATTGAATTGGATCGTTAATTACACAAGCTCGAATTAATCAATCCAAGTTGAATTATTACTAAACCTGCACGAGATTTATTTGCTACTAAAGTAAAGATTCAATGACAATTACGGATCAAGAATCTAAACATAGCGTATTCATGAATCCAAAGATCAATAATCCAATTGGCCAAATTAAACTATTAATCAAATAAACTCAATGAACATTCAAAACATAATAATCCAACAATTGAAATAAAGGAATAAATTCACGCTACTAATTTGTAGGAAAAGAAAATAGCATAATTGATTTAACACAACTTTCCCTTTGAACAAGATATGAAATTTAGCCTAGCATGGTTGTGGTATATTCTTCAAATTGCTTCATGGATTCCCCTTGCTTTTGATGCTCTTGTGCTAAAAAATCTCTCAAGAATACTCTATATTTTGCTCTCAATTTTCCTCAATGTCTAGCCTCTTTCAAAAATAATAAAAGTCTCTTTTTCTTGTCATGAAATTCCCTTTTTATAGCCTCAATTTCGTGCCCTAGCTTTCGGATCAAGAAATCCCAAAATTATGGAAAGAATTAAATATGGAAATTTTTGACTTGAATAGTTACGACCGTAACATTTCCTTTACGGCCGTAAAGAGGTTTCTGCTGATTTTTTTCTTTTATTTGTTACGGCCGTGAATTCTGGTTTACGGCCGTGAATGTGTTTCTGCTGATTTCTCTAAACATTGTTAACAACCTTACGGCCGTGAAATGGTTTCCTTATGGCCGTAACTTTATTTGCGGCTAAGTCCCCAAACTTCAGTTTTTAGTGCATTTTGGTCCTTTTTTCTTCTTTTCTCCTCTTTTATGATCCTATACAATATAAAATATAAAATGCATTAATAATACTTAGATAGAATCACATTATTGCTTATTCAAGGATATAAGTGCATCAAATAAATGTTAATATAACACTTATCAAATCCCCCCACACTTGAACCATTGTTCGTCCTCGAACAAAGATAGACAGAGAAAAGAATAGGATTCAAACAACAGATTACAATTTAGAGACTTGAGGTTGCAACCCACTTTTCTTTAGCAAAAATGTTTCATTGCTCAATCGGATTGTGTTAGTGTGTGCTAGAGATGCAACGCCCTTTTTTTTCCATCCCAATCATGGCTCGATATGGTTTATTTCCTTGCACCTCTCGTATTCACTCACCTCCCAATCATTCATGAGTGACTATAAGGAAAATAGTTTCGCCCAACTCCAGAGGAAATCAGTATCGTAGACCGAGTTATTTATGATGTAAATTTAGTCAACACAGTATCCCCGACCACATTCATAGCACCAACCCTAGACCAAGCAATTCAAACCACTCATAAGTATATGTAATGGGTTTTAACACCCTTACAAGATATTTCTCTTGTCGCACAAAGTGTATAAGGGGTTGAATTTTCGCTTAGCTCTCTGAATGGATAAGTCAGTACCACAGATTGCCTAGATGTCATAACCGGAGCCAACAATAACACAAGTGCAAAGCGAAGGTCTTTATTTGGTTGTAACGGGGCTTCAGGTCAGGTAGGGAAAAAGGATATATTTAGGCTGAGTCGAGAAGGAACTTTGCAAGCTAATTCAATTCAAAATAACATTACTTCCTTCTCCCTTAATATGATCTTTATTGTTTCCCCCTACCCAACTCTATTCACATTTGAATCTCTTCTTTTCTTTTCTCTCTTTTTTTTTCACAAGTTGAGTGTTTGACATCCTCAACTACTAATTCTCATGACTAACTTCCTTTTCATTGCTTTTTCTCTTTCGATTTTTTTCGATTATAGACTGCAACTTTTTTTTTTTCAAATCATTACGCAGTCATCAATTGGTACAAGATAGAATTACAATCCCTTGAATTCAGTCCATTACACAACCATTGCCCAACACCAGATAATCATCTCAACTTCTTAGACTTAGACCATAGTACAATCCTCAATCAACAAAAGCTTGCGAATCCCTTCTCTTATGGGTTCAAAACAGAGACAATGCGAAAGAAAGGGTATTCGTGGCTTGTAGCGTGGCATAAAAATTCAAAGAAAGGCTAAGGCTCAAACGGGCTTCTAATGGTCCATGTAGCAAGGTAGGCTCTTTTAGCAAGTCAAATTTGGTTCAACCTATTGCCTTTGCTATTAATGTTTGGGATTTTGATTTGGTTGGGGATTGGAGCAGGGGCGATCGAGCATGGAGGTTGGTTTGGTAGTGATGATGTTGGTTTGCAGTGGTGATAAATTTGTGGGATTGTCTATGGCTGAAAACTCGATTTTGGCAGTGGGGTGGTGGAGTTCGGATTGTGGCAGCGGGTGGTAACGGTGTGGTGCTTTGGATTTGGTTGGGTGCGTGTGAGGCTGGATGGTGGTTGATATTTGGGATTTTGATTTGGTTGGGGATTGGAGCAGGGGCGGTCGAGTGGTGGTGATATGGTTCGATTATGGTGGTTACAGAATTGGTTCTGGTTGAAAACAAGGCAGTTTGCGTATTGAAGATGGGAAAGTGACTACCTTGCTCAAGTTTTGAAAATATGCAATGTAGGTGAAAAGAAGAAATTACCCAGTATGGTTGCTTGGCTTGTGTGATTTCGTGAGGGAGGGGAATAAGAGTGTATATTCTGTTAATTGTGCATCATGTTGTGGTAAAATTGTGGCATATTTTGTTTTAGGCCAAAATGAGGGAATTTTCCAAGAGGTTTAAGGTTGATTGAGGAGTGATCATGGGTGTGTCTATATAGGGAAAAATCATGGGATAATTTTTGGGGGTACCATGGTAGTCGGCTATGATGCTGATTCGGGTTGTGTGTATTGTATACTGATTTGGATCTCATTTTGATAAATTAGAGAAAAGTATGGAAATCAATATTAATTTATGAAGATTGGAACTAAATGTGGAAGAATTTTGGAAAGCAGAATTTTACTAAGGAGACATGTGAATGACGATGGTGATTGAGTAGAAATTGGGAGCTGTATGGAGAATTTGAATCCTTCCGGCAAGGAAAATCATGTGAGAGGGTGCTCATGAATTGGTTATTTGAAAATGGAATAAGAGAGGATTTATGGATTGGAATTAAAATGGGGCAAGATAATAAAGTTGGAAACTTTGAACTAGAAAATGATAAATTGGATCCAAAATAAATAGAAATGGGAAAAATACACAAATAAGGTGTTTCAGAATACAAATTTCAAAAGTGAGGTCAAAGTTATATTCTTTCAAAAATCAGGTTTATTTAGAATTAATTAATTAATTAAATTAAAGAAAGAAAATATTTTACCATATATATGAAGGTCACAATATTATATAATTGCAGGTCACAAAGGTCAAATGTGTTAAGGTCACAGTCCATTAATATTTTAGATCACAAATTATCAAAAATAGGAGGTCACAAATCAAAATTATTTTTAGGTTACAATCACAAATTTCAAGGTCACAAGTTATCAAAATAGTTAAATCACAAAATGTCAAATTAATCAATCAAGTTACAACTTGTTAATTTATTAGATCACAAAACCTATCAAATTATTAGGTCACAATTATTTTATCCTTGTCAATTATTAGGTCACAAGACTCACAACATATCAAATTATTATATTTTATTATCAATTATTAGGTCACAAATTTCAACTTATTTTTAGATCACATTAACAATTTTATAGTCAAGAATAATTTCAAGGTCACAATTTATCAAATCAATAGGTCACATAATGTTAAATTAATTACTACTTATCGAATTAGAAGGTCACTGAATGTTAAATTAATTACAAGTCACAAATTCTAAATGTTTAAGGTCACAACTCAAAATTTTTTATACTACCATCACGACCACCGCAATCCCTGCCACGTCACCAAAACTCCACTCTTCAATGACAGCCACCACCACCTCCACCTCCTCCATAATTCTGGACAAACCTAGCCCCACCTGCAAACACCAAATCCACGATTCCACATATTGCCCACTACCATCTCCGTCGTCACTTCACTACTGCGACCACAGATCGATGCAGCATAGCTGTGCCACAACCATCACATCGCCACGGACACAGCCCTAACCACCACCAAATGCACCATAGCCTAAATTTCCGCCACCACCACATATGCAGCCGCCAACATCATACAAACCGTCAACACCTCAGCCTGAACCATTGCACGACGCTAATAGATCACACAACCATCAATGAAACCACAAAATCCAACCCAACATAGATAGAAATCACGACCACCATCGCACAAATCTGGACCACCGTCGCTATCCCACAGTAGCATTTTTGCTTGATTGAAGCAGCGGCGACACTGCTTACTTTGACATCACCGCTGTGCCGCTGTGCGCTTTTCGACGAGCATTGACGGATCCGGGGTGATGAGTTTGGCCATGGGGAAATGGGCTGATGATGATGATGGGGGAATGGGCAGATTGGTGATGAAATGGGCGAATTGAGCAGAAGATGATGGTGAAATGGTGAAATGGGTAGATCATGAAATGGGTGGACGGTGGTGAAATAGAGAGAGAAAATTATTAGGGTTCCAAATGTTGTTGTGTGACTTTTGGTTGAATAATTAATTTAATTTTAAATTATTCAGATTTATTAATTAATTACTAAAATCTTAACTGAACCTGAAAATTGAATTTATTTAGGTTTCACCTCATTTTTGAATTTGGATATTTAAATGTAGGAGTGTGTGTAATTTCCATAATAGAAATTGTGCTTGAATGATTGGTAATAATATTTGGGCTTAAAAGTTTGGATCTAAAATAAATTAAAATTTGGACTTAAAAATAATTTGAATCCAATTTTTTTTGAAAATTGGACTTTAAAAAAAATGAATAATGAACTTGGACATCATTTAATAAAATTTGGAATTGGAATATGATAAAATTTAAAATAAATTTAATTTCACTTCATTGGCTAGACAATCACGTTTTTAAAATATATGGGAAAAGTTGTAGCTACACATTTTTAAAAATAATACTTATTTAAATAAGTTATGAAAAATTCTCGATTGATACATATTCTCTGATGAGAATCGCGAAGGTCCAACTTCATTGCATGAACTTGTGGTACACAATGTTGCAAGATCAAAGTTCAAGGAGTTTCACGACAGTGCATTCAGGCAAGATTCGAGGTCGAATCCTTTTCAAGAGGGAGGGGATGATGAGAATCGGGAAAGTCAAACCTCAATGTATGTGCCTGTGGGACCCATGACGAGATCCGAAATTGAAGAGGTTCAAGATTCGAGGCTAAACAATGTGAATAAATCAAGAAAAGAAGCCAAGAATAAAGTTGGAGCCAAAAAGAAGAAGAAATTGGAATCAGCCAATTTCGGTCGGTCGAAAATCATTCCGGTCGACCGAAAGTCTGCAGAGAACTTTTGTTCCAGCCTCAGGCGTTTTCGGCTGAGTGGCGGTCGACCGAAAGTCCAGTTTTGGTCGACTCAGTGATCGACCGAAATAAGTTCGGTCGACCAGTTCGATCGACCGAAACACTTCATTTTACAAAAAAAGGGGGGTTTTTTTTTTTCACAATGACAAGAACAACAACAAGAAAGTAAAGATATGTTTACCAAATTAGAGCCAAGCTCTGATACCAAATGATGCGAATCCCTTCGGTGCGTTGACCGAAAATTCCCACAACAATTTTAATACCACCCCAAGAAAGCTAAAGTGGTAAAATAAAGGATAAACACCTTAACCCAAGTTTAAATCTAACCCAAAATTCAAGGATTACAAACCCTAGCCCAATGGAAGTCGACCCAGTGATCGACCGAAATAAGTTCGGTCGGCCGAAACACTTCATTTTACAAAAAAACAGGGTTTTTCTTGCAATTTCCACAAAAACGGGATTTTTCTTGTAAATACCGAAATTGCACATTTTTCCCATTTTGTACATTATATTCACATTTCTTGTTCATTTGTAAAAACTTTGGATGTTAAGAAAATTGCTCTTGAGAGCTAGGTCTTGAAGACCCCCTTCTTGAGGTAAGGTTAAACCTCTTTGATCTTGTTATCTTCTTGGAAATCAACTTTGCTTGAGTATTGTTATTCTTGTGTTATTATTTATTTCCCCCACCTTGGAATTTGTTTAAGTGGTCCCCATTGGGTTAGGGTTTGTTAATCCTTGAATTTTGGGTTAGAATTAAACTTGGGTTAAGGTGTTTATCCATTTATTTACCACTTTAGCTTTCTTGGGTTGGTATTAAAATTGTTGTGGGAATTTTCGGTCAACGCACCGAAGGGGTTCGCATCATTTGGTATCAGAGCTTGGCTCTAATTTGGTAAACCTATCCTTTACATATTGTTGTTGTCAAAAAAAAAAAAAATCCGAAAATTCAAGAAAAATTGGGGAAAATTGATATGCTCATGTGTATTGTTGATTCTATGTATTGGGTATATTGATTGTGAGTTTGTTGGGGGAATTTCATATTCATTCACTACAAAACCTTCCAAATTGCGTATTCAAAGTGTTTGATAAATGTCCCAATGAAAATTACTCCATTAGTGCTTTATTGTTCAATTCCCATAATTGCTAATTACTTGGGGCTATCCAATTCCCATTATTGAGATTGTGTTATCAACATTTTATTCCATATATCACTTGCTCTATACATTGGAAAATTGTTGATCATTCATTCATTGCCACATTTGAGTTGTTGGGGGGGGCATTCATATATCCACATTATACACATTCAAGGCCACTTTAAGATTGAGTACAAAGTATTTGCTAAATTGCCTCATTCAAAATTTACACTCTTTGTGCTTATTGTTCTACAACTATGCCTTGTCTATTATTTGTGATTTGTCAATCCCATTGCTAAATTGTGTTCCTAGCCTCCTATCCCACATAAATATTGTTCCTTTTGAGTTTAGCATGCACATAAATTCTACTTGCTATTTGTATCTACTTGTTATAAAATTCCTTCTTCCTTTGTTTGTGATTTCCTTGACTTCACAAGACTTATACTTTGTGGTTTAGTTGATTACCTTCCTTGGAGAACTTGAGAAAGGAGATTTTGAGTGGAAAAAGGCAAGAGTGGTGAGCTCATTAGAGGGTAAAAGCCTAAATTGAGTGAAACACGAGTGGAAATTATTCTTGTGAGAACACTTTCACACTTGCACACCATGTCAAATTTCAATGCTCAAACTCAAGATTTGAAGTACTTGTTACAAAATCTTTCAACCACCATGGCTAAAAAAATGGAGAAGATTGGGGGTGAGTTGGAAAACTTAGGAACAAGAGGGGAGAGTATATCAACTAGTATGGGTGAAGAAAATAGGGATGGTAGGAGAAGGGTGAGGGATAATCTTGGGGACGTAGTGTATAGGGATGGAGTTAGAAAACAAAATGGGAGTTTGAATAGGAAAATTAGGAGGGATGATAATGAAGGAGAAGTTGAAGGAGATGGGAGAATGGGTAGAAGACAAAGAGAATGGGTAGATATGAGTGGAGATGGAATTGATGGTAATATTGATATAGCAAAAATGAAGAGTTCATCAGTCCATAGGAGGGATGATAATGAAGGGGAAGTTGGAGAAGAATAGAGAATGGGTAGAGGAAGAAGAGAGTGGGTAGATAGGAATGGAGTTGATGAAAATATTGATAGTGTGCAAATGAAGACTTCATCATTCCATAGGAGGGACGGTAGTGGAAGTAGAGAAGTAGTGAAGGAGATGAATACTAGGCTACCAAAATTTTTGGACCATGATAATGAGAGGGAAACACATGGAGAAAATACTTTCTACACTAGATGCCTTGTGGGGGATAGGGCATGTAGCCTCATTATAGATGGGGAGAATGACATGAATTTGGTGAGTACTAGTAGGGTGGAGAAATTGGGGTTACCGGTTATGAAGCATCCTCATCCCTATGTATTGCAAATGTTGGGTGATGATGGGGGAGTGAGAGTGAGTGAACAAGTTCTTCTTGCCTTCAACATTGGATCCTATTGTGACCAAGTGATATGTGATGTAGTTCCCATGCACACTACACACATCATTTTGGGGCGACCTTGGCAAAGTGATAGGAGTGTGACACATGACAAGAGGAAGAACCGGTGTAGCTTCCAAATGGATGGGAAAAAGGTTGTGATCCTATCTTTGAGCGTGGAAGAGGTATGCAAAGACCAAATGAAGCTCAAGAAGGAATTTGAGGAAGAAAATGAGAAAAAGAAAGAAAAAGAAAATGAAGAAGAAGAGAAGAAGAAGAAAGAAAACAAAAATGAGAGCATGAGAGTTGGGGCCACGTCCCTAGAAAAAGGAGAGGCGATGAGGGTTGGAGTCACGACTCCAGAAAAAGGAGAGGTGAGAGAAGAACTGAGGGTTGAGGATTCTACCTCAGAAAAAGGTGAGGAAGTGATGAATGCCACCAAGAAAATTGAGAGAAAAGATCGCCCCGAAATGTTCTTTACTCTTGAGTACTCTAATACTTCCCTCCCTAGTTTTGTCATGTCTTTGTTGCAGGAAATTGTGAGGCCAACTTATCAAGGCAACAAAGAACTCCAAAAGCATGCCTTATTGAAGAAATTCATGGAAACATTTTCCTACAACAACGAGTACAACCGAGGTAAAGAAAATGAGATAACCAATGCAACATCTAGGAGGTATGCTCCTAACAATTCTTTAAATGCAAGGTTATTGTGTTTTGAATACATTAGAGGGTTGTATGATCTTGATATAGATTTGATAAGTGTGTTGTTGACTTGTGAAAATGTCACATGTGGTAGGAATCATTGTCATGATGAGTGCTTAATTTGTAAATGCAACTTTTTGCATGTGCCCAATTGCATAAGTACCAAATCCTTGTGTGAAAGTGTTGCATATAGTACATTTCATGGGCTTGTTGAATCCTTATTTTGTGAAAATATGCTTGACATGCATATTTGCTCTCTAAAGAAATTTCTAGCTAGGGGAGTCCATGGGAGAAATTTATTGAGATGTCTTGGTGATAATAGGACTTCACTTTTAACATTTCTTGATGCCCCCTCATTTTATTTTGAACATGTTAAGGCATGCATGTTAATAATCCAAATTTATTAAACATTTATGAATCATGTTGTGAGCGATATTTTGATGAATTCTATGGGCATGATAATTATTTGTTTTGGAAAATTGGATTGTTTCTTTTTAAATGTGCCATGTGCAAATTGCTAATGGGAGAGACACATGATAGTTGTTTGATGGGACGATTTAAAATCAACGGGGTTTTAGGGGTATTATGCGATCAATCTTATTGGCCTACTTTGAAGCTTGGTGTTGAACATGTTTGCACGTGTAGTAAATGCCGAACTTGCAAACTGGCTAAACTTAAGTTTTTGCCCCAAGAATTCCATGCATATTTGCCCATCCTGAGTAAACCTTGGACTGCTATTTCTTTGAATTTTATAGTGGGTTTACTTGGAATAAAGAAAGAAAATGAAGCTATTTTTGTGATTGTTGGTAGGAGTATTAAAACGTCGCATTTGATTGCATATAACGAAACCAACAAGGTCATCAAATAGCTAATATTTTCTTTCAGGAAGTTGTGCAATTGCACGAAATTGGTGCTAATTTTGTGGTTGTTAAATTTGCTTATAATCTAATTGTTCATCATATTAGCAAGTTTTCTCCACTTAAAGATGCTTGTGACTTTATCCTATTAACTCTGTTGAACTTTATGCACATGTTTATCGAAGAAAGAGTTGGTTTCGATGGGCACGAGAATGCACCTTTGGTTAAGCACCTTTGCAGGAGGCTCGAGCTTCCATTTAGGGGAATTGGAATGCAATGTGCTTCCGATGCCAACCATGGTGGGAAACATATTCCGTTTGATCCAGGCGTCCGGATGTGTTCCCATTCGTGGAAGGAGCGACCCCCCGATCAAATAAAATCCAAACTACTACTCTGTGGTGTTGGCGCATCTCAAACTCTTGGAAGCGTCTACAAATTGATTTTGCACGGTGAGTATGAAATTTTAGTTACAAGTTCAAGGAGTTTCACGACAGTGCATTCAAGCAATATTCGAGGTCGAATCCTTTTCAAGAGGGAGGGGATGATGAGATTCGGGAAAGTCAAACCTCGATGCACGTGCCCGTGGGACCCATGACGAGATCCGAAGTTGAAGAGGTTCAAGATTCGAGGCTAAACAATGTGAATAAATCAAGAAAAGAAGCCGAGAATAAAGTTGGAGCCAAAAAGAAGAAGAAATTGGAATCAGCCAATTTCGGAGTCTGCAGAGAAATTTTGTTCCAGCCTCAGGTGTTTTTGGCTGAGTGGCGGTCGACCAAAAGTCCAGTTTTGGTCGACCCAGTAATCGACCGAAATAAGTTCGGTTGACCAGTTCTGTCGACCGAAACACTTCATTTTACAAAAAAACAAGGTTTTTTTTTGTAATTTCCACAAAAACGGGGTTTTTCTTGTAAATACCGAAATTGCACATTTTTCCCATTTTGTACATTATATTCACATTTCTTGTTCATTTGTAAGAACTTTTTGGATGTTAAGAAAATTGCTCTTGAGAGCTAGGTCTTGAATACCCCCTTCTTGTGGTAAGGTTAAACCTCTTTGATCTTGTTATCTTCTTGGAATTTAATCAACTTTGCTTGAGTATTGTTATTCTTGTGTTATTGTTTATTTCCCCCACCTTGAAATTTGTTTAAGTGACCCCCATTGGACTAGGGTTTGTTAATCCTTGAATTTTGGGTTAGAATTAAACTTGGGTTAAGGTGTTTATCCATTTATTTACCACTTTAGCTTTCTTGGGTTAGTATTAAAATTGTTGTGGGGATTTTCAGTCAACACACCGAAGGGGTTCGCATCATTTTCTCTCCTATCAACACTATCCTTCTCCACCTTTTTTGTATCTCATAGTGCTTGCTCTACTGTTAAAACATTTATTGTGAATGCTCTCTCATCCTTAAGAAGTCGGTATATGTGCATACTCTTATCATAAGTTGCCATCCGCTCACGTCTCCATGATTTACCCAACAATATATGACAACATTTTAGAGGTACTACATCACACCAAACTTCATCACTATATTTTCCATGAGTGATTGTTAATAGAGCTTGCTTGGTCACTGATGTGATCTGGAGAAGGCGTCAAAAATGAAAAATCAAGATACGGGCAATTCAACAATATTCTACATAGGAAAATGAACAAATTTCATGTTGGGCTCGAGTCGAGATTCAAATCAGATCAATTAATGTCAAAGGATCAAAAAATTGAGCAGAAGCGTTCTTACGGCTGTAACACCATTTTTACGGCCGTAAAATCATCATGGAGAAATTGGGCAGAAAGGCCGTTACGACCGTAACATGTGATCTCACGGCCGTAAACTGAAGTGGAATTATTCACTGCCGTAATCAAAATTCTCACGGCCGTAACCAAAGTCTTGTAACTTTTATTTTTGTTCAGAAGGTCATTTACGGTCGTAAATAAAATTGTCACGGCCGTAACATATGTTTTTAATTTTTAATCCGTAGCTTACTTACGGCCGTAAACTCATAAGTCACGGCCGTAACTTAGGCGCCGCAGTTTTGAATTAATTAGGCGGTTAGGGTTTTGTTTAGTTCTAGTTTATTTTGGTTATTTTAGTTATTTTAGCTATTTTAGCATAATTAGAATTTTATTCAGAGTCAGTTAGCGACTAGGGTTTATTTTGCCTATTTATATGCTTTTCCATTCAATGTAAAAAACAGAAGACTTTTGATGAATAAAATTATTGAGTGTTTTTACTCTCTCTAAAGGTGAGGATTTTCCCTTTAAACAACGAATTTATCAAGATTCAAATCTTGTGGCGTTCAACAAATCGAACTTATCAAGGATCTGGACATTCCTTGTGGCGTTCCCCCTTTGTGGTTCTTATCTCCACATCGTAACGGGTCTCGGGTTTAATATACCCCTGTTTATTGCGTCGTGAGTTCGGGGTTGCATTGTTATCGTCCGTTCCAACCTGGATTCGGAACTTTCCAAGCGTTATTCCGCGAGCTACGACGAGGACCCCCTCCCGGGTTCTCATCATATGGTATCAGAGCTGGACTCTGAATTCAGGTTCTTGTATTTTTCTATCCAGTTTGATTTTTATGTTTATCATCGAGTCCCATAAAAATCATTAATATCCTATTTTTGTTATTTGAGTCTTTGTTTTCAATTTTTCTTGTTCTTCTTGCCAGTAAATTTTTTTCCAGTTTGATCCATAAGAGTCGTCCTAAAAAAATCAAAAGTGTGTTTTCTTATTCGATTGTTTTCCAAATCCTGCCCCGTTTGTTTTGTTGCGTTCGTGTCGAGTTTTCGGATTTTATTAAAAAAAATTATTATTATTATTATTATTTTTATTAATTCCGAAAATTCATCATAATTCAAAAAAAAAAAAAAAAAGTCACTCTGAAATTCAAGAAAATTCTTGATAATTCCTTACCTTCTAAGTCAAATTAAAATTCTTGATATTCTTTCCTTTCTAGTCAAAATTCAAGAACCACTTTCTTGAATTTCCTTAATTCTTGATATTCCTTGCCTTCTAAGTCAAAATTAAAATTCATTATTAGTCCTTGTGTCAAACTATTATTTCATTCCATTCCACAATGTCCAAATTTCACGAAAATTCATCGTCTAGAAAAGATAACCATCAATTATCTATGCTTGTCATGATGGAGAAACGGTTTGAGGAGTTAGCTGCAAAATTGGAAGCGAAATTTGATGCGAGATTAGATACGAAGTTTGGGAAGGTTAAGAGCTCGGTAGATATGCATAGTGCAGAACTTGCACAACGAAGTGAAAGGGAATATAGGCTTATCCATAAACCTAGGGTTGGGATTGGGGTTGATTGGGATGAAGAGATTAATGCGAGGGCGCCTTTGAAGAGTCGAACAGAAATTTATGAGGAAGTGATGATCTATGAACGGAAGGCTAGAAAAGAAGCTAAGTTAAAAAAGAGGGAGAGTGAAAGGGAGGCGGAATCTAAATTACAACCGGGTGAAAGTGAGATTGGAGGAGATTTAAAATTGGAGTGTCGGGATATGAATGTTGAAAAGAAGGAGGGATACTTGAAACATGAATTAGAAGTAGTTGAAGAAACCCCGAATTTTGTGGTAGGAGATGAAAAGGTGGAGTTAGGTGATCAAAATCCAATATTTGATGAGGAAAAATTGGAAGTTGGGCATGAAGAATTAGAAGAGGTGGTAGAGTCCAAAAATTTGGAAGAGGAGGTTGCGCGTGAGAATGTGGAGTTAGAAGAATTGGTAGAGTTTGAGAGTAAAAAGATAGAAGGGGTTGAGCAAGAAATTGCAAATAAGGAAGGAGGTGAAGAGCAGAATTTTGTTGTTAGGAAAAATGAATTGGAAATAATTCATCATGAGTACAAGGATCCATACCTTGTACCTCATGAAACTAACATTTCCCTCCCCATTTTTTTAAAATCTTTCTTGCAGGTTTATTGTGCATGGAAGTTTGATTTAAATCAACTGTGGTCAATTCCCCTCGTGTTTCAATACCTTCTTTTCTACAAATTGGAGGAGCATCATTTATTGAATGCATGTCAGGGAATCGACAATTTTCCGTTTGATCCAGGAGGTACAGTTTGATTTTTCAAGAACAACACCATGATTCGGGACGAATCATCCTAAAGAAGGAGTGAATGGTACGAATCAGGGTGGGCTTGATGAGAAAATCTATAATTCAAGCCAAAACAAGAAGTCAAGCAGGTTCGGAGAACGTCAAAGATCAAACATTGCTTGTACGAAGAAGGTTCGAGGCTAAACCAAGTTAGCAAGCCAAGAACAGCTTTATGATTCGGGACGAATCATCTTAAAGGAAGAGGGGATGATGTGATCCGGAAAAGAAGCTAAGAACAATGTTATGATTCGGGACGAATCATCTTAAAGGAAGAGGGGATGATGTGATCCTGAGAAGGCGTAAAAAATGAGAAATCAAGATACGGGCAATTCAACAATATTCTACATAGGAAAATTAACAAATTTCATGTTGGGCTCGAGTCGAGATTCAAATCAGATCAATTAATGTCAGAGGATCAAAAAATTGAGCAGAAGCGTTCTTACGGCCGTAACACCCTTTTTACGGCCGTAAAATTATCATGGAGAAATTGGGCAGAAAGGCCGTTACGGCCGTAACATGTGATCTCACAGCCGTTAATTGAAGTGGAATTATTCACGGCCGTAATCAAAATTCTCACGGCCGTAACCAAAGTCTTGTAACTTTTATTTTTGTTCAGAAGGTCATTTACGGTCGTAAATAAAATTGTCACCGCCGTAACATATGTTTTTAATTTTTAATCCGTAGCTTACTTACGGCTGTAAACTCATAAGTCACGGCCGTAACTTAGGCGCCACAGTTTTGAATTAATTAGGCGGTTAGGGTTTTGTTTTGTTCTAGTTTATTTTTGGTTATTTTAGTTATTTTAGCATAATTAGAATTCTATTTAGAGTCAGTTAGCGACTAGGGTTTATTTTGCCTATTTATATGCTTTTCCATTCAATGTAAAAAACAAAATACTTTTGATTAATAAAATTATTGAGTATTTTTACTCTCTCTAAAGGTGAGAATTTTCCCTTTAAACAACGAACTTATCAAGATTCAAATCTTGTGGCGTTCAAAACAATTGAACTTATCAAGGATCTGGACATTCCTTGTGGCGTTCCCCCTTTGTGGTTCTTATCTCCGCATCGTAACGGGTCTCGGGTTTAATATACCCTTGGTTCTTGCGTCGTGAGGTCGGGGTTGCATTGTTATCGTCCGTTCCAACCTGGATTCGGAACTTTCCAAGCGTTATTCCTCAAGCTACGACGAGGACCCCCTCCCGGGTTCTCATCAGTCACACTACACTCCTTACATTCCTTCATCCATGTAATCTTATAAGATCTAGAGTGTGGGATTAGAGTCAATCTCAATTTCCCAACCAAGGTGTTACTAACCAAATTAGAGGTGTGTCCCCTATCAATAACCACACAACACACCTTATCTCCAACATAGTATCTAGTTTTGAACATAGAATCTGAGTTGCAATCCATTCCTTATGTGGCGATTCAAAAGATTGTGGACATGAAGTGCAAATGTGAAAATGTCCTCACAAAAAAATTCATTTCACTCGTGTTTCACTCAATCTCTAAGGAATGCAATTAACTATACCGAGAAAATTAAATATTGTGAAACATGTAACCACAATCAAAGAAGAGAAATATGAGATGATGGACATAAATAACAAGTGAAATTTATAACTTGTTATAACAAAGAAGGAGAAATATGGATTGGAAGGATAAGGTTTCAAGAGCACAAAACATAATGAATTTGATAAAAGAACAAGTAATTAATTAGCAAAGTGCTTGGTGTTTTGAAATGTAGACTTTAACATGGAAGTTCTCTTTGGGGAAATTTATCAATCACTTGGTGTACAAATTTTGAATGACATAGGAATTCAAGTGTATGGATATGGTGAAATTTCCCAACAAACTCAACAATGATAACAATCAAAATAAAATACCCAAGGTGTAGGAAGTCAACAAAGCTCAAGAACATCAATATTTTCCCAATTTTCGTTTTTTTTAAATATGAAGAATAACAAGAACAACAAGAAATTTAAAGGGTGTATTTACCAAATTAGAGTCAAGCTCTGATACCAAATGATGATGACCCATTTGGTGTTTGGACCAAAAATTCCCACAACTATTTAATACCAAACCCAAGAAAGCTAAAATGGTAAAATAAACCTAAACCCAAACTTAATCTAATCAAAATTTCAAGGAAACACCCTTAACCTAATGGAGAGAAATAAGCATGTTCAAAGGTTCTTCATAACATACTACATGAAGTTGAGAATAATACCTCAAAGAGGCAACAAGATTTGAAGAGGAATTCTTACCTCTAATTTTCTCACTATGGAGACTTCAAGGTTCATACATCATAAACTAGTAGGGTTTGAGAGAAAATGAGTATTAATAATACAAATATGAAAGAAAATAAATAAAATCGAAAAATAGTAGAAAACGTGCGTTTCTGAATGTTTCGGTAACTTTCGGTCAACCAAAATGGTCAACCGAACTCCATTTCGGTCGACCGAAAATTGTCAACCCGATGTCCGATTGAGGTGATTATTTGGAAACTAGAAGAAATGATCTAAAATTCTTCAAGAAATAGTGAATCTCAAATTCTGACTTTATCTTTGTCAAAAACTTTAATTGAATCTCGAGCTTAATTCTTGGCTTCTTTTCTTGGATTGATTTCTTATTTTAGCCTTAAATACTATTCTTTTATGCTTCGATAGCCCTTCAAAATGTACTCAAAATTTGTTAGGCTCGCATGATTGATTTTTTTTTATCGAGCCTCCCATGATTCTCATGAGAGAGAGAGAGAGAGAGAGAGAGAGAGAGAGAGAGAGAGAGAGAGAGAGAGAGAGATGGGGGGTTTTGAAAGAACTGGGGTTTGAGTTGTAAGAGATGGAAACGAGAATGGAGGTTTATTGGATTAGGGTAATTTAGGTAGTCAATTAATAAATTGGTCAAAAATTATGTTTGACTTGCTCTTTAAAATCTTAGGCTAAAAAAATGTATATTAGGTCAAAAAGAGGTCTTTTAGCAAAATTGTTCATAGATAAATTAATTGAGATTCATGTGTTTGTATTTTAGAATTGGAAGTTATAACATATAGGCAAGTATAACATGAAATGATGCACTTATTTAGTTCGACACATTGACAAGTTCATTATTATAGCGTGTCTTTTAAATTTGACGTTTGTCTAATAAGTTCATCGCGACAATTTGAATGGAGCGCTAGTGGCATTTTGCAAAGTTTTACATTTTTTCAAAAATGTTGATAACTTATGTTATATGTAAAATTCTATAAAAGAATATGATTATCAAGCCTATATATGATCGAAAACAAATATCTCGGGGGAATAGAACATATTTAACTCCATCTCTCATGATAGATAATGAAATTTAGTCCATGCTTGATACTCGTCTTTAAAAACTCATTTTAAATCACAATTCTCTAAATAAAATATTTTTACACGTGTTCTTACTTTTTAATGACACGGTCTCAAAAAAATCATTATTAAAAACAAAAAAATTGAACTCAAGTAGGGGTTTAACTTCTAGGACAATTGTACTACACAGCCTTTTTTCTCCTTGAATTGAAATATGCCTCCACTGCGAATTCTTATTGAAATTTACTTCATTTTCTTTTCATTTATCAAATTTACACTCTAAGTATCACAAGTATCAATGTGTGATATAAAATTTAGGCTCCAAGTATCATAAAAATTTTAAGAGTATCATAATATGATAGTTTAAAATGAATAATTTTCAATAAATCAGAACTATCATAAAATTTTTGAAAGTATCAAGGTCCTTCAGTTTGATATCAAAATTTTGGGTATTTATGCGAATGTCCCTAACTTCTATTACTCAACGGGTTTCTCCTTTTGTTACTTGAATTAGAGAAAGAAACTTTATCCCTTATTGAAGGGCCAATTGGTATAGTGATTTGATACCGTCATCCATAGTATATTTAGGGCTCATTTGGAATGGCTCTAGAGACCCTAAAGCTGCTTTTGATCCATTTGACTTTTTTTAAAAGTGCTTTCATGAACTAGAAGAACCATCAAAGGAGTTGGTTGAGTGTGGTTTCTCCAAAAGCACTATCTAATTATAAAATACTTTTAGAAATTAGTTACTAAACAAAAATTAAGATGACTTTTCATAAAGTTCTTCTACAGCAAGCAAAAGTTAAAGCAAAAGTCAAGTCAAACGAGGTCCTACTAAGTTTTTGGGTTGGAGTACTTACTGAAATGCCTATCCTCCGACCAAGCAAAAATATTGACCAAAAAATATATAGAATGTTTGGTTGGAGTTGTGCTTAAAAATAAGTACACTTTCTACACATAAAAGATGAGCAGTAATGATAACTACCTTTATTGTAGGATGAATTCTTATTCTTAAGCATAAGCCAAACCAAACATTCTTTTACAAATGACACTCGTAAGATTATCACAGATACCCATAATTGTGGGTGACGAACACACTAATAAAATGTAAAGGACCATTTTAACACAGAAGAAAAGCCCAAGTGGAAGGACAGTGCAATAGGACCTTAAAGAAAGTTAACTTCAGAAATTTCACTAAGTGCAGACATGTACAAATTTTTTATGTTAGGCTGCTTGAAATCAAATTAAAATTAGAAGACCTCAATACCATGCTAGCAGAAACCATGTCCAACAATTCTAAAATAAACAACTCTTAGGAAGAACAAAATACATAAATAAAACAACATTTAGGACAAAAGAAACACCAAATCAATATTTAAACATATCACAACCTTCAAAAACTCTTTTATTGCCATTGAATGGTTGCAGAATTTCGGCCGTCATGTGTGTGTTATTGTTTAATTTTCGTAATATCAATTGAAGCCTACTAAATATAATAAATATAAATCAACAGTCAAAGAAGAAAATGCTACAAATATCAAAGTTAACCATTTTGCAGAATCTTCTGACATGGGTTATATGTTATTATTAATATCCCAATAACACACTTCAGTCAATGAGAAAGATTGAGGTCTCTAACATAGATTCTGGAATTATAGAAGTGAAGTTATACATATTA
This sequence comes from Ligustrum vulgare, assembly GCA_963555705.1. NCBI lineage: Eukaryota > Viridiplantae > Streptophyta > Magnoliopsida > Lamiales > Oleaceae > Ligustrum > Ligustrum vulgare. The sequence continues at coordinate 19,645,260 of OY743188.1, forward strand.
TTTGCCAGCTTTAACAACCTTTGTATAAATGCAGACACTAAAACAGATGAATTTGTTTTCAACTTGCTCATTAGTTGTGTCATATGCAGACTTTTAGTCACAAGGCATGAGAAATAACAATAGAATCATTTTCTTTGAAACAAATATCTACCCTTTATCTCAATCAAAGAAAGGGCGTGGAAGAAGGTGAAGAGGTGGAAATCGGGGATATTTTTAGCGGGTGGAAAAGAAGTTTTGATTAAATTGGTGTTACAGGCTATACCAACCTACTTGATGAGTTTATTTAAATGCCAGCATGATCTAACGTCCTTAATCCATGAGTTTCGGTGGTGTGGAAGACCTGGTAAGAAGAGAATACATTGGCTACAATGGCAGAAGGTGTATATGTCAAAATTTTATGGTGGTCTTGGCTCTCGAGACTTTCAATCGTTTAATTAGGTACTTATGACCCAAGTCTTAAAAAGTAAATATTTTTTTTTGCCAGGTAAATTTTTTGGAGGCTAAATTATCCAGTGGCTCTTCAAAAATTTGGCGTAGCATCGTATGGGGACGTGACTTGCTTGGAGTGGGTATACGTTGGAGGGTGGGAAGAGTAAGTTCAATACGTGTTTTCCAAGACCCTTGGCTGCCTCAATTGCCCTCATTCTTGCCTCTTTCTCCACCCGGTCCAAGTATTTTCACTGTTGATAAGATTTTAACTGTCTAGTGCTTGGAATGTAGAATCGTAGATTTGATACGGAGCATATTTTGGCATTTTGATTGTGAGAAAATTCTTTCCATCCCGTTGGGGCTTTTCATTTTTGTCAACTTTTATTTTTATTTTTATTTTTGTTGAGTTAATGATATGCTAACTAATAAACAACGATCATGCAGAAGTAATGTTTGGTTCGAGTCGGTTAGCTTCTAGCATGATTCAAAAAAATGTCGGATATAATACTATATTGTTCAAAAGATATTTAGAGTATGAGCCTAATTTGATAGCATATATTGATTCATCGACAAATTGCATGATATTGTAATACAACAAAATGTTTATTATTGACAATTTCGTTATTGAAATTCACGTTTATATACAAATGTAACAAATATTATTTATCGATTCAAGTAATTACATTACAACAGTTAAATTAGTACATTGCACGGATAATGCACTAGTTAATTAATTCAGTAACGAGTTTGAAATAATTAACAATAATTCAATAGTGATGACACTAGGTTCAAAGTTCAGTACCCATTTGTAAAATTAAACCAAAATTCAAATAGATATTTTATTCAGATCGTTCAAGTGCATACATCTGCGCATATACAAACTCAACAAGAGTGGCATAAGCCCTAGCCGTCTCCTGGAACCCTTCTGTTTTTAAAGGTTCCTCATTTTCCTTTAAACTTCATGAATCTGTTAGTTACCTTTATGAATTCGGTATATATATGTTTATTTGGGTTGTTGTTTTCTGAGTTAGTTTCTTCTTTTTCCATTTTGTTTCCAGCAAGTGTGGTTCTGTACCTCTATTTCTGTATTTATGTTTTTTATCATGTGTGGTTCTGTACCTCTAGTTTCATTAGAAATTGATTTAGATCGGAGGGTTTAATGTATGTTGTTACTTTGCATCTTCTAAGATATTAATTATAATTATATTTTTCTAATTATGAGTTCTCTCTCTCTCTCTGTGTTTTGATTTTGATTTTTTTTTCCCTTCATTTTTATGTTTCAGTGTGTATTTTTGTCTTATGCACTAGCTCATTTGGTTGTTTCTGCCAATTTGAAAACTGTGTAGTGTTTTCTTAGGTTTAGTGATTTTGTGACGAAGATTTTTTAGTATGTTGCTTGATGATGTTAGCTTTCTTGATTTGACTACGGTTAATGGTTGTACGTGATTTTGTTTCACCCGTAAATTCACCCTTTGTTGTGAGAAATCTATGACTGCACTAGTCGATATATGCATGTTTTGTTTCTCTCATTTAGGTTTTAGACTTTACTTTTGGATTTAATCTGGCTATAGATACCTTGATTAGGGATAAAGAAGAGATGAACTTACTTTTGAGTTTTCTATTTTGTTTGCGGTTTGGGCGGTTTAGATGAATTTGGTCAATTTGGTCTCTAAACCTACCTGACTCACATCAATTTAAATATATATGCATCTGAACCTACCTGAATTTATATTTAATTGGGTCGGGTTTTCGGTTGCTGATTATTTGCCCACTCCTATTAGTCACGCTGTCACACTGTATTTTAGATGGAATACAGGAGTCAAAGTAATCAAAAATAAAATTTTATTTTCAGTAAACTTATACAAGTTGATTTTGTTCATTAACCGACTAAATGAGAATTTTCTATTTGGAAACCATTGTTATTATTGTTGGGAGCATTAAGTCATCATAAGATTATCTAGTTTGGGAGGGTAGTTGATACATTACCTTTTTTTTTTTTCTGCCCAGCAAGAATTTTACTAATTTTTTTCTTACAAACTGATTAAGATGCTTGGATTTCTTGATTTATTCTTGCAGTTTATTGTGCAAATGGCATTCTGCAACAAAGTTGGAAACCTGTTGAGGCAGAGCATCTCTTCGAACAGTACATTGCATGGGCAGGTATCAATGATTAATGCCATTCGCTGCATGTCTACGAAGCTTTTTATTGGCGGTATGTGCCTACAATACCTTTTTCGATTTATTATTCTGCACAGATTTGTTTTGTGCTCCGTCAAACACTACACTCTCTTTTTTATAGGGCTTTCCTATGGAACTGATGACCAATCCCTTAGAGATGCGTTTTCTAGCTTTGGTGATGTTGTTGAAGGTGAGATATGTGTCATTTCTTGCCATTTGACGTTGATATGAAAATGGTGTTAGTTTTGGCCTAGTGGAAATTAATTTAGAGAATTGTTAATTTTCCTAGTAGAATTAGAGTGCAGATAATGTATCTGTACATGTTGTAAAAGAGAACTGATACTTTCATTAGAATCTAATGTCAAGAAATGTTTTTGAACTGGTTTCTGAGTTTCTTGCTTGGAGATTGATTTTCCATGTACTTTGTTAGTGTTGCTGATTTATATGTATCATTTCACGTGCTAAGTTTATATGAATAAAGGTCCTGTTTGGCATTTGTATGTCATTCACATTGATCCCTTTGAGTGCCCTTGTATTTGTTAAAGAAAACATTTGAGATTTGCTTTTATAGCTTACTGATGTAAAAGTACTCCTGTTCCAGGTTTATTGAGTTTTTTTATGTTTAATGTAACTACATTTCTTTTTCTTTCTAGAACTATAATCGGATGTTGACAATCCTGGGACTATAGGGCAAGCATCTCATCAGGGTTTTTGATAGAATTGTTTAAAAATGCCATCTAATTTGGCCATCTAATTATTAAATACTGAATAATCATCTTTGGGACCTTTCTCTCAATTTATATTCGAAACGAATACGAATGAACAGGGGTTTGTTGTTTAGTTTTATGGCATTCTCAGCAAGTTAACGAGAAACTTAACTCCCTGGTAATTGAATATTTGGCTTCCTCTATTGCATTACCATGGATAAATTATTGCATTTCATGTTTTTCCTTCCATAAAGTTATGTTGGTGGATCTTTTCTGTTAGAATTTATGATGCACTTTGGTATGATAATTGGTGTCTTCAAAACATTGAACGTTTTGTTGAACAGCTAGAGTCATTACTGACCGAGACACTGGAAGGTCAAGAGGATTTGGTTTTGTGAACTACTCAACTGAAGAATGTGCTAATTCAGCACTCTCTGCCATGGATGGACAGGTGAGACTAATCTCTCTCTCTCTCTCTCTCTCTCATGGTTTTAAGTGTAACTTTACCCTTTCCTCTTTGCAGGAACTAAATGGAAGGAATATCCGAGTTAGCATTGCAAATGAGAGACAACCTCGTAGTAACTTCGGTGGTAATCCTGGAGGAGGTTTCCGTGGTGGGTTTGGTAATGGGGCGAATGACGGATATTAAATGACCTTTGCCTTTATAGTCGGTAACAAGTTTCTCTGTTTTCCAATTCGAGATGCATGCTTTGTATTTAGATGTGCTTTTAGAACCTCTCTGCTTGGTAGGGAGAATTGGATTGACTCGAACTAAAATTTTATTATGCTTTGAATACTAGATTTGCTATTAGCCTATTGCTTCAATTGATATATGATATTAAGGAAAAGTACATTATCAGTTCAAATAATTATTATACCATATGAATCTGTGTCTAGAAAGGGCTTGTTTTAAATTGTGAGTTGTACTTCCGTTCATATTGAACTTCAAACCATTTTTAGAACAATTTCAGAAACCCGTCCTGTTTAATGGGTTCATCAGTTTTTAGTATAATCAGGTGTATTTGACATGCCTTGACTGGTTCCTTGGTGACGCTACATGATGTGGCTCAAAGTTCCGAACGAATCTGTTTGTAACCTTTTGTAATGAAGGGTTCTTTGAGCTTATTGCAAAACACCAATTGAGCCAATAATGTTGGCATTGGTTTTCTTGGGATATGAGTTTTCAGTTCAATTTTTTATGTGAAGCGTCGTCTTATGCTTCTATCGAAATTCATTGATTCTGTGACTATGTACAAGACCAGCTTTTCTCATGTTTTGAGCTATGACTGGATTGCCATTTTGCCAAGCAATTTGTTTCATTTACGTGGAGATGTTTTCAAGTTACTAAAGCATATCAATTCCTTGTATTTAATTTGCTATCGAATGTTCATATTCTCCCATTTCCCTCAACCTAGAAATGAAACGGGTTATGAAACATTATGAAACGGGTTATTGTCCCATTATGAAACATTTCGGCCTAGGTTGAGTTGAGATTTGGTGTCTTGAGCATTTGGTTGGGGTAAATAAACTCACCCAGACCCCAAAAAAGGGACAATTTTGACCCATTTCACCGAATCAATTTATAGGTCAATTTCGATTTACAATTCTTGAACGTTAGGAAGGTCCTTTCCTATTGACTTTTTTTTTTTATAATAAAAGTAAAAGAAAAGAGATGAAACAGATGAAACTGTGTCGTTTAACCTATAAAGTGCACTACATCGTTTTGAAGGACGAAGTTTTGAAGGACGAAAGTGTGAACTGTATATTTGAAACTCGCTCTTTCATTAGAGTAGGAGATGCATATTCATTTTACAAAAAAACTCACATTTACACAAAAATAGTTATTATATCATTTCACGAATATTACAACACACATGACACCCAAAATCGTGTAAACATAACCCCTGAAGTCTAGTAAACGAAAAAAATGTGAACAAGAATAAAAAATTTTTAATTTCCATTCTTGCCACTCGAAAATCTCTAGACCCTCCATAGAATGTGATTTATATTTAGGGCATATGTCTTATTTGTTTGATGCGATGTGCGATAATAAAAGGAAAACAACTTCATAGTATAGTGATTGTTGAGAAACAATTTTATTTGGGGTGTTGAATTCAAGAGTCAGTCTTGGATTTGTATTAGATATTGGAGTCTAATTTTTTTCCATTTCCAACTAGGTCATTCTAGACTTGAACCAAACCCGCGAATCCTTGCATTTACTGACTAACAAAGGCCAAACTATTGTCCCATTTTCGACATATCGCCAATGAAATATTGTAGGCTAGGGATGGCGAAACGGCTCGCCGACTCGAGCCGTTCATGCTTGGCTCGAAAAAAGTTCGGACTTAGCTCGGTTCGCGGTTCAAGATTTCGAGCCAAAGCTCGAGCTGAGCTTTTTTTTTTTAAGAGATGGGCTTTGGCTCGACTCGAGCCAAAAAAACCCGCTCAAAAAGCTCGAGGGGAGCTTGAGATATGATTTTCAGCCACGAGCTCGGCTCAACTTGTTATATATGTACATTTTCAATAAAAAATTTATGAATTTTTGTTATAAAAAAAAAAAAAAAAAAAAAAGCTCGGGACTTGGTTCGGCTTAGAAAAGCTCGATCCTAAGCTCGAGCCGAGCATTATTTTTGGGAAAGAGCTTTGGCTCGACCCCTAGAAGCTCGAGCCTTGATTTTCGGCTCGCGAGCCGGCTCAACTCAACTCGTTGACATTCCTATTGTAGACTCGCTTCAATCTTTAGATGTCAGATTTTCCGTCTGCTTTAATAGAGTTTTGAATTCGATGCTAGCAAAAGTATAGTGAAATGTCGAGATTTTATTGAAGACAACTAAAAAAATGGGACAACAAGTCTAGACTCGAAAAATAGAGAGAGCATTATGCTAACTTAACAAATAAATTATTAGTACTTAGGGGTGGGCGTGGCTTGGGTTGGGTAGGTTTTTTGCCCAACCCAAACTCAACCCACTATGGTCGGATTGATAAAAAATCAACCCAACCCAACCCAACCCAAGCATAAGTTCAAACCCAACCCAACCCAACCAAGTTTCGGTCGGGTCGGGTGGTTTGGGCTTTGATCCAATTAGCAAAAAATCTTGAAATTTTAAAAATTAAGCACATAAATCAACTATTAACTCAAAACAATTATGTAAAATACAATAAGCTCAAATATAATAAATTGAATATTTGCTAATAAAACTAAAATATGTTCAAACCATATTTGAATTTCATCCAAATTATAAATGTGCTTGAGATTCTTGAAATTTAAATAGTCCTATATTTTTAAAAATTTTGTTGGGTCGGGTCGGGTTGGGCTGGGTTTTTCACTCAACCCACAACCCAACCCAACCCGACTAATTTTTTTTTTCTAAAACCCGAACCCAACCCAATTTTCATCAAAAATCGACCTAAGCCGATCGGGTTGGGTTGGGTGGTTTTAGCGGGTTGGGCGGGTTAATGCCCTCCCCTAAGTACCAATAACTTCAAAAAGTGTTGTAAAACTATCAAAATATTAGAGAGAATATAGAGATAGATAGAATTTTTCTTATTCCAATTGTGTGTTAAATGAAGAAGTGAGGTACCCTATTTATAGGGGTAGATAATGGTACAATTGTAATAATATAAACTTTACAAGGGCATAATGGTCATTCACACCCATAATATTTTATAACACTCCCACTTGAATGACCTAATACTCAATGTCTGCCTCGTTAAAAACCTTGCTAAGAAAATCCAGTGGAATAAAACTTAAGCTAAGGAAAAGAGTACAGTCATTGTGGAGTATAAAAATAAATGCTTCCTCATTAAAACATTTCTAGGAAAACACACTGGGATAAAACCTAGACGAAGGAAAAAGAGTACAGCTACTCCCCCTGATATTAGTCATCGTAAATCGCTGAGCCGACGCATTTCTATCTCATGTATCAATTTCTTGAGTGTAGATGTTGGTAATGCTTTAGTGAATAAGTCTGCCACATTATCACTTGATCGAATTTGTTGAACATCGATATCACCTGCTTTCTGAAGCTCATGTGTATAGAAGAATTTTGGAGAAATGTGCTTTGTTCTATCTCCTTTGATATAGCCTCCTTTAAGTTGTGCAATACAAGCTGCATTATCTTCATACAATATCATTAGACTATCTTGTGTCGAAGCTAATCCGCATGATGATTGGATATGATGAGTCATGTTTCTCAACCATATACATTCTCGACTTGTCTCATGGATTGCAATAATTTCTGAATGATTTGAAGATGTTGCTATCAAAGTATGCTTCACGGATCTCCATGATATAGCCGTCCCACCAAGTGTAAACACATATCCTGTTTGCGATTTTGCTTGATGTGGATCAGAGAGATAACCTCTATCTGTATATCCCTAAAGAAGATCCCAAATTGTGAGAATAAAATAATCCCATATCAGCAGTTCCTTTTAGGTAACGAAGAATGTGTTTAACACCATTCCAATGCTTTTGAATTGGTGCAGAACTATATCTTGCGAGTAGATTTACAGAAAAAGCTATATCAGGTCTAGTGCAATTTGCAAGATATGATAATGCTCCAATTGCACTTAGATATGGTACTTCTAGACCAAGAGCATTTTCTCCATCTTCAAGTGGACGAAATGGATCATTTTTTGGATCAAGTGATATAACGACCATTGGTGATGTTAATGGATGTGATGTATCCATATAAAAACGCTTCAAAACATTTTCTGTATATGAAGATTGATGAACAAATAGTCCTTCTGAAAAATGTTCAATTTGCAACCCAAGGAAAAATTTGGTTTTCCCCAAATCTTTCATTTCAAATTCATTTTTCAAGTAATCAGCAGTTTTGTTGAGCTCTTTTGAAGTTCCAATAAGATTTAAATCATCAACATAAACTGCCACTATTGCAAATCCAATATTTGTTTTCTTTATGAAAACACATGGGCATATATCATCATTTTTGTAACCCTCATTCAGCAAGTATTCGCTGAGGCGATTATACTACATACGTCCAGATTGTTTCAATCCATATAACAATCTTTGCAATTTGATTGAAAACATACTTTTCGGGTATGTATCATTTATTTCTGGGACTTTAAGTCCTTCAGGGACTTTCATGTATATGTCACTATCAAGTGAGCCATATAGATAGGCAGTTACTACATTCATAAGGCGCATATCGAGCTTTTCTGACACAGCCAAACTAATTAAAAATCTGAAAGTGATGGCGCCCATGAAGGGGAAAATATGTTTCCTCATAATCAATTTCAGGTCTTTGTGAGAACCCTTGAGCTACAAGCCGAGTTTTGTACCTTGTGACTTCATTATTTTCATTTCTTTTCCTTACAAAGACCCATTTGTATCCTACAGGGATTACATTTTTAGGTGTTCGAACTAATGGTCCGAACACCTTTCGTTTTTCTAAGGAATTCAATTCCGTCTGCACAACTTCCTTCCATTTTGGCCAATCCTCTCTTTGTTGGCATTCTTTAACAGACAGTGGCTCAGGGTCATTATTCTGAAATATTTCAAGAGCCATTTGGAAGACAAAAATATCATCTATAACAACATTCTCCCTTTCCCATATTTTATAACAGACAATTTATTGAAATCTCATTATTCTCGGACATCTGTGATTCTGCAGGAATCACGTCATCACTATTAGATTATTTCATTGAAATCTGTGGTTCTGCGGGAACCATGTCACCACTATTAGATTGATCAATCTTTTCTATTATTACTCGTCCAGGAGTCTTTGGTTGATTTAATTTCCTCTTACGAGGTACGATGTCTTTTGAACCAACTGGTCGACCACACTTCTGGCGTTTTTGAGGTTCACTTGCTATAGCAGTTTGTCCTACAAGGACATCAATCTTTGCCGGAGTGTTTTCTGCTGGTATATATAACTTTGTCACTTTTCTTGTGTCAACAAATTCATCAGGTAATTGATTTGCAATTCTTTGCAAATGAATAATTTTCTCAACCTCTTGCTCACATTGATTACTTCGAGGATCAAAGTGAGATAGAGTTGTTTAATTTCAAGAAATTTTATTTTGATTTTCAGGATGCAACTTTACTCCTCCTAAAGTTGGGAAGTTCACTTCATCAAAATGACAATCTGCAAAATGTGCAGTAAACAAATCACCCGTTAAGGGTTCAAGGTACCTAATGATGGAAGGTGAATCAAAACCAACATAAATCCCAAGTATACGTTGGGGACCCATTTTGGTACGTTGTGGGGGAGAGATTGGTACTTAGACAGCACAACCAAAAACCCTTAGGTGAGAAATATTAGGTTCATGACCAGATGCAAGTTGTAGAGGTGAGTATTGATAATAAGCAGTTGGTCTTATACGAATCAATGATGCAGCATGTAATATGACATGACCCCAAACAGAAGCTGGGAGTTTTGTTTTTATGAGTAGTGATCTAGCAATTAATTGTAGACGTTTAATAAATGACTCTGCTAACCCATTTTGTGTATGGACATGAGCATCTGAATGTTCAATGGCAATCCCAATGGACATGCAATACTCATTGAATCTCTGTGATCTAAACTCACTAGCATTATCAAGACGAATTGTCTTGATTGAGTAATCGGGAAATTGAGCTCGTAATTTTATTATTTGAGCAAGTAGCCTAGAAAGGCTACATTTCTTGTGGACAGTAAACAGATATGCGACCATCTAGTAGAAGAATCAACTAGTATCATAAAATAACGAAATGGTCCACATGGTGGGTGTATTGGCCCACATATATCTCCATGAATCCTTTCTAAAAAAGTTAGAGATTCAACATTGACCTTTGTAGTGGACGGTCTAATGACCAATTTCCCTTGCGAGCAAGCAACACATAAATAATCATTAGGAGAAAGAATCTTCTGGTTCTTTAAAGGATGTCCATGTGAGTTGCTAATTGTTCGACGCATCATTATCGCTCCTGGATGTCCAAGTTGATCATGCCAAAGTATAAAACTTTTTAAGTCCATGAACTTCGGGTTCGTAACATTGTTTGATTCGACTTTTTCTATGGATGTATAATACATTCCAGAAGGAAGTGTCGGGAGTTTTTCTTTTATCTGCTTCTGGCCAGATACAAAAGAAGTGATGCAAAGATATTCAATGTTATTTTCTTGCATCATTTCAATGTGATATTCATTGCAGCGGATATCCTTAAAACTGAGCAAATTTCTTCTGGATTTGCTAGAGTAGAGTGCATCGTTAATACATAGCTGTGTATTATTTGATAAAATAATACAGGCTTTACCGGAGCCTTCAACGATCTTCGATGTGCCGGATATTGTATTAACATTATTTTCCGCTAATGTTAAGTTCAGAAAATATTTTTTCTTCTGGAGAATAGTATGCGTTGTTGCACTATCAATAAGACATGTATCTTGACAATTCATATAAAATATAATCAAATAGATAATTTAGAAAAGTGAATTTATGATCAAAAGAAGTTAAACATAATTTAACATCAAATGGACAATATAAATTAATATTTCAAAATAACAATAACATCGTGATTTTCTGATAAAAAACATAATTTAACATCAAATGGACAATATAAATTAATATTTCAAAATAACAATAACATCGTGACTTTCTGATAAAGCAAACTAATCTATATTTTCCAGTGCGTCAGTATAAAAATTATAGACATCTAAGTGTGTCTTATTAACTGGACAATCAACAAAATTTGTCTCTATTTTTTCTTTTCCTTTAATCGACTGTTGGTAAAAGTCCACAAGGTGGTTTTACCGTACAATAGGTACGTGACCAATGCCCTTTCATGCCACATCGGAAGCAACTTTCTTCGTGTTTCCGTTTGATTATGTTATTCTCATTTGCCTTGTGCCTTTTAATTATGTGACCATGTTGTTGATGATTTTGTCAAAAATTCCTTCCACATCCACGTCCCTGTTCATGTCCGTGTCCACGTCTACGTTCTTGCCCACGGCCACGACCACGTCTGTATTCGTGTCTATTTCTTGATATAGCATTTGCTTCAAGAAATGCAGTACCACTTGCTTCAGGAAATGGTACAGAACCGGTTGGACATAATCCGTGATTTTTCATCAACAACTCATTATTTTTCCGGTTACTAAAAGGCAAGATATGAGTTCTGAGTAAATTTTAAAATCACACTCACAATATTGCTGCTGCAAGAGCACATTTGAGGCATGAAAGGTGGATAAAATTTTTTTTAGCATGTCTGCTTCAGTGATCTTTTCTCCACATAAATTCAATTTTGAACATATTCTGAATAGTTCAGAATTGTACTCACTCACAGTTTTAAAATCTTGCAAACGAAGGTGCATCCATTCATAACGGACTTTTGGGAGGACTACAGTCCTCTGATGGTCAAATCTGTCTTTTAAGTTTTTCCAGAGTTCTTGTGGATCCTTCACAGTGAGATATTCGATTTTCAATCCGTCATGAAGGTGATGACGAAGGAAAATAAATGCTTTTGCACGATCCTGCAGGGATTCTTTATTTCCTTCTTTGATTGTTTCTCCAAGACCTTTTGAAATAAGATGGATCTCGGCATCTAGGATCCATGATAGATAATTTTTTCCGGATAAATCTAGTCCAATGAACTCAAGTTTTGTGATGTTTGACATTAGGGTAACTATTCAATCAAACAGGTAGTGATGGCAATGGGTCGGGTATGGGTCGGGTTTGCCAAACCCGTACCCTACCAACTAAATATTTACAACCTCCATACCCTACCCATATACCCATTTAAAAATTGCGGGTCGGGTGTGGGTCGGAGGCGGGTTTGCTTCTATACCCATTTAAAACCCATTACTAATTATTTATTTTTTTATTATTATTTTTTAGGCTATAAATAGGTTATATGTGCTTTGGATTAACTTGAATCAGTTAAATATTGGACTTCACTTGAATTTGAGTTGAAAAAAGCTTGTTATATGTTAAAATTATAAACAATATTTTTAGACGTTAACAAAGTCAATAATTTAAACATATTAAGGTTTTGACGACAACAATGTCAATAGATATTTTAGTTTTATTATTTATTATTATTTTTTTTTAAACAATCACTTTTGTTTTAAATTCTATAATTTTTAAAGGAAATTAATGGGTATGCGGGCGGGTATGTGTATTGTAGTAAAACTCACACCCGACCCATACCCATGTCGGGTTTTTAAATTTACATCCATACTCTACCCACGAACCCATTTAATCGGGTAATCCCTGCCCATTTATGTCGGGTCTTCATCGGGTATGGGGTTCGTGGGTATTATTGTCATCCCTACAAACAGGAGACATAATTAATTCATTGAAAAGTCTCAGTAAAAAATTAATGACATGATTTCTATATCGAATTTTTATTCTTCTAGAATATTAATTATAATTTTAAGTTGTTGTAGCATAAAACAAAATTTTGAAATTGCTATGTGCAAATCTAAATTGTGGTATCAATTAATCAAGTTAACAATTATCAAGAATAAATTAACAAAATGATTAATACGTACAATGAGAGACATTAGCAAAAGATTCTTCAAAAATTGCATTTCAAGAATTATGTGGTATGTATGTAATCATGTATCATAAAGAGATGTTTAATCATTACATCTTTTGAAATTGTGATTTTAGTTTTCAAAAAGAAAAATAACTTTTGCTTTTGTAAGTGCACTTTATTGGAATGATGAATTGATTAGATTATAAATTTATCTTTGTAGAAAATCCATAAAAATGTGATTTCATTTAAATCATATATTTGATAGATCAACGTAGTAAGCATCAACATAATTAACAATACATATAGTTGAAAGATCGACTATACATGTATCAACAAAATTTAGGATTAACTTCTGTGTATAAAGTCAAAACTGTATAGGTATCAGTATAATTTAAAAACATCCTAATATGAAGGTATAATAAGAGCATAAACATTTAAAAACCCAATAGAACCAACCATAATAAAACTGTTAGAATCAACCATGTAGGTGGTAGCATAATATACTTAAAACGAGTAAAACCAACCATTTAAATAGTAGCATGATATACTTAAAACTGGTAAAACCAACCATGTAGGTGGTAGCATGATATACTTAAAATCGGTAAAACCAATCATATAGTTGGTAACATAATATATAAAAGATATTTAAAATTATTACCTTCTTTATACAGATTGAACCTTTGTTAACTCAGTTAGCTGGAATCTCGTGCTGATAACGTATTGTAAAACTATTAAAATATTAGAGAGAACAAGACTACCAAAATATTAGAAAGAATATAGAGATAGAGAAAATTCTTCTTATTCTAATTGTGTGTTAAATGAAGAAGTGATGTACTCAATTTATAGGGGTAGATAATTGTACAATTGTAATAATATAAACTTTACAAAGACATAATGATCATTCAGACCCATGATATTTTATAACAAAAAGAACGAACAAGTGATGAGTTAGAAAATTAATTATAGATTAGGATATGAAATATGAAATATTCATTCAAAATTCATAAACTTTAGACCAACTAAAACTTTCCAAAACATAAAAATATAAATGACAAAATATACGGAAGTTATTAGTAGCAATGAATTCTTCAATGGGAGAACCATCTTAATCCTTGTACTTCATCTCAGACATCTGGAAGCCAGGCATGTCAAAAGAGCCTGAAAACTTCTCGACATCGGCCTTGAGTTCCTCGATATCTTTGTTGTTCACCAGACCTTTGTTGAAGTCCTTCAAAAGCTTTCCGTGCTCTTTCTGGATATTCAAAGTTACGGTCACAGCCCTGTGGAGGAATTCAGCAATCTGCTCGAAATCTTTCTCAATCAATCCCCTTGATGTCATGGCAGGAGCACCTACCAAATGGAAAACTGGTCACTCAAATATCTTGAAAAAAGCTAATAATGAAACATTACAACAATCATCAACAATTGACTCAAACTTGAAAAAATCAATTTAATTCATGGACTGGGAGCTCCGTCCCCGAGCAATAAAAGTTCCGTCCATTGCTAATTACCAAATAATCCCGCTTCATTTAACAAGATGATGCAGCAAAACAAGAAAATCGTTGATTGACCGATTCTATTTTCACTTCCAAGAATGTGAAGTGGATCTTAAGAGTTATTTATCAATATATTTCCACTGTTTTAGCAAAACCAATGTGAACTGTGACTTCAAAAATTTATTAAAAAAGATTTTCTGGTCATGGCATGAAGCAATCAATAGACACACACACACACTTATTTCTTACCAATGCGAACACCTCCTGGAGACAATGCACTGCTGTCACCGAACACGGCATTTTTGTTAACAGTAATGTTGCATAGGTCACAAAGCTTCTCTACCTTGTTCCCTGCATAAGCATCAGATGTCCGTATCAATTGAGATTAACACTTATTAAATACTAGCTAATCAAATTCAAAATGCCAGTACCTGTCAATCCTAGTGGGCGAAGATCCCACAGAACAAGGTGGTTTTCAGTTCCGCCAGTGACAAGCTTGTATCCTTTGCTCATGAGATAATTGCCAAGGGCAACTGCATTGGCCCTGACTTGCTTAGCATAGGCCTTAAATCCAGGTGACATAGCCTGTTTCAATGCCACAGCAAGAGCACCAATCTGGTGGTTGTGAGGACCACCCTGCAGAGACGGGAAAACAGCAAAGTTGATCTTGTCCTCAAAATCATAAACTGCACCCTCAGGCTGGCCCTTCTTGGGTGGCTTCGGTCCCTTCCTGTAGAAGATCATACCAGCCCTAGGACCCCTAAGGCTCTTGTGAGTTGTAGTTGTAACTATGTCACAATACTCAAATGGATCCGCCGCTTCCTGAACCCATTAACATCACAATCATTATTGTTTGAAAATTCTACTGAAGAACAAACTTAATGACATGTTATCTATACATGAAATATTTGACATCTATTTTATAGAAATATAGTACACAAATTAACTTGAATTAAAACTGTCAATACTATTAGATACTCGAGAGGGGTTTCAACCACCGAAAGTTATGGATTCCCATCAAAAGATCTAAATAATACACTAGAATCCAGATTCAACCAAGTTTAACACTATTATAGGCTTTGATCAAGTACACATTAAGTACGAGATTCAATGATAAGATAAAGCAACCAAATTTTGTGTGTGCATTTTTTTTTTTTTTTAAGATCTATGCGGTTTATCAAGTACCAGCGTAGATTCTGAATTCTACATAGCAGCTTAAATATCACCCAATCCCAATCAAGAAGAATATATCAACAATAAAAAGACAACAGCAATTGTACATAATTAAGAATAGAAACGAGTATTCTACATCCAAATATCACACTACAAAAAAATCCCAGAAAAAATAAAAAGTGAAACATATAAAAACAATCCACATGATCGCACATCATTCAAGAAAACAGATAAATACCTGAGCAGCAACAAGTCCACTAATGTGAGCCATGTCACAAAGCAAAAGAGCCCCACACTTATCTGCAATTTCCCTGAACCTCTTATAATCCCAATCTCTAGGATAAGCACTCCCCCCACAAATAATCAATTTCGGCCTGAAGTCCATAGCCTTCTCCTCCAACCTATCGTAATCGATATACCCAGTTTTCGAGTCCACCTTGTATGGCAAGCTCTCAAAATAGATCGAAGTAGCACTAATCTTCTTCCCACCAGAAGTGTAGTACCCATGCGTCAAGTGCCCACCAGACGGCAAGTCAAGCCCCATAATCCTGTCATGTGGGTTCAGCACAGCAGTATAGGCAGCGAAATTCGCCGGGCTACCACTGTAAGGCTGTACATTGACACCCCATTTGGTAGGATCCAGACGGTACGCCTGGAGTGCACGGGATCGAGTGAGATTCTCGATCTCGTCAATATACTCGTTGCCACCGTAGTAACGGTTACCCGGTATCCCCTCTGAGTATTTGTTGGTTAAAGCACTGCCTAGTGCCTCGATCACAGCGAAAGAAGTAAAATTTTCCGACGCAATCAGCTCGATTCCGCGACATTGTCGGCGTTTTTCCTTCTCAATTAGATCGTGGATATCTGGGTCGACTGCGGAAAGTGAGCTGTTGCCCCAGGCTGAGACTGGATCCATTTTTCTTGATAGATTTGGGAAATGGAAGGTTGGTAATAAGGAAGTCAGTAGGGAGTGGCAGGGAGGAGGGCACGAAGCACGGAGTATAAGAATGAATTTGGGGAGGGTAAATGGACAATATTGACCTTGGGTAGGTGCTTTATGACTTTATCAGACGTTTTCAAAGTTAGTTGAAACTTGAGTATACTTTCAAAAAACAAAAATAGAGTATACTTTCAAAAAAAAAAATGTTAGTTAGTATGTCAAAGCTTTAACGCAATATTACAATTTTATAAAATAATTTATAAATAATAAATTTTTTCAAATCACTTTTTCATTATACATATTTTCTCTTTTTATTTTTTAATAATACATTTTACCTAAAAAATATAAATAAATCAATTTATATTATTACAGTGTTACAAAACATCTGTGAATTTATTGACATCATGAACTCTCGTCACCTGGCGAGCGTGTATTGAGTGTCAGGTGGGGCCATTGTTACAACCTCCCAAGGTGGGGATAGTAGGACACAAGTGTCCCCCATGGAATCCCCATACCATACCAAACGTATCCTATATGTGTTCTTTATCTAAAATATTTTGAAGAATTCAAAAATTATTATCAAATCTGTGTTTTTTAATACAATCATTACAATTGTTTGTAACGGGTGAAAATAAATGGGATTATGATGTTATCGCTAATCTCTTTAGCTAAGAAGAACAAAGACAAATATTGAAAATCCCCTTGAGTTCTTACGGAAGAGCAGACCGGATTTATTGGATCCACGACAACAAAGGAATTTATTCGGTTCGAAGTGGATATAAGAGGTTGATGTTGAAGTCCCCCAGAATCAGCCAAGCAATATGGATGGTTTTTGGCTCAATATATGGAACCTTAAGATACGAGCAAAGGTGCGAAAACCTTCTCTGGCGAGCATCACAAGAAGTTCTCTGTATAGCTGATCATTTAAGAGGGAAGAGAGTGGATATTGACAAACACTGTCCAGTTTGTTTACAACATAACGAATTACTTTTGCACATTTTGGTCCATTGTGAGTTCGCATGTAGAGCTTGGAATGCAATGGGGATTAACCACTTTTCTTCCTCAGCAGACAACTTCAAAGACTGGTTGAACCATGTGGTAAGAAATAATAAACATGACCAAGAACTTATTGGAATGACTTGCTGGGCCATTTGGACAAACCGAAATGAAGTGGTTTGGAAATCTCGTTCCCTTACCGTGTTAAAGGTCATAACAAATTCAAAAATCCTTCTGCACCAGTGGCATGGAGTTCACCAAGTAGCTACAACATTGAACTGTAATACAAAGGTGCTAGACCCTATTGAATGGTACCCACCTAAGGCTGGTTCATTGAAAATCAACATTGATGTTACAATTTTTGAAAACCTGGGAAGAGCAGATGATGTGATCCCGGGAGGGGGTCACAACGAACACGCGGAATTAAACGAAACAAAGATAGGAAAGATCCAGATTCAGCCAAGAAACACAAGAACACAATAATTAAAATACTGGAAATATAAAATTGACGATAGGACCTTGATCCAATATTCACGACACAAGAAATTGACGATGCGGAATCGAGATCCAAGGTTTTCGAAACACCACAAGGACTTGTTAATTTCCTTGATAAGATTCTAATTGGAAACGCCACAAATATTCTCGCGAATATTTGATAAGTTCAACGCCACAAATATTTTCACAATATTTAATAAGTTTGATTTGTTCTCGAAGAACACAAAAGGGACTCCTCAACCTTTAACAAGAGAATCCTCTCTTAATTTAATTCATAAACTCAAACTTAACAAAACTGTTTTTTACAATGAATGGAAAGGAATATATATAAGCAAAATAACCTAGTTGCCAATTTACTCAAAATATAATTCTAATTAAACTAGAATACTAAACTAGGCAAACAATTAATTAAAAACGGAAAAATAATCAAAAATCCCCTAAAATCCGGAAAACCTCAATTACGGCTGTGATGAACACTTTTACGGTCGTAAATGACTTTCTACTTAAGATTTACGGCCGTGACCATATTTCTTACGGCCGTAAATATGAAATTCTGCAATTCTTCATCTAAACCCGAGGTGGAGTTACGGCCGTGACAGATCTTCGTTACGGCCGTAATGACCTTTATGCCCAAATAACTTCGATCACTCGACTCGGCTTGATCCTTTCGCCTTCTCGGTTCGATTCCAACATGGAACTTACTCCGTTTTGCACGTAGATCACCGTCATACCGTCGATGTCTCGACTTCGCCCTTCGATGCCTGGTCCGGATCATATCATACTCCCTCTCTTGAAAAGGATTCAACCTCAAATCCATTTTTGGTCGAATTTTCAAATTCCTCCTGCTCTCCTGGGCTCGATGATCATTTTTAAGCTTCGTGCAATCTTTTAGACTTTTGGGCTGCTCATTTTTGCCAATGAATTTCTTTCCCGTCTTAAGTTCATGGTTTGACTTATGTCCCTGCAAAACATATTTAATAGAACTGGGGAGGGGTGTGTTAGCGTGAGTAAGTGCAAATAGACTCATTTTTGTGGTAGACTCTCTTTTCTTTTGCTTTTTGCACTCAGTCTCTCCTTTTTCTGAGGTTTGAACATCAACCCTCTTTTCTTTATTTTTCACTCCCTCTCCTTTTTCTGAGGCCGTGACCTCAACTTTCTTTTCTTTAATTTCCACACCCTCTCCTTTTTCTGAGGTCGTGACCTCAACTCTCTTATTTTTCCCCTCAAACTCACTTTTCACCTTCAGTTGATCTTTCAGGGCTTCAGTTGGAGATAGTGGCATTAGAGTAAATTTTTTTCCCCCTTTTACCAGGCTGTATCTATTTGTATACCCATCATGTAGCACAGCCCTTTCATGCTGCCAAGGTCTCCCCAACAGTATGTGACTAATTTGCATTGGCACCATGTCACAAATTACTTCATCCGAATATCCACCAAAAGAAAATGTCACCAAGGCCTGTCTCTTCACCTTAACTTCCCCCGACTCAGTCAACCATTGTAATTTATAAGGTGTTGGATGTTTCATTAAAGGTAAGCCTAATTTTTCCACCAACATTGTACTAACTACATTAGTACAACTTCCCCCGTCAATCACAAAGCTACAAACTTTTTCATCCACTAAGAATCTAGTGCGAAAAATATTATCCTTTTGCCCATCCACATTTTCCAAAACATTCGCCTTACGCTTAACGCTAAGAGCATGCCTATCAATAATTGACTTATCCACCACAACACTTTTTGCTCCTTTACTATCACACCTAACCTTTTTACGTGGACAATCAAGTGCAATGTGACCCCGTTCCAAGCATTTAAAGCACTTAATATTTTTATCCTTAAGAGGCTTGGAATCAGAATTATTTTTACCTTTGGTTGTCAGTTCCTCCCTCCTTTTGTGAACATGATCACTACTCTCCCGTTTTAATGTCTCTTTTCGCTTCAATGTCCTTTCATCACCCCCATCTCCACCTCTAGAATTGGCTTCACGCCCCTTATGCTTCCTAGCCCTAGAATCCGCCTGATATTGCTCCTTTTCTCATTGAGCAAGTTCTGCTTCCCTTCTATCCATCCTAGCCATCAATCTCTCAAGTTTTACCTTCATGGCCTCCATCTGTTTAAAATTCTTGTGGTCACCTGTTGATGGAGATTTTTCCCTGCGAGACATGGTTAGTTTTCAAAGACAAACAAAAATTCCTCTTGTGTTTATTTTCACTCGTGTATCAAACTCAATCCCTTCAAATTTCACCCAAGAACAAACCAAGGATCAACAATCAAGGAATTTATGGAAGATACGAAAAGTAAAAAATTAAGAAATTCTCATAATATTCGATTTTTTTTAATCTGCCAGAAAATTTGACTACGAGTATGGCAGAAAAAACGGAATTGGATTTGGACGAGAAACAAACAAGAAAATCACTTTTGAATTTTTGGGACTGACTCTTATGGATCAAACTGAAAAAAAATTTATGACTGACACGAAGAACACGAAGAACAAGAAAATCAAGAAAAACAAGAAAATATCAAGAGATGACTCTAGATCCAAGCTCTGATATCAGATGATGTGATCCCGGGAGGGGGTCACAACGAACAAGTGGAATTAAATGAAACAAAGATAGGAAAAATCCAGATTCAGCCAAGAAATACAAGAACACAATAATTAAAATACTGGAAAGATAAAATTGATGATAGGACCTTGACCCAAGATTCACGACGCAAGAAATTGACGATGCGGAATCGAGATCCAAGGTTTTCGAAATACCACAAGGACTTGTCAATTTCCTTGATAAGATTCTAATTGGAAACGCCATAAATATTCTCGCGAATATTTGATAAGTTCAACGCCACAAATATTTTCACAATATTTGATAAGTTTGATTTGTTCTCGAAGAACACAAAAAGGACTCCTCAACCTTTAACAAGAGAATCCTCTCTTAATTTAATTCATAAATTCAAACTTAACTAAACTGTTTTTTATAATGAATGGAAAGGAATATATATAAGCAAAATAACCTAGTTGCTAATTTAATCAAAATATAATTCTAATTAAACTAGAATACTAAACTAAGCAAACAATTAATTAAAAACGGAAAAATAATAAAAAATTCCCTAAAATCCGGAAAACCTCAATTACGGCCGTGATGAATACTTTTACGGCCATAAATGACTTTCTGCTTAAGATTTACGGCCGTGACCATATTTCTTACGGCTGTAAATATGAAATTCTGTAATTCTTCATCTAAACCCGAGGCGGAGTTACGGCCGTGATAATAACTCTTACGGCCGTGATTATAAGAGTTATGGCCGTGACAGATCTTCGTTACGGTCGTAATGACCTTTTTGCCCAAATAACTTCGATCACTCGACTCGGCTTGATCCTTTCGCCTTCTCGACTCGATTCCAACATGGAACTTACTCCATTTTGCACGTAGATCACCGTCATACCGTCGATGTCTCGACTTCGCCCTTCGATGCCTGGTCCGGATCATATCAGCAGTACTTGTACTTGTGATACGTGATGGTCGAGGTTCTTTTGTTGTAGCCAAAATTATTATGTTAGAGGGATTACCGACCTACTTACTGCTAAAACTTTTGGAGTCCATGCGGCTTTGTCTTTGATAAAAGTTCGATTCCCCGAAGTCCAAATCATAGAGATGGATGCTCTTTTAGTTTATAAGGTTCTCCAACAAATTGAAGCTGACAATTCCTACTTCGGAATGGTCACTGAAGAATGCCGACTCCAAACAAGTGATATGCCAAACATCAAACTCAGTTGGGTGAGGAGAATGGTCAATCAAGTTGCACACACACTAGCTAAGGCTACTGGTTCTTTCCATGATACCATTGAATGGTTTCATTCTCCATTTTTCATTCACACATATTTTCTTTCTCCATTTTTATTCACACATTATCTCTAAAAAAACATAAATAAACCGAGCATATATTCTGTAAACTCTAAAAAATGCAGAGTTTCTTTATTACTAGACTATCAGCAGAGAAGGAAGCGGAATTGCATGAGCGCAGGGACCAAAAAAGCAAAGAATTAACAGAAATGCAGCGAGTGAGCTCTTCTCCCAAGGCGTGTGAATCTGTCCTAGGTGTTAGGGATCCCTTTAGGGCGCATAAGGAAGAACTTGGAATGTCCGAGGGGAAATTGCCCAAGTTGAAGATTGGGTTGATTATGTGAACAAGGTATCGGGGCATCACATCGATCCTGGGCCTAATCCAAAGTCGTGGGAGAGCAATGAGATGGAGCCGGAGATTAGGGGGATTGATCTGGTGGGTGCTTCCTCAAAAATTTGGCTTCCAAAGTGAGTTCGGATAATACATCCCACTCCTTCTTGCTGACCCTGCAGTCCCCTACTGGGCCAGGTGGCCATCCTTTACGATGCTTTGGTGTGTAGGATGAGGCTACCCTACATCCCTTCCTTATGACGTTACTTTGAAGCTAAAACTTGTGTCCATACCAGTTAGCTCCGAACTTTTGGACTCAGACAATGGGTAGATGGCTAGTATGGCAAGAGGTCAGCCCGAATTACCCTATTTCTCTACACATCATCCATACCCTCTACATTCTGAAGAAGTCAGTAGGAGGGAGAAGGATGTGAGGTTGGATGTAAATGTTTGGTACTACTTGGCTCCAAGAGGTTCACATTCTCCTATTATTACTAGACATCCTACGTCCATCAAGAATTGGAGTTAGTGGTTCTGGGCTATTGGAGAGTGGCAAAGTTTTCCTGTTGATCCTACTCCCAAAGTCACCATCCCCAAACTCTTTCCTTGTCACGTGAGCTCCTATTTTGTTTTCATGTACATGCATGAGTGTGTGGTTCCTTTTCATCTTCACTAATGTGCCCACTCATTCCACTTCTTCTTATTCCAGGGCAAATTCTTGTTTATCTGCTCCTAGAGGAAGATTTTTCCATTGTGTGGAAACTTTTTTTACCTATCGAGGTACTTTCCAAGAGTTCATTCAATCAAACAAGTTGTTTGTTAGACACGAGCTTGCGTGAGCTATGAGTAAGTTAAATTCTTATCATGTTTTGCACTTCTTTTGGTCCGAAGTCATTTATCTAATGCTAATACGTTTATGTGGTAATCTGGTTCGAAGGAATTGCCCAAGATTTATTTAAAAGGTCTTATGTCTAAGAAGATCCCTCAAGTCCTAAGACCTGGCAGTGATGAGGAAAAGAGACAGAAGACCACCCTTGCTGGCCTTTAAGTGGATGTGGCTAAAAAGGTTGCTGAAGTCTCCAATGTCCATCTTGAGGGTCCTATTTCGGCATTACTGCCTCCTCTAGCTTTATTTCCCACAAGCCAGCAGCTGCTAGGGGTGAAGAAGGAGCATGGCTCTAAACAACTTCAGACTAAAGGGAAAGGGAAAAGGTCTGAGAGGGGTGGTGAAAAGGGAGAAAAGGCTTCAAAGTAGAGTTCGTCTAAGGATAATGCTTAGGATGATGTTGTGTTGGTGGAGTCCAATACTAAACAAATTCCTTTAAAGAGGCCAAGGAAGGGTAAGGATGACTCCTCAGTTCCCCTCCTTCGCCACCTGAATTACTAGAAGAAGTGAATGAGGCTTCTATCTCTATTACTGGGGTAAATTATGATGTTACTCTGACAGTGGCTAGTGAGCTCAGCCAAATTAAG
This sequence comes from Ligustrum vulgare, assembly GCA_963555705.1. Lineage (NCBI taxonomy): Eukaryota > Viridiplantae > Streptophyta > Magnoliopsida > Lamiales > Oleaceae > Ligustrum > Ligustrum vulgare. The sequence goes on from OY743188.1 coordinate 19,668,792, forward strand.
TCTAGCCTTCTGCCAGGGGATATTTATTTTAACCCGAGTCTCCTGACTCTCCTTCTCCGCCTGTCAAAGCTGCCTTGGCCATGGAGTAATTTTGGTTTGAGGGAGGCAAGTTTACTCTTTAAGCATCTTTCTTGCTTGAAGGCTACTTACAGCTAAAGCCATGAGCATTAGTTCTCTGGCTTTAATTGATGAGGTGAAGTCCTTGGTTCAAGAGATGGAGCATGATAAGAAGAATGTTGAAATGGCCCTCCTCAAATTCTGATAAAATGTAGAGGCAAATCAGCGATCTCTGGGACCAGCTGGCAATTACCTGCAAATCTATCTATGAGGAGAAGAGCCTTACCAAGCATTTGAAGAAGGATAATGAAAACTTGAAGCTATACTTGGCGACGTCTGAGGAGGATGTAGCCAATTTCTTGAAGAGGTTTGATCATGTTGTCCAGGCCCAAAAAATAACTTTTGATGCCCTTGATAAAGCAAACATGGAGATGTGCAATCTAAAGGTAGAAGCGGAGGGGCTTACCCCTGAACTAGAAAAGGAAAAAGAGGCTTCGGCGAGGGCAGATGAGAGGTACTCTTCTTTGGAGCGAAGTGTCGAAGCCAAAGTTACCGAGGGTGTCTAGAACTTCAAGGATTCGTTTGAGAAAACTTCGGAGCATGAAGTAATGCAGAAGGATTTTGGCAATGTTAGAGCTTGGATGGCCTTGAAGGATGTAAAGGAAAAATCTCCTTACTTGGATTTGTCAAGTATAGAAGTCTTCTATCCGGGGCTCCAAAATACTGAAAATGTTGTTTCTTCTGCCAACATTGTAGATAGTACTCTAGCCTAGGATGCCTCTACTCAAGATACTCCGTTCAAGATGATCATGCTTCTTAGTTTTCTCAGTTTTTTGCAGTTCACAATGAATGTTTTGATTTTGTAATGACTCATTTATTTTTTGAATGACACAAGTGAATTTTTTCTTTTTTGTGTACATGCCTATGGTTAAGCATTATTTTACGTATTGTGTTTTTTTAGCTCATTTTGATTAAGCAGTTTTCAATATGAACGCTTGTATATGATAATAATTTTGTGCCAAATAGGCAATAAAATGCATCTTCAATAAGGTAATGCTTCGAAATAGGCAATCAAATGCTTCTTCAATAAGGTAATGCTTCGAGCACTCCTATATGATAGTCCCTCGGATCTATACTATAATATTTATGTCCATTGGTTAGATCTAGATGACTGGGAGTTGAGCTTAAAAAAGCGTGATATGGGGTGTTATACTTCAAGCGGTGATGGTTTGATTGAACAAATTTTAAGTTTTATTTTTGGATATGATTAATGCATTTCTAAGGTACAACATTTAGCAAACAACAGTCCTTTCGAATCATATTTTCTATGATGTTCGTGCACTGTCATTTGTAATAACATAACGAATTCTACTTTGAACAATTTTTTGATGCATAATACATATGGGGACAATGTTCATTGTATTACTTTAGAATATAAGGGTTGCTTTCAACATACTGATAAAACTTCATTTTTATTGATAATAATGATGGAGGTGCTCAGTATTCCAAGTATTAGGTAGGGCTCTTCCAAAGAGGTCCTCTATTCCGTAAGTCCCTGGAACCACCTCGGAAGTAACCTTGTAAGTTGTATGATCTTTACTAGTTAGGTTCTAAAGTCCATACTCCAGGTTTTTAAGTCGAGAGAAGTATTTTCTTTAAAACAAGGTCTCCAATTCTAAAGAACGTTCTTTTCATTTTTTTGTTGAAGTAACAGGCCATCTTTTCTTAATATTGAGCAAGTGCAATTTGAAAGTTGCTTCTTTCTGAGGAGAAAGTGAAGTGTTGCCCTCTAAGCTTCCTCATTTGCTACTTCATCGAAGCAAATTTTCATAAGTGATGTCACCCCGATCTCAATCGGACATACTGCTTCAGATCCATAAGCCATTGAGGATGGAGTTTCTCCTGTGGCAGCGTATGATGTAGTCTGGATTGCCCACAAGAATTGGGGAAGTTTTTCTACCCTGGCGCCTTTCATAGAATCTAGCTATCTTTTTAGTGTGTTCTTTATAGTCTTATTGGCTGCTTTGACCTATCCGTTTGCTTGCTGATAGTGTGGAGAGGAGAATAGTTTGCAAATGCCTAGATCATCACACAACTCTTCAATTTTTTGTTCCTGAATTGTTACGCATTGTCCATTACCAAAGAATGGGGAATGCTAATGATGAGTACCTTGACCCCACGAGTAAGGACCCGTTGCATGTACCAGTGGGACCAATAAAGAGGCTGAGGGCTAAGAAGATCAAGCAAGCAATGCAGGGGTTTATGCAAGCTTGGGTGGATGAATATTCAAGTGCAAGGTCGAAGACTCCATTTTCAATGCATGACAAGATGGGAGATGCGCCAAAACCGTTACAATGCATTTGGGTCAAAGAACAAGAAAAAAAGAAGTCAGAGGGCCTTTTACGGCCGTAAGATCTGGAGTTACGGCCGTAACTTTGTTAACGCACGGCCTTAAATATCATTTCAAGGCCGTAATTGAGTAGTGTAATTTTTAGTCAGTAGGTGACTTACGGCCGTAAGAATACATGTCACGGCCGTAAGAGTTAAATCAGTTTTTGGACCCGAGGGTCAATTACGGTCGTAAGAACGAATGTTACGGCCGTAAAAATGTGCCGAGTTTTATTTTAAGTATTTTGCGGCTAGGGTTATTTTGGACGCGTTTTTGGACTATATTAGGTTTTCTTTGTTATTGTAAACAACACAACTTTTATGATTAATGAGATTGCTTGAATTAGGTGAGTTAATCCCTATTCTTCTTCGTTCTTGATTGAACCCCTTGAACTTATCAAAGGATTTGACAACCTTTGTGGCGTTCACCCCTTTATGGTTCTTCATTCCGCATCTTAACGGGTCTTGGATTTGATACATCCTTGGTTCTTGAGTCGTGAGTGTCGGGTCATATTGTTATCATCTAATAATCTGGATTTGGAACTTTCCAAGTGTTTATACAATTTTCGTGAGATCCCGTGATTCCCAACAAGAATCACATCATTTGGTATCAGAGCTTGGCTCTAAATCCAGGTTTTGATATAATTCTTGTTTTGCTTCATTTTTCTTCATTAGATTTCATTGTTCTTGAGCCATCATTGAATCGATATTAGATTCTTGGGTTTCTTGAAATTCTTCCACAGACCACAACCAGCTATCGTCCACAGTCAGTTCCACTCTCGTCTCGCCCCGACCTCTGTCGCATTTATTTCCCTGCATTTCACTTCAGTCTCCGGCCAACAGACTTCATCCACCCTGCTACCAACTCCTCCTTCACCTCCTACTCTCTCCAAGTCTCCTCCGTTGCCAAGTGCCGAATAACAAAATCACCGGAAGAACTATGTGTTTATGATGTTGAATCCCCAAGTGTTTTAAGAACTTTGGGTAAATACTATGAGAAATGTGATCCTACTCGGAGAGGGCAATGTGATGACAAACTTATTAATGTCACAAATAATAATTCTTTATTCAAATTGCAAGCCAGGTTTGTGATTTGTGTAGTTGTACTACCACGTGTCCTTAGTTTGATATTCTCTTGAAGTTTATCCACTTGTAAATTTGTAATGTAACTTCAGGTATGTAGTGGAAAGGATGGATGTTGATCAATTGTATGAAGAGGCTTTTGCTATTTTTATGAAGATCAATTTGAATGTTGAGGCCAACAATGTGATACTGGATAATATTTAAGATATTAACCGGGTAGTTGAGTTTACATTCCGTGTTGAAGAAGATGCAGTTTGGAGTCAGGTAGCTAAAGCTCAACTCAGGGAAGGATTAGTGGGCGATGCCATTGAATCATTTATTCGTGCTGATGATGCCACCGAGTTCTTGGAAGTTATCCATGTAGCTGAGGACGCAAATGTTTACCACGACTTGGTAAAGTATCTTTTGATTTTTTAGGCAGAAAGCAAAGGAGCCAAAGTTGAACAATGAGCTCATTTATGCATATGCTAAGATTAATAGGCTGCGTGAGATTGAAGTATTGAGTTCTGTCTATTAAGAATGTAATCATGAGTTTACCTTGAATTTCATTTGGAAAATGTTTCTGCCATGGACAAGAATAATTTGTATTTTCTATTTCTTGTTGTAACTTTTGTGCAAATGTGAAATATATAATGTAGAACATGTATTGAGGACATTCTTGTGTTTTATTATGGGTCTTTTGAATTAACTTATTTGTATAATCAGTGAAATGTGCTCATTCTCACAATTACACAACTCTCTAATATGATCTAATATATATTAATTAGTTTGCATTTCAAGTTTTAATACTTTCTTTTAAGGAAAGAGATGGACTACTATTAGAATAACAAAATATTAGTTGAATATATGATTATTGAAATAAAAAATTGTTGTAATTAAATGAATCAACATATTTTTTACATAAAAAATATCACAAAATAATGATTCTCAAAATTTCAAAGTAAACGCATTTTTCAATTTTCTGTTTTGAAAAATAGTTTTCCAAAATTACAAAGAGAATAGGTTTCTAGTAATTTCAAAACAAACACCCAAAACAGGAAACTCAAAACAAAATCCAAAACTCAAAACTGAAATTCGAAACACAAAGAGAATGACCCCTTAGCTTTTAGAATCTGTGGCGGAGATTTCAATATCAAAACGAACGAATGGTTAGAATTTAACTCTTAGAACCAACACCTCGGCTGTGAGAATAAAATAATAATTTTAGGGTTAATGAATTGACTATACACACACAGATCTCTAACATTGAATATGTGGATGGATTAATTTTTGGTAGCATATCTTGGAAGTTGTTTATGAATTGTTGAAGTAGTGATTTCAAAACGTAAGACAAAATGAAAAGCTATTTAAGTTATTTTTGTTGGAATTATATATGCCCATAGAGTATAATTCAGGATATTTAAAATAAAATATTTATTGATTGTATTAATATGAAGTTGTGTTTGTCCATTGGTCGATTTGATATTACAGATTGAGTGTTTAAGTTGTTAAATACAGAAAGATTCAATTTGTAATTCGATTTAAAATTAGTGTTTACAATCATTAAATAAATATGGACAATTTATTTTGATAAGATCGTCTCGATTTTATTAAAGTCTATCTTTTGACTTTGGTAATAAAATTGAGAGTACGTTTCGAATGTATTGGACGGAACCAAGTGAAATTAATTTGTGACATTGACCATATAAATTTAATTTCACTCGACTATTGTACGTGGGACCTTAATCTTAATCGAATAATGGACTTCGATTACTAACTTGAAGTTCTTTGAGGTATCAATGGGTGACATCAAATTGCTGATCAATATCTCAGTAGTTTGGGAATTAAAGTGAACTAACGAGGAACATATATTCGTATTATGGAATTCGTCACCTTTTAGGTATGATCATAATCTCACTGGTTCTCCTAGTGAACAGTTGAATCTAAGCTCAGTAATTCGACAGTGATAGTTGAATTCGACAGTGACACCTTTTATGAATATTCAGAGAGGGGCATTTTGGTCATTTTTAGCTTCCTCCGAATATTCGAGTTGATCGACGGGGGTAACATGTAAGAACGATAAGTCAGAGGATGTAATTATTGTTTAATTGTTTCAGTCATTTCAATTTTACGAAGAGTGCAATCTCGTTCTTTTAGTGAAATAGAACGTGATTAATAAATTAATTTTGACTGATCAAGAGTTGATCAGGTAATAATTAAGTTATTGGAACTTAGTTTAATTAGGTCCGATCAGGTTCCCTCGGTGGCTTCACTATAATAGGTTTATACAGACTTATTACCTGCATTGGGCTGTGCAGAAATGAGCCTGGGTTATGGTACTAGGGTTGGTAGGGTTTTGGAATGTAAAGAGATTACAAATAGTCTCCTAAGACTATATTTCTTAACCTAGTTGACAAAGTGGCGAGACACACACTAAAGTCTGTAGTGTGTGTTTTCTCTTTACAAAGAAACCCTAATCCTAGTGTAACCTAGATCTTGAGAAAGGTGACCACACACCTGTATAGCTGACATTGAAGAATACCGAGGAAAGCTTGAGAGTTTGAAGTTTTGGTAGAATCAAGAAACAATGGAAAATAGATTATTGTAAAGCATGCTACAATGGTAATATCTCTTTCTTTCTTATGTGCACAAAATTCTTTATTCCAAGTAAAATACATAGAACAGAAAATCATATAACGGGATGATTTAATTACAAGAAATCAGTTATTGTGGATAGAGCAACCCGGGTTCCCAACAATTGGTATCAGAGCGTAGGTTTTTTATACTGTTTTATGTATTTATGATTAAATAATTTTTATGCATGTGTTAGTGGGGCGGTGTAGGGGTTTATGTGGTTTGATTTGTTATTGGTTGAATGATATTTTACTGAACTGATTTATGGCCTCAGATTATTTGTTGTAAATCATGTATTTGTTTTATCGAGTCTTGTAACAAAGGGGGTGGATTACGACTCCATGTTTCCCCTTTGATTTTGATTTATTGCAAAATTGAATTAGAAATTAGTTTTTCAATTATATATTTGTTGTAATCAAAAATCTGAAGACTGAATCACCACTGCTGAAACATGGAGGACTTCCAAGGAAATTTTGAAAAGGAGACTAAACTTTATCCTCCTCAACACATGAAGGGCTTAGTTTGCAATTTTTAGAAATCAGGCATGAACAACATGAAGGGACTCGACGGCACTCATGGGTGCTTCTGTTGTGATCAACGGTCGATGGTGGTGCTTCTGGCTGTAGCGATCCCGCCTTGATCGCAGCGGCAGCGGCACCCAATGGTGCCGCTTCACAAGGGCGTAAGCACCTGTGGGTGCTACCGCTGCGATGGGTGTTTCATCGTGGCGCCTCTGGCTTCGTGACCTCACTTAGATCGCGGTGACTGAGCCGCTACTTGTGCAGCATTACAGTCGACGGGCAGCACCACCGTGGTGCTGCCGCTGCAATAGGTTGTTCATACCACCTTGATGGAAACGACGATGGCGGAACACGGAGACTGGTTTTGTGGTGAAGCGATCGCTGGTGATTTTCGGCGATGAGACTTCCCGGAGACAGCAAAGGGAGAGGTTGGCGGCTAAAACTTGTTCTTGGTTAGTTCACAGCAAATGCAAGAGAATGCAGGAGATGACCTTTTTCATTTGGGCTTTGACTTCTTCTTGGGCTAGATGGACTGAATTAAAATTGTAGATTGGACCAGTTTGAATTTGGACCAGATTAATATTATTTGAAGAGTTCAAGTAATGGGCCGGACACTTGGAAGTGGAAATTGAAGAATTGGGCCGGATTGTGGCTCAATATAATCTTTAATTAATTTGTAATTCGTGTCTAGGTTTTGGCCATAAAACATGTTCTTGTTTATTTTATTATTGCATCTATTTATTGCTTTAATTGAATTGTGGATGAATGTCATTTGATAACATGTCATGTAGATCGCATAAACACCACTCTAGGTATTATACTGTCATGCATTGTTTTATATTTTATTTTATTTTCTAAATGTTAAATTAGAAAATATTTATATTTATTAATAATTAAATCGATTTTAAGAGTTAAAATTAATTGGTAATTGTTAAATTAAAATCCAACAGTTCAAAATATTAAGTGAGTGAGGGTGCTAAATATTTTGAACCCACGGCCTCCCCTATTAGTCCATTAGTAAAAATTTGTGTATGCCTCATGCTAATCTAATTTATCTCCCTATAGGAGGGCTCCACTGTTTTGGTTACTAGATTGGGCCCAATTATGTGATGATTTTTTAAGTGTGAATTAATTATGATTACCCTAAAGGTAACGTAATTGAAATATTATCAATATAAGGGTTATACACTTAAATCAAGGATATCGTGAGGACTTCCTATAGAATATCCAAACGATGTCAATGATTACCAAATTTTAACGATAATAAATTGATTATTGCATGAGATGCTAGATATATTTAATTTAGTGGGAGGGTCCCAGCCTAGCCATGAATCACATTTATTTCTCCTATAGAGAAATGTGTTTAAGATTTTGGGGTTTTACTTTTAGGTTGTAGTCATGTTATAGTAGTTTTGGGTCTACTAGTGCATAATTTTTCTTCATGCATCATATATGAAAGTATTCATCACACATGTAACTCGTGTTTAATACATTTATTTTATTTGAATGTCGTATTTCCACAACTAGTTATATGTTTAGACATCACCAACTAATTGACGAAAACTGCAACATGTCTCGTTATAATTCATTCCACTTATAACATTTGTTTGTGCTAGGAGATCCTTGTTCAGTAGTAATCATAAATCTTCCAATGAAAATGGTGTTATTTTGATGATATGGATTATTGTGTAGTTTTGATTCTTATATCAAGTACTTTGCAATAACAACATCAAAATAGGATACCATATTTATTTTCTCGATGGAAGGGTATTTATGATAATTTGAACATTTTAATTATGCAGTTATAAAAAATATGCTATCAAGCTATAATATATCTCTACTTATGAACCGATCGCATTTTTGCAAGAGACTATTTGGTAAAACACGATTGGTCACTTTAATGTGGTGGAGGTTCCACTTGAAAACATTGATTCATGTGACATAATGCTTGAAAAATCTTTTAAGATGATCTCTCGCAGTTCAGTGTGGATTAAATTCATCATGAGAGTGTCCCTAAAAGGTTCAACGTAAGCTATTCATAGAGTAGAGATTATTTTAAAACAACAGATAGTATGGTAGGCCTTCTAACTTTTTGCTTTTGAGCAAAGATAGGATTAATGAGCAGTAGCCTTTCCTGGTAACTCTATAATGGAGTAAGACTCTATTCATTATGTTATGGTTAGTAATTGAGTCTATCTTGATTATAGATTCTAGAGTAACTAATCAATGTTGCAAGTTGTTGCAACATGGTCCTAGGTGACCAAATGGCTCAATGAGAGATAGAGTATACTATAAGGATAAGCATGGGTACGGTATTATGGAAAGAGCCGTTGGAATTTTGTGTTTGCGAAACAATTTTGATTTTGATTTTGTCTTTTTATTATTTGAGCGAAATTACTTAGCACTTAATCTCTAGTTATTAGTTGGAATTAAGTTAAATAATGCTCTTATTATTACGAGACAAATGGTTAACAATCTCAAAGCCTTGTAAATGGTTCTAAGTATAATATTATTACAAGTGATAAGGGATAGATGATTCCTTGTATTAATGAACTCTTTGATAAGATCTTAAGATAATCATATTTATCTAAATAAGATTCAAAGACTAGTAAAGATAGCCTCTAAGTATTTTGGAGGTGGAATTTATGTGGGCTTTTGAATTTTATTTAGAGGATAAAATGATTAAGATCTTAGGCCTGGTCACACTTATCCAAAACTCGATTCTAATACTGGTAAGGGATGGACCTCAAAAGGAATCTGAGGTGGAATCTATACTATTTTCCGAATTTTGTTTAGAGGATTAGATAACCAAGAGTCCTTATACATTAAATGGACTTAAGAGTTTGGGGATTAATACACTTCGATATGTGTGGATTCTTTTATGCTCAAGATACGAGAGAATACGAGTAATTCATCAATTTTATTGATGATCACTCCAGATCTCGATTCTATACTTAATATCTCATTGATCTGAAATGTTGAAGAAATTCTAGAATTTTGGATAGAAGTTGAGAAGTAATTAAGAGAATCGAAATACTTCGATTTGATCGAGGTTTGTATATCTCTCATATGAGTTTAGGAACCATTTATCAAAAAAAGGAGAACAAGGTAATACTTAGTCAATGATGAGTTATCCTCATTACTAGTTTCATTTGGGAATGTACACTAGAGATAGTCAGTTTCCTTCGTAGCCTAGTACCATTGATTCTTTTCTTGAAATACCCCTAGAGTTTTAGCATGGGTGCAAGCCCAGTCTATACCACATTCTGACTTGGGGACTTTTCACACACAAGCTGAAAGGAAGGATTAACAAGATGGAGGCAATAATGAAGGTTTGATTATTTATAAAGAATACAACGAAACTAGAAATTATTTCTTCTATAGTCCTCTAGTCAAGAAAGTATTTGTCGAGTACAAATGTAGCTTTCTTAGAGGATAAAACATATAGAAGAATACAAATCCACAAGTAAAATTCTATAGGATGAGATGTTAGAAAGTGGTTCAAACGATTTGATTCCAGATTTCCGCATAGAATTAATCTTGATGATTTGGAACTTCCTACAAAATCGATGGTTGCTGATCCTAGTGGGAGAAATGGGCAAGTGGTTCAACTACTATTCTTGCCTGGTGATCCCAATGGGCAGGGGAAAACCAAAGGTTGTAGTCGAAGTTGTTCTCACTGTTCCGTCTCGTCTTTATATTCATAAAGAGGTAGTGGAGAGGTTGATCCCAATTAGGGATATACCAAGTAGTGGGAGGAGGGGAAGTAACGTTGTTTGGATATAATCGAAATACACTTCCAGTGACTAATTGGAGTGGGAAGGTTGTAAGACCACCTTCTTGACACTTATTCTATAGAGAGTCTTTTAGACAGTCTTTACTGAAATAAGAGGACTCCTCCTTGTTAACCCAAGAGTAAACTAACCAAGAGGGGGGTGAATTGGTTTATAAAACTTTTTCGATAATAATCTCAAACTTAAAAACCAATGGGTACAAATATGAGCACTTAGTGTTACAAGTAACTAAACTATCAATGTAGTGTGCTATATATGTGTAAACTTAATAGATAAGGCGAGTATAGCACTTAGATAAAGTGTTGCACAATATAAATTGATAGAATAGAGTAAGTGCGATGTAAGTAAGTAAAAGGGATGAGAGAGTGCAAACGCGATTTATGGAGGTTCAATCAACCAACGTGATCTACGTCCCCCGTTACCAAGCTCTCCGTCACGAGCAAGGCCAAATCCACTATATTGATAACTTACAACAAGGAGTATCGAATCCTTAGGTGACTTTACAACAAGGAGCACCTATCCTTTACAACCGAGTTTTCACAAGGATCTCGAAACCAACAATCGAGTTTTCACAAGGCTCTCGAAACCACAAGCTATAATGAATTGAATTTACAATTGAAATAACTCTCTTGACAAATGATATACTCAAATTAAGTACTAAGAGAGTTAGGCTAACACTTCAATAGATAGCAACTATTTAAAGCTCGAGTGTTAGAGAAAAACTTTGATGCAAATGATAATGAAAAGTTCAATGCAATCAAACAAAGTTTTTCAAATAATCTCTTGTTAAAAAATATTGAATCGAATTAAGTACCAAGAGATGCCACACTTGAATAATTAACAATAAGTTAAGCTCAAAGTGTTTAGGCAATGGAACTTTGATGAATCAAATGATGATGAAAAATGTAGCACAAATAATCAAAGTTCCTTAATTGGAATTTCTCTCTTTTAAAAGATTAAAACAAGTTTAGAACAAAGAGAGACTTACACTTCAATTCCAATATAGTGTGAAGATGTTTTGAAGAAGTTTAAACATAATAAAACCAATAATCTTCACAACACTTTCTTCCAAAAACTTTGATGAATTTGATAAAACAAAGTTTAGATCAATCAAAGTTTTATGAAAAAATAATAGATGAATATATACCAAGTAAGAACACTAAATTTTCACAAGAAAGTTTGTATAAAATGTTTTCTAAGTTGTTGTTGATGAATGCAAGAGAGAAGGCTATTTATAGATCAATTTTCGCACATTCTGTCTTTTGCGGTCGACCTGTTCAGCCATGCGGTCGACCTCAATATAGCCGTTGCAAGAAAATAGCCGTTGAGTTCAAAAACGGCAGTGCGGTCGACCGGTTCATCCATGCGGTCGACCGGTTCATATTGCGGTCGACCGGTCTGACATATTTTTGAGATTTGATTTTGCAAGGCTTTTTGATCAAGATTGATTTTGAAAATGATATTTTAATGTTTTGAAAATGTTTCTTGATGCATAAAAATCATTTTCGAGCTTGTTGAATTTCATCGCTAAAGATTGAGAGTGTTATACCTTTACATATGTTAAATCAACTCTAATCTTGTATGCTTGAATTCTTGATCTTCATCTCTTAATTCATTTTTGATCTTTGAATATCTTCAATTTTTTCATGATCTTCTTTGCGTCTCATGTGCTTGATCACATAGTTTTGATTTATATCTTTGAGAGACGATTTGAACATTGAGTGCTTTGAATATTTATCATTACATGAAACACTTGAAGCACACTTGTTAATAACACAATAAATTCTTGTTTGTTATGATCAAAATAATAAGGTCAAATTGACCATAGGTCAACACTCCTCATTTAGGGAAGTGGTAAAATTTATGGATTTGAAATCATGGAAAGTGAATGTGAACATGGAATTTGATTCCTTGTACTAACCAATGTTTGGATATTTGTAGACGCACTTAATGGGGTCAAACCTATAGGGTGTGATGATTTTTAAGATGATAAGAGAGTGGTAGATGAGATGGTTGATGTCTTTAGTACAAGGCTTATGGCTGTGGGTTTTTGGCCTATTGCCATGCAAAAGTTTACCTGGATCTTTTATCCATTGTCGTTCATTGTGAAAATGAGGTACGATAGATGGATGTCAAGAAGTTGTTTTTTAAATGCATCTTAAGAAATCATTTACAAAGTGTAACCTAAGGGGTTCATACTAAAGGCCATGAAAGTAAAGTTCACGACTTACAAGTGTCCAACTTTGGATTTGAATAATTGTTCAAGACATGAAATATAGAATTTTATCGAATCATTATGATACATGGTCATGATTAAAATCTTGATATTTTTTAAGTATACTAGTGTATACAGAAAAACGAGACATTTTTCGTAATTATTAATGTGAATGACACTTTACTTATATGTAAGAGTATTTTCATTAAATGGTAGTTGGTACCAACAATTAGACATGTAGGACTTGTAGATGACTGTCCATGTTCTAGATATCCGTATTTTTCAAAGTGGGAGAAAAAGAGAACAGTGCAGTCTTAAGTTTCATGTAATGATAAGATACTATCTAAATTTGCAATATTAAAGTCTTGAAAGGAATAATGTTCTTTGTTGACTTTATCTATCTTATGAGTATTCTCCTAAAACTCATGATAAGATAGAGAAGGTTCCTTATGCTCCAGCCATAGGACACCTTACTTTGCACTAGATAGGTCATATCTTATGCTGGGAATATTGTTGGTAATTATTAGTTTGATCTAAGATCAGATCACTGAATAGAGGTAAAACATATACTCAAGCGTTTTTTCAAAACGAGTAAATATTTGTTTATCTATTCAAGTTGTGATCTTGATAAGTGTATTTTATACACTTATTTGTATGTCTAAATTAGGTGTAATTATTTTCGTTTAGGAATATTTGATTTTTAATTTGTGTTTATCGTTTACTTTTCAGAAAATATCCCAAAAGATGAAGAATGATGAAATCAATGGGAAAAACGCATAATTGGATTGCTAATTGGAGCTAAATTGGACAAGTGAGGAGTTTGTAACGTCAACCGGGAAGGTTCATGGTGCTCAAGTGAACAAATCAGAGGTTGAAGGACCTAATTGAATGAATTAAGAGCTTAAATGGGCAAATCGAGAAGAAGATAAAGTTTGGGGACTAAATTGCAACAATTGAAAGTTGAGGACTGAAGGTGCAATTAAAAGTCAGGGACTAACTTGTAATGCCGAGAAAAGAGCGAAATCGCGATCGCTGGTTACATACCAAGCGATCGCGAGATGGTGCAAATTCTTAACCCGAGAGTTTTTAATGTCTACCACGCGATCGCTAGGGTTTCTACCACGCGATCGCGCGGTTATCCGACTGGGCCGCATATCAGATTTTTCTCGCGATTTTTAACAGGCTTTGGGCTTTTTGACCTAGGGTTTCTCCAAAACCTATAAATACAACACATGAGGCACGAAAATCAGACCTTTGCCTCTCCATAGAACGAGCCACAACAGAGATTTTAATTGAAATTCTTGGAGATTCAAGTATCGCAGATGGACGTAAATTGAAGATACTTAAAGAATTGATAATTAGTGCAATCCATTCTTCTTTGTTATTTTCAATGAACGTTATATTTTATTGTTTTTGTTCTACAATCATGATGTGTAACTAAATTTTATGTTGGGATGAACGATGTAGTCTAGTCATATTATTTTAATTCCAAATTCCGTTGTTTTAATGTTTTGTTGCATGTATTGATTTATTATTGTTCTTAATGCTTGAATTGGTTGATCACCAGTTCATGATATATTGAATTATTTTCATAATCCGAGAGGTGAGTTAATAATTTAGAACATGGTAATAAATCCGATAATTGAACGAGAGATAGAAATATACTCTTGTTATTATTGCGGTCGTGTGTGAATTCTTGTATTTATTGCATCTAGATAAGGAATATTCAGAACCGCTGTAGAGATACATGGTTGACTTATGTAGGTAGAATTGATTTAAACTCGAGAGATGAATTTCAATATAAATTAGTGAATTCGACCGAGTATATAATTAGAAAATAAAACATGGAATTTGAGTTAATTTAATTGGTTAGGTGAAATCGTAAATCCCAACTATTTTACAATCGTTTTTAAAAACAAAACAAATTTAGCAATTTAATTCTTTAATTGATTTTTTTTTGTTTTAGATTTCAAACATCAAATTATTTTGTTCATTCAAATAAGGTTTAGAATAAAAATATTTCGATAATTAATTGCAGTCCTCGTGGGACGATAATCCGGACTCGTAGGTCCACTTAATTACTTCTCACGACCCGTGCACTTGCGGGGGTATCTCGCATCGCGAGATATTAGTGAATAAGTTTTTGGCGCCGTTGCCGGGGACTGTTAATTAATATCGATACCCATTAGTTCTTATTTTATTTTGAACTTTATTTTGCTTATTTTTATTTTTATATTAATTTTCAGTTTTTGCTTTTAATTTTTGTTTTCTTTAATTTATGTTAAGAAGGACTAAGTCATTTGATTTGCTTCCTTTTGATACATAAATTGAACGCACCTTTCGACAGAGGCGTAGGCAACAGTTGGAAGCGAATCAACAAACAGACTTAGCGATGGCAGATGACATAATTCAGGATAATCAGGGAAATCAACAAAATATGCCAGCAGCTGTGAATGGACAACAACAAAATCATGGAAGGCGTGTTTTACGAGACTACATGGTTCCTCCTGTAGGGAACATTGGAACCTGCATTGTACCTCCTGCAATCCGAGTTAATAATTTTGAGATCAAGACTTCCTTGATATCCTTGATCCAAAATTCATGTGTTTTTCATGGACTGCCATCTGAGGATCCTCATGCCCATCTTCGAACATTTTTGGAACTATGTGATATGCAATGCATGAATGGAGTTTCAGATGACGCCGTGAAATTAAAGCTCTTCTCATTCTCTTTGGCAGACAAGGCAAAAGCCTGGTTTTACTCTTTGCCCCTACACACAATCACCACATTTGAAGTTATGAGCCAGAAATTTGTAAATAAATTTTTCCCACCTGGCCGCATGTCAAAGCTAAGGCGTGAAATTTTATCATTCAGTCAACAGCCTGGGGAATCAATTTTTGAGGCTTGGGAAAGGTTCAACGAGCTCATCAGACAGTGTCCTACCCATGGAATCGTAGATTGGATTTTAGTTCAGACATTCTATAATGGGTTGACAAATGAAAATAAGAAGCACGCAGACTCAGCAGCTGGGGGTTCAGTAATGGATATGACTTATGAAGAAGCTTCTGAGATTTTCGAGAAGATGGCTTCAAATAGCTACCAATGGTATTCAGAGAGGTCTGCACCTAAGTCCGGGGGAGTAATGGCCGTTAATGAGATTACATCATTAAATGCTAAATTGGATGCGTTGACGAAGAAAATCGACAGTATGGGTGTGCAGACGGTCAACTCAGTTCAAACAGTGTTATGTGATTTTTGTTTTAAAAATCACACTGTAAATTTCTGCCCATTTCAACAAAATCAATCAAACCCAGAATAGGTTAACTTCATTGGGAACAGACAGCAATGTGGTCCATATTCACAAACCTACAACCCAGAATGGAAGAACCACCCCAACTTCTCCTGGTCTAATAATCAAAATGTTCAGCGTCAGCCTGGTTTTCAACAATAGCAGCAACAACAATCTCATAAAACCATGGCAGAAAACATGGAGATGTTAATCCAGCTAGTTAAGAGTCAGAGTGGTGAAATTATGAATCAAGCAACTGAGATTAAGAATTTGAAGAGACAAGTGGGAGAGTTGGCAGCTAGCAGTTCCACAAGGAAGCCAGGACAGTTACCGAGAAATACTGAAACAAACCCTTGTGAGCATGTTAATGCAATAACAACAAGGAGCGGGGTTCAGCTATCTGAAGTGACTGTAGAGGAATATGAGAAGCAGAAGAACCAAAGGAAAGATGTGGTGGAAGAACAGGAAAGTGAGAAAGAACAGAGATCGACTCCTGAAATTCAAGAAAAAGCCAAAGAAGACGTTCGAGTTAGACCTCCAGTCAAGGCATATGTACCTCCAGTTCCATATCCACAAAGACTGATAAAGCATCAGTTGGAGCAGCAGTTTGGAAATTTTTTGGAAATATTCAAGAAACTGCACATAAATATCCCATTTGCAGAAGCGTTAGCTCAAATGCCACTCTACCTGAAATTCATAAAAGAAATGTTATCAAATAAAAGAAAGCTGGTAGATCATGAAACAGTAGCTCTTAGTGAGGAATGCAGTGCCATTATCCAAAACAAGTTACCACAGAAACGAACAGATCCAGGGAGTTTCTCTATCCCTTGCACTATTGGTAATTTCACTTTTGATAATGTATTGTGTGACTTAGGGGCTAGTGTTAATCTAATGCCTTTGTCTATATACAGGAAACTTGGTTTGGGGGAGCCTAAACCAACCAATATCACACTAAGGCTTGCTAACAGGTCTATACAGTATCCATATGGGATAGTGGAGAACGTGATTGTGAAAGTGGACAAGTTCTTCTTTCCAGTTGACTTTGTGATCCTTGATATGGAGGAGGACTCTCAGATGCCCCTGATATTTGGAAGACCATTTCTTGCTACAGGGCGATCTCTCATAGACATCGAAAAAGGGGAAATCATCTTTAGGGTCGAGAAGGAACAAGTCACTTTCAGTATCAAGCCAAGGCAAGACCTTGAAGTTCTAAAAGAAAGTTGCTTCAAGGTGGAGGGAGTGATCCAGGAACCCGAAGAAAATGTGGAGCAAGGGATAAAACTTGAGAATGCTTCGATTTTACAAAGAGGGATTTTAGAAGCGAAGCAGGAGAGGAGTAACTTGAAGGAGAGAAAACCAAATTTTAGTCAACAAAATGTGGAAAATGAAGTATTAGACTTCAAGAGAGTGAGGAAAAGGATTGAGAAGTGCAAGGCAGGTAATTGCAAGTTGTGCAGGGGCTTAAGAGGATCATTCAAGCCTCCATGATAAAGAAGTGCAAAAAGTCGAGCTTTAGACTTAAAACGGAGCGCTTGTTGGGAGGAAACCCAACCTTTCTTCCCTTTTATTTATTATGCTTTCATAATTTATTTATTTATTTGCTGAATTTTAGATAAATGCATGATAGGTATCCTGTTTGAGGGTTTTACATGTTTACATGTTAAAACTCTATTGCTTGTTGCACTATCTTTGCATATTTAGGTTTGTTTTTAATTTTGCATATTTTTGTTAAACTAAGCTTTTAATTGTCATCCCACACATTAAACACACTAGTTTAGATCATGAAGTTAAGGTTTGGAAAATCATTGCATCGATCACGAAGTGATTAGGGGGATAAAAACGATTTAAAAAACCCAAAAATGGGAAAATTTTTCATTACTGTCGTAAACTACGCGATCGCGTGCCACTAGGCTATGGCGATCACGAGTTTGCATTTAAAAATGAACAGATTCTTAAACCTTGAACCCTGCGATCGCTAGCATTCCAGCCAGGCGATCGCGTGGCTGTACTGGGACCAAAATCGGCAGTTTAAGTGTTGTGCCTCACGTTTTCAATTTCAAACATTATAAACTTTTTTCTTTCTCTCCCCTAATCACCTCATATTTGATCTTCCATTTTGTGTGCATGTCATCAAAACCTAGTTGCACCAAATTCATTGCTATTTTCACATCCAAATCAATGACAGGTATGAAATTCTTCACTTAAATCCATGTTTACTCAAATTTTTGAAATTTTCTTTGAGTTCTTGAATAATTGGAATTGTGAATTGTGAAGAAGGGGCTTAAGTTGGTTGTTGGAGTTTGTGATTTTTGGTTTAGTAGACAAAATTTTTGGTTCATTCATTCCTCCAAACCTATGCATACTCTTTGATTCTTGCAATGCCCATTAAGTGTTTGATGAAATGCCACAAAGACGTTCTTGTGCTAATTTTATAAATCCTTCCGAGAATTTATCTTCATGATATGTTTATCATTGATTATGTGTGCTTAGTTCATGAATTAGTTCACTACATTACATGAAAATCAACATTGCACCATGGCAGCCCCATTGCAAGGCAACTGCAGGCCAGAGCACCTGAAAATCCATTCACGTCACCTACTTCTATACATTGTTTCATGGCTCTATTGATCTTCAAATGAGCTGAATTTTTATTATATTGTCGATCATGCTGTGAACTTTAACGTATCAAAAGATGGCTCGGGAAAATTTATATTTTTCTAGGCGATGTCAAGGCTTGAATGTATGTGGTCGACCAATGTTGAAAATTCAAAATTTTGCCTTAACTTTAGTTTGGGGGTGTGGTACTGAACTTCCATTTCTTCTTATTGGCGTTTATGTATTCTAATGTTAATTATTTCTTATTTGCAGGGAAAACACCAGTCAAAACACGCCAACCCAATTTGAACAATACAAACAAAGGGTCGATTCATCCAATGCAGTGCTACAGGAAGCTTCAAAGAAATACATCCTCTACACTTGGGAAGTTCTCGTTCTCTTTTCTTTGTCTCGTTTTGCATTGTTGAATATTTTTGACAAACATTGAGGACAATGTTCATTTCAAGTTTGGGGGTGAAGATTCATTACATTCCTCATTCATTTTATATTCATTCGATTTTATTGGGATTAAAAAAAAACATTGAAAAAGTGTTAACATGTTTATTGCCTAGGATATAGTATGAATCAATTTGTGCTTAGGTTGAAAATTGGACAACATGAAAGCATGAACTTATTTTTGAACTAGTTATGTTTTGCTAGATTCATATTTATTTCGCACATAGCCAGCGTTGGATAATTGCTTGTGTACGGGATTTTGTTTAATACATGTGGGGCAAATTTATGCAATTTGAACTTAGGAATGACTCAAAAATCCCTGAACTTAGATCGTTAGACATCCCACCCCTAAATTAGAACCAATCATGCTAAAAGGAAAGTTTGGGGGTAAAATGGTTGGAATTTGTGTGTATTGACTGGTTGGAGGTCTGTGGTTCTTGGTTTTTCACTTTAGTCATTACAGTTTGGTCAACTGGTATAAACCATTTCCAGCATAAAAACAGAAAAATGCTGAATGTCTTATCTGCTCTTCAAATGCCTTTTTGACTCGAGTAAGTAAGTCCGAGGGGTTTTTCAAACCTGGTGCCCTAAAGCCAACTGGCTTGGGAGTC
Organism: Ligustrum vulgare; assembly: GCA_963555705.1. Taxonomy (NCBI): domain Eukaryota; kingdom Viridiplantae; phylum Streptophyta; class Magnoliopsida; order Lamiales; family Oleaceae; genus Ligustrum; species Ligustrum vulgare. The sequence goes on from OY743188.1 coordinate 19,688,414, forward strand.
ATCGACCTAAAGCTCGCTACAGGGGTCAATTAGAAAGCAAGTACGGAGAGCGAACTTACACATAAGACATTATAACATCTTTAACTTTTCTGTTTAAGCCTTTATGACTCGGGCAAGTACGTCTGAGGGGTTCTTTGAACCTGGTACCCTAAAGCCGTCTGGTTTGGGAGTTTCCGATCTGAAAGCTCGCTACAAGGGTCATATAGAAAGCCCGTATGAAAAGTTCTGCACAAAGATGGTAAAAGACAAGGACAATTAAAAGAAAAAGTCGTCCATAAAAAAAATTAAAAAAAATTATTATATATATTATTGCATGGTATAAGCTTTGTTGATTGAGCTGTGGTGGTTGAGATTGTATAATTGGGGGCTGCTTTCTTTTGATTTGTTGTGCACACTTATTTCTAATTCTGACTACCTTGTGTGGAAAAAGCAAAAAATATTTTTAGAACCCACATAGATAGAAACCCTGGATATGTGAGAGAAAAGCAGAAAGTGGTGATCATCCATGAGCGCTGAAAGGAATTTCATTAGAATCCATAGACTGACCACATGAGATTCGGGCTGGATTATGCATAATGGGCCACACGGTGTTGAGTATATCTTTTGCATAAGTATGCTTTTGACACTGGCTATTCACACACACTTGAGACTCCGGCAGGATATAACTAGAAATTATTTTGCATTATTGTTCATGACGCTTGCTTAAAGCTTAAATTGGTTTGGACTATGGAGGCGTATGGTAAACATGTTGACACAACAAAAATAATTTCTCTTTTATTTCTTTGATTTTTGTAGTTTATTTTCCATTGTTCGAGGACGAACAATAATTCTAGTTTGGGGGTATTTGATAAGTGTATTTTATACATTTATTTGTATGTCTAAATTAGGTGTAATTATTTTCGTTTAGGAATATTTGATTTTTAATTTGTGTTTATCGTTTACTTTTCAGAAAATATCCCAAAAGATGAAGAATGATGAAATCAATGGGAAAAACGCATAATTGGATTGCTAATTGGAGCTAAATTGGACAAGTGAGGAGTTTGTAACGTCAACCGGGAAGGTTCATGGTGCTGAAGTGAACAAATCAGAGGTTGGAGGACCTAATTGAATGAATTAAGAGCTTAAATGGGCAAATCGAGAATAAGATAAAGTTTGGGGACTAAATTGCAACAATTGAAAGTTGAGGACTGAAGGTGCAATTAAAAGTCAGGGACTAACTTGTACAGACGAGAAAAGAGCGAAGTCTCGATCGCTGGTTACATACCAAGCGATCGCGAGATGGTTCAAATTCTTAACCCGAGAGTTTTAACATCTTCCACGCAATCGCTAGGGTTTCTACCACGCGATCGCGCGGTTATCCGACTGAGCCGCAGATCAGATTTTTCTCGTAATTTTTAGCAGGCTTTGGGCTTTTTGACCTAGGGTTTCTCCAAAACCTATAAATACAACACATGAGGCACGAAAATCAGGCCTTTGCCTCTCCATAGAACGAGCCACAACAGAGATTTTAATTGAAATTCTTGGAGATTCAAGCATCGTAGAGGGGCGTAAATTGAAGATACTTGAAGAATTGATAATTTGTGCAATCTCTCCATTCTTCTTTGTTATTTTCAATGAACGTTATATTTTATTTTTTTTGTTCTACAATCATGATGTGTAACTAAATTCTATGTTGGGATGAACGATGTAGTCTAGTCATATTATTTTAATTCCAAATTTCGTTGTTTTAATGTTTTGTTGCATGTATTGATTTATTATTGTTCTTAATGCTTGAATTGGTTGATCACCAGTTCATGATATATTGAATTATTTCCATAATCCGAGAGGTGAGTTAATAATTTAGAACATGGTAATAAATCCGATAATTGAACGAGAGATAGAAATATACTCTTGTTATTATTGCGGTCGTGTGTGAATTCTTGTATTTATTGCATCTAGATAAGGAATATTCAGACCCGCTGTAGAGATATATGGTTGACTTATGTAGTTAGAATTGATTTAAACTCGAGAGAGAAATTTCAATATAAATTAGGGAATTCGACCGAGTACATAATTAGGAAATAAAACATGGAATTTGAGTTAATTTAATTGGTTAGGTGAAATCGTAAATCCCAACTATTTTACAATCGTTTTTAAAAACAAAACAAATTTAGCAATTTAATTCTTTAATTGATTTTTTTTGTTTTAGATTTCAAACATCAAATTATTTTGTTCATTCAAATAAGGTTTAGAACTAAAATATTTCGATAATTAATTGCAGTCCTCGTGGGACGATAATCTGGACTCTTAGGTCCACTTTATTACTTCTCACGACCCGTTCACTTGCGGGGGTATCTCGCATCGCGAGATATTAGTGAACAGATCTGATGGATTAAAACTAATTAAGATCTGATTTGACCAGAACTCTTGAGAGTCATCAAAATTGGAATATAACTAGGAGATAAGGTGGTTAATTGGTTGAGTTTAATACAATTTTGGATTGTTTGTTATACAACCGTGACTTACATCGAATGAAGTTATTATCTTGATTGGGAACATGATCATTAACTTAATGATGATGTTGATAAGATGGACGATTCGATGTCTCACGTATACTCTAAGGGCAAGTGGGAGATTGTTGAAATTATATATGACCATAGAGTATAATTCACTATATTTAAAATAAAATATTTATTGATTGTATTAATATGAAGTTGTGTTTGTCCATTGGTCGATTTGATATTAGAGATTGAGTGTTTAAGTTGTTAAACACAGAAAGATTCAATTTGTAATTCGATCTAAAAATAACGTTCACGATCAATAAATAAATATGGACAATTTATTTTGATAAGATCGTCTCGATTTTATTAAAGTCTATCTTTGACTTTGGTAATAAAATCGAGAGTACGTTTCTAACGTATTGGACGAAACCACGTGAAATTAATTTGTGATATTGACTATACAGATTTAATTTCACTCGACTATCGTACGTGGGACCTTAATCCTAATCGGATAATGGACTTCAATTATTAACTTGAAGTTCTTTGAGGTATCAATGGGTGAGATCAAATTGCTGATCAATATCTCAGTACTTTGGGAATTAAAGTGAACTAACGAGGAATATATATTCGTATTATGGAATCCGTTACCTTTTAGGTATGATCATAATCTCACTGGTTTTTCTAGTGGACAGTTGAATATGAGCTCAGTAATTAGATAGTGACTGTTGAATTCTATGGTGTGATGTGATCACATCGAACTGTCGATAGAAGATGAGAGTTGAGAGTTTATGAATATTAAGAGAAGGGCATTTTGGTCATTTTTAGCTTGCTCCGAATATTCAAGTTGATTGACGGGGGTAACATGTAAGAACGATAAGTCAGATGATATAATTATTGATTAATTGTTTCAGTAATTTCAATTTTACAAAAAGTGCAATCTCGTTCTTTTAGTGGAATAGAACGTGATTAATAAATTAATTTTGAGTGATCAAGAGTTGACCGGGTCATAAATAAGTTATTGGAGCGTGAGTTCACTGTCTGAAAAAAGCAAATGAAGTTCTAACCCTAAAGTGAGTACGAAATGAAGAGAGAGAGATGGTGATAAAATGATTCAGATCCATTGAAATAAAATGGAAGAAGTGCAAAAGAACAAAAAAACGTTTTTCAGGTTTTTTTTTTTTTTTTTAAAAAAAAAGAAAGAAATTGACCCGAAAAACCCGTCGACGGGTCGACCTAAACCCGGCCGGGTCGACTGGGTTTTGGCCGGGTTTTTTAAATACTGGTTTTATAGTTTTTGCAACCCGATTTTTTAACCGGGTCGCGGGTTTTCCGGTCGACTCGGCCGGGCCGGGCCGGGCCGGGTCTGAGAACATTGGTAATTCTGCTTCCAATGGTGTTTTGATCATGGAGTCTGTGAAAGATAGTATGTAGAATGAGGAATCAAGAAGAAAGTCCTGAGGTGTACATGCAGGGTCAAACCAGGCACATGCTCTTGTTGTAGAGGATAGAGGGAGAAATGGAAAAAGATGGCAGAAATGTCGTAGCAAGTCAAGAGGCCGGTCAAAATCAAAAGACAAAAAGTCAGCTTGTTATCACTGTGGTAATATGGGCCACATTAAAAGAAATTGTCTGATTTGGCTGAGAGAGCAAAGGGAAGGTAGCAACCAGAAGAAGGAAGATGAAGAGAACACTACAGCTATTGTTTCTACCAGTGATGAAGTACTTTCTTGTGTAGATGGTCATTGCCTACACGTGGGTGATCCTAGTATTGAGTGGATTGTTGATAGTGGTGATTCCTACCATGTTTGTTCGAATATGGACTTGTTTACAAATTACACAGCTGGTGATTTTGGTAGTTCAAAGATGGGAAATACTAGCCAATCTAAAATTGTTGGGATTGGTGATATTTACTTGCAAACAGAACTTGGCTACTCGTTGATAATGAATAATGTGAGGCATATTGTTGATATGCGCATCAATCTAATTTCAGTATGGCTCTCGACAGACAGGGTTATTATAGAAAATTCAATAATTTGAATTGGAAATTGTCAAATGGCACTTTGATTGTCGCTAAAGGAAAAGCTTGTTGCACACTCTACAAGACTTATGAAAAAGCTTGTATAAATGAGGTGAATGTAGTTGAAGATACTTCTCCTGATTTATGGCACAAGAGGCTTGGTCACATGAGTGAAAAAGGTTTGCAGGTTTTGGCTAAGAAGACATCTATTCCCTTAGCCAAAGGTATGTCGCTAAACCAATATGATAATTGTTTATATGGTAAACAATACAGAGTTTCTTTTAGTGGTTCATTTAAAAGAAAACATGATATTTTAGAACTTGTACATTCTGATGTGTGTTCTCTTAGTGATGTAGCTTCTTTGGGTGGAAATAAGTATTTTCTCACATTTGTTGATGATGCTTCTAGGAAGCTTTGGGTTTATATGTTGAAATCTAAATATCAGGTATTTAAGAGTTTTCAACAGTTTCATACCATGGTAGAACGAGAAACAGGGAAGCCCTTGAAATGTCTCAAAACAGATAATAGTGGGGAATACACTTCACATGAGTTCAGGGATTATTGCTCAAACTTTGGGATTCGACATGAGTTTACAGAAGCAGGTACTCCTCAACATAATGGTGTGGCAGAAAGAATTAACCGTACCATTCTTGACAGAGTTAGATGCATGTTGAAGACAGTCAAGCTACCCAAAAATGTTTTGTGGTGAAGCAGTTCAGACTGCTTGCTATTTGATCAATAGATCTCTATCTGTTCCTTTGGACTTTGATATTCCAGAAAGAGCTTGGACATACAAAGATGTTTTCTACTCTCATCTGAAGGTGCTTTGGTGCAAAGCTTTTGTACATGTACCTAAGGAGCAGAGATCGAAGCTTAATGACAGAGCTACTCCTTGTATATTTCTCATTTGTGGTGATGAACAGTATGGATACAAATTTTAGGATCCAGAGAAAAAGAAGATTGTGAGAAGCAGAGATGTGGTCTTTCATGAAGACCAAACTATTGAAGATTTGGATAAATTGGAGCTACCTAGAGTGACTGCAGTTGTTCCTGATTTCGCATCTACTAGCACTTCAGCATCACAGCCTATTGTTGAAGAGAATTTAGCTCCTATTGATGAGAATGTTGATGACACTGTTCATGATGATATACTAGCTGATGCGAATGCTAATGAGGGGGAGCAAATACCTGAGACAGAAGAAGATGAAGAAGCACATGTCAGAAGATCTACCAGAGATCACATACCATCTACTAGGTATCCTACTTCTGACTATATTTTGCTTGCTACTGATGGAGAGCCAGAAAATTTTTCTGAGGCACGGGCTGATAGGAATAAAGTTCAGTGGATGAAAGCAATGACAGAAGAAATGAATTCCTCGAGGAAGAACGATACTTATGACTTTGTGAATCTTCCTAAGGGCAGGAAAGCATTGAGAAATAAATGGGTGTATAAAATCAAACGAGATGGCAATGGTGATTGGATGAAGTACAAAGCTCGCTTGGTTGTTGAAGGCTTTGGGAAAAAATATGGTGTTGACTTTGATGAGATTTTCTCTCCTGTTGTGAAAATGACATCCATCAGAGTTGTTTTGACGTTAGCGGCCAGTCTAAACCTAGAAATGGAGCAACTTGATGTAAAGACTGCCTTCCTACATGGCGACTTGGAGGAAGAGATTTATATGCTTCAACTAGAGGGTTTTGAACAAAAGGGGAAAGAACACCTTGTATGCAAATTGAAGAAAAGTTTGTATGGGCTCAAGCAAGCACCAAAACAGTAATATAAAAAGTTTGATGCTTTTATGGTCAGTCAGGAATACACAAGGACGACTGTAGATTCTTGTATTTATATCAGATCTTTTCCAGGTAACAAATTTTTTTATTTTACTGCTGCTTTTATGTTGATGATATGCTTATAGTTGGCCAGGATGTGGGGTTGATCAAGAAATTGAAAGAAGCCTTATATAAGTTATTTGATATGAAAGATTTGGGATCGGCTAAACAGATATTGGACATGGAGATAATTCGAGACAAAAAATCTAAGAGGTTGTGATTATCGCAAGAAAAATATATTGAACGGGTTCTATTCAGAATCTAGGCACCGGGAGTACCGCCAGGATTTGAGGAACGGGTGTGCAGAAGTAGATTTTTTGAATTATTTGAGTGTCTGTTTATTAATGTATGAATCAAGACATGTGATCTCATGCTTGAATAAATATATAAGCATAAATAAATTTAAAGAGCATTCAAAATTAAACCTTCTTGATGTACGTTATTGGTTGCTGCTTCTTGCGTTTTCTTTTTGTTCCCGCGCCTCACTATGGTGAATCATTTGGCTGCGTTTCCCTATGGCCTCGTGCATGGTGGTAATCCCGGTGCCTGATTCTGAATAGATTCGTACGTATTTTGAACAAAGTAAGAAATTTGAAGGTGTTTAGCCTTGATACATTTTGTAGAGAAAATTCAAAAAGAAATTTGAAGTGAAAATTTTTCCTCCTCCTTTCTTCTGTCTTTGCTCCCTTTTTATAGGCTTGAGTTGTTGCCTGTTGATCCTGGCTTCCAGTTGTTTGCCTTCATTATTTGTGTACCAGCAGCTAATACTTTTTACTTTTTTGACTTTTGTACACCAATCTTCTTCTTTTTCTTCTTTTGTCACGTGAAGGTTTCCTTTTTTCTTTTTTCTTTCCTCTTTTTTCTTTGTTTTGTCTTCTTTTGTCCTCATTTTCTTCTTCTTGTCCTTTTGTGCAGGAATTGTCACGTCCTTTTGTTGAAAGTTTTAAATATTTTTGACATGCGTTTCATCGAGAAACTTCTGGTCAAAAAGTATTTTCCACTTTTTACTCTGATTGGATGTTGCTGACGCTGCCTGTTGTGCCGTTGTCTGCTGCTTTTTCTTGTTGGTTTTCATCAACTTTACATCATTGACAAAGGTGATTTTTTCCCAGACTTGATCTGAGAGCTTTGCAGAGGTCCCTTGTAGCTGCTTGGAGTATTTGGTAGATAATAGAAATTTTGTTCAAATTTACAAATTTTTCTAGTATCCATTACATTGATGAGAGTACTTGTTTTACTCGTAATTAAAATAAACTTTGAAGAATAGTTTACTTTAATTTTTGAGATTCCACCGAAATTTTTGAGTCCTATAATAACCCTTTGGTATGAAAGGGATCTCCAGTCCTGTAAAATTTCTTTGTTTACTTCTGTGAGTTGTCCAGCAATTGGAGTGTTGATCTCCACTTCTTGAACAGTCTTGATTTGTACATGATGATATCCTTTGACAAGAATATTTTCTTCATTCCATAATGGAATTGTACTGTTGATTTTGAAATTTTTATCTTTGATTACAAATTTAGCAAAATCTTTGACTGTTTTTACTAAATTTTCATCAAGTAATTTGATTTCTTCAAAATCATTTCTAGGAATGATTTCTTTAATTAGATCGCAATGGAATGCTATCTGTACCATGTTGGGCTCAGCTCCTACGAAGAAGATGAATTGTCCGATTTTTTTCTCAATTGTACCATACTACCCTCCTTCTGGTGAAGAGGTTCCTATTGTACGTGCTTCTTCTTCAAGTAAGAAAAAATCCTACAGTTTGATACCTGGAAAGGTTGTTTTCTTTTTTTTTTTTTGGGTTGGGATTTTTCCAAGTCTTTTGAACCTGGTTGGAATTTGTTCATATTTACTGGATTGGGCTGCTTCATTGTAGGACAAGAATTTTATCTTTTGATTTTCAGATGGTGGTGGTCTGAATTCCAAATTTGGTAATCTGGGTCTGGCCCTAATGTCTTGTTGACAATAGTTTGGTCTCAGATTTAGGCTTTGTTGGTCAAAAAGGTTTTTGTGCGGTATTGCGCTGTGTCCATTTTTTGTACAAAAGTCCAGATATGCCTGATGGGCTTCTGAAAAGGTTTTAAAACTTTTGTATTTGTAAGGTTTTCCTTTGACAATGAGTTCGACTTCTGCCCAACTCGTGTAGAATCCTCTATGAAGTCTATCAAAGATTGTGTAGAATTTTGTACCTACAATGGAAGTGTTTATCCCCACCAACGGAGTGGTTTCCAATTTTGTATTTGAAGTTTCAATTGGTTTTTGAATAACCGTATGTTCTTGCGAACACTAAGTTTCCGAAGAATCTCCTGTATGTAATTAGATTTGTGGTCCAAGTGTTGGGATTGGAATTCCCTTAAGCCCTTGCGAGCTCATTGCAGTGACATTTTCTGCAAGTACTGTAAATTTCTCTCCAGTAGTCTTGCTACTTTCGATAATGGGTGTTTCTCCCAAAGATGTACTTTTTGCTCCAGTAGTCTTGGTACTTTCGTTCGCCTCCCCTTGTTTTTGAAGTTTTGACAACTTATTTTTGAGGACTTCAATGCTTTGTTGCAGCATTGTAATTTCATTGTGTTTAACAGAAATTTCAATTTCTTTTGTTTCAATTTCTGTTTCAATGTCTTCCATTTGTTCCTTCATGTCAGTCATTTTTACCTGAAAAAGCAAATTCTCTTGTGAGTGAATCAGCTAAAGAATAATCTTTTCCTTTGATGATTTCGATATCAAAATTGTAGTAACTGAGCCACATTTACCATCTGATCAGTCTTCCTTGCTTGTAGTCTGGATGTACCTGATTTTTCAGAAATGATTTGCATGTAGTGGAATCAGTTCTAACAAGAAATTTGTTAGTAATGATGTAAATTCTAAATTTTGTAATGGCTATTTTCATTGCCAGAATTTCTTTTTCATTGATGTGGTAATTTTTTCTGTATTTGTGAATGTTCCTGAAGCATATCTACAAAGTTCTTCAATTTTTTCATTTTTATCAAAAGTTTTTAAGACTGCTCCCCAATGTTCTTGAGATGCATCAGTCTCAATTATCATTTTATCATCAATTTTTGGATGATACAATGATGGTAAATTTTTTATTTTAGATTTGATTTTTTGTACATAAAGGGTATCCTCTTTAGTCCAATTCCATCTAAAGTCTTTTTTGAGTTTCTTTTGAAGTGTTGCTCTCATTTTTGCTAAATCTTTAATGGAAGATTCTGCATAAGTGAGACATCCAAGAAATTTCATCAATTGTTTTTGATCTTATAATTCGTTCGGAAATTCATGAATATGGGTAAGAACATGTGGTTTTAATTGCTTGTAACCATATGTAATATCCATACCAAGGTATCCAATTTTTTCTTTAAAACATTTATGCTTCCCTTTTGGAAAGTATAATGCCTAAACTGCATGTTGTTTGAAGTACTGAAATTACATGTTTTTCATGATCTTCTTCATTGTATGAGAAGAGCAAAATATTATCAATGTATACACAACAAAAATTTTCGTGTATCTTGAAGATATTGTCCATATGTCTCTGGAAAATACCTGGTGCTTGTTTTAAGCCAAATGGTACAATTTTCCATTGATAGTGTCCTTGTGGGCAACTGAATGCTGTAAGGTGTCTTGCGTTTTGGTCAAGTATGACTTGCCAAAATCTAGATTTGGAATCAAAAGAAGAAAAGATTTTCTTTCCTTTGATAAGTTGAAGTAGGCTTTGCATATTTGGAATCAAATATCCATCTCCCTTAGTAATTTTATTGAGTTGAGAATAATCAACAACCATTCTAGCTTTTACTCTTCTTTTTTCTGCTTCTTTCCGAACCATGAATGCCAGTGAAGAGAATTGAGAAGTACTTGGTTCAATTACTTGTAATTCAAGTAATTCTTTGATTTGTATAGAGAATTCTTCCCTATCTTTTGGGAAATAAGCCATTTCTTTTGCTCTTATGATTGTGTTTTTATGTGCTTCAAGTAATTCAATTGTTGCTGTCATATTTCCTTTGTTCTTTGTTGGATCCAAAGGATTTTCTGAACAACATTGGTCAAGAAGTTTTAGAATTTCTCCTCTTCTTGAGTTGGTTTTGAATTTTTCTTGTTCTTCAGTTGTGATGAAAATACTCCTTTTCTTGGTGATATTTTCTCTTTGAGGTGTTGTGAAGATTTTTTTTGTTGCAATTGATTTTTGTCATTTCCAAGAATTTTTCTTGAAGAAAATTCATTGCAACCGCTTTTCTTTGTTTTGGTATCCAAAGTCTTTTTCCGTTAAGAGTAAAACTTATGGATTCAATTTCTTGTATAAATGGATGATATAATTGGCAAAAGTTTATCCAATTATAAAATCAATTTCAGTTTCGAGTTGGTAAACTGTTGGGATTTTGAAGTAAAAAGTTTGCCATTGGGATTTGTGGTATCCACTTATCTCAATATTTAATCCTTTTACAACTTTTGAAGTTTTGATTTCTGATTTGTCATCAATTTTTAGATTCATTGTTTTTTCTGCTGTTACCCAAAATTGTTTTGGAATAACGAACTTGCCAGGTGTACATAATGATGCTCCTGTGTCAATGTAAGCATGAAGTGTGAATTTTCTATATCCTTCAAATCTGAGTTTGATGGGTATATAGATTGAATTTGGATTTGTAATATTTTTATTACTCATCCTCTGAAAATCCTATTTCAGATGATTCAGATTCAATTTCAGTTGTTAGGTAATACAGAGATTCTGTATCACTTGGGTCTTCTACTGGATAGAAGCCTTGCTTTTGGAATGTATTTAGGAGTTTAATCCTGTCTTCATTTCCGATTTTTGCTGGGCATTCGTTTGTGTAATGTCCTGATTCATTGCAGAGCCAACATCTGCAATTTTTCTTCTTTTGAGGAATTTATTTATTTATTTATTTATTTATTTTTTTTTTTGTAGTATGTTTTTTCAAATTTTTTGTGAGGATTTCTCCCATTTGAATTTTTTTTGAAAAATTTCTTTTTTCTAAATTTTTTTTCTTTGTATGGTTTCTTGTATTTTTTGAAAATGTATCTTTTATTTCTAAAAGATCTTCTTCTGGTTTTCTTTTGGATTTTTGTTGGTTGGCAACCATATTGGCCAAAGATTTGATCAAGATAATTGTTACAACAAATTTTTGGATTTTTGATAGCTGTTTTGACGCTTTCACGTACTAGCATGCTTTGTTTGAATTTTTCTGCAATTAAGTTTCTGGTAGTAGTTATGACTAGTCCAAGGGACATGTCAATTTGTGTGTTAAGCCTTGGGTCAATTGTTTCTTTTTGTTTTTTGATTGCTTCATCAAAGTCACTCATGATTGAAGGGTTCTGGTAGTTTTCTTATGAACTTTTATGTAAGTTCAACCCATTTATCGGGTGGACAGATGTAAAAGTATTTTGAAAATTCGCAAGTGTGACTTTCAAAATAACACATATCACATATAGAGATTTTCTCTAAGTGATTTAATGCATCAGCAATAGCAATTGCTGATCTTTTACTTTTGAATGCTTCAAAAGTTTGTCCAGTGAATTATTTGTAGATTTGATCTACAATTCTTTCGATGAATTTTGGAATAACTCCTGCTAAGTCTTTCCAAATTTGATTTTTTGTGTCAAAATTAAAATTTTCAAGACATGTCCTTGCATTCTCTCTGGTACTAGCATGTACATAATTCCATGAATTTATTTCATTTTTGATTATTTCTTTGTTAACAATCATTACGACCATGATATAGCTATATCATGCATCAATGATCTTTTCTGGATCTAGAGTACAATCTATATCTAAAATTGTCACTTGTTGGTTTGTGTTCTGCCTTTTTGGAATGAAATCAAAAACTAAAAGGTTCTGATCAAAGTTTCTGTCTGGCATTCTGGGAGTTCTTGGTGTGTTATCACCAATGTGTCTTTTCCCGTCACCTTTTGGATTACTGGATGATGGATTATCATCTTTTATCTCAAAAGATTCTGGTTTTGGTTCTCTGATTGTTGGTCATAGTCCCATACTAGGATTTGTTTCTTTTCCAGTATGAAATCTTTCATGAATGATGACTTCTTCTTCACTGTGAGATTCATTGTCTGTTTGAGACCTTGATTTTGTTGTTCATTACTTTCATTATCTGAAATTGTCATAACTGTTTCTTTTATGTCAATGTTTTTGACGATTGAAACAATTTTGTCAAGTTCATTGTCTTCAAATGCAAGTAAAACATTTAAGAGTCCTAGTTCTTGACTGGTCTCGTAAATACTTTCAAGATTTTTTCTGAATTTTGCCATTAAACTAGATGATGAGGTTCGAAGCGCGGAAGAAACGCCGGAAAGTTCCGAACTCAGGTTGTGGTTGGACGGATGAATCATGACCCGATATTTACGACGCGATGGCTCGACGATGCGGAATAAAGAACCACGACTTTCGAAATGCCACAAGGATTTGCCCAATCTCCTTGATAAGTCTCTGATTTTCAACGCCACAAATACTCTCATGAATATTTGATAAGTTCTGGATGAACGCCACAAGATAATCAATCTTGATAAGTTTGGGTTTGTAATGTGAATCCACACATTAAACAATTGAAAAACATTCAATCTCTTTTTATTCAATCATCAAAGTCTGCATTACAATGAATGGAAAAAACGTATAAATAAGCAAAATAAACTAATCGCTAATTTAATCAAAATAGAATTCTAATTAAACTAGAATACTAAATTAGGAAAATAACCTAAAAACCAAAATGGAAACAAAATAATTAAAAATCCTATAATTATGGAAATATAGTAAATTTCCGTCTGCATCATTGATTTGCCAATTTGAAGCCCCAAACGATGGAATTTGGCCCTAAAATCAATGGGCTCAAGGGGTTTAGCCCATGAGTTTTGCTTAGTGGCCCATTTCTACTTGAAAAACACATATTATCCATCCAAGTCCGGCATGGTTGTCTGGACGGCACTTTTATTTTGGCTTGAATATTTAATTTTCTGTCAAGCCTGCTATGACTCCGATTGTCGCGGGTCCGGAACACATCATACCCTCCTTCTTTAGGATGATTCGCCCCGAATCATAGCTTTGTTCTTGTTGTTTCACTTCACCTCCTGGATCAAAAGGAAAATTATTGCTTCCATGCCAAAGGGATGACCAATAGTATCCTGTAACTTGGGTTACATGAATGGATTGAAGTAGAAACTCCTGTGGGCATTGGTGGTGTTGCCCAAATTTTCAAGCACATTTAACCTGCAAGACAAAATTAAATAAAGCGGGGAGGGAAATGTTAGGTTCATGAGGTACAAGGTATGGATCCTTGTATCCATGATTAATCACCATCTCCAATTCTTTTTTAAGAACCACGAGGCCCTCCTCTTCACCTCGTTCTTCCTTTGCATCTTCAACCACTTTTTCAAAATTTTTACTTTCAAATTCAACCACATCTTCTACCTCCAAATTTTTATCACTAATTTCATGCACTCCCTCAATGGTATTCAAATGTGTATCTACCAATTCAAAACTCAAATTTTGAATTCCTACATCAACTTTCATTTCATTCCTCTTATCATCAACAATTTCATTCCTAATCAATTCCTCGCTTCCCAACTCCACCTTCTCCTCATCAAATTTTGGAGTTTGTTTATCCGTTTTTAACTTAAACTCCCCCTCCTTCTTTTCAATATCCTTATCCCCACGATGCCTCCTATTACACCACCTTTCACTCTCCTTCCTTACCATTCGTGAATCTTCTAGTGCTTCCTCTAATATCAACCCGTATAGTACGCATGTTTTCTCCTTCTTAAGGAATTGGTATATGTGCATACTCTTATCATAAACAGCCTCCCTCCTACGTCTCCAAGGTTTTCCCAATAAAATATGATAAGATTTCAATGGCACTACATCACACCATACATCCTCACTATACCTTCCCTGGGCAATAGGCACTAGAACTTGTTTGGTTACTTTGAAATTCCCAAACTCCCTCATCCACGACATCCTATAAGGTTTATAGTGTGGTTCTAGGGGCAATCCTAATTTTTCAACCACGGTGCTACTAACGAAATTAGTAAAGCACTTTCCATCAATCGCCAAACTGCACCCCTTGTGATCTACATAACATCTAGTTTGGAATAAAAAGCCCAGATCATAATCCATTCTTTATGTGGCATTTCAAAAATTCAAGAACGAAGAGGATTTAGACATTAAATAGCAGGAATGAATTTTATTGCCGGCTTGAAAGGAAACGAATATCAAGAATTTAAGGAAATTCAAGAAAGTGGTTCTTGAATTTTAGAATGAATTTTTTTTTTTTTTGATGAATTTTCGGAATAAATAAAATAAATAATTTTTTTATAATTCCGAAAATTTGACAACGAACATGACAAAACAAACAGAACTTAATTCGGATAAGAATTAAGCAAAACAAACACTTTAAAAAAAATTGGAACGATTTTCTGGATTAAAGACTCAACAAACTCAAGAACAAGAAGAACGCAAAAAACTGAAAACAAAACACTCAACAAGATATGGATGATTTTTATGAGACTCGATGATAAACATAAAAATCAAACTGGATAGAAAAACCTGAATTCAGAGTCCAGCTCTGATACTAGATGATGAGGTTCGAAGCGCGGAAGAAACGCCGGAAAGTTCTGAACTCAGGTTGTGGTTGGACGGATGAATCATGACCCGATATTCACGACGCGATGGCTCGACGATGCGGAATAAAGAACCACGACTTTAGAAACGCCACAAGGATTTTCCCAATCTCCTTGATAAGTCTCTAATTTTCAACGCCAAAAATACTCTCACGAATATTTGATAAGTTCTGGATGAACGCCACAAGATAATCAATCTTGATAAGTTTGGGTTTGTAATGTGAATCCACACATTAAACAATTAAAAAACATTCAATCTCTTTTTATTCAATCATCAAAGTCTGCATTACAATGAATGGAAAAAACGTATAAATAAGCAAAATAAACTAACCGCTAATTTACTCAAAATAGAATTCTAATTAAACTAGAATACTAAATTAGGAAAATAACCTAAAAACCAAAATGGAAACAAAATAATTAAAAATCCTATAATTATGGAAATATAGTAAATTTCCGTCTGCATCATTGATTTGGCAATTTGAAGCCCCAAACGATGGAATTTGGCCCTAAAATCAATGGGCTCAAGGGGTTTAGCCCATGAGTTTTGCTTAGTGGCCCATTTCTGCTTGAAAAACACATATTATCCATCAAATTTCGACATGGTTGACTGGACTGTACTTTTATTTTGGTTTGAATATTTAATTTTCTGTCAAGCCTGCTATGACTCCGATTGTCGCGGGTCCGGAACACATCACTAGATGTTCAATGTCAAATTTTTCATCAGGAATTTCATCTTGTTTTGCTTTTGTTTTAGGAGAAAGTTCTCCCCTTCTTTCAAAGATTCCAGTTTGTTGTGTTGGTTTAATCTTTGAAATGATTTTGTTGTCATGATTTTTGTTTACAATTCCTGCTATGATTATAGCTGAATGTTTTTCAAGTAAAATTTCCATTTGTTTTTCAAAGATGTTAAAATTTCTTTTAATGTCTTTGATTTCTTCTTTTATGGAGTTGATTTCTTTTAGAAGTTCTAGTATGGACATGTCAATTATCAGTTTCTTCCTCTTGGTCACCATAAAGTGTTTCATCCACTTTATTGACAGTTTCACTTAATTGGTTGAGTTGTATTTTTGTTTTTCTTAACTCATCATTTTCTTTTTCTTTTAGTTTTGGTGGAATTATTTTATTTTGTGAATTACTTCTTATGGGAAGTGGTTTTTGTTCCCTGATTAGGGGTCTTTTAGTGTTAAGATCTATATTTATAGATCTTCTTTCTGGTTGTGTTAACCAGTTAAATTCTGTTTCTTTGTTTTCAATGTAGTTAGAGAATAAGGGATCAATTTTGATTCCTTTTGGTTCTCTGATTATAACCATGTTGTGTGAGTTATGGATTGCATAACTAACAAGGTAAGATATTGAGAAATGTACATTGTTGTCTTTGACTAAGTCTTCTCTTCCATACTTGTGTACGAATGAGAGTATTTCGTCAAATTTTTTATCGTGTAAACTTACTGAAAGCCTGGGATAGACTGTAAACAGTAGTTTACCACATGCTAGGTTTCCTTCAAGGGATCCTAGACATCCTTCTTGTGGGTTATGGATTCTTTCATCAATTAAATACATTCGGATTGGTTGATCCGTTTTTTCAGATAGTGTAATTTTCAACTAGATTCTGATTGCTCCAATTGTAACCCAATAAATATTTTTGTTATCTTCAAGGTCAATTTTTTGTTTTGCTTGGTTTATATCTTTTTTGGTTAGTAAGGAAATTCCTACCTTCCCATAAGTATGTTGAGCGTTAATCGCAAATTCTTTATGCGATACAACGCAATACACATGTTTCTTTCTCTTCATGAATTTATCAATAAATCCTAGTTGAGAAAATATCTCTTTTGGATCTAAGGATAAAGTAGTTTTAAATATTTTGTCAAGCTTTTAGTCAGAAATTAAGATTTCATTTGAAAAGTTTCCTTTTGATTCAATCTGTTCACAAATCTCCTCATTTTCGTGAGATGATGTTCCTTCATTAGCAAGATTTATGCTCATGATTTGTGATTTTGTATGACGTAATGAATTATAAAATTAGAAACAGATTCGTTATACTTTTGTAAAGCTTTGTCTCTTTGTTATTTATAGTTTTCTAAAGAGTTTTTGTGAACTCCTGCAAAAACTTGGTACTTATAATTATCATCATAATATTCATAAATATGAAATTCAGAATATATGAACTGTACATGAATATGACATGTTTCACAATTGATTTATGTGCAATTGTTCTCCATAACTATGATGACAATTTGCATAGTGTATGATGAATGCACGTAAATTGTTTACATAATCTTGTTTGGTTTCAGAATATTTTTGCTTCTTATTAATAGTACAACAAAAATTTCCCCAAAATTTCTTTGAGTCAATCCTTTCTTTGTACCATAAAGATGCTTCGTACTGAAATTGTTATAGTTGGCCAGGATGTGGGGTTGATCAAGAAATTGAAAGAAGCCTTATATAAGTCATTTGATATGAAAGATTTGGGGTCGGCTAAACAGATATTGGGCATGGAGATAACTCGAGACAAAATCTAAGAGGTTGTGGTTATCGAAAGAAAAATATATTGAACGGGTTCTTGAAATGTTCAGTATGAAAGGAGCTAAATCAGTGAGCTCACCTCTTGGGGGTCATCTCAAACTTACCAAAAGATCTTGTCCTTCAACGAGTGAAGAGAAGAAGAAGATGAAAGTAGTACCCTATTATTCAGCAGTTGGTAGTTTGATGTATGCTATGGTATGTACTCGTCCAGATATTGCACATGCAGTTGGAGTGGTAAGCAGATTTTTTTCTAATCCGGGCAAAGATCATTGGGAAGTAGTAAAATGGATTATGCGGTATCTCAGGGGAACTTCTACTTTGTGTTTGGGTTTCGGGGGAGCTCAGCCAGTTTTAACAGCGTATACAGATGCAGATATGGCTGGAGATCTTGACAACAGAAAGTCTACATCTGGGTACTTGTTTACTTTTGCAGGGAGAGCTGTTTCTTGGCAGTCAAGATTGCAAAAATGTGTGGCTTTGTCTACAAGTGAGGCTGAGTATATTGTAGTTACCGAAGCAGGTAAAGAGATGATATGGATGAGAAAGTTTCTTGAGGAGCTCAACGTGAAGCAAGGTGAGTACGTCATTTATTGTGATAGTCAGAGTGCTCTTGAACTAAGTAAGAATTCTACTTTCCATTCTCGTACTAAACACATTGATGTGAGGTATCATTGGATCCGTGGAGTGATTGATGAGAAATTAATGTAGTTGGAAAAGATTCACACTAATAAGAGTATTGCTGACATGTTGACAAATGTTGTTACCAAGCAGAAGCTTGAGTTTTGTGCCAAGCAGGTCGGAATGGATTCCAAGTGATTAGAGTCTTGGGGTGTACCTCCCTCATGGGGCTGGAGGGGGAGATTGTTGGGCTTAAAAGGGTCCATCCCATTTAGGTCATCAATTGTTTTAAACCTCAAGGACCCATTGTGCAATTTGAATTAACTTATCCACTAACCTAGTTAATTCAAACAAAAAGCAAAAGGCTTTGGCTGGACAACAATTTTTTTTTACGCAAAGAGAGGCTGGGAGCTTTCTTTTACGCAAAAGCTACTGGTTGTCTCAATTTGCTGGTCAAAATAATACACACACGAAGACAACTTTGGAGTGAAAAAAGGTGCCATTTATCTTCTCATATTTTTGGGGAACAAAGTGTTGTTATTGATGTATTATTATTCTCCAATGTGTTGGGAATTACATACAAATTCCTTCTCTAATTAACCCACAGGAATTTTGATGTTCAGGAAATAATTGAGCTAACAAGAAAATAAAATACGAACACAGAAATTTACGTGGTTCGGCAACTTGCCTACGTCCACGGACCTTCGCCAAAGCTTTTCACTATTTAATAAATTGTGACAATTATATAGAATTTGCACTCACCAAACCCCCCAAGTATTGTAAGAAAAATAACCAAGTTTTACCACACCTAACAATTTCTACTTCTTTGTACAACCCACAAAGAACCCAAGAAAAACCAAAATGCTAAACTACATTTTTCCTCACAGTACTCTCTAGTCAATGTGCAATTAATTGGCTCCTCGATACACATATTTATAGGTAAATATACCCAAAAACCTGTATTACTTGTGCCCCAAGTTGTTTCCTTGTTGAAGTTGAATAATCAGAATAAGGAAAGATATTCATGCTAAAAAGATTATCTTCCTTTTCTTTTCACCCTTAACTTGGTCTTCAAATTAACCACTTTAACAAGGAAATCAATTGTCCAAGATATTCTCATTCTTAATTTGGGTCAAATATCCCAACAATCTCCACCTTGACACAAATTCATCCAAGTCACAAAATCCAAATTCAATCATTGGGTAAACAGACAAGCATTTAACACTTTGACGATCACATACTCCACCATATGAGTATAACCAACACTCATAATTATCAACGAACTCCGAGCTTTTCATCGGCTCATGTAGAAATAAACCTTGCTGAAAAATTATGGTGCAACCCCCATGTTTGGCTTTCCTTGGGAGCTCATCAGCCATCGACATCAATTTCACCACACACCTTGCATTAACGCCAAACCAATACCCGTGTGCAAACACATGTACCCGCCAGTAAGAACACATTCTCTATCATGGCAACTGGTTTCATGCCATAAGGAAGTCCCATCTTACTAAAGTACATCACTATCACCCTCCACCAGGAGAGTCGCATTGTCCACCTCCGAGCAATTAGCCGACTTTGCTCCACCTTTTGGACAATTTCTTCTCACATGACTAGATTTACCATAGTTTCAATACATTACCTTCTCTTCATGGAGTTACATCTCTTCCACTTTTCAGTAACAAGCAAAGCTTTTCAGATGAACTGTCACTTCAACCTAATCAACTTAACTTCTGAAAATTCCACTGTTTCCTTCTCGTACATCAAAATCAGCATGATGTACTCAAACGTAGATAGAAGAGACCAAATGAACCTTATCCTCATCATCAATCTTAACTCCAATAGATTCTAGTGCAGAAACAATCTCATTGAGAACACTAGGATGATCTAAGATTTTCAAACCTACTTTCATTCTCAAAGAATGAAACCGCTCCTTCAGGTACAAGTTATTTGACAAGCTCTTCATTTGATACAACTCTTCCAGTTTTTCCCACAGTTCCTTCACAGCAAATATCCCATAAATATTTGCAAAAACATTTTTGGCCAAACAAAGTTGTAACGCCAGCAACCTTCAAATCCAAATCTTCCCAATCTTCATCTCTCAGTGCTAGATTCAGTTTCTTTATCAGAACTCGGGGTTGGTTTTCCTTCAAAGCTTTCTGCAGTCCCAACTGAATCAATACATCCATGACTTGTACTTACCACAAGCCAAAATTGATCTTCCAGTCAAATTTCTCCACGTTGTACTTTCCAGACATATTTTTTTTGCTCTAAAAAATCTTCGAACCACCTGATGCTCTGTTAATTAGACGTTGATTTCTCCGTCGACAGCGTCACTGTTGGGAATTACACACAAATTCCCTCTCTAATTAACCCACATGAATTTTGATGTTCAGGAAATAATTGAGCCAACAAGAAAATAAAATACGAAAACAGAAATTTACGTGGTTCGGCAACTTGCCTACGTCCACGGACCTTCGCCAAAGCTTTTCATTATATAATAAATTGTTACAATTATATTGAATTTGCACTCACCAAAACCCCAAGTATTGTAAGAAAAATAACCAAGCTTTACCGCATCTACCAATTTCTACTTCCCACAAAGAACCCAAGAAAAACCAAGAGGTTAAACTACATTTTTCCTCACAGTACTCTCTAGTCAATGTGCAATTAATTGGCTCCTCAATACACATATTTATAGGTAAATATACCCAAAAACCTGTATTACTTGTGCCCCAAGTTGTTTCCTTGTTGAAGTTGAATAATCAGAATAAGGAAAGATATTCATGCCAAAAAGATTATCTTCCTTTATTTTTTCACCCTTAAAGTTATACACTTTAACAAGAAAATCAATTGTCCAAAATATTCACATTCGTAATTTGGGTCAAATATCCCAACACAATGTAGAGTTTCTCTAAGTATTATCTTAGAATGATTTAGGTGTTATTTATTTTTCATTATTGTTGTTGTTAGGGTTCCATCTATTGTATTAGATGACGTATATTTTGGGTGCCAAGATTGATTCTTGAAGGTGTGTATTTAGTTACCTCTAAATTTAGGACAAAAACTTAGGGAAGAAAATATTGTATTCCTATTATTTGGTAATAGTGGAATTGTCGGTTTGACCCGTCGATTTTCCCTTCTCATTAGAGGGTTTTATGACGTTAAATAATTTTTGGTGTTATCGCATTGCTATTTATAATTCTGGTATTCTATTGTTTGTATTGGCTTGTTTGAGTTATTGATTTTCTATTTTAATCACACGGAGTTTGGAGGAAATATTTGGCGTTGCTACTTGTGTTGGCAATTCTATTTCTAGTCCAATTTCCCAACAATTAGATATGCAGACAGGTCTACTTCTGTATTCTTCCGCTTTAACTTTAGAATAATTCACATCTCTTTCATTCTAGAATTCTTAAGCATGTTTAAGTATAAATTACAAATATTCTTCCATGGTTCATAGACCAGATGTAGGAAATTATGAACAAATAACAAATCAAATAGCATTTCACTCTCCTTGTGATCAATCACGGGGTAAGTGGGTTCAGTGTCAAGTGGAGTTGGTTGGTTTAGAATAGACTGCTCTACAGATATAGGGCTTTAGAAACTGGCATTTCTTTATAGTTCAATCACACAACCATCTAATAGATGGACATTTATTAGAGTTTAGAAAGAAAAAGGGGGATATTTTGTAGCAAGAAATGGGCATACCCATGTAATACACAATCTGTCTATGGAGTAATGCATAGGCATACCCATTTAATACACAATCAAATTCATATCTGGAACTGGACATTTCCACGCATAGCTAACAAAGAAAAAGAAGTTGACTGTAAATAGACTCAAGCATGGATAAAAATCAGATCGCTTAAAAAAGCTGACGAGAGAGTTTGAGTTGTGTGGATATTTAATATTTTCATGTGGATTTCAGGACTAATGTACAGACCTTTCACTGATAAATTTTGGTTACTTTGAGTGATTGTTTATGTAAAATGTTGTGCTTAAGTTATATGTCACACAACTTAAATGCTTTCTTAGAACTAATTTTAATAGATGAATCAAACTGAAATTATGTTCAGGCCCACAGCAGCATCGAAATTGCTGGTGGGGGATCGCAATCACATTGTTAAATTTTAATGCACAATATCATGTGAAAGCGAAAGCTTACCGGTCATTTAGTAAATACTTTTAACCCTCTTACACTTGGGAAAATGGTTTTTTTCCTCAAATTGCATGTTGTGCCTAATGTTTATAATAATATATTTATTTAATAATCAAAAACTTCACTGCAGAAACTGAAATACAAGTGCTTCACACTATTACTGATCAAATGACATCATGTGGCACTAAATTAATTTTCTATTGGTATAATTAGTTTCTCGCTCAGTGTTGTTGGGAAGATAGAAATGACAACAATTGTTCCAATTCTTCATTATTATTAAATACTAAAAATTGCATTATTTGCTGTAGTTCATTTTGTTTTCTACTTCAGAACATTCTTTAATTTGTAGTATTGAAGCTTGACAATAAGCTACCATATTTTTCTTACCTATAATTTGACTTCTTGTGAATATTACTCAGGCCACATGGTGGTGTCTGCAATGAGAATTCATTGGTGATTACTCGATTTTGTATGACCATGATTTGGAAAGGTAATGTATTGATCTTTTCTTACAATGGAAAAATGATATGTTTGGTGGAATATATTAGTTGGATGCTTACTTTGTGGTATTTTTATTTTTATTATTTATTTTGGGAAGAAAATGTTAAAGTAAAAAGCCATTAGATTTGTAATGCATGAATATTGTCATGTCTTCTCAATATCTTAATTTATAATACATTTTCCCTAAGTTTTTGAAGTTTTTGTTTCAAGCCATGCCAATGCCATTATTTCGCACTTAATTTATTACTCCCCAGACTTCATTTACTACCCACTGGAACAATCTTGGACTAGCAAGATTTTTTAGGTAGATGAACTTCAGTCCCCTTTGATGCTCTCTTCATTTACTTCTTGAAAAAGAACATATTAAATTTGGATATATCGGTACAAGTGATGCTAACATTTTAGCTCATTTTATTTGCAACAGAAAATTTTATATGGTGTTTGGCAATCTTCTTGGTTTTTCAAAGTGAAGCTAATGTTGATATATTTTTATCTGCTCAGAGAAAAGACATAATCAGCATAAAAATGGGAACTTTTCAACTTGCAACCTTGCTATTCAGTTAAATGTTGAATTTTACTTCAATCAATATCAATAATTAAAATTATATATGTATCTTATTGTCTCATTTGTAACCTTTCTTTTTTCAGTTCGAGCTGAATATTCCAAGGAACCGAAAAGAAATGGATGTAAAGAACGTGGATATGCTTGTAGTATGCATTGTTTAATATTTCCTGATTGTCATCCTATTCTTGATACTCTTTCAATTCTGTTGAGAATTTAAATAATTCAGTTATGATGTTATCCCATCTATCATGTTCATGGACTTTCAATAATATTTTCATAACTTCGACTGCAGTTTAGGAACATCGACACCACCCCTTCCTATGTGATACTCTTGCGTGCATCTCTTCTGCTAACCATTATCAATATTTGCATTGGATGCTCAAACGTGCAAAGCACGTTCTACACCTAGTATATATAAAAGGCTGATGATTGACGTGCGAAGATTTGACTAGTGGATCTATTTCCGTATTTTTAAAAGAACCTCCGTTGCATTTTTGTTTATAACCAAACAAAAAATTCATAGACGACTGTCCCACTTTTCTTTCTTTTTTTTTCCATAGAAAATTCAGGTGTTGGTGACTTCTACGAAGCAAGGAAACCTCTACAGCCTAAACATTTCGAAAACTCGGAAACTCATGGAAACACTTGGAAACTCCGCAAAAACTCGAAAAAAGAGTTTCCTGTTTTTTAATTAACTTGGGAAAGTCTATGGAAGCTTTCAGAAACTTCTAGGAAACTTTTTGAAAATTTTTAGGAAAGTTTTACGCCAAAAGATTACAAATTTCACTAAAATTAACTAACTTCATTAGGACAATCTAGTTCTTCACAATATTCTTAAAGGAATTGGAGTACATACTCTTTTATTTATTCGGTGAAGATAAACAAATTAACATCAAAACCAGTTGAAGATTTAGGTGGGGTTTTGTTTGTATTTTATTTTCGAAAATGTTTTATATTTCCTGTTTTTATTTTTGTTTTCAAATTTGTTGAAAACGCGTTTGGTTTGTCATTTCTTAAAATTGTTTTTGAAAATGAAAAACTGAAAAACACGTTCTAATTGAAATTTTGCAGAATACTACTTAAACCATTTTTAATTAATTTGTTTACATAATACTACTGATTCAAACTCAAATTTCATTTCACAATACACTGAAAATATGATTTACCTGCAACACACTAATGTGAGCATTAAAAGTCATATTAACACAGCTTGGTCAGGTCCGGGATTTGAGAAAGTTTTGATTCTATAAAAATCTAGAAAATTCAAGTTCTTTCAAAACCACCGAGTCATTTATCAAGGCATTTTTTGAAATATAATAACAAGAATTCTCACTTAATTTATTTATTTATTATTATTATTATTTTGTAATGTTGATATTGAATTCAATAAAACTTTATTTAGGCCTTGTTGACCACAAAATTCGGCTGGACCTTGGACCAACACATCTCAACTCCTCCCTCTTGAACACGTGGATCTCCTGGGCACTGTAACAAACGATCAGTTTGAAAAGGGGGCCGAGATGGCTCCCATTTGCACTCCGATGCCAAAGTCAATGCTCATTTCAAGCAAATATAAGTTGGGTGCGGGAAGTATAAGTGTGAAAAAGAGAGAAAAGGGAGTGAGAATAAAATATTTAATCAAGAGTATGAAATTGCTAACCTTTTATCAGGCGGGAGGAGTGGTCTATTTATAGGGAAATTTATAATCTTGAATGGCGATACGTGGTAGATTTTACACGTGTATTTACCCTAGCGATTGGAGAGGAAAATCTTACTTTTTGACAGTAATCATTGCTACGTTTGGTAGGGGATGGGCGTCTGTCACTTTTGGTAAAGGCGGTGTCACATCTCTGACTTCATCCTTTGTCCCATCACTCATCTGTGGCGTCAACGTAAAGCACATCGGCTAAACGTAAAGGACCTCGGCTAAACGTAAAGCACATCGACTAAACGTAAATCAGTTCGGCCAAAGAAGTTCACGTGCTATTCTACCTCGACAGTTGGCCCAAGGTGATGCCCTAGACTTTAATCGTAGGCTAAGGTCCATTGGGCCCCTATTGGGCCTTCGCTGGTTGTTCAACGTACTATGTTTTTGGGCACGGTCTCAACACTAGTTCCTCAAATCCGATGTGGTCATTCATGGGCGGATCCAATTTGTCATAGTTTCGCAGCAATAATTTTGTTCAAGTTTCATAATTTGTTATATCCAATATTTTGTAATTATTCCGCCATCCGCTCGCTGGGAATCACTATGTAGCGTGGCGATTTTAAGGTCAGGAATGGCATTCCCTATGGAAAGTTCGGATTCAGAGTATAGCCGACCTCCTACTTCGGCTTTTCCCTCCTAAGCAAAGGTTGGGATCGCACTAGCACGTCTCTTAGGCGGCGTATTTAATAAAAAGGGGCTACTGATATTGGTTCCCAAGAAATATAAAAGGTGATGGGAGTGACATTTTTTCCGCGCGTGGCACTCACTGTGGTAGCTGAACGGTTTCATCCCTCCCTTCGACAGCTGGTACTTTGATTAGCCCATTCCCCAAGAGGCGTGGGTTACCCGCATCAATCATGTGGCTCAAAGACCAAGGGTTCTAGATCATTAGGCTCCCTATAAATCCTCCTTCGTCTCATTATCTTCCCTTTACCATTTCTCAGAATTTCTGCAGTAACACTCTCGCAAAAAGTTGTATTGCTTTTTCTTTTCTTGCAAGTCTCGCATCTTCTCTTCAACGGTCTTCTACCCAGCAAACCGTCCTTACCGTTCAACAGCTTTCATTGGCGTGTTCCTCATTTCAAGAGTACAATCTCGAATGTTCGTTCTTTGAAGGTAAATTTCTTTTCCTTTGTATGTGCAAAACTTTTTTATTTCTAATCTTCGAGTGTGGGTTTGAAAATTTCGTTTTGCATTTTGTTTTCCTTTTGATGAGTCTGGCCCATCTTTAAGAACAAAAAAATGGAAAGAGTTGGGGGAATGGGTTCACAGGAACTATTGGCAATGACGATTCCTGTCAGAGGTTTCTGCCCATTGTCTTTATCGGTTTTTAGTTCCCGCTTCTTTAGGGAACAAATTAGGAGGAGGAATAGGAAATGCAGTGGTATAATTTATTTGGATGATTCTGACAGCAAAGAAGAAAAGAACCAGAACTACATGGCTCATTTGTCATCCGATGAAGAGGCCTCCTTGCGGGAACTTCAAAGCAAGAGGGATAGGGACTTGGAAAAAGGAGAGGTGGTAGACACTTCTTCTGGTCATCAGGACCTCGGCTTAAACATCAAGGCCCCATTTGGGGCACATAGGGAAGAGTTAGGGCTATCTGAAGAGGAAATAGCTCAGGTTGAAGGTTGGGTGGACCTGGTGAATAAGGTGTCAGGGTATCATGTGTACCCTGATCCGAACCCAGAGTCTTGGGAAAGCAGTGAGATTGCCACGAAAATTCGAGGAGTGGATTTGGCGGGAGCATCGGCGAAATTCAGAATACCAAAAGGAGTTCGACTAGTGTACCATACGCCTTCTTGTCGACCCTGTAGCCCTCCCCCAGAACATGTGGCCGTGTGTTATGATGCTTTATCCTGCGAGATGAGGTTACCCCTGTACCACTTTTTCAGGGCCCTGCTTAGGAGTTACAACTTACGCCCCTACCAGTTGGCCCCTAATTTCTGGACGCAGGCCGTGGGTACTTGGCTGGTGTGGCAAGAGGTTAATCCTGGCTACCCCATCTCGTTGCACATTATTCACACCTTATATACCTTGTTGAAGTCCATTAGAAGGGATAAGGATGTGAGGTCGAATGTCAAGGACTGGTACTACTTGTCCCCCAGAGGCTCATATCCTCCTGTTATCACTGGTCTTCCCACTTCAATAAAGAACTGGAGGAATTAGTGGTTCTCGGTTGCGGGGGATTGGTAGAGCTTGCCTGTGGACCTTAGTCCAGAAATCACCGTTCCCCGAACTCTTTCCTCGCCTAGTGAGTCTTGTATTTGATTTCACGTCCTTAGGTATTATGTGCCATTCTTTTATTATTTTCTGTTCATCTTTCTTTATCTGTTTTCATACGTTATTGGTTTGTAGTAGGGGACACTTTTGCTTGCCTCCTCTCTGACGCAAATTTAGCGGCAGTGCAGCGAGTGTTTGCTTACCGGGGTACTTTCCAGGAGGTCATTCAACAGAAGCAACTTTTTGTTAAGTACTGCCTTATGCGAGCTATGGGTGAGTTCGTTATCTTACTGCCTCCATTGCTTATGTCTCAATCACTCATAGCTTTATTCGTCTTTCTTTCTTGCCAGGTTCCAAGGACTTCCCGAAGATCTCTTTGAAGAACCTTATGACCAAGAAGGTCCTCCTACTCTTCGCCATGGCAGCGAGATTGAAAGGAGGCAGAAAGCCGTACTGGCTAATCTGCAAGTAGGGGTGGCAAAGGAGGCATCCGAAGCGTCCACCGCCCAACTTAAAGGTCCTCTTCCTGCACTACTGCCGCTGCCCAGTTTGTTGCCGGTAGGCCCCCAACAGCCCAGCTTGGAAGAAGGGATTGAACCCAAGAGGGTCAGGGCAACGAGGAAAGGAAAAAGATCAGATAGGGGTGGCTCAAAGAGGGAAAGGGAGTCTAAGAGTGCCTTGGTACCATCTCCCGTGTCTGAGGATATTTTCGAGCCGCTATCTGAGGAGGAGCCCACCCCTTTAAAGAGGCTCAGGCTCCGCCCCCGGAGACCCAGGACTTGGAGGATAAGCCTTCCGTGTCTATCCTAGACTTGGCTTACGAAATGACACCTGCGGGAGCAGAGGAGCTCAAACAAATTAAAGCCAGTGTTCTTCCCAGGGACGTCACCTTCAGTCCTACTTTATTTGACTCCCCCAGTTCTCCTCTTTCCAGGGCTGCCTTGGTCACTGAGCAATTTTGGATAGAGGGCTGGTCTGCCTTCTTTTCCAGTGCCACTCCATCTGGGAAGCTACATGCTGCCAAAGCTATGAATGCTAGGGCACTGTCCCTTATTGATGAGGTGGAGTCTTCAGTGGAGGAGGCGCAGCGGGACAAAAAAGATGCTGAGACTGCACTCTGTTATGTAGACAACATGCTGAAGGAGATTAATGATCTCAAAACTCAACTGTCTATAGCCCACAAATCTTCCTCAGAGGAGAGGGCTCACGCAAAGCGCCTCCGCGAAGATAATGAGAAACTAAAAACGACCTCCAGGCCTCTGAGTCAGATGTGGCGGCTCTGTGCAAGATGCTTGATGAATCCAACCGTGCACAGTCCATCACATCTGAAGCCTTAGCAGAAGCAAACTCCAAAAGGACAAGCTAGCATCTGAGGTGGCAGAAATCACCTCTAAACTACAAGGCGAGGTAGAGGCTAGGAAGAAGGCGGAGGAGGATTATGCCTCCCTGGAGCAACATATTGACTCCAGAATTGCCGAGGCCTTGGAGCATACTATTGCAGCCAGGGTGAAGGAGGTTTTGGGGGCCGAAGCGTCGAAGGCAGTTCAAAACTTCAAGGATACTTTGTAAGAGACCCCCTAAGTATGAAGCCATGCAGAGGGTTTTTGGGAATATTGGGGCTAGGATGGCCTTGAGAGATATGAAAGAGACTTTCCCTGATTTGGACATTTCCCAGATCGAGGCCTTATATTCAGAGCCACAAGATTTAGGGGAAGATCCTCCTGCTGACGTTCCCTCTGACCCCTGCCAGATTGTACCAGGCGGAGATTCTGCCAAAGATCCCCCCCAGTGAATATGGCAATAGTGTGATTGCAGCTAGTTAGTTTCTTTAGTTTAGTTTATTTTTTTTAATTTTAAAGCATAAATGTAATGGCACTTTGAATTGTAAATACTTTGAATTTGTAAATGTAATGATTTAGTTAGCTCGTTGTTTTTGATCATTTTGCGAAATTTGACAGTTGTGTACATAAGTTTTTGACAACGTAATTTGTTTGGGTGTTAATTTTATAAACGCTTCTAAACGCGAACATCTTTTAGACGCATTGTTACCAGACGCCTTGTACCAAGATAAAATGTTGACCACAAAATCCGGCTGGACCTTGGACCAACACGTCTCAGCTCCTCCTTCTTGAACACGTGGATCTCCTGCGCACTGTGACAAACGATCAATTTGCAAAGGGGGCCGAGGTGGCTCCCATTTACACTCCGATGCCGATGCCAAAGTCAGTGCACATTTCAAGCAAATATAAGTTGGGTGCAGGAAGTATAAGTGTGTAAAAGAGAGAAAAGAGAGTGAGAATAAAATATTTAATCAAGAGCATGAAATTGCTAACCCTTTACCAGGCGGGAGGAGTGCTCTATTTATAGGAGAATTTATAATCTTGGATGGTGACACGTGGTAGATTTTACACGTGTATTTACCCTAGCAGTTGGAAAGGAAAATCTTGCTTTTTGACAGTAATCATCTACGTTTGGTAGGGGATGGGCGCCTGTCACTTTTGGTAAAGGCGGTGTCACATTTCTGACTCCATCAGTTGTCCCATCACTCATCTGTGGCGTCAATGTAAAGCACATCGGCTAAACGTAAATCAGATCGGCCAAAGAAGTTCACGTGCTATTCTCGCTCAGCAGTTGGCCCAAGGTGATGCCCTAGACTTTAATCGTGGGCTAAGGTCCATTGGGCCCCTATTGGGCCTTCGCTGGTAGTTCAACGTACTATGTTTTTGGGCACGGTCTCAACAGGCCTAGTTCTAAGTTAGGATAAAAAATTAAAAAAAAAAAAAAAATTATTTAGTCTTAGATCCTGTTTGGTAAAGTGAAAAGTTTTGGTTTTTATGATTTTTTTATTTATTTATTTTTTGATGGATGTGTGGTTTGAAAAAGTTTGAAAAGTTAACAATGGTATTCTTGACTAAGAATTGATGCTTGAGATTGAGTTCGAAAAGTTGATATAAAATTTTTACCATTAGCAAACATGCTCTTAGTTCTAAGTTAGGATAAAAAAAAAAAAAAAAAAAATCTTAAAACTCGTTTTCCGCGTTTTGAACATTATTAGTTGAAATACACACAAAACGTCCAAAACGAGGTTTTGGACGTTTTGCGTTTTGTGTACAAATTTTTTTTTTCCAAAAATTCGTTTTCGAAAATGGTAAAGAGAACGCGTTTTTAGTATTTTCGAAAATAAAAAAACAGAAAACGACCTAAAAACAGCAAAGAGAACAGGGCCTTAATTTTTGTTCACAGTAACCTACGTCTTTTATCAAGAAGAAACTCACAATATTATGTCAAGGAAACTAAAATGTAGGATATAGCCGGAGATCAGTTTAACTCTATTGAAGACATTGAAACACTTGATATAGCAAATATTTTTTTAGATAACCAGAGATGGAAGCCATGTTATTCAATGATCATGTTGATAATGTTATAGACGTTGATAGCAGTGATAATGTTATTGATATCGATAGCAATGATGTATTTGAGTAAATTTGATTGTGGTATTTTTATTATTATACTAGTTTTGGTACGTGCATTGCATGCATATTTCCAGTATTTTTCTATCAGAGAAGTTTCGAATAATGATTTCTTGTTTGACTCATTTCAATTTTTACAGGAATTAAGAAAACATAATTATTATATGTTGAAACTATAAATTTGCTTACATTTTACCTAATATATCCCTATATTAAATAATAAGTAATTCATATGTGTTGACAACAATGCATATTCAATAGGAGTATATTAAAAAATAAAGACATTAATATAATCTCAATGAGGACTATAATTTGGGACAAACCAAAAAGGAAAATGAAAGATGAAATACATTGCTAATGGATCTAAATATTTTGCTACAGTTTAGTAATTAGAAAATAATATCACTAAGTATTGTGTGAAAATTTCACATCAATATTAAAATATTGCTATTACAATTTTATTTGAACCTTCATAATTAACTTAACAAATAATAATAATAATAATAATAATAATAATAATAATAAGTAATACTGTTGACGCCCAAAAAATACTCAAAAATACAAGAGGCCTAAACCTTGGCCCAAATCAAAAGAGGCCTAACGTTAAAGACTCATTATAGGCAAGAAGTTGGACGACTGGGCGATTGTACGGAAACTAGGATATTTGGGCGACAGAGCGGGGGATGAAGCAGTTGGACGACTAAAGTAAGAAGAAGTAGTCTTGACACTTGTCTTATGATCACGTAGCCAGTTGTTGATGAAAGTGGCAGTTGAAATGATGAATTGTGGAGGTTACTTAGAGAGACGTGGCAAGCAGATGCTACAAGGACGTGGGCGACGGTTATGCAACGTGGAGGAAGCAAATTAATCCATGCAAGTGTTACAAATTAAAGCGGCAAATCAAAGATCCAAATATTGGCAGCGGTTGAAAGAAGTTCGTGCATTTATATATATTGTAAAAATTAGTCATTTAGAAGGAGAATCAATCAAAAATCTAAACAAGAGAATATGTAATTTCCTTTATATTTACTTTTATCATCAAACTCTTAGCGTAATTTGTGTGCTTGCGCCCTTGGAGGTGTTTTGTCTTCACTGTAATTTTCATAAATATAGCACCCCTCATTGGGACTTTGTCTCGAGAGGTTTGTTCCTTACACATTCGTTTGATCCCCCTTTTGGGGGAGGTTAGCGAGGTGACTTCCGCGCGAAACAGTTTGCCACGCCCAGTGGGACCATTTGATGTGTTTTTGAAGATACGAAGTGAACCATCATGCCTCACAAGAATTCTGACAAGGAAATAGCAAGCCATCATCTCCCGTCTATAATTGAAAGATATGAGGAGAAACAAAGTCCTCCAGGAACAGAGGGAGAGAGTCATAGCCGTTATGAACCCATGACGGATTTGAATCCTCGAACCATGCGCGCGCTGTTCGGTGAACTCACTCAAGACGTGGTTGAATAAGTAAATCTACAATATGTCCATAATATGGAAAAGTTTATTCAAAGAGAGAAGGAACAATTTGATAATATGGCCAAACAACTAAAAATATTGCATGATAATATGAATAAGTTGACGGCCAAGTTGTTCAATCAACCTTCCCAAATATAGGATGTCATTTTCAATCCAAGACAATTGCATGACATAGTTCCCTACCTCAAGTCCAAATCAGGGGATAGAATAGCCTTTTGGGCCGTCCACTTCAAACTTGGGGAATAATTTAGTGCCAAACTTGGGGGGCAACCCAACTTCAAACTTGGGGAATAATTCAATGCCAAGCTTGGGGGGTAACCCAACTTCTAATTTGGAGGGTAACCCAGTGCCGGACTTGGGGGGGAAACCCAATTTCGAATTTGGGGGGTAACCCAGTGCCGAACTTGGGGGGTGACCCAGTTCCGAACTTGGGGAATAGCCCAATACCTCGGAATAATGTCCAAAATAATGGACAAAATTTTCCACATTTTAACGATGGAGGGAACAATAACAACAATTTCACCAATGGTAATTGCGCTCTAACTCCTTTACCAAATCCTGTGCTAAACGTCAGGCCACAAGCACCACCAGGGGAAATCAACATATAAGATTCCCTTATGATCCCAATGCCTTGTTAAGGGATCAAGTCGCTGAGATGGTGCGAGATCAAATGGCAGTGGGGATGCGTCTTTATGTTAGGCCGACTTACACTAAGTCATACCCAGATAGGGTGGATCAAGCTTATCCATAGCCTAGGGGTTACAAGGTGCCAGAATTCTCTTTATTCACTTGTTTGGGGGTGGTCTCCACGTTAGAACACATAGGGCGATTCACGTTGCAGTGTGGTGAGGTGACCGATTATCATAAAATGAGGCTTTTCCCCAGTTCCTTAATAGGGATGGCTTTCTCTTGGTTCATTAATCTGCCAGCGAATTATGTACAAACGTGGCAACAATTAGAACAACTGTTCCACGCCCAGTTCTATAAAATAGAATCTGAGGTGACTCTGGCCGATCTGGCCAATTTAAGGCAAATTCTCGTTGAATGGGCTGAAAGCTTTCTCCAACGGTTCAAAACGGCCAGGAGTAAATGCTTTGTACCCCTGGCGAAAAAAGAATTCGTTAGAATCGCTCAGAGTTGCCTGAGTTTTGACCTCAAGAAAAATTCCAGGATAGGGAATTCCCTGACCTATTTCAATTGATCGCTAATGTAATAAGATATGAGTGTCAGCTGAGAGAAGAAGAGCAAATGAAAATTTCTAGTAAAGGGACTTTTTATAGGGAGCCAAATTTTGACATACACACGGTGGGTAACGGATATGTTGACCAAGCCGAAGTATGCTTGGCCGAGCTAGTCAAAGGGGACCCATATGCCTGTCCTCTGGCAGCAAAATCTGACACGATAATAAAAGACGAGCCTGTAGAAGAGAAAAAGAAGGCTAAAATATTTTCGTTCGACGTTAGTAAGGTGGACCTTATATTCGGCAAGTTATATAAGGACAAGCAAATCAAGTTAAGCGATAAAAATAAGTTGCCAGACCCTAAACAAACTAAGGGTAAAAAATACTATAAATGGCATAATGCATGGTCTCATACGACTAACAACTGTTTTGTTTTCCGGTACATGTTGCAGGAAGTCATTGAGTCGGGAAGGATTACGCTTGAGCCTAAGAAAAAGATGGAGGTGGACGAGAACCCCTTCCCACAACCGCTTGGAGTGAACATGATGACAACTGATTTTTCCCAGAAATTGCCAAAGTTTAAACTGGTGATTGATAATGGAATAGAAGATGAACAATGACGTCCTAAAGTGTTTGAACGACTCAAGGGAAAAGAACACCAAGGAGATAGGGATGTCTTATGTGATTGGTGCAAGGAAGAAGTGAGTAAGTCTGTGGAAGGAAACAAAGTGCAAAGTTTTCAACTTATCCCAGAGTTGTGCCAAGTTTCCAACCCGATAGGGGGCGAGGCCCGGATACACATGGAAAACGTATCAAGAGAGGCAACTATTGCCAACAAATCGCAGGAAAACATTTAGGCCGCAGCCACGGAAATCAAATGTTTGGCATTCATTCCAGCACAACGCGAGACGAGTTGTGCCCTTCAATGAGATGACAAGGACACAGCAAAGGCGTTTTCAGAGGAACTACGGAAAAATGATGAGGCGACGACAGGGAATGTTGCCTCTAGACGCGCCAAGGCTAACTCGGGAAACTGACCAAAGTGAATTTGATAGTGACAAAGGAAACAGCACAGAGGGATCGGTGAAGAAAGCGTCTGGAAGTTCCACCGGGAAATCGAAGTTCGAGCGCAGCAAAGAAGAACCAGAGCGAGCCACCACTGTTCACCTGATATCTCGCGATACGAAATACCCCCGCAAGTGCACGGGTCGTGAGAAGTAATAAAGTGGACCTAGGAGTCCGGATTATCGTCCCACGAGGACTGCTATTAAGTACCAAAATGTGTTAGTTCCTAACTCTATTTGAACAGACGAATTTGTTTGAGATTGTTAACTACAACTAAAGAATTAAACTAAAGAAATAAAATTGCGAAATTGCTTTTGTTATTAAATACGATTGTAAAGTAGTTGGGAATCCCGATTTCACCTAGCCAATTATATTAACTCCAATTCAAGTTTTATTTCCTAATTATGCATTCGATCAAATTCACTAATTTAAATTAAAATTCCTCTCTCGAGTTTAAATCAATTCTACCTAAATAAGTCAACCATGTATCTCTACAGAGGGTCCGAATATTCCTTATCTAGATGCATAACACATAAGAATTCACACACGACCGCAATAATAACACGAGTATATCTCTATCTCTTGTTCAATTACTGGATTTATTACCACGTTCTAAATTATTAACTCACCTCTCGGATTATGGAAATAACTCAATAAATCATGAATTTGTGATCAAGCAATTCAAGCATTAAGAACAATAATAAATCAATACATGCAACAAAACATTAAAACAACTGAATTTGGAATTAAAATAATATGACTAGGCTACATCGTTCATCCCAACATAGAATTTAGTTACACATCATCAATAAATAAAAAAAACAATATAAATTAACGCTCATTAAAGATAATATAAAGAATGGAAATCTTGCACCAAGTTTTGATTCTTCAATTATCTTCAATTCACGCGCGCCTTTGCAATGCTTGATTCTCCAAGAATTTGATGTTGGATTCTCTATTGTGGCTCGTTCTATGGAGAGGCAAAAGTCTGATTTTCGTGCAAAGATGTTGTATTTATAGTTGGTGAAGAGATCAAGTTGAAGAAGGAAAGAAATTCATCAAATCCGCGCGCGAGTCTTTTTTGGTATCTGCACAGCGTTCAGTATTTTGACCATATATTTCTCTTTCCTTATCCGGTTAAGATGATTCAAATTTCGTTAGAAATATAACTTAAAGGGCTACAATTCTTCTTGAAATAGGATTTTCCTAATTCGAACGTTTACTGCCCCAAATTCTGGTCTCAAAGTCAGACTAGAATTCTGTCCAGAATCTTCTAGGATTGGAATCAATTTTATGGTAATATTCTTATCATATTCCATTCCTTTTTGACTTCTACTTGCATCCAATTGACTCCTAAAAATCCTCAAAGTATCTTCTTATTATCCAAATCAATCATTGGATATTTGCAAGTTGGTCCCTCATGTTTAATTTGCTCTTCAGACCTTCAACTTCCAACTGCAACAATATAGTCCCCATACTTTGGAATCTTCTCAATTCGCTCGTTTCAACTCTCAATTCCTTCAACTGGGTCCTTCAACCTCTGATTTGTTTACTTCGCCACATTGCATCTTTCCGGTTGATGTCACAAACTTATCAATTGCTCATTTTAGCTCCAATTATGCATTTTTTTCATCAATTACTTCATTCTTCATCTTTTGAGATATTTTCTGCAAAGTAAACAAATAAACACAAATTAAATAGCATTTATTCTAAAACGATAATAGTTTATTCTAATTTAGACGTACAAATAAGTGTATAAAATACACTTATCAAATACCCCCAAACTAAAATTATTGTTCGTCCTCGAACAATGTAAACTAAACTACAAAAATCAAAGAAATAAGAGAACAAATATTTTTGTTGTGTCAACATGTTTACCATATGCCTCTACAGTCCAAACCAATTTAAGCTTCAGCAAGCGTCATGAACAACAATGCAAAATAATTTCTAGTTATATTATGCCAGATTTTCAAGTGTGTGTGTGAATAGCCAATGTCAAATGCATACTTAATCAAAAGATGTGCTCAACACTGTGTGGCTCATTATGCATAATCAAGCCCGAATCCCATGTGGTCAATCTATGATTTCTAATGAAATTCCTTTCAACGCTCATGGATGATCACCACTTTCTGCTTTTCTCTCACATCTCGGGTTTCTATCTATGTGGGTTCTAAAAATATTCTTTGCTTTTTCCACACAAGGTAGTCAGAATCAGAAATATGCGTGCATAACAAGTCAAAAGAAAGTGGACCCCAATTCTACAACATCAACCACCACAGCTCAGTCAACAAAGCTTATACCATGCAATAATATATATATATATATATTTTTTCTTTTGATGGACGACTTTTTCTTTTAATTGTCCCTGTCTTTTACCATCTTTGTGCAGAACTTTTCATACGGGCTTTCTATATGACCCCTGTAGCGAGCTTTCAGATCGGCAACTCCCAAACCAGACGGCTTTAGGGTACCTGGTTCAGAGAACCCCTCAGACGTGCTTGCCCGAGTCATAAAGGCTTAAACAGAAAAGTTAAAGATGTTATAATGTCTTATGTGTAAGTCCACTCTCCGTACTTACTTTCTAATTGACCCCTGTAGCGAGCTTTAGGTCGATGACTCCCAAGCCAGTTGGCTTTAGGGCACCAGGTTTGAAAGACCCCTCGGACGTACTTACTCGAGTCAAAAAGGCATTTGAAGAGCGGAATAAGACCTTCAACATTTTTCTGTTTTTATGCTAGAATTGGTCTATACTCATTGACCAAACTGTAATGACTAAAGTGCAAAACCAAGAACCACAGACCTCCGACCCGTCAATACATACAAATTCCAACCATTTTACCCCCAAACTTGCCTTTTAGCATGATTGGTTCTAATTTAGGGGTGGGATGTCTAACGATCTAAGTTCAGGGCTTTTTGAGTCATTCTTAAGTTCAAATTACATAAAACTTCGCCCTACATGCATTAAACAACATCCCTCACACAAGCAATTATCCAACACTGGCTATGTGCGCAATAAGTATGAATCTAGCAAAATATAACTAGTTCAAAATAAGTTCATGTTTTCATGTTGTCCAATTTTCAAGCCTAAGCACAAATTGATTCATACTATATCCTAGGCAATAAATATGTTAACACATTTTCATTTTTTTTTAATCCCAATAAAATAGAATGAAAAGTAATAATATGGAAATAATAATATGGAAATAATGAGATCCACCCCCAAACTTGAAATGAACATTGTCCTCAATGTTTTCCCACATAAATAAGTAAGAATATGCAAAACTTGACAAAAGAAAGAGAACGAGAACTTCCCAAGTGTAGAGGAGATGTCTTCATTGTAGTCTTGATGCTTCAATTTGAAATGATGTTGGATGAATTTGACCCTATTTCTTGCCTTGCCCAACTTGATCGGATGTGTCTTGACTAATGTTTACCTTGCAAATAAGAGATAAGTAATATTAAAAGTCATAAACATCAATAAGAAATAATGGAAGTTCAGTATCACACCCCCAAACTAAAGTTAAAGCAAAATTTTGAATTTTCAAAATTGGTCGACCACACACATTCAAGCCTTGACGTCGCCTAGAAAAACATAAATTTTCCCAAGCCATCTTTTGATATGTTAACGTTCACAGCATGGTCTACAACATATTAAAAATTTAGGTCATTTGGAGTTCTATAGGGTCATGTAAAACTATGGCAAAGTTGGTGACGT
This sequence comes from Ligustrum vulgare, assembly GCA_963555705.1. Lineage (NCBI taxonomy): Eukaryota > Viridiplantae > Streptophyta > Magnoliopsida > Lamiales > Oleaceae > Ligustrum > Ligustrum vulgare. The sequence goes on from OY743188.1 coordinate 19,726,570, forward strand.
GAGTGAATTTTCAGGTGCAATGGCCTACAGTGGCATTGCAATGAGGCTGTCATGGTGCAAACATTGTTTTAATGGATTTCATGCCATGTAGTGTACTAATTCATGAACTAAACACACTTACTCAATGATAACCATGTCATGAAGATAAATGCTCGGAAGAATCTCTAAAATTAGCACAAGAATGTCTTTGTGGCATTTCATCAAACACTATATGGGCATTGCAAAAATCAATGGATATGCATAGGGTTGGAGGCATGAATGAACCCAAAAAAAAAAATTTCTACTAAACCACAAATCACAAACTCCAACAACTAGCTTAAGCCCCTTCTTCACAATTCACAATTCCAATTATTCGAAATCTAAAGGAAAATTTCATAAATTTGAGTAAAGTATGTTTCAAGTGAAGAATTACATACCGTTGATTGATTTGGATGTGAAAATAGCAATGATATTGATACAACTAGGTGTTGATGACATGCACAAAAAATGTAAGATCAAATATGAGGTGATTAGGGAAGAGAAAACGAGTCTATAATGTTTGAAATTGAAAACATGAGGCACAACACTTAAACTGCCGATTTTACTCTCAGTACAGCCACGCGATCGCCTGGCTGGAGTGCCAGCGATCGCGTGGTTCAATGTTTAAAAATCTGTTGATTTTTTAATGCAAAGTCGCGATCGCCGAAGCCTATTGGCACGCGATCGCTTAGTACACGGCAGTACTGAAAATTTTTCCTATTTTTTTTTATTTTCAAAATTGTTTTTATCCACCTAATCACTTCATGATTGATGCAATGATTTTCCAAACATTAACTTCATGATTCAAACTAGTGTGTGTGAGTTTGGAATGACGATAAAAACCTACCCTAATGTAAACATGCAAAATCAACAACATACCTAAATATGCAATAATAGAATATTATGCACAAGTACTCTTAACATGAAACATGCAAAACACTCAAACACAATTCCTACCATGCATATATCTAAGTTCGGTAAATAAATAAATAAATCATGAAGGCGTAATAAATAAAAGGGAAGAAAGGTTGGGTTGCCTCCCAACAAGCGCTCCGTTTTAAGTCTAAAGCTCGACTTTTTGCACTTCTTTATCATGGAGGCTTGAAAGATGATCTCAGAGCCTTGCACATCTTGCAATTTCCAGCCTTGCACTTCTCAACTCGTTTTCTCACTCTCTTGAATCCCAAATCCTCACTTTTAGCCAATTGTTGAGGGATGTTAGGCTTTTCTTCCTTCTTGTCCCTCCATCCATCTTTAGCTTTTATGAACTCATGTTTTGTGCTTAGCTCCTCCTCGATATTAATACCCTGCTTGGTCTTTTCTTCTAGTTTCTGGACCACCCCCCTCCACCTTGAAGCAGCTTTCATTTAGAACTTCAGGATCTTGCCTTGGCTTGATGCTGAACGTGACTTGTTCCTTCTCGACCCTAAAGATGATTTCTCCCTTTTCAATGTCAATCAAGGCTCGTCCAGTAGCCAGGAAAGCTCTTCCAAGAATGAGGGGCATTTGAGTGTCCTCTTCCATGTCCAGGATCACAAAGTCGACTGGGAAGAAAAATTTGTCTACTTTTACTATCGCGTTCTCAACAATACCGTATGGATATTGGATTGATCTGTTCGCCAACTTTAAAGTGATATTCGTTGGCTTAGGCTCCCCCAAACCAAGTTTCCTGTATATAGACAAAGGCATTAAATTGACACTTGCACCCAGATCACACAATGCATTATCAAAATTAAATTTACCAATAGTACAGGGGATCGAGAAACTCCCTGGATCTGTTAGTTTCTGTGGCAACTTCTTTTGGATAATGGCACTGCATTCTTCACTAAGAGCTACTGTTTCATTATCAACCAATTTCCGTTTATTTGAAAGCATCTCCTTCATGAATTTCAAGTAGAGCGGCATTTGGGCCAATGCTTCAGGAAAAGGAATATTAATGTGCAGTTTCTTGAATATTTCCAAAAATTTTCCAAACTGCTGTTCCAACTTATGCTTTATCAATCGTTGTGGATAAGGAACTGGGGGCACATAAGCTTTGACTGGTGGTCGAACTCGAACTTCTTCTTCGACTTTTTCATGAACTTCAGGAGTCGATCTCTGTTCTTTCTCGCTTTCCTGTTCTTCCACCACATCTTCCTTTTTGCTCTTTTGCTTTTCATATTCCCCTACAGTTACTTCAGATAGCTGAACCCCGCTCATCGTTGTTATTGCATTGACATGCTCGCGAGGGTTCATTTCAGTATTGCTTGGTAACTGTCCAGGCTGTCTTGTTGAACTGCTTGCTGCAGCTCTCCCATTTGTCTCTTCAAATTCTTTATTTCAACAGCTTGATTCATAATCTCACCATTCTGACTCTTAACCAGCTAAATTAACTCTTCTATGTTCTCGGATATGTTTTTCTGAGATTGTTGCTGTTGCTGTTGCTGAAATCCAGGCGGATGCTGAACATTTTGATTATTAGACCAGGAGAAGTTGGGGTGGTTCTTCCATTCTGGGTTGTAGGTTTGTGAATAAGGACCACACTGTTGCCTGTTGCCCATGAAGTTGACTTGTTCTGGATTTGATTGACTCTGTTGCATGGGACAGAAATTCACAGTGTGATTTTCAAAACAAAAATCACATAGCGCTGTTTGAACTGAGTTGACTGTCTGCACACCCATTCTGTCAATTTTCTTCGTCAACGCATCCAATTTAGCATTTAATGATGTAATCTCATTAACAGCAATTACTCCCCCAGACTTAGGTGTAGCTCTATCCGAGTACCACTGATAACTGTTCGCAGCCATCTTCTCAAAAATCTCAGATGCTTCTTCATATGTCATATCCATTACAGATCCTCCAGCTGCTGAGTCGGCGTACTTCTTGTTTTCATTTGTCAGCCCATTGTAGAAAGTTTGAACTAGTATCCAATCAGCGATTCCATGTGTAGGACACTGTCTGATGAGCTCGTTGAACCTTTCCCAAGCCTCAAAAATTGATTCCCCAGGCTGTTGACTGAATGATAAAATCTCCAGCCTTAGCTTTGACATGCGGTCAGGTGGGAAAAATTTATCTACAAATTTCTGACTCATGATTTCAAAAGTTGTGATTGTATGTAGGGGCAAAGTGTAAAACCAGGCTTTTGCTTTGTCCGCCAAAGAAAATGAGAATAGCTTTAATTTCACGGCATCCTCTGAAACTCCATTCATGCGTTGCATATCACATAGTTCCAAAAATGTTCGAAGATGGGCATGAGGATCTTCAGATGGCAATCCATGAAAAACGCACGAATTTTGGATCAAGGATATCAAGGAAGTCTTGATCTCAAAATTATTAGCTCGGATTGTAGGAGGTACGATGCAGGTTCCAATGTTCCCCACAGGGGGAACCAAGTAGTCTCGCAAAATACGCCTTCCATGATTTGGTTGCTGTTCGATTACAGCTGCTGGCAGATTTTGTTGATTTCCCTGATTATCTTGAATTCTATCATCTGTCATGGCTAAGTCTGTTTGTTGATTCGCTTCCAACTGTTGTCTACGCCTCTGTCGAAAAGTGCGTTCAATTTCTGTATCAAAAGGAAACAAATCAAATGACTTAGTCCTTCTTAACATAAATTAAAGAAAACACTAATTAAAAACAAAAACTGAAAATAAAGATAAAAATAAGCAAAATAAAGTTCAAAGTAAAATAAGAACTAATGGGTATCGATATTAATATAAAAACAGTCCCCGACAACGGCGCCAAAAACTTGTTCACCTGATATCTCGCGATGCGAAATACCCCCGCAAGTGTACGGATCGTGAGAAGTAATAAAGTGGACCTAGGAGTCCGGATTATCGTCCCACGAGGACTGCTATTAAGTACCGAAATGTGTTAGTTCCTAACTCTATTTGAACAGGCGAATTTGTTTGAGATTGTTAATTACAACTAAAGAATTAAACTAAAGAAATAAAATTTCGAAATTGCTTTTGTTATTAAATACGATTGTAAAGTAGTTGGGAATCCCGATTTCACCTAGCCAATTATATTAACTCCAATTCAAGTTTTATTTCCTAATTATGCATTCGATCGAATTCACTAATTTAAATTGAAATTCCTCTCTCGAGTTTAAATCAATTCTACCTAAATAAGTCAACCATGTATCTCTACAAAGGGTTCGAATATTCCTTATCTAGATGCATAACACACAAGAATTCACACACGACCGCAATAATAACACGAGTATATCTCTATCTCTTGTTCAATTACTGAATTTATTACCACGTTCTAAATTATTAACTCACCTCTCGGATTATGGAAATAACTCAATAAATCATGAATTTGTGATCAAGCAATTCAAGCATTAAGAACAATAATAAATCAATACATGCAACAAAACATTAAAACAACTGAATTTGGAATTAAAATAATATGACTAGGCTACATCGTTCATCCCAACATAGAATTTAGTTACACATCATCAATAAATAACAAAAACAATATAAATTAACGCTCATTAAAGATAATATAAAGAATGGAATTCTTGCACCAAGTTTTGATTCTTCAATTATCTTCAATTCACGCGCGCCTTTGCAATGCTTGATTCTCCAAGAATTTGATGTTGGATTCTCTATTGTGGCTCGTTCTATGGAGAGGCAAAAGTCTGATTTTCGTGCAAAGATGTTGTATTTATAGTTGGTGAAGAGATCATGTTGAAGAAGGAAAGAAATTCATCAAATCCGCGCGCGAGTCTTTTTTGGTATCTGCATAGATTTCAGTATTTTGACCATATCTTTCTCTTTCCTTATCCGATTAAGATGATTAAAAATGTGTTAGAAATATAACGTAAAGGGTTACAATTCTTCTTGAAATAGGATTTTCCTAATTCGAACGTTTACTGCCCCAAATTCTGGTCTCAAAGTCCGACTAGAATTCTGTCCAGAATCTTCTAGGATTGGAATCAATTTTATGGTAATATTCTTATCATATTCCATTCCTTTTTGACTTCTAATTGCATCCAATTGACTCCTAAAAATCCTTAAAGTATCTTCTTATTATCCAAATCAATCATTGGATATTTGTAAGTTGGTCCCTCATGTTTAATTTGCTCTTCAGACCTTCAACTTTCAATTGCAACAATATAGTCCCCATACTTTGGAATCTTCTCAATTCGCTCGTTTCAACTCTCAATTCCTTCAACTGGGTCCTTCAACCTCTGATTTGTTTACTTCGCCACATTGCATCTTTCCGGTTGACGTCACAAACTTATCAATTGCTCATTTTAGCTCCAATTAACATCCAATTATGCATTTTTCTCATCAATTACTTCATTCTTCATCTTTTGAGATATTTTCTGCAAAGTAAACAAATAAACACAAATTAAATAGCATATATTCTAAAACGATAATAATTTATTCTAATTTAGACGTACAAATAAGTGTATAAAATACACTTATCAAATATATAGCAGTTCGGGACATTACCCCCAGTTATGGCCAACAACTATATATTGACCAATGAGTTTAGGAACAAAGAGGATATAGGAGAAGAAGGTGGAGAAAATGAAGGAGCAGCCTGCGAGTTGATATTTGAAGAGGGCCAAACGTCCCAAGAGGTAGATTATGAAGAAGAAGACGATGGCATGACAGACATCGAGGAAGAAATCAATTTGGAGTTGGAAGGTAATAAAAGAGGGGTGTTGCACAATGTGTTGCTAAAGTAGTTGTATCAAGAAGGTGTGTGCGAAGTATGGGTCCCCTCCTAGGATACTTCCTCCTCCTATTGGATGGTTCACACATGGAGAGTTGAGAGATCAGAGTGGGGGCAAGAAGTATTGCAAGCCGAAGTAACGAAAAGGGTGGAAATAAAGGAAGACGGCCAGGAGGTAGAGATCAATGCAGCGGAAAAAGTTATCTTCAGGAAACCCTCCACCAAACTAACCAGGCATCTTAGGCCACTGTATGTGAAGGCCCAGATTAATGGGATTCCAGTGTCAAAGGTTCTCATAGACAACAGGGCCGCTATAAATACCATCTCGTCTAGAATGATGAGAAGAATTGCGAAAAAGGAGAATGATATGATCCCTACAGAAGTTATCCTCATAAGCTTCAACAGGGAGGTGACGTCGGCCAAAGGAGTGATGATGTTGGACATCACTGTGGAGACTACCACAAGGACCACAGTTTTCTTCGTGATAGATGGTCCTACCAGCTATAACGTACTTTTAGGGAGAGTTGGATCCATGGGAGCCGGTGCATACCTTCATCGCTCCACCAGTGTTTAGTATTCTGGAATGATAAAGGAGAATCAAAAGTGATACAGGCAGATCATAGACAATTCATGGCGGAAGCGAACTTTATAGAAAGATTCATGTACGAGGCGAATTGTGGACCTGTTAGAGTAGTGCAAGAGGGAGAAGAAACTCAAGTCGTCGCGCTAAGCGAAGAACCATTCTCGGTTGACGCCCTAACAGAGATGTTCAACTAGATGAGGCCAAATATAGTGGCCCTTGAGAAGCCATTCATTGGCATAAAAGTGATCGAGGAATCATGACAAGCAATCGGCAAAGAGGGAATGTGGACGATATTCGGGCCTCAAAAGTCAGACCAATGGCTTACGATAATAAGTCTGAAGAAAACGCAAAAAAGATGAAAGAGGCAGCAGCATTGGCAACGTTCAGGTGCAAGTTGGCCATTTTTGAGTTGTAGCAAAATGTTGATGGAAAGATCTACAAGGTGGATTGTTTGGAGGAAGAGTTTCTCACAAAAAGTCTGGACGATGAAGCAATATGGATATCCAAACAGGGACACGCTCAGGCGCAAGACCCTCTTGTAAAAGTGAACATCGGCGACGACGGGGAAGAACGCCCAACATTCATCAGTCAAACACTCAGTAGGGAGGTAAGTGATGAATTGATTGCCTTATTAAAATAATACAGAGATTGTTTTTCTTGGGAATATGAACACATGCCAGGTTTAGATAGGAATTTGGTGGAACACAGACTGCCAACTAAACATAATTTTAAACCACATAAGCAGCCAGCTAGGCGTTTTTCCCCTAATGTATTACCTGAAGTAAAAAGGGAAATAGAACGTCTTCTAAAAGCTGGTTTTATTAGGACGACTAGATATGTAGAATGGTTATCTAATATTGTGCACGTGTCTAAAAAGAACGGTAGCATTAGGGTGTGCATAGATTTCAGGAATCTAAATTTAGCCACGCCTAAAGATGAGTATCCTATGCCAACAGTGGATTCTTTAGTAGATTCAACTGTAGGGCATGTCATATATTCATTCATGGATGGGTATTCTGGATATAACCAAATTTACATAGCTGACGAAGACATGCATAAAACGGTCTTTAGATGCCCAGGTACCTTGGGATGTTTTGAGTGGGTAGTCATGCCCTTTCGGCCTAAAAAATACTGGGGCCACTTATCAAAGTGCAATGAATTTAATCTTTCATGACATGATTGGGGAATTTATTGAAGTATATGTAGATGATATTGTGGTAAAGTCGATGAAAGAAAAAGACAATTTTCAACAACTAAGGCGTTCATTTAGACGAATGAGGCAGTACAAGTTGAAGTTAAACCTTTGAAATGTGGGTTTGGTGTTAATTCAGGAAACTTCCTTGGTTTTCTGGTACACCAAAAGGGGATTGAACTTGACAAAAATAAAGCAAGAGCCACTTTAGAATCGAAACCGCCTGCTAATAAAAAGGAATTGCAAATGTTCATAGGTCAAATAAATTTCTTAAGGCGTTTTATTTCTAATTGTGCAGGGCAAACGAAAGATTTTTCGCCTCTTTTAAAGTTGAAAAAACAAGACGAATTTTTCTGGCGGGAAGAACACCAAAAGGCTTTCTGATGTATTCTGGACCCTCGACAATCGGAGTCATAGCAGGCTTGACGGAAAAAGTTAAATATTCAAGCCAAATAAAGTGCAATTCAGTCAACCATGTCGGAATTAGATGCATAATATATGTTTTTCGAGTAGAAATGAGCCACTAAGCAAAACTCATGGGCAAAAGCCCTTGAGCCGACTGATTTTATGGCCAAATTTCATCATTTGGGGCTTCAAAACAGCAAGTCAATTATGCAGACGGAAATTAGGGTTTTTGCGTATTTTTAGGTTAAATTTTGTTTTTAATTATTTGTTTTCCTATTTTAGAATTTTAGTCTAATTAGAATTCTATTTTGAATAAATTAGCGGCTAGGTTATTTTACTTATTTATATTCCTTTCCATTCATTGTAATTGAGACTTGATTTTGATATAAACAGTTTTTATTGAGGATTCAATAAAAGTTATAGGTGGATTCCTATGTTTTTTGAACTTATCAAGATTATCATCTTGTGGCGTTCATCCCGAACTTATCAAATATTTGCTAGAATATTTGTGGCGTTCAAAACCAGAAACTTATCAAGGAAGTTGGACAGATCCTTGTGGCGTTTCGAAAGTCGTGGTTCTTTATTTCGCATTGTCGAGCCATCGCATCGTGAATATCGGGTCATGATTCATCCGTCCAACCACAACCTGAGTTTGGAACTTTTCGGCGTTTCTTCCGCGCTTCGAACCTCATCATCTGGTATCAGAGCTGGACTCTGAATTCAAGTTTTTCTATCCAGTTTGATTTTTATGTTTATCATCGAGTCCCATAAAAATTATCCATATATTGTTGAGTGTTTTGTTTTCAGTTTTTTTGCGTTCTTCTTGTTCTTGAGTTTGTTGAGTCTTTAATCCAGAAAATCGTTACAACAAAATTCAAAAGTATTTATTTTATTTAATTCTTATCTAAATCCTGTGCCGTTTGTTTTGGTACGTTCGTATCGAATTTTCGGATTTATATATTAAAAAAATTTATTTTTTCAATTTATTTTTTTCGAAAATTCATCCGTTATTCAAAAAAAAAAAAAAAATCATTCCAAAATTCAAGAACCACTTTCTTGAGTTTCTTTAAAATTCTTGATATTCATTTCCTTCCAAGTCCATAAAAGTCGTTCTTGCTATTTGATATCTAAATCCTCTTCATTCTTGAATTTTTTTAACGTCACATAAGTGATGGATTATGATCCGAGCTGTTTATTCCAAACTAGATGTTATGTGGATCATAAGGGGTGCAGTTTGGCGATTGATGAAAAGTGCTTTACTAATTTCGTTAGTAGCACCGTGGTTGAAAAATTAGGATTGCCCCTAAAACCACACTATAAACCTTATAGGATGACGTGGATGAGGGAGTTTGGGAATTTCAAAGTAATCAAACAAGTTCTAGTGCCTATCACCCAGGGAAGGTATAGTGAGGATGTATGGTGTGATGTAGTTCCATTAAAATCTTATCATATTTTATTGGGAAAACCATGGAGACGTAGGAGGGAGGCTGTTTATGATAAGAGTATGCACATATATCAATTCCTTAAGAAAGAGAAAACATGCGTACTATATGGGTTGACATTAGAGGAAGCACTAGAAGATTTACGGAGGGTAAGGAAGGAGAGTGAAAAGTGGTGTAATAGGAGGCATCGTGGGGATAAGGATATTGATAAGAAGGAGGGAGAGTTGAAATTAAAAACAAATAAACAAACTTCAAAATTTGATGAGGAATTGATTAGGAATGAAATTGTTGATGATAAGAGGAATGAAATGAAAGTTGGTGTAGAAGTTCAACATTTGAACTTTGAATTGAAAAATCCACATTTGGATAGTGATGAGGTAGTGTGCGAACATGGTGATACAAATTTGGAGGTAGAAGATGTGGTTAAATTTAAATGAAAAAAAATTGAAGAGGTGGATGAGCTAGAAAATCTTGAGTTAGAGGAAGTAACCGAGTTTGAGAGAAAAGAGATAGAGGGGGGCGAGCAAGAAGTTGCAAAAGGAGAACGAGGTGAAGAGAAGGGCCTCGTAGTTCAAAAGGTGGAATTGACGGTGATAATTCATGAATACAAGGATCCATACCTTGTACCTCATGAACCTAACATTTCCCTCCCCGCTTTATTTAATTTTGTCTTGCAGGTTAAATGTACTTGGAAATTTGGGCAACACCACCAATGTCCACAGGAGTTTCTGCTTAAATCCATTCATGTAACCCAAGTTACAGGATACTATTGGTCATTCCACTGGCATGGAAGCAATAATTTTCCGTTTGATCCAGGAGGTGAAGTGAAACAACAGGAACAAAGTTATGATTCGGGACGAATCATCCTAAAGAAGGAGGGTATGATGTGTTCTGGACCCTCGACAATCGGAGTCATAGCAGGCTTGACGGAAAAAGTTAAATATTTAAGCCAAATAAAAGTGCAATCCAGTCAACCATGTCGGAATTAGATGCATAATATATGTTTTTCGAGTAGAAATGAGCCACTTAGCAAAACTCATGGGCTAAAGCCCTTGAGCCGACTGATTTTATGGCCAAATTCCATCATTTTGGGCTTCAAAACAGCAAGTCAATTATGCAAACGGAAATTATGGTTTTTGCGTATTTTTAGGTTAAATTTTGTTTTTAATTATTTGTTTTCCTATTTTAGAATTTTAGTCTAATTAGAATTCTATTTTGAGTCAATTAGCGGTTAGGTTATTTTACTTATTTATATTCCTTTCCATTCATTGTAATTGAGACTTGGTTTTGATATAAACAGTTTTTATTGAGGATTCAATAAAAGTTATAGGTGGATTCCTATGTTTTTCGAACTTATCAAGATTATCTTCTTGTGGCGTTCATCCCGAACTTATCAAATATTTGCTAGAATATTTGTGGCGTTCAAAACCAGAAACTTATCAAGGAAGTTGGACAGATCCTTGTGGCGTTTCGAAAGTCGTGGTTCTTTGTCCTGCATCGTCGAGCCATCGCATCGTGAATATCAGGTCATGATTCATCCATCCAACCACAACCTGAGTTTGGAACTTTCCGGCGTTTCTTCCGCGCTTCGAACCTCATCACTTTCGATAGCCTAAAGGTATACTTATCGAATCCGCCTATGTTGGTGTCACCAATCCATGGGAAGCCAATGAAAGTCTATATATCGGCGGAGCAAGAATCTATAGCTGGAATGGTCGTGCAAGAAGACCAACTAGGTGAGGAGAGAGCGATTGACGAAGTGTGAATGTAATTATTCAGCTATAAAAAAAACTTTGTCTCGCTCTATATTTCACACGTACTAAACTAAGGGCCTATTTATGGCATGTAACCGTGTATTTGATATCCAAATTAAATATCGTCAAGTACTTGTTTTCTCGCCCTGTTTTACATCAGAGAATTGGCCTTTGGACATTAGCCCTTTCTGAATTTGAAATACAACACGTACCTCAAAAGACAATTAAAAATCAAGCTTTAGCCAACTTCTTGGCTGATTATCCATGTTTGGACATGCCTAAGGAGGTTAATTTAGAAGTGGATTCACTCGAAACAAAGCCTTGGGTTTTATATTTTGATGGATCAAAAACTTACCAGTGCGAGGGGGTTGGTATAGTTTTAATGAATCCTCTGGGAGTTTGTTACAAGTATGCTCTCACCTTGGAAAGAGCATGTACTAACAATCAAGCCAAGTATGAAGCATTGATCATGGGGTTAGAACATTTAGTAGAGCTGAAAGTGAAGAATGTGATTATCCGGGGAGATTCTCAGTTGGTAATATATACCAATTAATGGGCGATTTCAAGTGACAGAGTGATTTTGTGGTAAAGCAACACGAGCTCGCCCAAGAGCTTTTGGAGGAATTTGATCAAGTGGAGCTTCGGTACATAAGCAGGATTTACAACGATGTATCGAACGAATTAGCCCAAGTCGCTTCCGGTTATTCAAAGGTGGTAAATGCAACAACAACTTGTGAGTACGGAATAATCCTGCTCGTTGTACAAAGGAGGATAAAGGAAAGCAGTATGCATTGTATACAAACCGGGGATGTGATGTATTGGAGAGAAGAACTAAATAAATTTTTGGAAGAACCTGGTGGAAGAAACGATAGAAAAATGAAACTTCGTGCATTGAATTATGTCCTCATAGACGAACAAGTATACAAGAAGGGTCCAAATGGGGTGCTATTAAAGTGCATAAGTTTGAGCGAGGCTAAGACCATTATGGCAGGAGTCCATGAAGGGATATATGGGGCCCATCAAGCCGACCAAAAAATGAGATGGTTAATTATTAGGAGTGGATACTTTTGGCCCAAAATGGGAGAATCATGCATACAATATGCAAAATGTTGCTTAGCGTGTCAGAGGCATAGACCAATCCAAAGAGCGCCAGCCAGGGAAATGGCGCCTATTATTAAGCCTTGGCCGTTTAAAGGTCGGGCTATTGATTTAATAGAGAAGATTTATCCCCTATCGTCCAAACAACACACGTTCATCATTGTAGAAACAGACTTCTTTACTAAATGGGTAGAGGCTGTTCTTTTGAAAGAGATTTCCCAAAAGAACGTCATAGAATTCATTCGAAACCACATTATTTATAGGTTCGGGGTACCACGAACCATAATGGTAGACCATGGAACCTCGTTGAATGGAAATCTAGTAAAGGAGTTCTTGGACAAATTTGGCATCAAGCTAGTTAACTCTACGCCTTATTACGCTCAGTCTAACGGGCAAGCAAAGTCGTCCAACAAAACCCTAAAGAGCATTGTACGAAAAATGTTAGGTGAAAATGCCAGGAATTGGCACGAATGTTTAAACAATGCCTTGTGGGCTTACAGGACGTCTCCACGAACGAGTACAGGTGTAACTCCTTTTCAGCTAAATTATGGACAAGAAGCAGTACTACCTATGGAGATCAACGTGCAATCAATTCGAACAAGTTTACAGAACCATCTATGCGAAAGCGATTATGCAGAATTGATGGTTCAAAATCTTTTAGAACTGGACGAATTGAAGTTGGACGTCCTTGATAAATTGCAAGTTCAGAAGCAAAAAGTGGCTAAATATTACAACAACAGAGTGATAGCCAAATTATTTAGCGCTGGCGATTTGCTCTGGAAAACCATACTCCCGTTAGAAAGTAAAAATCTCATATATGGGAAATTAGGCATGGGAAGGACCGTTCAGGGTAAGCCGTGTGTTGTCCAACGGAGCTTATCATTTGGAGGATCTAGATAACACGAAGCACATAAGATCCATCAACAGTAAATACTTGAAAAAATATGTCCCTTCCATATGGGAGGACAAACAAATATAAATACATTGTATTTCTCCGCGAAATGCCCGCTATTATCGCACAAGCAAGAAAAGGAAAAATGAAAATGAGATGCGCCTGTAACAAAAAATGTTAGTTATATACATTTTGCAATACAAGAGGAGCCAGCAGGACCTCACTCAACAACAATAGGGAAACGAATACTGCCTACCAACTACTACAGAATGAAGACCGCATATCGACTATTACAGAGGACGTCCCTATTACAGACCGATCTTCGTCACCCCAACAATGGCGACATGCTTGTGAACAAGGATGACCCACCTGGTAGGTCTTCCCCCTTCCTCCATCTCAACCTTTATGAAGCTTCCATCCTCGTCTTCTCGGATGCATCCGCTGGAAGCAATCACAAGAGGTGAACGGCCTGAGAAGCACTCTCAGCAAGCCATTGGCCGATCATGGAGTGAGAGATGGTCGGCGAGCCCTCCCTACGGGCAGTTCCTCTACATCTGATGACCTTGTAAAGGGATCACAAGGGAGAGACATGCCGAAAGGAGCCTCCGCGGCCAAGAAACAATTTGTTATATCTCCCATACCAAAGGTATGTTTAGAGCAGATAGTGGGAAAGGAAAGTTAGATGGTTCATATCCGGGAGAAATAGGAACAAAAGACCTGTCAAATATGGGGGAATATACATAATAGCAGTGGCGTACAAGACTGGAAGAAAGGGATAAGAAGACGTATCTGCAACCAAATCCTCTTTTTATAGGGAAAGGATCCACCTCTTTATGTGAGAAAAAGAAGGCAGAAAGGCATAATCTGAACAGTCTATGTTGGAAAAGACGGAAGAAGATTGGAATGTTGAGAGTTTCTAGAAAAAGAGACACATCGAAATGATTAATATGGCATAAAATTAATGGATGAACATTAATTCCGCCATATTGGGGGGTAATTATTGACGCCCAAAAATTACCCAAAAATACAAGAGGCCTAAACTTTGGCCCAAACCAAAAGAGGCCTAACGTTAAAGACTCATTATAGGAAAGAAGTTGGATGACTGGGTGATTGTACGGCAATTAGGATATTTGGGCGACAAGGCGAGCGATGAAGCAGTTGGACGACTAAAGCAAGAAGAAGTAGTCTTGACACTTGTCTTATGATCACGTAGCCAGTTGTTGATGAAGGTGGCAGTTGAAATGACGAATTGTGGAGGTTACTTAAAGCGACATGGCAAGCAGATGTTTCAAGGACGTGGGCGATGGTTATGCAACGTGGAGAAAGCAAATTAATCCATGCAAGTATTACAAATTAAAGCGGCAAACCAAATATTCAAATATTGGCAGCGGTTGAAAGAAGTTCGTGCATTTTTATATATTGTAAAAATTAGTCATTTAGAAGGAGAATCAATCAAAAATCTCGACAAGAGAATATGTAATTTCCTTTATCTTTACTTTTATCGTTAAACTCTTAGCGTAATTTGTGTACTTGCGCCACTTGGAGGTGTTTTGTCTTCACTGTAATCTTAATAAATATAGCACCCCTCGTTGGGACTTTGTCTCGAGAGGTTTGTTCCTTACACATTCGTCTGATTCCCCTTTTGGTAATTGTTATCGAGATGACTTCCGCGCGAAACAAATACAAAATGATAAAAATAGGAACATGAAAAGGTCTCCGTAAAGATGTCCAAGGTAATCTTTGGACAGCTGACCGAAAAGTGCATTAAATCCAATTATTGCCCGCATAGTGTTTAATTAGATGAATTATGCCTAAATTGGATGAATAGTGTTTAATTGCAATTGTATGAATAAAAATTTGATGAATATTGTTTAATTACAATTGGATGAATAATACCAATTGCACATTCAATTGGATGAATAGTGCCTAAATTGATGGGAAATTCGAACAATTTGTCTGCATAGTGTTTAATTAGATGAATAGTGTTTAATTGGAATTGGAAGAATAATAGTTTCAATTGGATGAATAGTGTCTAAATTGGATGAATATTGTTTAATTGCAATTAGAAGAATGGTTAAATTAGATGAATAGTGTTAGAGAAGAATTTGATGAATAATGTCAATTGAAAATTCAATCTTTTTTATAGAGAGAGATTTCATGAAGTATTTTTTATTCTTAAAATTATATTAAATAAATTTTAAAATTAAATGTTGCATTTAAATAAATATTTAATTAATTTTAATATAATGTTTCCATAACGTTTCATTTCATACACTTTTCAAAAATCACAATTCCCGTTTTGGTTCCGTGCTACTTAGGGTGACTTCAAAGGGCCAAATTGCGTCAGTGGGTTGGTAAAAAAGTTGTTGAGACAAGCTGCTTAAAGAGTAGTTGAGGAGCAATTTGGTCATGTGAAGACAGTCACCAACCCCCGATTTTGACATCTTAAATCGACTCCATTCAACAAATTACGACCTTGTGACAAAGAATATGGTACACAAATCTACTCGGTCCATTTATTCATGTTACTAGACTTCAATTTGATTTTAATTAAATTATTGAACTTCAATTTTATTTGTAAATATCACTACTTTGTCATTAAACCGACAACCACATCATAAATTAATCATTTTACAACGTTCTAATGGAAAAATAGACGGTAAGGACATTTGGTGCAAAGAAAGGTCGTTGAGGTCCAAATGCTAAAATAGAACGAATATGGACGTTTTGCAAAAATACCCATATTTGACGGAAAAATTGACAGAATGAGACAAAAGTGACCAACTTCGCAGGAAAATGTTAAAATGAGTATGTAAATGTCAAATTTGAAACGATATAGACGATTTGCAAACTAAGTGCAAAAACAATATGAACATTTTGTACTATTTACCCCTTTGTAAAGGTTCAAAAATTGACCGATTGTTATAATCAGAACAATTACTTAAAAAGGTCAAGTAACATCTTTTTATCAAAAAATAATTGACAAGAACATAGAATGAAAGGAACAATTTGTCTTCTCGACCTCACACAGTGTCTCCAAAAGCACTTCTTACCTTCACAGGCTGCTCCCTTTTGTCTCTATGTAACGTAGGACGGTTCACTTATGGCGTGAGCCATATGCAGGAAGAGTCGCACGTACATTTTTTAGGAGACTTGATCAAAAGATCGATCGACGCCCACTTGACTTGGTGGACTCAAAAACTAATAAAGTACAAAATAAATCTTCAAGCTTTACCTTAATATTCTTATCGTCCAAAGGGCGATCACGAAGTTAGTGAATGAAGTTTTCATTTTCTTCCGAAGATACTAGCCCACGGCAAGGCAGACATGACTAAGTTCATTTCATGTATATTCACTTGATATCTCAATTTAACCTCTCATATAATTGAAGCATTAGAGTATTTTCTCACCTTTACACATTGTTATGCTTCAATATTCAAATAATGGAACTTTTGTTAAATGGTTGGTTTAGCTCATAGAGTTGACAAAGATGCCATTCAAAATTTGACAACCACAAATATTTAGGAACATGTCAAAGATATTATGTTTGGACAAATGATTTATTTGCATATTAATTATGTCATGCATGCATGATGCATGAACATTTTCACAAAACCTGTTTGTAATTTGTCAGCCCAGACAAAGGCATAGTTGTCATTTTGATGGTGGGATCGTGCTCCACATGCCCACTATTTAATTTGTATCATATGTCCAAAAACGACAGCTAAAACCCTAGAGTTCGAAATTAAATAGTGCAGGAATTTTTAATAATTAGTTAGACATTCTAGTTAAAGTATACAAAGTTAAGGAGAATTTCTCAATTTCTATAAAAAAAAAAATTTTACTGAATAAAGTAAAGTGATAATAATGTTTAGTCCATTTAAAGATTCCAATTTATCATCAATATTATATTCAAGAATTATCAAGAGGTCTATTATCTTAGATTTTAAAACCTACTACAGCTTAATTATAAAAAATAAAGGCTGCTCACTCATTCTATTTTAGCCCCCGTTCGGGCTCTATTAAAATTAGTTCTTGAGGATAGAAAATATATTTTGAAACATATAGTAACCTTTGAATAATGAAAATAAGGAATTTTTTTACTTACGTATAATGGTTTTTTTATTGGAGAAGGCGTGGTGTCAACTGTAGAGGGAAATTACATTTTAATTAAAATGGAGCCCAAACTGGTCCATTAGTGCCTTATTTTGGAAGAGATAAATTGAAATGAAAATAATTTTTTGGGTGAATGTTTGATTAAAAATAGAAAAATGTTATAAATTTATGTGCAAAATTATTTTATTTGTTTATTGGAAGAATATCTTATTCGAAATGAATTTGACAAAACAATAAAAATAAAAATCGATTAAGCTATGTCAACACAAGAGTTGAATGTGCTCCACATTTCATTTACATTCCGATAATTAAAAGGCAGTTTGGTAAACAAAATAAACGGATTTATAAACTAGTTATAAATTATACCATTTTCAAACTATTTTTTAACCACACAAATTTTCTTTCTCGAATTTTTAACCACTACTTTTTACCTCAAAATCATAAATAAATTAGTTTATAAATGATACAGATTTATCATCCGGGCGATGCATGGACATTCTATTAACAAAAAGTAATGTATTGAAATAGAAAAATAGAGAATTTTTTTACCATCGAATTGTTTGTCGTTATCCGAGATGATTACTTAGGGAATTCCAAATCAAAAAATAATTTTTCTCCATACGAAAGCTTGAGCTTTCTGAGACGATATGATAGCAAGGGCTTCCACTTCAACCCATTTTGTGAAGTAATCAACAGCTACAAATAGAAATTTCTTTTGCCTTTTTGCAACTGGAAGAGGTCCAATGATGTCGAGGCCTCATTGATAGAAAGGTCATATTTCAAAGATCACATGTTGTGACTCTGCTAGGACATGAATTAAATTTCCATGCGTTTGACAAGTCTAGCGACATTTCATTAGTTCTCGTATATCTTTCTTGAGAGTAGGCCAGAAGTAACCTTGTATCAAGCCCTAAAAGCCAAGCATGTTACCTCCCAAATGGTTTTCATGTGCTCCTGAATGAAATTTTGTAACGACCATGGGCTTTCTCCCATCTCGCCCTCTCTAGGTCAGGGGCTATTTCTTGCGCCGTTAGCTTTCATACTGTCCACTTTGGGAGAGCCTAAGCTCATCTTACCCCTCATGGCTTTTTGACGCGTCCTCAGGATTCGAACTCAAAACCTTTGAGTTATGAGAGACTTAAGTTCAATCCTGGTACCAAGTCATGAGGGGTAAGATGGGCCTAGGCTCTCCCAAAGTGGAGAGTACATAAGCTAACATGCGCACGAAATAGCCCCTGAGTCACAGATGGTAAGATGAGAGAAAGTTCGTGTTCGTTACAAATCTCTCCAATATTTGCTGACCTTCTGACTCTGTAATACATTTCAAATAAGGCATGGAGATCCCTTTTTATATAACTTCCCTTCGGTCATGCAGAAATTTGTTGTTTATAACCGTAATTTCCTTGCCACTATCTGATCAGCTAGGATCCATCCATATAATAAATTTGCTTTGATAGGACCCATCCACATGTCGTCTTCTATTTCCATTACTTCAACTAATGATATGCTCATAGCCAAGAGCACGTGCACATTTACACTTGTCGCAGAGATTCCCTGTTTGAAAATTTGGATAGTCGATCAACATGTGTATTTGATTCCCTTGGGATCTTCTCGATTTTGCATTTTTGAAACCTCCTTCGTAAATCTCTCACCTTCATTTTTTTTAATGAAGACCCTCAAGAGTTTTGGTGTGGTTTTTAGACCTCCACCTCTATTCTCTTTTTTTTTTGGGGGGGGGGGTTAGGATGCCCTACCCTTTTATTAAATAAAAAACAAATTACACATAAAAGGAAAGGGACATAATGCCAATCCTCCATGATGGATGCCTATATACACATAAGCAATAAACCTATACCAAAACTATAAAATTATGCGAATATGCATACGAAGTGTCAAGAAATTGTAAACAAGGAGTTTCTAACTCCCTTACAATTTAAAGTCCTAACTAAAACTAGTCGATGATGATTGCTATGGATAGGAGACATAAGGAAATCCCTATTTTTCCAAATTGATAATGCTTTTGACTTTGCTGGGCAAATCCTCCTTAGTGAAATATTTGATGATATGATTCTTGATAAGTGTATTTAATACACTTATTTATATCCTAAAAGTAGGATTTTATTTGTTCGTTTAAGAATATTTGCTATTTATCTTGTCAGTATGTGTTTATATTTCAGAAATGATCCCAAAGTCAAGAAAGTAAAGGATTTGGAGCAAAAACAAGCATATTGGTTGATAAAAATGTCAAAGCATGAAAATCAAGAGTTGATGAAGTCAATCGAAGGGCAAATTGGAAGCAAAGTGAAAGGAAGAATCAAATTGGGAGAAATCAAAAGTTTGGGGACTCAATTGCATCAATTGGAAGTTCATGGACTGAGGTGCAATAAAGGTTTGAGGACTAAATTGTAGCAAATGAAAAAAGAAAATTGCATGAAAAATTTATAACCATGCGGTTGCATAGTATAAAATTCATGCTGTAGAATGACCACATAAAAAAGGAATAGATTCAAAATTGTTATAATCGTGTTGTCGCACCAATTTGTACCGTGCGGTCGCATGGTTGTCCGGCTAGGCCAACTGATGGGCTTTTTGCGCGGATTTCAACAGAATTTTCATCACTTTAACCTAGACTTCGAGCATATTTATAAATACCAGACTTGGGGCACGAAATTATTGGTTCCCAACTTGCTCAATTCATGCCAAAACGTTGTCAAAGTACCGAGGGATCCATGTCAGGCCAAAAACACAATTGAAGACCAAAGACCAAGGGATGAATAGGGTGACATATATCCACTACTCTTGTGATTTTTATTCAATTATGTATCTAGGCTAGGTTAATTATATTAGAATTGTGATGGAATTTTGAATTCTTGACTCAATGCTTTAATCTATTATTTATTTTATACAATTCATGGTTTTGATGCAATTGATTCATGCTTTGATTAGCATATAATTTTCTGGCCAATTATTATGTGATTGATGTTATGATTTCTTAACTTCGAAAGATTAGAATTTCATTAGACTTATTTCAATTGCCACAAAGTCCGATAGGGGAAAGAAATATACCCCTATACTTTGTATTTTCTGCTATAGTATTCACAAATCTTTTAATGCTTTCTTACACATTTGGATTCAACATAGAAATATAGTTGGGTCGTGCGTAGGAATATGTGTTAATAATTGTCTAAAAGGGAGTTTTAACTACATTTGGAATATGGGAATTCAAAACCCGTGAATTGTATTTAAATAACTTGGTTAAAATATGGATGATAGAGTCAAAATGGATTCATGATTCTAACGAATTTATTTTCATAAGTTTTAACAATCAAATTTTCATTGTTTCTTTAGTTTAATTTTTAATTTAGTTTTCAAAACAAATTCTCAAAACCCAAAGTTCATTTGTTTCGGCTAAGGTTAATAATCTAAAATACAATTTACAACAATCCTCGTGGGATCGATACTTGGACGACATCCACTTTGTTGCTTGGGCAACCCGTGCACTTGCGGTGGAGCGAACAATTCTCTTACCAACACTTAGCAAGTTCTTCTGCTGATTGATTCACACTATGAGGTACAAGCCTAATAGGATTAACAATTTTCTTGGTAAGCTGCTAAACTTGCTCAACAAGATAACAAATCTGCCAGGGGCATTAATGATTTGGATTCATCCAATATATGCATCGTGGGTTATCAACTACAATGATAGTATTATGATTGCCCCTTTGTATACAAAGTTGGATTGCTTGTTTAATGGCTTGAAGAAAACCTTTAGTTTTGAGGGTTTCTATAGCCAACATCCCATTAAAACTGAAAAGAACTTCACTATCTTCATTTCTAGCTGATCCACCAAAGACAGTGACTTCTTTCTAGCACACACCAGCTACACTGATTTTAATTTGGTTTTTCGCAGGTTTAGTCCAATAATTGATCAACATTTTCCCTGGCTTTTGTTCAATTCATAACCTTTTATAAAACCTTTTATAATTTCCATAGTACTAGTTTAATAATTCTCTCAGCGGACACGGTTCTATTTTCATGTTTAGATTTATTTCGATCCACCCATAGAATCTAGAAAACTAGTAAAGGCACATGTATCCAAGGAGACTTTAATTGTTTTCCACATGACACCCAGGCATAGTACAAATTCATAGGATGAGAGTATTTATGGGATTTTTTGCCAACTCCAGGGAAAAAATGAGACCAAACCTTAACAGCAACAGGGCCTGAAAGTAATATGTGATCTACTGATTCGAGTGAAGAACAACACTGACATTTAGATGGGAATTGAAATCCAAACCTTCTCTGCAATATAGAGGTGGCAATGGGCCGAGCCGGCTGGCTCATAAAGCTCGGCTCGTTTGACCCTGGCCGAGCTCGGCTTGGCCCACGAGCCGCGAGCTCGGCTCGTTAAGCTCGTTTTTTTTTGTTTTTGTTTTTTTTTTATATAAGTCTTACCATTTATTTAAAAAAAAAAAAAAAAAAAAAACCCCTCTTGTGAGTCTTGTCTTACCGACTTACCTTCTTATGATCTTACATTGATTTAGATTTAGACTTAGTCGACAATCTAATCGATATCTAAAATATTTGAAATCTTGAATATTAATATATTTAATATTATTGATAAAAATTCTTAATTAGTTATAACTTATAACTTATAAATATAAGTATAATATTAATAACTAATAAGTAATAAGTTATGTATTAAATAAATTATTAATAACTTCATAAGTAAAAAAACAATGTTTGTTAGTTATTAATATTATTAGAGAATTAAATTGAAAGTCGAAATGATTAATTATAATTTATAAGTTTATAAATTATAAGTTATAACGTAAATAAAAACTTCTTCAAATAATCAAATATCCAATTATAATTTGAAAAGACAAAAACGAAAATGAAGTAAATAAATTAAAATTTAAAAGGTTAAAAAATAAAATTAAACCCTCCTCCTTTTTTCCGGGCTTGGGACCGGCTACTAAATAGTCTTATTTGAATAATTGAATATTCAGTATTCTAGTAGGCGGAGTTAAAATGTAAAGTTAAATATCATTTACCTGACTGCATGCAATTTCGGCATACTTATGTTGTACGCGTAAATCACCGTCTTGCCAATCTTTAACACACATCAACACTTCCAAAATATCTTCTTTGAGTCGGCTCCTGACTTCTGAAAAAACCCTTTTACCTGCACTAAAAGCAGACTCCGAAGCTACCGTGCTAACCGGAGGTGTTAGTAGATCTTTTGCAATGGCGGAAACAATCGGATATTTTCGTTCGTTTGTTCGCCAATAATGAAGTAAATCAAATTCTAAAGAATTAGTAGACACCACATTTCTAAGTAGTTCTTATCCAAAATAAATTTTCAATTCTTCAGGTATTTGAAGTGAACCTGATTCGTTGATACTAGAACTAGAAGACATACTATAAGAAGAAGTTCCTTGTGCTTGAGTCATTTCTTCCATTAAATTGTATAATTCAACTTCATCGTCTCCAAGTGTAGTGTCATGTGATGGTGCAGATTGTGTATGACTCATAGTAGTTCCTAATCGTGCAGCATATACAGTATACATATTTACTAACGTGCTCTCTAAATTATTATAAGTGATAGGTTTATCCAAAATCAATGAGCTATTGATTTTTGAAACAAGAATTTTCGTACCCTTTAAATTAAAACGTGGGTCCATTATGCATGCTAAGGGAAATAACATAGGTAAATCTTCCCAATATTTTCTAAATTTTATTTCCATAGCAATTATCATTTCAGTAAAAAATGACTCGTATCTATATCTATAAAAAGTTCTTGCAATAATATAAAGACGTTCAAGAACTCTTGAACTAGTTGGGTAATATACCCCGGATAATATATTGGTTGAATCGTAAAAACTTGTTAAAAACTTTTTCACTTTAAAAGCAGCTTCCCAATCCAATTCTATTAATAGAGGATCATCATCTTTTTTAAGTGTTCTACTGTTATAATATTCCATTATTATGTGTTCATAACCTTCGCATGATTTAAGTAACAAGTATGTGGAGTTCCACCTATGGCCTACGTCGGTGATAAATTTTTTAGAATCTAAATTGTATTGTGAACACATTGTTTCAAAATATTGTTTTCTACTCGGTGAAATGGTTATGTATACTATAGCATCTCTAATTTTATCCATTTCATCTTTAATATGTTTCAAGCCATCTTGAACAATTAAATTTAAAATATGACATACACATCTAACATGGAATAAGAAATCACCAAAATCCGGATTAAGAATTCTACATAATTTATCTACTACAGGTTTATTTACACTAGCATTATCGAAAGTAAATGATAGAATTTTATTTTCAAAGCCATATTCTCTAACAATATCAAGTATAGCATTAAATATGTTGGTTGCGTTATGAGGAAATTCTAGAATTTTAAAAGCAATAATTTTTTTATGCATAACCTAAAGTGGATCAATGTAGTGTGCAGTTGCAGAAATATAACCTTTTTTATTAATTCCTTCCCAAAGATCGGAAGTAAAAGAAATAACACCACCATAGTTATTTAAATCAACTATTAATTGTTTCTTAGTTTTAAGATAATATTGTATTGTATCAGAACGTAGAGTGTTTCGAGTAATACCTTGGTACTTGGGTTGAAGATAACGCTTGATATATGTAACAAAGTGCTCATTGTCCTCTATACTTAGTGGCAACTCCGCCCCCTCAACGAATTGAACCAACCCAGTTCGATTCTCTGCTTCGGAATACATCCAATTTGAAAGTGTTGTAGATCCCGCTCCAGAAGCACTAGCGGCCGATGAACCAAATTGTAGTTGACTTTGATTCGATTCAACGAATCCGTGCTTGGGCTGACACTTGCGATAGTGACGGTTCAGGTGTGTAGTACAAATTCCCTTTGACCAGGCTAATTGTTGTGCACAATATTTGCACACAGCTTTGAATTCAGCTTCTCCTTCAATTATTTTCCCCGTTTTGGCTAATTTAAAGTGATCCCAACACTTTGAAGTTGGCTTCTTACCTTTTCTGACTTTTCTTTTTCCTCTTGCGTCGGGAATATCGGGATCATCTTGTAAGATTTGAACATCCGCATCTTCTTCAATATCGTCTAAATCGATTCGCTGATTTAATGGATCTTCTTCAATTTCGTCGGGAATTGGTACGTCGTTGAGACCGGAAAATTGATCGTCGAAATGAACGTGAGATTGTGGTGTTGAATCATCATGATGCCCCCCAAATCCAGGTGGACCATCGAACAATTCATTAATAAATCTTCGGTTGCTGCGATCCATTCTTTTGTATGTGATGTGGTGTGGAAAAACTGATATATAAAATTGAATACGTGTAATTGAGAGATGTAATAATAAATTGAGATATTGAAATGTAGAAATTATAATTGTAGAAAATAGAATAAAAATGTTGGTAGAGTAGAAAAAGAGAAGAGAGTGTAGTAGACTTGTAAATTTGTAATGTAGAATAAGAATTAGAGTTGAGAATTGTAGTAGATGTAGTGTAGTAGAATTGTAGAAAAAAATTTGAAACAAGTGTATTATTTATAGGAAAAAATTTAGGAAGAAAAAAAAAATTTTAAGTGACCAGAACGGTCACATAGTTATATTATTATTATTTTTTATATTTTTTTTGTAAATAACTAAATATAAATTGTAATATATTATATATTAATATTGACATATTGTATTGTTTTATTTTTTTATTTTGAACGGTTAAAACTTAAAAAACGATTTTTTTTTTAAATACACGAGCCGGCGAGCCGCTCGGCTCGTTGAGCTCGTCGGCACGAGCTCGTGGCTCGTGCCGGCGAGCTACTCGTTGAACCACGAGCCGAGCTTGGCTCGGCTCGTGGTTCAACGGGACTGATTGGCTCGTCCACGAGCCCGGTATTTTGACAAGCCGAGCCGCCCTCGACTCGTGTTTTCGCGAGCCGGCGAGCGGCTCGGCCCGTTTGCCACCTCTACTGCAATACATCATCCACAGGGATCCAATTTTCCACAATTCCCAAATGAAGAAATAGATTGTAATAAGAACTTCTTTATTCCAAACATACCTTAGGGAAAGTTGTAAGTTATCTCTTCTTCTGATCAACTCCATACAAGATGAAGTAGTAAAGTTGTTGCAATTATATGCAAGCCCGAATATCCTATCTGGAGATGGAAGAATAGGGATATTTTGTATCTGTGTGATGATCCAATTAGGTAGAATCAATCTTAGTCTTTGTATATCCTAGGAGTCATTAAGAATGAAGTCTTTAACCTTACTCTGCTAAAATGCAATATGTTCAAGGATGTGGCCAAGAACTCCAACTTGTAGCCATCTGTCATACCATATGCTGATGTCTCCCTATCCTAGTTTTTGTGCTATTTGAGACTCAACCTCTCTGCTGATGGAGATTAACCTCTTCCAGATAGGGGATCCTATTTCGTTTGATAGACTGTATAAGGTTTAGGACCGAAGGTTGTATTTTCCATCAATATTCTACTCCACAATGTCTTTTGTGATATAAATTTCCACCAGAGTGTATAGTCAAAAGCTTTGCTCATCTCTTCTAATCTCTTAAAACCCAAACCGCTTCCAATAGTAGGATAGCTTTTTTGTTCCAACTAGCCCAATGGATCTTTTTCCCTGCTTCTTTATCGCCCCAGAGGAATCCATTCATCAAAGTATTGAGTTTTTGAAAAATACATTTGGGAGGATCTAAGATTTGTAATAAAAACATGGGCATGGATTGTAGAACATGTCTGATAAGTATAATTTTTCCACCAGTGGATAATAGTTTATTCTCCCAACCATCTATAAGAGACCTAATTTTTTTGCACCAATGCATCGTGTAGAAATATCTTTTTCTTCCCTACAAACAATGGCACTCCAAAATATTTGATTGGAAGCTTTTCCCCTTTATATCCAGTCAACTGTTTGATTGATGCAGTTCGATGTCCTCTTCCCAAAATGAAGGAACTTTTGCTGGCATTTATTAGTTGACCTGATGTTCTTTTGTATGTCTTAAAAAATTCAATGATTCTTTTAATGGATTAAATTTGGCTATTGGTGAATAATATAATGTCATCATCAAAACTTAAATGGGTGATAACCAATATACCCCCATATACAAACTGCAAAGATTTATGTCTCTGATATAAGTTGTTCAGTCCTCTAGAAAGGCTATCAGCCATGAGAACAAACAGACTAGGGGAAATTGGATCCCCTTGTTTTAGTCCCCTTATAGATGGAAAAAAACACATTAGTTCACCATTAATCAAGGCAGAAAATCTGCAATTTTGGATGCATCTTTATTGTTGACCTATGGTTAACTTAACCTTACTGTTTTGATCATAACAAATAAGAATATATTGTGTTATTAACAAGTGTGCTTCAAGTATTTCATGTAATGATAAATATTCAAAGCACTCTATGTTCAAATCGTCTCTCAAAGATATAAATCAAAACTATGTGATCAAGCACATGAGACGCAAAGAAAATCATGAAAGAATTGAAGATATTCAAAGATCAAAATTGAAGTTGAAAAGCATGACATGAAGATCAAGAATTCAAGCATACAAGATTAGAGTTGATTTAACTTATGTAAAGGTATAACACTCTCAATCTTTAGCGATGAAATTCAACGAGCTCGAAAATGATTTTTATGCATCAAGAAACTTACTTGAAAATTGATCACTTGCATAAAATTGATTTTTCAAATCATAACATGAAATTGTTTTTGGAAAAATAAACTTTTTGACATAAAAACAAAATTCAAAATCTTCATATTTCGGTCGACCGAAATATACTTGATCGACCGAAACTCTGGTCGACCGAAAAATCTGATCAACCGAAAGTTTAAACGGCTATAATGCAACGGCTATTTTTTTAACTTTCGGTCGACCGAAAGTATGGACCGGTCGACCGAAACTGGCTGAAGCTCAAATTCTTGATCTATAAATAGCCATCTCATTTGCATTCAATTTCAAGAAGATAGAAAAGATTTTAGAAAAGCTTTCTTGTGAAAAATTCATTGTTCTTACTTGATTTATATTTATCTATCTTTATTAGAAAACTTTGATTGATCTAAACTTTGTTTTATCAAATTCATCAAAGTTTTTGGAAGAAAGTTTTGTGAAGATTCTTGGTTTTATATTGTTCAAACTTCTTCAACATCTTCACACTATATTGGAATTGAAGTGTAAGTCTCTCTTTGTTCTAAACTTGTTTTAATCTTTTAAAAGAGAGAAATTCCAATTAAGGAACTTTGATTATTTGTGCTACATTTTTCATTATCATTTGATTCATCAAAGTTCCATTGCCTAAACACTTTGAGCTTAACTCATTGTTAATTATTCAAGTGTGGCATCTCTTGGTACTTAATTTGATTCAACATTTTAACAAGAGATTATTTGAAAAACTTTTTTTGATTGCATTGAACTTTTCATTATCATTTGCATCAAAGTTTTTCTCTAACACTCGAGCTTAATTCATTGCTATCTATTGAAGTGTTAGCCTAACTCTCTCGGTACTTAATTCGAGTATATCATTTGTCAAGAGAGTTATTTCAATTGTAAATTCAATTCATTATATCTTGTGGTTTCGAGAGCCTTGTGAAAACTCGATTGTTGGTTTCGAGAGCCTTGTGAAAACTCGATTGTAAAGGATAAGCGCTCCTTATTGTAAGTCGCCTAAGGATTTGGTACTCCTTGTTGTAAGTTACCAATATAGTGGATTTGGCCTTGCTCGTGACGGAGAGCTCGGTAATGGGGGACGTAGATCACGTTGGTTGATTGAACCTCCATAAATCGCGTTTGCACTCTCTTATCCCTTTTACTTACTTACATTGCACTTACTCTATTCTATCAATTTATATTGTGCAACACTATATCTAAGTGCTATACTTGCCTTATCAATTAAGTTTACACATATATAGCACACTACATTGATAGTTTAGTTACTTGTAACACTAAGTGCTCATACTTGTACCCATTGGTTTTTAAGTTTGAGATTATTTATCGAAGAAATTTTATAAACCAATTCACCCCCCTCTTGGTTAGTTTACTCTTGGGCTAACATTTATATCATGTCAATCCAAGTTTGACTGAAACCAAATTGTTTAAGAACTTGAAATAGGAAAGGCCAAGAGACTCTATCATAAGCTTTAGCCATGTCTAGTTTCAAAAGAATATTCCCTCCTCTGACTTTTCTATTCAACTGCAGGATTAATTCTTGAGCTAGTAGGACATTGTTAATGATGCATCTGTCTTGTACAAATCAACTTTGATTGTGGGCAATAATATTTGGCAAGATGGGAGCAAGCCTATTATTCATAAGCTTGTTTATAATCTTGTAAAGTACATTGCATAGACTAATTTGTCTATATTCTTTCCAACTTCTAGGTGACTCAGTTTTAGGTATCAAGAAAATGGAAGTAGTAGTAATTCCAACTAGAAAATCTATCCCATGAAAAAATTCCTCAATAGCTTCTATAAGATCTGGTTTGATAATATCCCAACACTCTTTATAAAAAAAACATCCATTGTATCCATCTGGCCCAACACAGCTGTTAACATCCATCTTAAACGCAGTATGCTTGATTTCCTCTTCAGTAGGAATGGCTATTAAATGATTGTTGTCTTCTGCAGTGACAAGTCTTAGAATGCATTGCAAAATCTCAGCCCCCTCTTCAACATGGTTAGCAGAAAATAATGATTGAAAGAAAGAAATAGCATCTTCTCTAACGTCTTGCATATCCTCAGTCCGAATGCCATCCCCTCTAGTAATCCTATAACTTTGTTTCTAGATCTTTTGCCTTGGACTTTAGCATGGAAGTATCTTTTATTTCTATCTCCCTTTAAATACCATTGAGTACAGGATTTTTATTTCCAATCAGATATTTCAACAGCTAGCAATTTAGTGACTTGAGCGAATGTCAAATTAGCTACACTTCTTTTTTAGGAGAAGGTTCCTCAGCATAAAATTTCTCCTTCGTATCAGCAAACTCCTCTGCTTGTTTGAGTTTTTGAAAAACATTACCAAAACCATGTCTGTCCCACTCCTTTAGACAATTTTCAACCTTTTAATTTTGAAATAAAACCTATATAAACCCCTAGAATAAGGAAATCAAGGTGTTTGCCATTTCTTTGCTACCAGCTCCTTAAAATTCTCATGCTCAGACCACATGTTCAAAAATTAGAAGGATGACTTCACCTGAGCATGAGTAAATGATTGAAGAATGACAATTGGACTATAATCTGATGTGCTACTTCTAAGAACCTAAGCGTAAACATTTGGAAAAGAAACTGCAAACTCATCATTAATAAATATTCTATCAAGTTTTTGCCACATTTGGTCCTTATGCCATGTGAAGAAGCTGCCTTTAGTTCGCATCTCAACAAATTTACAATCATTTCTCATGGTATTGAAATCATTCATAGAAATAGGAAGTGGAGCATTGCCTCCTCTTCTCTCTCCTGCATGGGATATTGCATTGAAGTCTCCTCCCACCAGCCCTTTAACTCGCCCCCACAGATCCCTCATTTGCATATAAGTGGCTGAAACTGTAACCTTCTTCCCGTCATAGGCTATAGTGATGGTAAGAGCTTGATCATGATTGCTGATAATATATCCACATTATTACCATTATTCCAAAAGAACCAAATCTTTCCATTGGTGTTGGATAGGCCATTATCAAACTTCAATATTCTATATACTCCTCAATCGTGCTTTTAGTGATGAGAGGTTCAAAGGATAAACACGTATTGACTTTTATACATAGCAACAAGGGATTTAGTTCTTCTTTTAGAAGGCTTCATATAGAGCCCTCACACATTCCATAATAGGATCTTAAAATCCATAAAGAACTCAGTTTGTTTTGTGGCCCTAAATGAGGCATCCTTCTTTTCTTCCGTGAATCAATCGACTCTTTACTGTGCTCTCTTGAGATCTCCAACTCTGAATCGGATAGACATTCTCTAGTACAAATGGTATCATCAGATATTTGAAGGCAGGTTAATGATCCAATGGTCTCATACAATTTATTTGCTCTATAGTAGAGGGAATTTGCTTCTGCCCTGTTATTGTTTCAGCATCTACATTATGTGTAGGATTAATCTCCTCCTCTAATTTTGGCTCTTCATGAGCATTGTATTCATTTTCTTCTCCTACATCTTGAATGGAACTCAAAATAGCAAATGGATTGTTGGTTGTCTCAAGATTTAATAGTCTCTGAACATGTTGGATATCTTTTTTACGAACCCTATCAGTAATCCCTTTTTTAGCATGCTAGTGCTCCACCTGAGGAGTAGTTAGTGTATTGGCATTACTAACTGGTGTGATAACATGACTAATCCCTTTGGAATGTAACTCTGCTTCTATAGTCTTATCTACCCTAGAACTTCCAGCTATGACTTCCTCCTTTTGCTGGTGTGTGAATCCTTTTTTAGTCACCTTCCAATCATCTAAACATTGTTGCTACAGCTCATTCCCTTTCTCTTTTTCTGATTTTGCAACCCACACCTTCTTACCTTGATCCTTGTGATTTCCATCTATATCTCTTGAATATTTCTTTGGAACAGATAGCCCATTTAACTCTTTCCAATAGAACCACTCTCCAAATGCCTAATGTGATAACAGAACATACAAATAGTCTTGTTGTCCAAGCTTAGAAGCATCTTCATAAATAATAGGTTGCCAAATTTTAAATCCCTCATGTTCATTTTAACACCATCTATGTGCTCCTTCTTCGAATCCACCTCTACACAGATTCTGGCCAAATTTCGTTTATATTTAGCTAGCATAGCAATCCAAACAAGGAAAATAGATGATTCGCACTCTAGTGTAATGTAAAAAGTATATTTAAGCACCCGCATAATTTTCCCATGAATCTGCTAAAATTGCTTTGTGAATAAACAAGCATAATCCTCAGCGTTACTAAAGTTTATTAGGGCCTGTTTTGGATCAGTGTGCTTACTGTGAACTTGTGATTGAATCCATCTAACACTAGGGCCTACTCGATCTCCCAATTTCATGGCCTTGAATAGGATAACTTTCCAATCAATGCATATTGAAGCCATCCTGTAACACCCCAAGTTCAAACATCTTAAACCTAGGCGTGTTAACTTATCTTTACTTAAGTGCGGAAACAAATCATTTAAAATTTCAGCATTTTAGTCTTTCTATTATAAAATTTTACAGAAATTCCGACAAAGTCTCCTCTATAACTCGAACATAACCAACCTGTAGAGGACATCATGGGACATCATACCCATATTATATATACAAATTCTCAACTAATTCAACATTCAACCACAATTCCAAAATCAACTTCAACATCAATTTACAAACTCCTCAACAATAATACCTTGAAGTAAATAATTTTTAAACTTATGAAACATGATATAAACTAATCACAGGGAAATATCGTAACTTATTTTAACTAAAATCGACAAACTAATCAAAATAATTTCTCAATTAAAAGAATAACCAATGAAATAATTTGTGAAAGCCCTTGATTCATTCCTAAAAGAAATTGAATTATGAGTACTGTCTGAGTTTGCCGCCAAGTACTCTCCTCGAATCACCTAACTTTCATCACCGGAAATGTTGGGGAGGGATTGGGGTGAGCTAAAGCCTAGTAAGTAAGCTTTTATGCATGTAATGCATGCTTATGACATGAAATGCTTTAAAAATTCGAAATGTGTATCCCCATTTACTTTACATTCCATAACTTTCAAACTTTTCAGACTTTCACTAAACATTTCAAAACTTTCACTTCATTTCCATCGTTAGCTCACTTGGTGTATCTTCTAGTCAATCGGAGAGTAGTGGGCAATTCTTATGTAGAACCAGGTTAAAATCCACATTTCTACTACAAAGCGATTTAACATTCACTTTCCCACCGCATAGCGGTTTAACAGTTCACCGCAAAGCGGTTGAACATTCCGTCGCAAAGCGACTTAATTCGGGTACGCCGGTCCCCCGCGCCCCATTTCCCATCACTTCTTTCATGGCCTAGAAGTACACCCATTCTTTCTTAAAAACTTGGGATACATAAATTTTGAACAAACTTGCACCTTGACACATTTCTTTCATTAAAAAAAAAACATTTAACTTCCTAATTTCGATGCCAATGTATACTTGATGATGCAATGACATGATAACGTGCATGCTTGAACATTCTTCTTAATAATATATACTTTCATAAAGTAAACGAAATTAATCAAAGAAAGTAAGTTGCAAGACAGTCATTTACACATTTCACATTTACATTCAACTTCTATAAAAATAGGGGGAGTTTACTTACATGACATCTTTAGTATTTACCGTTATCTTGACTTGCAAGTGGAAGAGTCTCAGATGCCCGCGACGTCAATGTGCCCAAAAATCCTAATTATTCTCATTCATTAATAAGGTATAACTTTTAAATCAAAATGTGGCCTTAGGCTATGACCAATACATTAAACATCATATTCGAAACAATTAATCAATTTCAATGCACATTAGGTCATTCTATCTTTAATTCAAACTAAAACTCAAATTTACATAGCTTAACCTAATGTTAGAAAATCACTCCCTTAAAGTTCCAACAATTTCACAAATCTTAAAATCAAAATATATCCAAACTTTACCCAAATAGTTAACTAAACTATAATTTTCATAAATCCCAAAATCAGAGTTTGATATATACATACCTTAAAAATTCAGAAATTTATTCAGGTTTATACCACTTTCCCAAATTCTAAAATTCTCAAATTAACCCATCATTAAACTAAAAGAAAATCAATTAAACAAATCAATTTAATAATTTTCGAAATCTATAATTAACGCATACATAAAAACACTAAATACCTAAATTTAAAAACTGAATTTAATCAATTAAATTTCGAAATTGTACTAAGTCTGAATCTGAAAATTTACTATGGAAATTACACATCTATGTATACATCAATACACACATACATAAGCATTACTAAATCCCCAATTAACGGTATAATTCGAAATCAAGTATACTTAAATCTGAAAATATGAGAAACAACACCCATTTACATACACTCAACATATATACACACACATATACATACATATACATATGTTCGTGTGTGTGAAAGTGTGTATGCAGGTGCGTGCGTTGTGTGTGCAGCAGGGAAGGGGATGAAATAGGGCCTTACCGAGGGCTGGGAGGTGGTGGAGGCCAATGTTGTATCGCTGGTGGTAGTGATGGTGGCTTCTGGTGGGGGTGGCGACGGTGAGAGGTCCGAGAGAGGGTAACTGCGTTCGGTGAGATGAAGGAGAGACAAGAGCTGAGCGTGAGAGGTCGATTGTGAGAGAAAAGTGAGGGTTTGGGGTTAGGTTTAAATTTTTGGGAATTTGCAAATTCAACCCCCAACTCTCACAATGCGTATAAGTGGGTCCTAAACTTCTATTTATTCTCCAATTACCACTAGATTTTCCCCCAATTTCAACTTAATGTATTTTGGCCATTTACAAATTTAAATAAATGAAATGAGCATCCTTAGCAATTAAAATAAACACTTAGACACATAATTGCATGTAACAATTTATAAACTTTTTAATTGACACATTGATCGAGACGGCGTCCAAGCCCTTCCATTGTAAAATAATTCAAATTATAAACATTAAAGATCATAAATTTATAATTTATAATAACATTAACATAAATATTACGTGAAATTTAAAATTGTGTGTAAAATGAAAAGTGGTCTTACACATCCAGTAAGCTTCATAATCTCTTCAGGGGATACAGGGATGGACAGAATATTGCAGTCGATTTCAAATCCCCTAACATTTACCAGCTCCAATTTCCCTTCCTTCACCACTTGCTCAAAGGAACACTCACAGTCGAGTATATGAGATTTCTTAGCATTATTAATAATATCCATGAAGGACTACCCTAGTTGGGGCTTCTCCATGGACGTCGCAAAAGATAAGAGAGATAACAGTGACTCACATACGCGCCACCAGTTTTGAGGACCAAGAAATCAAGGATCTCTCACCTTTATAACGTATTCAACAATTCGAGCATTCTTAAACCTGAAGTCTCTAGAGACCTGTATTACAACAAGTTGGGAATTAGTGTATGCGAGTATGAAAGATGTGCCATACAACTAGCCATTTCAAGTCCCAAAATCAATGCTTTGTACTCCACCTTGTTCGTAGTTAAAAATAGTAGACGTGTCACATATTCGTATTGCAATTCATCAGGAGCTATTAACAGAACTCTTACTTCTACCCCTTTTTGACTAGATGATCCATCAACATATATGTTAAGTGCATTTTTATACACATTTTATGCCTTTAAATTAGTATTTTTGGAATATCTTGAGCAAATATCTACTAATTTATATATATTTTGTGTCTAAATAGGTTAATATCCAAGTTTGAGGCCAAAAATTACAAAAATGAGTGCAAACTATGCTGAAATTGGAAGTTTAAGGACCATTTTGTCACTTTCGAGAAGTTGCAGACCCGCTGTGCAATTTTACCTAGGGACCAGATTGCAAAATTCCAAAAGTTGAAGGACTTCAAGTGTAATTTTTGAAGGACATATTTGAAAGAAATCTGAAATTTTAGGGACTAAATTGATTGGTACTGAAAGATGGAGGACTGTATTACAATTACGGAAGGGACTGAGCTGCAAAACCGTACTAGCTAAACCACGCGAACGCGTGACTCGAACCAGCGGCGCACGTGACTTGAGCCAGAAAAGGGACCCGAGACCAACTTGGTCCCGGAAAATCTCGCCGCGTGATCGCGAGGTTATTTTTAAAATAAAAAAAAAAATCCGGGCTAGACCGGGTCGACCCGATTCGGCCCATTTGCTGTGTACGCGGATTTGTGCATTTTTTAGGGTTTTTGGTTGATTTTTGGGATAATATAAATACTTAACTTCCTCACTTTGCTAGGGCATGTAAGTTTTATGCCACTTTTCCATATTTTCTTGTATTTTCTCTCAAAGTTTTCTTAATTAATGCATTAAATCTTTTAAGTTTTTGTATTTTTACTTGCTTTCCTTTCATTAAAGCTTAATATTGTCGAAATTTTCATCATTGTTGTTTTTTCTAACTTTTCTCCTCAAACTTTCATGTTATTTATGATTTAATTAAAGTTTTGTGTTGGGTTGTTAATGACACTAGAACAAGTTGTTTTCTTTTATTATCTTGTTTTAAAACTTTGTTTAGCTTGTTGTTGAAATAATTATGTTAGTGGTTAAATGTTGTAATTTTATTATGAGTTAATTTTTATTATGTGCTAAATAGTATTTTGTTGGGATGATTGGTGTTACTTAACTTCACTTAGTTATTTTAAGTTTGTTTATGTAATTTGAGTTATTTACTTTCAAGCATTTGAATTTATAATTATTGTCTTTTAATATTGTATATTTTGATTTATATTTATTGTCTTGTATTTCTCTATCTTAAGTAGTTAATTTTATTTACAAAATTACAAATTAATTAAGTGTTGTTTAAGTGAAATCATGAATCCCAACTTTTTAATAATCCATTTTCTTTATTTTTGTTAGAATTTAAAGTTCGTTTATTTTTGCTTTATTTTCATTAAAAAATCCAAAAACTTATTTTGTGACTTCGATGTTAAAATTAAATTAACTAGAGTGTGTAATTGAGTATACATTCCTAGTGGGATCGGCAGTCCGGACTTTTCGAGTCCACTTTATTACTTGAAAGCGTACCGTGTACTTGTGGTATACGATTTTAGCGACCAAGTTTTTGGCGCTATTCCCAGTGAATGTTTTTACTTGATTGCCACTTTAGTTAATTTTCTTTTAACAATTTCTTTTATGTTTTATTTTGCTACTTTTGGTTGACCAACATAATTTTAATCTTTCTTACTTTTTGTTTTCCTTTTATGTATGCATGATTCTAACATTGGTAAAGTATGAAAGATTTTTGCAATGGACAATCTCTACATGGGTAATGAATATATGCTTGGAGAGTATTCGAGTTGTGAAATTTGTTACAAGGTGCATGATAATGGACAATGTTTGTATTCGGGCAATAATTTGTTTATGTCTAACCTTCTTGCATTTAGACAATATTTGAATTGCCGAAGACAAGCAATTGACACATCCGATGCTAGTTACATGCTCTTGAGAGATTGTGTATCGGAAGATTGGGATGAGGACATTACTCTTATAGGAGGGGGTCCTCCATTTTTGAATGAAAATGTACTTGCAAAATATTACGATGAGCTTGCCAAGTTGGATGAAGATGATATGCCTATGGGAGATACCATATTTTGGGAAGGATTTAAAATGTGGGGGGTGTGATAAACTCTTGGGGATAAATAGGAAAAACTTGTCATTGTCCATGGACTCAAATTTTGGATCGGTCATTCAATCCGAGGAGATATCAACTATTGAAGATGAGCTTGAAAATAATGACAAGTTAATCACAAAAGAATCACAAGGGGAAGTGCCCGTTAATGAGGAAGAGATTAAATCACATTCTCTCAACTTCATTGATTGCCCAACAATTGATTTTGTGATTAAGCCACTTGAGGAGGAGCAAGTCTACATAGTTGAATTTGAATTGGATGAAGTAGGCAAGTCATATGACATTGGAAGGGGCAAGGTGCAAGTTTGGAGAATCAACGAAGAGTGGAACAAGGCCAAAAGAAGAAAAATGGGCAAAGCATCAAAAGCTTCATTTAAAGTGCCATGAAGTGCTTATGCGAAAAGTGGAGTTTATGACTTTAACCAAGCGCTTTTTGGGAGGCAGCTCAATTTTTTTTTCTTTTGCTTTACTTGTGATTATTTACTTTACTTCTTTACTTTCTTTTTAATTATTTGTCAAACTTTTGTAGGTAACAAATATTTTTGAAAATCCTAAGCGACATTATCCTCAACAAGTTTGGGGGTGAACTACATTGGAAGAAAGTTTAGGTCAATTTCAAACATCACAAACAAACATCAAATCAGGGAAGTTTTACTAACTCTTTTCTTCTTTACATGTTCCTACTTTCACATTGAGGACAATGTGTAATTCAAGTTTGGGGGTGTAGACTTCATTTTGCACTTTATCATGTTAGATAGCCTCACCGGCTTAAGATGTTGTGATGTTTGATTTTGTTCATTGTGTTTTGGATATTGACATGCTAGATAGCCTTGTCGGCTCAAAATGATTCGATTTTTGAAATTGTTGACTAATTCAAAAATTATGATCGAATATGCTACTTGTACCTATTTTTATAAATTGATTATCTATGAGTGATCCTAAGTTCTCTTGAGCACAATAGTCATAGCTAATTGTTGTTGAGATTTGGAATCTATTGAAGGTTGGAGAAATTGGTGAAGTAGAAAAATTAGATTGTGAGCTTGTATTTTCAATTTTTATCGACCTATCTAATTTCTTGTCAATGCTCTTAATTTCTTGATCCTTTGTGAGACAAGTTTGGGGGTGGTCGAGCCTGTAAAGGAGACGGTCTGGATATGTAGTGATTCCATGCATGCTTCATATAAATTTGTGTGGGGTGTTGTTGATATTAAATATAAGCTAAGTGATGACCAAATGCTAGATATCTAAGCTCATTTTAAATTTTCCATTGCCCTATCTCGTAGCCTTTTGACTCGAGTAATTAAGCCCGTAGGAGTATCTTGAAACTTGATGCCTTTACTTTGAAAGTTGGGAGTCACCGGCCTAAAGCTCGCTACATGGGTCAATTAGAAAGTTTAATGAGTATGGTACACACACTAATAAAAAAAATAGTACATCATCATTGCATTTGCTTAATAAGTCTACCTCACTTCGTAACCTTTTTTACACGAGTTATTAAGTCTGTAGGGGTATTTTGAAACCTGTTACCCTTTGATCTTAAAACAATTGGGGAGTTTCCGATCTAAAACTCGCTACATGGGTCAATTAGAAAGCTTAAGGAAGTGGGGAAGTCACGAGCAGTCATCACATTTGTTTGTTTAAATCATGCATTTGTATTTGCATAAGGGCTTAGATTAATAGTGTATTTGAATTACTTGGAATAAACTTTAATGCTGGAGCACTCATCTAGTGGAGAGTCACTGGATAACTAGATTGTTGAGATTGTCGATAAGTCACAACTAAGCTTTAGTGGTAAGAGAAATGTGTGAATTGAGAGTTACCTCTAGGATTGTATCTCGGGAGAGAAAAGAAATATTTTGGGGGAATGAATGCTACGAGAGGAACATGAATGAAATTGACCACAAAGGGTGGATAGTATTGTTTAGAAGTCTATCCTTCCTACAATGTTTCTTGGAACCTTAGTGATAATTGGAAGTGATTATGCACACACACACCAATCAAACATGAGATAAGCTCAACTTCTTTTTGTAGTATTATTTTGAAAACATAATTGTGAATTAATCATGCAATTTTACACTCAAGTAAGAATTTGCAAGTTATCTAGCATTGTTTATCACTCATTCATCTATGCTTATTATGCTAGTAGATATCCTTGCTCGAGACGACCAAGAGTTTAAATTTGGGGGTATTTGTTAAGTGTATTTTTATACACTTTTTATACCTTTAAATTAGTATTTTTGGAATATCTTGAGCAAATATCTACTAATTTGTATATATATTGTGTCTAAATAGGTTAATATCCAAGTTTGAGGTCAAAAATCACAAAAGGAGTGCAAATTACGCTGAAATTGGAAGTTTGGGGGACCATTTTGTCACTTTCGGGAAGTTGCAGACCTGATGTGCAATTTAACCCAGGGACCAGATTGCAAAATTTCAAAAGTTGAAGAACTTCAAGTGCAATTTTGAAGGACCTATTTGAAAGAAATCTGAAAGTTTAGGAATTAATTGATCGACACTGAAAGATGGATGACTAGATTGCAATTACGGAAGTGACTAAGCTGCAAAATCGCACCCCAGCTGAATCATGCGAACGCGTGACTCAAACCAGCGGCGTGCGCAACTTGAGCAGGAAAAGGGACCCGAGACCAACTTGGTCCCGGAAAATCTCGCTGTGCGATCGCGCGGTTATTTTTTTAAAAAGAAAAATTCGGGCCGGACCGGGTCGACCAGGTTCGGCCCATTTCGCTGTATACCCGGGTTTGTGCGTTTTTAGGGTTTTTGGTTGATTTTTGGGATGATATAAATACCCTTCCTCACTTTGATAGGGTATGTAAGTTTTATACCTCTTTTCCATTTTTTCTTGTATTTTCTCTCAAGATTTTTTTAATTAATGTATTAAATCTTTTAAGTTTTTGTGTTTTTACTTACTTTCCTTCAATTAAAGCTTAATGTTGTTGAAATTTTCATCATTGTTGGTTTTTTCTAAC
Organism: Ligustrum vulgare; assembly: GCA_963555705.1. Classification (NCBI taxonomy): domain Eukaryota; kingdom Viridiplantae; phylum Streptophyta; class Magnoliopsida; order Lamiales; family Oleaceae; genus Ligustrum; species Ligustrum vulgare. The sequence goes on from OY743188.1 coordinate 19,766,031, forward strand.
TTTTCTCCTCAAACTTTCATGTTATTTATGGTTTAATTAAAGCTTTGTGTTGTGTTGTTCATGAACTAGAACAAGTTGTTTTCTTTTATTATCTCGTTTTAACACTTTGTTTAGCTTGTTGTTGAAATGATTATGTTAGTGGTTAAATGTTGTGATTTTATTATGAGTTAATTTTTATTATGGACTAAATAGTATTTTGTTGGGATGATTGGTGTTACCTAACTTCACTTAGTTATTTTAAGTTTGTTTATGTAATTTGAGTTATTTACTTTCAAGCATTTGAATTTATAATTATTGTCTTTTAATATTGTGTATTTTGATTTATGTTTATTGTCTTGTATTTCTCTATCTTAAGCAGTTAATTTTATTTACAAAATTGTAAATTAATTAAGTGTTGTTTAAGTGAAATCATGAATCCCAACTTTTTAATATTCTATTTTCTTTATTGTTATTAGAATTTAAAGTTAGTTTTTTTTACTTTATTTCCACTAAAAAATCCAAAAAACTTATTGTGTGAATTCGATGTTAAAATTAAATTAACTAGAGTGTGTAATTGAGTATACATTACTCGTGGGATCGAACAACCCGAACTTTTCGAGTCCACTTTATTACTTGAACGCCAATCGTGCACTTGCGGTATACGATTTTAGCGAACAATATACTTCCCAGTGATGACTTGCACTGTTTTCCATATCTTTTGGTGTAATTTCTGAAATAAATTTGGCCAAGGCTTGAGCTTTTATCACTGATCGAGGTTTATACTTGATATAATGTTCACCCAACTCGATTTCCCATTTCACTAACTGGCCTATAGTCTCTGGGCAATGAAAGATTTGTTTTAAAGATTGATTTGTCATCACAGGTTGTTGTAGTTGCATACTCTCCAAATAACATTTGCGTGAGTAAAGTCGGTTCCCTTTGACTTCTTTGATACCCTTAGTGGTTGGGAATTTGATCTTCTGGTAGTAGGTTGACGATACCCATTCTATTACATGTATAAGAGGTCAACCGTAAATGGCATTTTAGGCAATATTTATGTCGACAACCAAGAATCCAACTTGTATTGCTATGGTGGAAGGATATGATCCCAAACACATTGTCAACACAAATTGATCATTTCCTTCATCACATTTTGCTGCACTCCATTATCGACGAGGACTCTTTTTATGTCGTAATTAGCAATATCCCCTACAATAACTAGGGCATCATCGTGGGGATAAGCTAGGCCACTTTTATTAGGTTCCCCCAATATGATGTCTCTAGAGTGGAGTGATCGTGTGGAGATCACATTTATATTAGTTGATCATGCACATCCCTTGCGTGAATTTTTTGAGCTATCCCCCGCGATTGCTCTGCCCAAAATTACATTAATTACCCATTCTCCTGTTTGATCTTCACCTGATTAAGCTAGGACTTTATCCTTCGATGATCGTGTTTTTATATACTTACTCAATGATCCTCGTTGAATCAATATTTCTATCTCATCTTTGAGGAGCTTACAATGATAGGTGTTGTCCTCGTGATCTTTAGGAAACTCACTGTATTTAGTTTTATCTTGCAGGTGCCATTGTGTGGACATTAGTCATGGCCATTGCATGTCTTTGCATGTTTTAATTTCCATTAATACCTGAGCCCTCATGGAATTAAGAGGAGTGTAGTTGTTGGCGCTTACCACTAGCCTAAAGTTATAATCATGTTTCTTCTTGGGGTGACCTCTCTATGTACCTTCCCCTTTTCACCCTTCCTTTTGTGATTCTTCAACGTGTTGTGCTTGACACTTTTTGTTCATTCAGGTTTTCTTCCTAGTTGATATACTTCTCACTTCTTTGTAGAAGCTTGGTCATCGTTTTAGGTGCTCTTTTTGATATAGAGGTTTTGAACCCCTGATTTCTCAGACTATTGATCATATCTGTGATGACAGACGACATTTGTAGATTTTTAAATCCCAATGCTAAACAATTGAAACAGGTGATGTAATCTCATAAGGATTTGTGCTGAATGACATGCATCAGTCCAATAGAGCTATTTTTTTGTCGTGAACTACTTGATATAAACATAGCAAACTTGGTACTAAAATATGAGAACGATGTAATTGGTAGCAAACTCGGATTAGTTGTTCCATCATATTTTTTGACTCGTGGAGATTTGAACGAATCAGGAAGGAAGACTGCCAAGATTTCTAGATCAAATAGGTCTAGGACGATGCACTTTTTTCTTTTGCAAAGCTTCGTCTAACTTTCATTATAAGGATTCAAGTTTTGCTTCCAACATGATATCATTAATTTGAGTACTTGGATGTTGTGATGATTGTACGACTTGTGACATAAGCACTTTTACAGCCTAATCGTGCTAATCCTCCCCCGGAGGTATGTTCTGTAGGTTTTGTACCCCTGGTGTATTGTGGTTGCTCCTTTAAACGTGATCTACAATAATTGTACCTACATTTGCAGGTTTTCGAAGTGTTTTCGAGTCACGTAAGGAACCTCTAAATCTCATTCTGGAGGATCAACTTGTTCTTGAATTCTTCCATTGTGACGGGTATTTCTACGAGACATGGCTTCAACAGTATTTTGCAAGATATGAGAAACGACTAATATCGTTCCCACCGATGGCACCAAAAGATGTAGTATAAATTTGTTGACCAATAAAATTATCAATCGCCAAGCCTTTGGTTATTTCAACCTTCTATTGATACCTGAAAATTGCAGGGCTTTTCCCCCATTGTTACTCCGACATTAATCACAAGCATACAACTCACCTTGAGCTCGATCACCCACATATGCCTCCATTTATTAAACCAAGAACCCCGACCATATTTCTAATCCCCGAGGAGTAATGTAACCCCAAGCTATGTTTGTTACCATTCACGGTTTAAGTGCTCGGGGTCATATGGCTTGGCGATGCCCATCAAGCATGGGCTCGGGTTGTCCTCCTTGCACCCTAGCCAACATCCCAATCCAAGTAGGAACCTTAATTCATTGGAGTCCTACTTCAACATGACAACAAAAGATTACGTAATCTTATTCTAAAGCAGCTAGCAAGACTTCCACACCTAAAGGGACTCCTAAGTCTCATAATCAGTAGGTAATCTAATCCTACCTGGAAAGTAATACTTAACTCTATAAATACGTTGCTTTCATTCATAATCAAGGTATACACAATCATTATATTCCAGCATATAGCCTCTTATATAAATTTTCTCCATCCTCCTTACTGACTTAAGCATTGAAGGGGCTATAAGGACACACCTCCTCGCCTTTATTTCAGGTATTCGGAGATCCAGATCGTGCTTGTTTGTTGTAAAGCTCGGAGTATTCCAGGTGCAATTTTTAGCATTATTAGGAAGATTTAACCACTTTGTTTCCATTAGAAATGATTATGGACCCTAGAATAAATTTAGAGGGAACTAAACATACCATAAATGCAATATCAAAGAAATTAAATTTTGGGACCCCCTTAACATGGACAGATTTAGAAAAATGTTTATGTGAAATGTACTAGATTAATGTTGAAAGGTTAGGTAAAAATGTTAGAAAAACTGCTCCCATCCCTAATATGATAAAAAATGAAGACGGTGATTTACTTTCCTGAATATGAATGGAACTTCTAGTACACTTCCTAGTGGTTCTAGTTCTTCCAGTACATATAATAGCTCAGATGAAATTCCGAGCGAGTTAACTGGGTATTTCTCACACAACCTTTTTAGCATGTTAGACGACGACGAGAAAAATAATTTTGACATTCTTAAGTGGTGGAAACTAAATGAGCGTCAATACCCAATTGTTTCTATGATTGCACGAGATCTACTAGCACCTCCAGTATCAACTATAGCATCGGAGACTGCTTTTAATGCAGGTGGTAGAATCTTATCTGAATATAGGTCAAGGCTTAAAGAACACATACTTGATAGCTTAATGTGTTTGAAAGATTGACAGTTTGTGGAGAAAATGTTACAAGATAGGATAAGTGAAATTCTAGTCGAGGAATTCGGAGAACAATCATATTGGTGAATAATTATTTTGTATTATTAATTAATATCCTTACAATTACGCTATAATATATGTATTTTTCTTTTTCTATATTTTTAATTTTTTTTCTTTCAAATAAAAAAAATTGTACACATAAAATTTTGTTCGTGTACAATTTTAACTCCGCCTACAAGAAATTAAATGTAATTGACCCAAAACCCGGATTAAAGGAGGAGGGTTTAAATTTTAGTACTTTTAATTATTTTAGTATTATTAGTAGTCATAGATTAGTCGTTTGAAAAAAAAAAAAAAAGAGCCCACGAGCCGGATTTGGGCCGACTCTGTGGGAGACGAGCTGGCCCGGCTCGGCTTGTCTCCCACATGAGCTGCACTGGTTCGAATCGTGGGTCGGACCAAACACTTCCTTCATTGGCCGAGCCGACCTGGCTCGACTCGTTTGACACCTCAAAGATCACCAGACGAATTGGTCTCTCATTCCATGTGTCATCAGTTGATTAGATGAAGTGGTCGTTTGTATATTGTAATCATTATTGGTTTAGACAATCACTATTAAAGGAGGAGGGTTTAAATTTTAATACTTTTAATTATTTTAGTATTATTAGTAGTCACAGATTAGTCGTTTGAAAAAAAAAAAAAGAAAGAGCCCACGAGTCGGGTTTGGGCCGACTCTGTGGGAGACGAACTGGCCCGGCTCAGCTTGTCTCCCACACGAGCTGCACTGGTTCTAATCGTGGGCCGGACCAAACATTTCCTTCATTGGCCGAGCCGACCTGACTCGACCCGTTTGACACCCCTAAAGATCACCAGACGAATTGGTCTCTCATTCCATGTGTCATCAGTTGATTAGATGAAGTGGTCGTTTGTATATTGTAATCATTATTGGTTTAGACGATCACGATATGACTTGAATGTTGTCGATTCAGAATGATCGTATCGATAATTCGATAGCATACGAGTATCATGCTCCATTTTAATTAAAATTCATTTTTCTCTATTATATTTAACCTCACATTCACCAATAAAATAATACTACATACAAATCAAATTTTTCTTTATTTTTAATTATACATTCACAAAAAAATTACTATTCAAAACTAATTTTACAAATTTGTAACCCTCCATGGAGAGAAGGGTAACAAATGTCTGCCCTCACACAAAGTGCGGACCCCATTGACACCCTTAGTGAGCCGGCGAGCAAATTAAATCCTCTCCCTGCGACCGGGGGGGGGGGGGGGTAGTAGAGCTCTCAAATTTTAAGGTCTGTTCGGCGGCGGGAGGGGGGGATTTAATTTATTTTGTTGATTTATTTGTATTTTCTAGGTAATATGTGAGGTTAAAAATTAGTTTGAGAAATTGTGTAATTGAAGAGAGAAAATATGAATGATTAAAAAGTGATTTGAAAAATTGTGTAAATTAAATTTATTGTTACACAACCGAAGAGAGGCTTAATGGATTGTAAACATGGCTAATAAACACGGATTTGGGTTGCCACATCTCTCGATCGTACCTTGAGTAGGTTAGGTAGGTTGTTTCCCACCTATGCCGCCCGCCTCACAATTCCTCACCCCCACCACTCCCATTTCAATGATTTCATCTTTACCAAATCTAAGATCCACCAAACCCTCAAAATCTCAACCGTCCATTTACCATTTCAATATTATTTATATCCCTTTCAGACCCATATAGCCTTGCACACAAAGCTCTCTTCTTGCAAAAAACCAGAAGAAGAGAATCAATGGCGCTTATTGTTGAGAAAACCACCTCTGGCCGCGAGTACAAGGTCAAGGACATGTCTCAGGCTGATTTTGGTCGCCTCGAGCTCGAGCTAGCCGAGGTCGAAATGCCTGGGCTCATGTCTTGCCGTACCGAATTTGGCCCTTCACAGCCCTTCAAAGGAGCTAAGATCACTGGTAGTCTTCACATGACCATTCAAACTGCTGTTTTGATCGAAACCTTGACCGCTTTGGGTGCCGAGGTTAGATGGTGTTCTTGCAACATTTTTTCCACGCAGGACCACGCCGCCGCCGCCATTGCTCGTGACAGCGCCGCCGTGTTTGCGTGGAAGGGGGAGACCCTCCAGGAGTACTGGTGGTGCACTGAAAGGGCGCTTGATTGGGGCCCAGGTGGAGGACCTGATCTGATTGTTGATGATGGTGGAGATGCAACTCTCTTGATCCATGAAGGGGTCAAGGCTGAGGAGGAGTATGAGAAAACTGGGAAGGTGCCCGACCCGAATTCGACCGACAATGCGGAGTTCCAGATCGTGCTTACGATTATCCGAGACGGGCTGAAGTCGGATCCAAAGAAGTACACCAGAATGAAGGAGAGACTCGTTGGTGTCTCTGAGGAAACTACCACTGGTGTGAAGAGGCTTTACCAGATGCAGGATAACGGAACACTGCTTTTCCCTGCTATTAATGTCAATGACTCTGTCACCAAGAGCAAGGTATATTTATACAATTATACTATGATTTATCTTTTTGATGGATTGGATCTGAAGTTTATCAATCTTGTATGATTATATGATTCTTTGGGTTGAGATCTGGATCTTGATTCAACTGTAGTGTCTTTGTTTTGGGGGTGCCCTCGGATCTAGCTTTAATTTTGCTATACTCTGTCTTCAAATTTTGATCTGATCTAGATTATTTTTTGGCTGGATCTGACATATTATTGTTATTTTTGTCTCGTTCATGATTCTTGATTGAATAAAGTGACTCTTTGGATGTGGGTCAAGATTAAAAGTTTACTTTTATTGATAGTAAGAAAAGCGAATTTTATAACTTTGAAAATCATTTTAAAAAAAAAATGTAACTGGAACTCTGATTACTTTTAAGTCCATCTGTGTTGTCATTGATTTGAAATAATTGCTTGTATTGTGTACTTGGAGAAAAGTGCTATTTATTTTCTTGGTTGAGTTATGGTGATTCTTTGGATGTGCTTAGAAGTTACTTTATTTGATAGTTTATAATTTTGAAAATCATGTTTTTAGCTAAAAGAGTAATTGATAAATTAGCCTCCATAATTGTTTATACATAAGTTTATAAACAACACATTTTTCCAAACTACTTTTTTAACCCCCAAACATTTCTCTAAACTACTTTTCAACCACATATTTTACCTTGAAAACATTACATTATTTGTTTATAAACATAAAGCTTTTACCAAACAGAGAGAGTAAGTTTGATTATTTTAAGTCTATCCAAATATGCTCTATAAGTGATTTAATTTACCTCAATATTTTGTGATCAATTAAAGCATAATGGACAGTGTGATTGATTTGTAATAATTGATAGCAGTGTAATTGGAGATAAGTGCTATTTATAGATTTATTCGTGTTGGATATTTATTCCAAGAAAGGAGCTTAGAAACATATTCGTATCTTCTGCATTTAGCTTTGTGAATATTGCATAATTTGTATTTCTTTGTGAATATTGTTGGAAATATACGATAGTGTTTTTAAATATTACATAACCCAGATTTAGAAATTCAGATCTCAGTCCGTTTGGAATTCTGACCGTGGATAAGTTGCAACATTAGCTTGTCTGATCCTATTGAATGCTGGTCTTCTTATGTTTGAAATATCATGTAATTGTTCATACAGTTGAATTTCATGTTACTGCTTTTCTTTACTAGACTAGATTATGCACTGACAGTGATGTCTGAACTTTTTGGTTCGACCAGTTTGATAACTTGTATGGATGCCGTCACTCTCTACCCGATGGACTGATGAGGGCCACTGACGTGATGATTGCCGGAAAGGTTGCTGTTGTTGCCGGTTATGGAGATGTTGGCAAGGGCTGTGCTGCTGCCTTGAAGCAAGCAGGTGCTCGTGTGATTGTGACTGAGATTGACCCCATTTGTGCTCTCCAGGCTCTCATGGAAGGTCTCCAGGTTCTAACCCTCGAGGATGTTGTCTCTGAAGCTGATATCTTCGTCACCACCACTGGTAACAAAGACATCATCATGGTCGACCACATGAAAAAGATGAAAAACAATGCCATTGTTTGCAACATTGGTCACTTCGACAATGAAATCGACATGCAAGGACTCGAGACCTACCCTGGGGTTAAGAGAACCACCATCAAGCCACAAACAGATAGATGGGTGTTCCCTGATACAAATTCTGGTATTATTGTCTTGGCAGAGGGTCGTCTCATGAACTTGGGATGTGCCACTGGTCACCCTAGCTTTGTGATGTCATGCTCTTTTACAAACCAAGTGATTGCACAACTTGAGCTCTGGAATGAAAGGAAAACTGGCAAGTACGAGAAGAAGGTTTACGTCTTGCCCAAGCACCTTGATGAGAAGGTTGCTGCTCTCCACCTTGGGAAGCTCGGTGCTAAGCTCACTAAACTTACAAAGGATCAGGCGGATTACATCAGCATACCAGTCGAGGGTCCTTACAAGCCTCCTCATTACAGGTACTAAGTGGAAAGCAGACACTAATTTCCAGGATACATACGTTTGTTGCCAATGATGGTTTCTTTTTCAAAATTGTGATTTCACGTTTTGTCGGGGGAGTTTTTGGGAGTGAGCATGTTCGGAGAGACAGGAGGTCTTTATCGGAAGACCAAAATATGTTTACAATAAGGTTGATCAAAAGGGCCGTGTGATATGGAAATTTAGTTAATTAGGATTTATTGCTTTTGGTTTCCATTTGTTTACAAGAAAATGAAAAGAATGTTTACAGCTTTTCACAATTGGTTTTTATGTCTTCTATCCTGTTTAATGTTACTGTGTTGGAGACTTGGAGTAGACTAGATTGGTTTGTTCGACTAGAAACTTGAATAACTTAATATCTAATCTAACTGACCACATAACTTTGTTAGATTGTAAAATACTTCACAACCATGTGAAATATCACAATTTAATAATTATGATACTTCTCAAATATGTTAGTATCATAATATGATACTAAGAACATCTCCAATTGGACATTGTCAAGTTTACCGAATTATCAAAGTAGACAATATCCAACATTTTTTTTCTCCAAACACCCTATGTCATGCTGAGGTGACCAAAATAAAATTGGACATTGTCTTGGAAGGCAAATCTAACATACTGACTTGTAATATTGGTGGAAAAACTGAAAATTACGGTTGAAAATACACTCCCGCACCTCTATACCTCCCCACTTTCTGATTTTTTTTTCAATTTGTTAAACACAGATAGAAACATTCTTTTCTTCTTCATCTAAAGTTGCACTAATTGTTGAATTTAAAAGATGTTTGTTTTTTTGTTATTTTCTTTACATTTTAAGATTCCCCAAACGATTTGTTATTGCTTTACTTTTTTTCAATTCTGAACAATCGACGACAAAAGAAACAAAATTATTAAAAAAAAAAAAATGAAGCAGAAGAGAAAAAAATGAAATTGTAGAGAAGAAGGAAGAAGAACTAGAATTGAATCTCACTCCTCACATATTTGATAGTTTATATATATATAACATAATTAATATTTTTTTTTTTAAATAAATATATGTCGTATAGACATCAATATTGAGATATAGACATACTGGATTGGAGATCAATTTTTTGCCTCAATGTCTGTTTATTAAATATTCATTAAAAGTCCAATTGATGGCTCCCAGATGACACCCTTTTTTTTTAGATTGGACAACATCTAATTAGAGATGCTCTAATGATATTTTTCAATTTTTTTTTTGGTAATAATAAAATATTTTTCATAATTATTTATTTAGGGTAAAAATCACTTTTGCTTGTAAAGTAAGTAATTTGTATAATTAATCCATAATAAATACGGTCTAGTGCTATTATTACCCAAGGTTTATTTGGATCAAGTACAAGAACAAGAACATAACCTATTATTATTAACTACTCCATCCGTCTCAATTATATATGTTGTCTTTTTTTTTTTTTTTTCTTTTTTGTCTCAATTATATAGCCTTCTTTTTTTTATTGAAAAATATTTATTTTGTTTGTTTACCAATGTACCCCTATTTATTATTTCAAATATAATAGTTTTGATATTAAATAAGGATATGTTAAAAATATTTTTTACAAAAATTATATTTTCAATGATATTAAATATATTTTTTTAATTTGTGTGAAAAATTAAACAAATTTATATAATTGTGACCGTTGGAGTAAAATGAATGGGGCAGAATTAAGAAATATGGACAACGATAATAATTAATAATAAGAGCCAAAATCACAAGAGAGTAACAAAGTTACCAAACCATTCCATTCACCTCCGAGTGCAGCACTTTCCAATATCAAAACCCAGGTCCCAGGACTCGAAGCAACTAATCTCCCCTCGCACACCTAGTAATGAGCTCACATCCTCTGGTATAAGAATTGGCCACACCATTACAGTTATAATATGAAGCCCCAGACCTTGAACATGGCACAGTATCCCTCTTCAATGTATCATAACTTATAAACCTTCTGTGAAACGCCAAAACCCTTCTATTACTCTCTGAATCCATCTCATCCTCTTCATCTGCCCTTTCTAATTCATTAGTTCTCGTTAAATTCATCTCCGAAAATGGCAGCCCGTCACAGGATTTCATATGGGTCTGCAAGAAAAGTAGGGATAGTAAGAAGACGATGAACAATTGACGCAGCGTTTTCTGTAGTTTCTCCATTCTGGGGAAGTGGACAAGCAAGATACACTCTTACAGATTATTTGGGAGGAGAAAAATTAATATGTGAATTTGCACGCAGTGATACACCTACTCCGCAGCTCGTGACTCGTGAGGTTGAAGTGATTTTTAGGCACGTTTTTTGTAAAAATTTCCTTGCTTTTGGAAAGAAGTTCTGCAAGGCCAAATTGGTGCAGGTAAAATTCGTTTAGTCTTTTTCCTTATTTTTTTATTTTTTTTAAATGAATTTTGAGTTTTTGGGATAGATTGAAAAGTAATAATTGAAAAATGTGAAAAAGTGATGGATCCTCTAAAAATATATGACTCAAAATAAATTTGAAAAAAATTAGAAAACAAAGTTGTAACCAAAGTTGTAATCACTTTACACCTTTTTCCCTAACCCCCCTTTTTTCTTCTTCTCAAACATCTAAGGGGATGTACTAAATTTAGCCTCTGTTAGATGAAATGATGTGGTCTATAAATTGGTCTATTTATATTTTTAAGGTAACATGTGTGATTGAAAAGTGAGAAAGAAAATATGTGTGATTAAAAATTAGTTTAGAAGATTGTGTACAAAAATAAATTTATCAAACAAATGCTTAAGTTTTTGAAAACTTTCATAAATTTCTTTAGGGTTAATAGCACAAAACGTCCCAACGTTTGACATGTATTGTGCAAAACGTCCCAACGTTTTGATTTTTGACGCTAAACATCCCAACATTTACATTTTTTTTGTAGGAAACATCATTTATGTTAGGGTTAATAGCACAAAACGTCCCAACGTTTGACATGTATTGTGCAAAACGTCCCAACGTTTTGATTTTTGACGCTAAACGTCCCAACCTTTACAATTTTTGATAGAAGACATCCTTTCTGTCAATTTTAACCCAATTTCACAAATTGAACAGTAAATGTCAAGGGTATTTTCGTCCAAAAAAAAAGCAGCCCATTCATACTTGGGTAATTGGCACAAAATGTCCCTACGTTTGACACTTATTATGGAAAAACGTCCCTACGTTTATTTTTTTGGCGAATAACGTCCCTACCTTTAAATTTTCTTGTTCATTAGTCCCCAAATTTTTCTTTTCTTTCAATTTAGTCATTCCGTATTTTATTTAAAGGTAATTGTCTTCAAACGTGTATAACTTTTGATCTACAACTCCGAATTGCACTCCGTTTTTTGCGTTGAACTCCAAATTCAACCATCTTTCTTATGATGTATCATGTGCTCATTTATTAAACATTTCGTTTTGACTTTTGTATAGTAGATACTTATTTTGTTAGGGTATAATTGATTAATGTAAATTGATTTCTGTAAATTTTATTGAAACAGTGAAATTTTAATTTTAGTGTGTGTTCGGCGGCCAGCGGAATTTATAAATTGGATTTATTTGACTTTGTAATCTTTTTAAGGTAAAATATTTGGTTAAAAATTGGTATGTTTAGCCCCTGTTTGAGCCATGTTATAATCTTTAATAACTTTCTGAACAACACACATTCTCTCTCTTCAAATCACTTTTTAAAAATTGGAGAAAGAGAGAGAATGTGTGTTGTTCAGAAAGTTATTAGAGATTATAACATGGCTCAAACAGGGGCGAAACATACCAATTTTTAACCAAATATTTTACCTTAAAAAGATTACAAAGTCAAATAAATCCAATTTATAAATTTCGCTGGCCGCTGAACACACACTAAAATTAAAATTTCACTGTTTCAATAAAATTTACAGAAATCAATTTACGTCAATCAATTATGCCCTAACAAAATAAGTATCTACTATACAAAAGTCAAAACGAAATGTTTAATAAATGAGCACATGATACATCATAAGAAAGATGGTTGAATTTGGAGTTCAACGCAAAAAACGGAGTGCAATTCGGAGTTGTAGATCAAAAGTTATACACGTTTGAAGACAATTACCTTTAAATAAAATACGGAATGACTAAATTGAAAGAAAAGTAAAATTTGGGGACTAATGAACAAGAAAATTTAAAGGTATGGACGTTATTCGCCAAAAAAATAAACGTAGGGACGTTTTTCCACAATAAGTGTCAAACGTAGGGACGTTTTGTGCCAATTACCCAAGTATGAATGGGCTGCTTTTTTTTTGACGAAAATGCCCTTGACATTTACTGTTCAATTTGTGAAATTGGGTTAAAATTGACAGAAGGGACGTCTTCTACTAAAAATTGTAAAGGTTGGGACGTTTAGCGTCAAAAATCAAAACGTTGGGACGTTTTGCACAATACATGTCAAACATTGGGACGTTTTGTGCTATTAACCCTTTCTGTTAATTATAACCGCATTTCACCGTTAAATTCGAATTGAACAGAAAATGTGTAACATCAGGAAGGGCATTTTCGTCCAAATCAGTACCATCCCATTTACAGTTCATTTCCCGCCTCAATTCTTAACTTCCAGTCAATATGATTTTAAAAATTAATTCATAAATACTTTACTTTCAAAAATAATGAAAAAACTTGCAAAAGGCCAACTACTCATTATGAGAATAACAACTACAAGATTGAATGGACAGAACTGGAGGTATTGCAATGAATCTGGGCATTTCAGACTCGATGTGAATGGTGAACTTCCGTAGAAGAGAGATGCAGGAGGGGGAAGGTTGCTTGAAACATACCTGGTGCAAAACATCCCGACGTTAATAAAATTTTGGTGAAGAACATCCCAATCTTTTAATATTTCTGGTGATAAACATCCATACCTTCAAAATGTTTTGCATAAACTATCCCGACCTCAAAAAAAAATTGGTATATAACGTCCATTTCTTCTTCCTTTCTCCAACCTGTTAAAAGGCATATGAAATATAGGCACCATACACAACAACGAACAAGATACAATATAAAATTGTACTGCTCCACACCAAAAAGTTGTAAATCATAGTGTAGCGACCAAGAATTTTTACGCGATTAATAATTATTTTAATAGAAAATCGTGTCGCTACTATTTCACCCATTTTTATTAAGTTAACGCCACGACATATTCGTATAGCCAAGTCAAGAAATAATCGAGATCGTTCGATTTTAAATTAAATTCCGAATTTCTAAAAATATCTCCATTCTCTTGATTTAAAGTATATTAAGTCCAAGTACTTAATTCAATGTTATCCCAATATTTATTTATACAAAAATTATTTTTATTATTGAAATTAAGAAAATATATGCAAGCATGAGAGGTTCCATTATATATAATAATTATGAGAATCTTAATTTAATAAATATGGAAAAGTATATGAATGGTTGATAGACTCCATTATATGTAATCATGAAGAGCATAATATTTGTATAAATATGGAAAAGTATATGAATGAATTATATACTCCATTATATATAATCATGAAGAGCATAATATTTGTATAAATATGGAAAAGTATATGAATGATTGATAAGACTCCATTATATGTAATCATGAAGAGCATAATATTTGTATAAATATGGAAAAGTATATGAATGAATTATATACTCCATTATATATAATCATGAAGAGCATAATATTTGTATAAATATGGAAAAGTATATGAATGATTGATAAGACTCCATTATATGTAATCATGAAGAGCATAATATTTGTATAAATATGGAAAAGTATATGAATGAATTATATACTCCATTATATATAATCATGAAGAGCATAATATTTGTATAAATATGGAAAAGTATATGAATGATTGATAAGACTCCATTATATGTAATCATGAAGAGCATAATATTTGTATAAATATGGAAAAGTATATGAATGATTTATATACTCCATTATATATAATCATGAAGAGCATATTATTTGTATAAATATGAAAAAGTATATGAATGGTGCTTTACTTTAAGAAAAGGATGTGTTAAAATTAATAGAATTGAATGATTATGTTTACAATATGCCAACTTTATACATCTATTTAAACCCATCTCTTTTACACACAACTCTACACATATACACTTATTTCCAATCTCTTGACAAAATCCACAAGTAAGAGAAATTTAAGGTGGTCAAGAAAGTTTTGGTCCATTTACTACTACACTTCATTTTAATCTTTTAAAAGGTAAGTATATCTTATGTTTTTATGAAAATTAAGTATGTTGTTATGAAATGTAAATATATTTTAAGTTTTTATGAAAAGTAAGTATGTTTTTATGATAAGTAAGTATATCTTATATTTTTATGAAAAGTAAGTATGTTTTTATGACAAGTAAGTATATCTTATGTTTTTATGAAAATTAAGTATGTTGTTATGAAATGTAAATATATTTTAAGTTTTTATGAAAAGTAAGTATGTTTTTATGATAATTAAGTATATCTTATATTTTTATGAAAAGTAAGTATGTTTTTATGACAAGTAAGTATATCTTATGTTTTTATGAAAAGTAAGTATGTTTTTATGACAAGTAAGTATATCTTATGTTTTTATGAAAAGTAAGTATGTTTTTATGAAAGGTAAATACACCTTATGTTTTTATGAAAAGTAAGTATGTTTTTATGACAAGTAAGTATATCTTATGTTTTTATGAAAAGTAAGTATGTTTTTATGAAAGGTAAATACACCTTATGTTTTTATGAAAAGTAAGTATGTTTTTATGACAAGTAAGTATATCTTATGTTTTTATGAAAAGTAAGTATGTTTTTATGAAAGGTAAATACACCTTATGTTTTTATGAAAAGTAAGTATGTTTTTATGACAAGTAAGTATATCTTATGTTTTTATGAAAAGTAAGTATGTTTTTATGAAAGGTAAATACACCTTATGTTTTTATGAAAAGTAAGTATGTTTTTATGACAAGTAAGTATATCTTATGTTTTTATGAAAAGTAAGTATGTTTTTATGAAAGGTAAATACACCTTATGTTTTTATGAAAAGTAAGTATGTTTTTATGACAAGTAAGTATATCTTATGTTTTTATGAAAAGTAAGTATGTTTTTATGAAAGGTAAATACACCTTATGTTTTTATGAAAAGTAAGTATGTTTTTATGACAAGTAAGTATATCTTATGTTTTTATGAAAATGTTTGGATCATTGCTATGAAATCAATCTCACAAGATTGTTATGGGTTCCATATGATATGTTTATGATTATGCTAAGGGGACCGGAGTTTAGTAGCGCTACACATAAGAATTCTTGCCATTTAAGTTCGGTAAAATTCTTGTGTCTCCCTATGTTTATGAGTATTTCGATCCTATCCTATGTTATGATGAAAATGATCCATATGCTTTCAAAAGAAAATTTATGCTTGGTATACTTACTGGGATTTTATAAATCTCACTCCACGATATTTACCATTTTCAGATAATTGAAGGTTCGAGGCGGTCAACATGGAAGTGGCAAAAGTGGTTAAGATTGATGAGATAATTATGTTGAACTTTATGTAAGAAAATTATGTTCTATTTTTATTCACAAATAAAATTATGGGATTCTAATTATTCTTTTGAATAATTTTACATTACTATTTAAGTCTCGATAATATGATATGAGTCACTTTTAGTGGCACTCGAATGGTCGAGAATTCGGGTCGTCACAGTTGGTATCAGAGAAAAGAGTTTTAAAAACGATTCTGTAGATTTTTTTGAAATTTTATTTCTTTAAAAAAAAAAATCACTATTCACGTGAACAGTAAAACGACGTGCTATTCATGATGAACAGTGAACGAAATCACTATTCATTATAAAAAAAAATTGAATTTTCACATGTCAAGTATGGTTATGATTTTGAAAAGCATGATGAAATTTGATGTGCGAATTTCAAGGACAAAATTCATTTTAAGCAAGGGAGTTTGTAATGTCCTGAAAATTTTATGGAATATAATTAGTTAGTGATATGATGTTTATATTGATGTCTTTGATAAATTTCTAGAAGTTCGGGGACTAAAGGAAAAATAAGATTTGACGATAAATTTTATTTGGGTTAAGTTATTAATTATTGATGGGGAGATAATTACTATATCGATATTGGATTTGTTTTGAAGACTGTGATTAATTAGGAATTATGATTCAAGAAAATGTTGATTTGGATACAACCACATTAAATTATTGTTGATTAAAGGAAAATAAGATTATATGAAATATTTTAACTCATCACTCTACTATGTCAGTCTCCATGTATTGACTCCTCGAACCAGGTATGTTATATGCTTTGTAAGTCATTTACGATTTTATTAAGACATGTTAAGTATGAAATCTTCATATGTTATGAATCTTTATGTGTTACACATAATATACATGTCAAGTATGATATAAATTGATAGAAGACTCAATTTTTTTATTCTTTTCAATGTAGAATCATGAGACAGAGAGGATATTTATGTGAATTTTGGTTCATATTAAGCTTAGTAAGACTGACTAAATTAGAAAAATAAGTTGGTTCGTAACTTTTGCCCAAAATATATGGAATAATATATTAAACAAACAAAATTGATAATGAATTCGTACAATAATTTATCCCTTTATCACTACCTTTGTGTAAAAACAAGGGAAAAACTGTGGATGGTTATTAGTACTTCCTCTTCAAGTTTCAATTTTCGGTTCAATAATTTATCCCTTTATCACTACCTTTGCTTAAAAGCAAGGAAAAACTGTGGATGATTATTGGTACCACTCTTCAAGTTTCAATTCTGAAAAAAAAAAAATTCGGAAAGAAAAGAAAGAAAGAGAACGGGTGTTGAGCATAATGGGAATAATATGACTTAAGAATGATTTTCAAAATAATTGTTGTCCTCGAGTTTAGAAATGATGAACCTTAAATGGACTTTGCATAATTGATTTTAGACATGGCACTAAGTATAAGAAGTCAACAGAAATGATTAGAAATATGTTCAGATTATCTATCATTTAGATTTAATGAGAAATAGCGAGCCAATTTTATGAAGTTTTATGAGATGTTAAGATTATAAGTGATATGATTTTAATGAGACTTTTATGAGAAGCATTATGAAGTTAGAGATTTAAAGATTTGGTTATTGGGAATTAAGTAATGGCTATTATGTTGAGTAAGTGAATTATGCCTCTATATTGAAGAGAAATTTATTATGAACTTTGACCTTGTGATTAAATTTTGGGAATATGATTTATGACTTATAAATATAAGTATGAGTAATCTTTTGAGCCAATTAAGGTATTGAAGGAAGTGATATTGTGATATTGACGACTATGATTTGAAATTTCTATGTTGAGGAATTATGAATTGATTTTCTGGAATATTTTTTTTTGATGATATTGAAGTGTTGGAATCGTTTTCAATATTTTTAGATCGTTGTGATCAAATGTGGAATTATTTATTATTGTGAGTTATGAAGTATGCTTACGGTTTGAATAAGTCCAAATTTCAAAGGAAACTCTGCTTAGAATTTTATCGTTTGGAATTAAGAGCATAGTATGGTATGCAATCACTAAGAGAATTGAGGTTAGACATGCAAATTCATTTACATCACAAACGAGATTTAGTAGATGATAACAGAGATATTTATTATTTTCTCGTAAGGAGAACACACAAGAGTCACATTGGAAAGAAATACATGAAACACGCAAAAGCAAAAGAAAGCAACATGGAAAATTCCTCAAATTGAGAGATGTGTTTCCGGAGTAGCCGTATCCTACCACCTCTGACCTTTTGAGGAAATAAAGAAACCTTCAAAGAGGTGTGTTTCGAGAGTAAGAATACTCCGTAATCTACCACCTGGAACCTTTGAGGTACACACAAGATTTAAACATTAAGGAAATCCTAGGAAATTAGAGGGGTGTCTCGAGAGTAAGAATACTCTGTACTCTACCCCCACCTATTCTAAGATTCATAAAGTTAAGTTTACATTAACCGGACTCCATTTTCGCTTGATTCCCCTTCCTTGCGACCAATCTATCTTAACCCCTGCTGGATCTTGTATTGAGATATATGACTGCAGCTTATCCAGTAGTTCATCAATAGTAGGAGCAGAAATAAGGAGCCTTCTGGAAAATGGAGAGATGAATCCCTGTTCCACAGCATAATCAAGAAAGGTTAACAAACCATCAAAGAAATTGTTAACATTCAGAAGCCCAATAGGCTTAGTATGGAGATCTAGTTGAGCCCACGAGGTAATGTTAAAGATTTCTTCTAAGGTACCAAAACCTCCGGGCAGGGCTATAAAGGCATCAGAACCATATAGCATACAAGTTATGCGTTCATGGATGATAAGATTTGAGATATGAAATATTTTTCTTGGATTTTGGGTACTGATATTCTGATATAATAATCAAGGTATAGAAATAATACGGGAATACGTGAAAGAGAAATAAGGACCGTATTGAATCAGAATTCATACGTATATACAAGTGAAAGAAATACTTTGCAGGAAATGTGGTGATATTTAAGTAAAGAATCTTAGTTTGGGAGATATTTGTTTACTGAATTTTGGGTTACAAATATTGGAAAGATAAGTTGATGATATTATGTTGATATGTTATTGGGTATATTACATAGAGAGATTATTCAGGGAATTGTTTTGATTATTTTGAGAATATTCGATGATAAGAAGAAAGGAAAAATTATTATGATATGATATATCAGTAAAGATTTGTTGAAATTTTAGAGATATATACTAATATCTGAGGTCACATGATACGATGATAAATGACAAGTTACATGAATACTACAAGATATGATGAAATATCACATACGATTGGGAATTTTCATTTTGAGTTAGAATTTATGAGTAGACACATATGTCTATTATTGATAAGAAAAATACATGTTCTTAAGAAAACAAAGAGATGCATTTAGTAAAAGTCCAGTGGGTTAGATATTATAATGATGAGATTACTAAGAGAAAGAAGAGAAGAGATTCTGATTAAGTGTTCATAAATCATAAGATCAAGTAAGTTTAATTTCGAGGACGAAATTATTTTAAGGGGGTAAGTTTGTAGCGACCAAGAATTTTTACGCGATTAATAATTATTTTAATAGAAAATCGTGTCGCTACTATTTCACCCATTTTTATTAAGTTAACGCCACGACATATTCGTATAGCCAAGTCAAGAAATAATCGAGATCGTTCGATTTTAAATTAAATTCCGAATTTCTAAAAATATCTCCATTCTCTTGATTTAAAGTATATTAAGTCCAAGTACTTAATTCAATGTTATCCCAATATTTATTTATACAAAAATTATTTTTATTATTGAAATTAAGAAAATATATGCAAGCATGAGAGGTTCCATTATATATAATAATTATGAGAATCTTAATTTAATAAATATGGAAAAGTATATGAATGGTTGATAGACTCCATTATATGTAATCATGAAGAGCATAATATTTGTATAAATATGGAAAAGTATATGAATGAATTATATACTCCATTATATATAATCATGAAGAGCATAATATTTGTATAAATATGGAAAAGTATATGAATGATTGATAAGACTCCATTATATGTAATCATGAAGAGCATAATATTTGTATAAATATGGAAAAGTATATGAATGAATTATATACTCCATTATATATAATCATGAAGAGCATAATATTTGTATAAATATGGAAAAGTATATGAATGATTGATAAGACTCCATTATATGTAATCATGAAGAGCATAATATTTGTATAAATATGGAAAAGTATATGAATGAATTATATACTCCATTATATATAATCATGAAGAGCATAATATTTGTATAAATATGGAAAAGTATATGAATGATTGATAAGACTCCATTATATGTAATCATGAAGAGCATAATATTTGTATAAATATGGAAAAGTATATGAATGATTTATATACTCCATTATATATAATCATGAAGAGCATATTATTTGTATAAATATGAAAAAGTATATGAATGGTGCTTTACTTTAAGAAAAGGATGTGTTAAAATTAATAGAATTGAATGATTATGTTTACAATATGCCAACTTTATACATCTATTTAAACCCATCTCTTTTACACACAACTCTACACATATACACTTATTTCCAATCTCTTGACAAAATCCACAAGTAAGAGAAATTCAAGGTGGTCAAGAAAGTTTTGGTCCATTTACTACTACACTTCATTTTAATCTTTTAAAAGGTAAGTATATCTTATGTTTTTATGAAAATTAAGTATGTTGTTATGAAATGTAAATATATTTTAAGTTTTTATGAAAAGTAAGTATGTTTTTATGATAAGTAAGTATATCTTATATTTTTATGAAAAGTAAGTATGTTTTTATGACAAGTAAGTATATCTTATGTTTTTATGAAAATTAAGTATGTTGTTATGAAATGTAAATATATTTTAAGTTTTTATGAAAAGTAAGTATGTTTTTATGATAATTAAGTATATCTTATATTTTTATGAAAAGTAAGTATGTTTTTATGACAAGTAAGTATATCTTATGTTTTTATGAAAAGTAAGTATGTTTTTATGACAAGTAAGTATATCTTATGTTTTTATGAAAAGTAAGTATGTTTTTATGAAAGGTAAATACACCTTATGTTTTTATGAAAAGTAAGTATGTTTTTATGAAAGGTAAATACACCTTATGTTTTTATGAAAAGTAAGTATGTTTTTATGACAAGTAAGTATATCTTATGTTTTTATGAAAAGTAAGTATGTTTTTATGAAAGGTAAATACACCTTATGTTTTTATGAAAAGTAAGTATGTTTTTATGACAAGTAAGTATATCTTATGTTTTTATGAAAAGTAAGTATGTTTTTATGAAAGGTAAATACACCTTATGTTTTTATGAAAAGTAAGTATGTTTTTATGACAAGTAAGTATATCTTATGTTTTTATGAAAAGTAAGTATGTTTTTATGAAAGGTAAATACACCTTATGTTTTTATGAAAAGTAAGTATGTTTTTATGATAAGTAAGTATATCTTATGTTTTTATGAAAATGTTTGGATCATTGCTATGAAATCAATCTCACAAGATTGTTATGGGTTCCATATGATATGTTTATGATTATGCTAAGGGGACCGGAGTTTAGTAGCGCTACACATAAGAATTCTTGCCATTTAAGTTCGGTAAAATTCTTGTGTCTCCCTATGTTTATGAGTATTTCGATCCTATCCTATGTTATGATGAAAATGATCCATATGCTTTCAAAAGAAAATTTATGCTTGGTATACTTACTGGGATTTTATAAATCTCACTCCACGATATTTACCATTTTCAGATAATTGAAGGTTCGAGGCGGTCAACATGGAAGTGGCAAAAGTGGTTAAGATTGATGAGATAATTATGTTGAACTTTATGTAAGAAAATTATGTTCTATTTTTATTCACAAATAAAATTATGGGATTCTAATTATTCTTTTGAATAATTTTACATTACTATTTAAGTCTCGATAATATGATATGAGTCACTTTTAGTGGCACTCGAATGGTCGAGAATTCGGGTCGTCACACATAGTACCAAAATACATTTGGAAACGAAGCTAAGCACGACATGTGCATTCAACAAAAAAATAGGGCAGAATTAGTAATTACAGATTAAGAAACTTGCAAAATAAGCAAAAAAATGCCCTATTTATCTAGCTTCGTGCAGGTGGTGGTGCCCCTCTGCAACCCCTCCTATTATGTCCTGGTTGACCACACTTCGTACATGTCATCACCATGCCCCTTCGCCCTGAAGCAGTATGATCTCCTATTGTGCTCTCTGGAGTGCTTCTTGCTCTCTTCGTCTGACTTGAAGAACCCACTTCATTTGGGTGAGATGTCATCTGGAGTGCTTCTTGCTTAGCCCTGTACACTTGCCAAGGTGAGATGTCACCTAACCCGTCCCTCTTCACCCGTTCCATGAATGTGCTCACCTGCATCTTTGGTTCAGCCCTCCAATCAGCCAAATATTTATCAGCTAATAACGTCGAGCTCACTCTGAAGTTCTTATAAACCATAGCACAAGTATGGTCAGTGATACAATTCTTGATCACAAAATTTGTATTCGAATGCTCCTTGGTAGCATACAACATCCACGGGCAATCTCCCTTGCATTTGGCTCTCAGTCGAATAGCATCATCTTTTTTGAATTTAATTTCCCTGTTGCTTTTAACTGAATGTGACGTGATTGCAGCCTTCAATACCGCTTTTGATTCGAATGTCATACCTACAAGATTCAAGATTCAAAATTTTTGATTTCAACAACAAATATAAGTAAATTGATGCAGAAGTTTAATTATTTACCTTTTCTGAACACAGGTTCATTAATATCAGTCCTCACGTTGAAGGGATGATTTGAAGATTTCACATTAGTATCCTCATCACTATCAATGCTATGTAACTCATCAGAAGCACCGTAGTCAGTATCTGAGTCCCTGACATGTTGGTCATCTGATGCATCGAACCCGAAATCAAAATTGAATGATCGATTCTCAACTTCAGCAGTGGCCATGTCACTCTCATCCAGCTCGTAATCAGAGTCTAACAAACCTTCTATTCCTTCCCCCTCTCTTTGTTGTTCACTTTGATATCCAACTCCGACATCACCCTCCTCCACCTCGATATTGCCTACATCATCATACTGAAGGGTTTCTTCGTACTGTGACCACACATCTTCACCGCCAATGTCATGAAAGAATTGATTCGGCCAATTATTTTCAGTTTCTTCGCAAGTATTTTCTTCCATATGCGGAATATAACAATCTTCAAATGTGTTCGAAGCATGCAGTGGCAGTGCATATGTTCCATGCAGTGGCATTGATACCACGTATACCACAACTACGGGATGGCCAATCCTATCTTGAAGCATCTCTTTAATGTCAGCCTCAAACTCCAACTTCCTCAACCCCTTTCCTAAACTCATTTTTTGCTTTCGATAATAAAACTTGAACCGCAATATATTATCCACAATTCGTAGGAATTTCAGCAAATTACCTCTCGTGAACCATGCAGCATGAAAGAAGTCCAAGAATGTCACAAACCCTCCTTCATAAACCACATTGTTTGGCTTATCATAGAATTGGCCACCATAATGGAGTTCAACCGTGAAAAATGTTGAATTAGGACCTGCATGCACATTTCACTATATCTTAAACTAGGTTTTCCACATCAAACTCAAACACCATCAACTCTTCAACACGTAAAAATCAACAGTCCAGTATTATACTCACCGTAAATTGGTGGGTTATCATATGGGTCTCTCAAAATCGGAGTAAACATCTTCAATGGATGCTGATTTTGAGCGATTTAACGTCAATGAACTACAAAAAAAAATCGAAATATTACCACTGCCATACCACGGGTTGGCACAAAATCGAAGTGAAAATGCTAATAACTACATCTACCCACTGTCATACCTTCCAGTTTTGGCCGTCCAGTCGTGTAAATCGGCGGCGACGGTTGGGGGGAGGCGGAGACTTTCGTGGATTTTTTGGGATGACAGTCGAGTCCAACGATGATGTGCAGAGACAGAGCTGAAACAAGGTAGTTTGTTAAAGAAATTATAATGGCCGTCGAGTTGTACAAACCAGCGGCGACGGTCGGAGACGGGAGGAGAAGTGCGGAGACGACAGGAGACGGGCGGAGACGGGTTTGGTTTTTTGGATGGGAGCCTGGCTGATGATCTTCTGCCGAATATGGTTTGTTTGGAAAAATATAAATGGGCTGGTACTGATTTGGACGAAAATGTCCTTCCTCCTGTTACACATTTTCTGTTCAATTCGAATTTAACGGTGAAATGGGGTTATAATTAACAGATAGGATGTTTCCTACAAAAAAGTGTAAAGGTTGGGATGTTTAGCGTCAAAAATCAAAACGTTGGGACGTTTTGCACAATACATGTCAAACGTTGGGACGTTTTGTGCTATTAACCCATTTCTTTAAGTTATGGACTTTGAGGAATACGTGGACTTTTAATAAATTTATAAAAAATTAGTGAAGATTTTTCTTAGACTTCTATAAATTTTCATTTTAAAACTTCTATAGATTTTGTGAATTACTTATAAATACTTTCATTTAAAATAACATTCACTTATGTGTTTGATAAGTTGGGTAAAAAAGGAAAAAGGAAAGATTTTCTATGGAAAATATTTTTCCATCAAACCCATGAAAAATTGTTTTCCTTGATTTCAAAAAAAATCTTCACTTTTTTAACTTGGAAGGAAAATATTTTTCACGTAACATTTTGCAATCAAACACAAAAGGTGAAAAATTTGGATGGAAAACATTTTCCTTTTCCTTTTCCACCCACCTATCAAACACATCAAGTGCAATGGTTAAAAATTCTCACATAGGAGGTGAATGATCGATTTTCCTCCCTCCCTTATCTCTCGTATAATTAAAAAAAATGTCACCATAATTAGATAAATAAATCAAAATGTAAAATATATTTATATTCAATATTTTTTCAAATTAAAAAGTAAATAAGCATTCAAATTTCATATTATAAATATATCATATCTTTGAATATAAATAAATAAATAATAAATTAATATACTTGAAATTTAATTAAGAATTTGTCTTCTTTTTTCTTATATGAAATTTTAAGAAATTTAATTACAAGTTTATCTTTTATATAGAACTTAGACTAAAAAGGGGAAAAAATGTTGTAATAATTTTTCAATTGCAATTTAATCTTTTTAATAACAAAATGGAGGGAAATAATAAAAAGGGAGAAGAAATAGAACAGAAAAATATAAACGATAGGAGAATTTATTTATTTATTTATTTATTTTTAATCAAGGCTCTAGGTTCGAAGAAGGGAAGATAAAATGGGGGGAAGGAGAATGTTGGAGGAATTTTCAATATAAAAGTGTGAGTATTTTTATTTTATTTTTTTATTTTTTTTTGAGGGAAAAAGTGTATGAGTATTTGCTGAATGAAAAAGTTGAAATAGAAAAAGAAATGAAAAATCAATGCCTTTCAATCGCAAAGCTTAAATAGGTTGCGATCGCAAAGGCCGCATAAAATGAGGTAGTTGTAATTGAGGCATAAATAGGTTGCGATCGCAAAGGCTGCACAAAACGTTGTAGCCGGAAGATGTTTGAACGACGCATTATAAAGTACTTTATTCTTCAAAATATCAAATGGGACAAAAATATCAAAAAAAAGAAAAAACAGAACAATTATTTTGAGGTACTCAAATAAATGATGTCTCATTAAAACCTTGAAAGAAAAATCAGTAGGACAAAATTTAAGCGAAGAAAAAATAGTACACCTACTCCCTTTGAAGTTGATCACCATAAAGTTTTGAGTCGAAGCATTCCAATATCATAAACAAATTTCTTGAATGTAGATATTGTCAATACTTTTGTGAATAAATCAGCCACATTATCACTTAAGGGGATTTGTTGAATATCGATATGATTAGTCTTCTGGAATATTATGTATTAAATTATTTCTTCATCGGTGTGTTAGAAAAGCTACTTCAATAAAAATCTTGCTAGGAAAATCCCGTGAAACAAAACATCGGTTAAGGAAAAAAGTATTTCACTTAATTCACTTTCTATTTCTAGGTATTCTTTTTGTAATATTTTAACTTTTTTTTTGGTACAATCAGGGCTTATATAACCTATCTCTCCACAATTCTAACATTTGCGTTGGTTTTTATCTATCTTATAATGTTTATTTTTCTGTTTTTTATTTGGATTATATCTTCTTTTGCAATATCTTCTCTTAGATTTTATATATCTTTTCCTAAAGTTTCTAAATTTTTTAAACTTTCTATTTTTATATTTTTTTTATTATATTTTCCTTTTGCAGGGTTACATCCCCAATGGGTAGGTTTTTCAATATTTTCACAACATATTCTAGTTAATTTTTCTGATTTCTTTAATAATTGTCTTTGTTAACATATATATGCTAATCTTTCAAATAAAAATTTTATCCTTGATCCTAATGTTCTAGGTATTCCAGGGTTATCTCTGATAAATTTTTTAAATTTTATTTTAAAGTATATTCCTCATGAACCTGATAATTTATTATAATACATATCTCTGTATACTTCTTGATTTTCATTACTATAGAATTGAACATAATAGTATTCTTTGAATTCACAAGTGTGTTCTTTCATTTTTTATGGCGTGCAGGACCAGGACCAGGCCCTAACATTCTTGGATCGTTGGGATCGACGGGCATGAGATGTTGGGCTTATAAACCTCAAATGGTCATAACTTTGTCATACGGGGTCCGTCTTGGGCCTATAAGTACTTTTCGGAAAGGTCTCGACGAGCCGGACAAGACACACCACTTTGCTGTGACGTATGATGGATTTGGGACGTTTGAGAACGTTTAGAGCTTCAAAAATGCTGTTTTCTAATTTTATTTATTCATTTTGCGTTTTTAATTTATCATTATTATGAGTCCGGTCCGTTTAGGGACTGAGGGCCCATTAGGTGTCTTTATTTCATGATTTAAGACCCTTTTCATTCCTGTTATGGGGGATTTTCGACTTTGAATAAAATTGAGTGTTCTCTTGGAGAGCGAAAATCCGAGTTTATTATGTGTTTGGAACTGTTCGTCAATAAGAATTGTAGGTGCGCCTACATCAATTTTACACATATCACATATTGTTAAATTTATTAATTTCATTCTTGCATTATCTTTTTCTCTAATTGATTCTATTTCAGCATTACTTATCCAATTTTCTCTTAAAAATTCATCCGCGGTATAATCTACTAACTTTTCTATACCTTTTCTATCTGATTTTATCAGTTTTGTTTGTACATTTCTTCTTATTAATGCTTTCACATCACTACTTATTCCTTCCCGCTAATTTCTAACATGTCCTTCAAAAGATGATGTTAAAAAATTTATCATTCTTTCAGTATTTTCTCATGTATCATCTTTATTGTATAAAAAGAATAATATCATTGAATATGCCCAAGTTAATAAGGGTTTTTTAGTATCTATTTTACAATCCAAATCTAGTTTTGTTCCTCCATGATTAATAGGTTTATCATAATTATTATTTGGTTCAAATCTATCTTTATATTTATTCCCTTCGAGTAGTTGTCTATCTTTGATTCTATCATAATATTGTCGGTGTGGTTTACTATATAAGGGTGCGTAACTTTCATTCGAATCAGGTAATTCTTGTTTGGATGTTCCTATTAGAGCTTGACTAGGTGCTCCTCCAGTATTCATTAAAAATTGGTATTCATTAAAATTTTCTAGGCTTAATTGGTTAAAATTTTCTATAAGTAAATCAATTATTCAATCATTTTTATCTTGTTCTTCTTCAGCTTTTAGTTTTCCTAAAGTTTTTTCTGTGGATTTTTGTAATTCTAATTCTTCTTCTAGTATTTTTGGTAATATATTTTTTTCTAAATTCATCATCTATACTTCCTTCTTCTATTATAATTTGTTCTTGTTCAAAGTGTTTCTTTCCTATTCTTAGTATTTCTTTTTCTATGAGTTTTTTTTTTTTGTCTATTTTCTTATCTTTGTTTTTATTATTTTTTTTGAATTCTCTAATATCTAGTTTTAGTATATTTATATCATTTCTTACTTCTTTTAATTCATTTTTTACTTCTTGAACATCACTTATTAATGATTTTATTAATATTTTTAGATCTTCAATATATTCACTTGTCGACATTTTATATTCTTGGTTTAATAGCCTGAGTTTTTTGTACCTTAAATAGTCTGTCATACATATCATCTATTTTTATTTCTAATTTTTTTATTCATTATTCTATTGATATGATTCTTTCATTATCATTCTTCCTTATTTTCTCATTTAACTTTTCTATTTTTCTATAATTATTTCAATTTTATCTTGATTAATTAATTCTCATGATTTTCTTTGGAATTCTTTTAAAATTTATTCATCTATATTTTTAATTTCTCCTATCATATCTTTTAATTCTTTTAATTGTATTGTTAGTTTATTTTGAATATTCTGTAATTTTTCTTTGATATTCATATCATGTGTATTTAATTGTTGTAATTCTTCAATAACTAATTTATATTTTTATAGGTTTGCCATAAAAAGGCACTTATCCAATTTAATTGCATATTGAGAAATCCATTGGATTCTCCCATGAACTTAATGGTTGAAACATTATTGTATTAGCTCATTTTATTTGATAAGATCTTACTAGAAGTCTTATATTTTCTATTATTTTTTTTTTCAAATTTTATTTCTGAAAATTCTGTTATTAATTTCTTCCTTTGATATGTTTAATTTCTAGAATAAGTTCTGTTTCATATTTTACTTTTTTATAATTCATTATTTGATATTCACAAAATTCTTCTATTGATCTAAGCATTAATTTTTTATGATATATTCTATAATATTTTATTTAGTCTTCCATTGTTTTTGTTTTATCATGTTTTTGTTTTTTAGTTTTCTCTTTGTCTTCTAAAATCATTTGTATTTTGGGTAATTGCTTTAAAATTTTATTATAATATTCTCTCTTTTTCTCTAATAATTTTAATCTTATCGTTTCTTGTCGTTTTATATTTATTTCTTCTCTTATTTGATCCATTAAATTTATTCTTTATTCTATTATTAAATCTAATTTTTCATTTGTTTCTATGTCTAGATATTTAACTAATTAAGGATCTATTCTATAATAATCCATACTCTTTTGTGATATCATTTTGTATTAATTCTTCGATGATGTCATTTCCTATTAAATCTAATATTTCATTTATTATAAAATCTTCTTTTATTATATTTGAAATTTATTAGATCATAAATATCTATTCTTAAATCTTTTATTAGATCATAAATATCTATTCTTAAATATTCATCCAAATATTTTAAAACTCTTAAGATTTCTATTTTCTCATTATCATTTAATATTAATGTTTGACTAATTATGAATTCTGGTGTATGTATAATATATTTATTTTTATTTTTTCTTATATAATATTTATCTTTTAGATTTGTCATATTGCTCTGATACCAACTAAGGGATGCTACTATGAGGAAACAAAAATCAAACAAAATTAATTAAAAGTATATAATTGTAAAGTTTTAAGGACTAGGTTGTAACTTTTCTAAACTCTAATAGGCATAGTTGAAATATGATATTTAAGGGTATTTTTGGTAATTCCTAATGTCTAAGGCTATTTTTATGAGTAGATAAAATTTTTGACTATTTTCATAAAATGGTAAATTTGTGTGGCCATTTTCAAGGAATACCACCTCATTAAATATTTGAAATGGTAAGGTGACTTGCTCTTACGGTAAATACAATAACAATATTACTTCATTATCAATCATTACAATAAAACTGTAATATACACTGTCATTATCCATGCTCTGGTAATCCGAGCCTCCCAGAATTCATCTTCTTCGTCTGGTTCTTGCCCCACGCACACAGCAAAATCTGCACAAAATAATTCATCTAACTATTTTAAACAAAATGCATATGTTAAAGTATATTGATGATAGCCGTTCCGACTGGTACGTCCGGGTTCGAGTGGCGCGTAAATGTAATGTGCCGAGCTTATACAACCAGTATGAAATCTACAATGTCTCACTGTTATTACTAATCCACCGAGAGGTATATATGATGTCTTCCGATTATGTACTAATTCCTGTGAATGTAATGTGGTATATATGCTAATTATTATATTAGGAAGCTGAATACGTTTATTAAGTAATTGATGTCTTAGGATTTATTATTATTATTAGCTAAGATTTACTTTCCCGATTCCAGAAATGTTTTTTGTCTCATTTTGTGGCTCATTAGTTATGTTTGCTCATTTTCTTTTTTCTAGAATGAGGGGGGAAAAAACAATTAGCAGAACCTAAGCTATAATAATTTTTAAGGATTAAAAATAAATAAGATAGATAAGCAATCAATTTATATTTGAAATCAGTTCTAATGACATGGTCTTTACAGTTTTCTAAAGATTTTAATAAGTATTTGTTTGATAAAGAAATGCATTGGATAAATATAGCATGTCTAAGCATGCTTAAACGATATTTTTTTGTCTACCTTATGTCTTAAATTATAGACTAAAATAAGAAAATTGAATCTTCAAAAAAAGAAATTATGGCAGCGTATTTTTTCTTTGTTTTAATATAAGAAGATGACTTTTTTTGATTAATTTTTTTGGGGTGAAAAATATGTGAAGATGTGGCATAAAGAATATATATGCTTGGAATATCAGCTATTTTCACATATTTTTATGCAGAAAATTGGCTTGATGCCAGTACATCAAAAAAGTTATTCGATTGCATTGAGGATCTTCCCAACGTAGGAATTGATCCTAGGAAAAACTCAAGAACATGGTAATAAAAGGACGTGTATACTCGCTATAAACCTGCAGGTTATTTTATTTTAGTTAAAAAAACCTACTTATTCTTCAAGTAAGACCATCGAGCCCACCTTGACTTCATCTACAGGTGATCTATCTTTTCTACTAATTAGTTCAGACATATTCTGTTGTGTATTTTACCCATGTTCATGAAGTTTTCACAATCTGAATCACGTGATCCACTATGAGCAAAATATAATTTCTACTAACTTGGCAGCTACATTTAAATTTTAAATTTGATCCTTATATATTCATAATTTTAAAACAGTAAAAATATGCATATTATAGGGGAATTGTTTCAAGAATCAAAATATGTAAGTTAATTTCCAATTTATTTCAAAACATTTTTTTACTAAAAGTTTGATGGTCGGCAGCACATACTCGCAATTGAAAATATCAAGCAACACTGGAAAGTATACTAATCTCTTTGATCTTGGCTTCAAGCTTGCTGGGTAGGGCTTTCATCAAAGAAAGAAAAAAGAAAACCATTAGAATCCATGGAATAATCAACGGTATAGGCATGAAGCAAAACCGATTTGTCGTTCAAAAGGTAACTTCACAATTATTTTTGCTATTATTCCTTTTTTTGTGTAGTAATTCAAAACGGAAAAACAATGAACTTGACGCTCAAATTCACGCACAACATGACTTTATATCATGGTTTCATTAGAAAATTACTTATGTGGCACTGAATTTTGAACAATAAATTTTTCATTCAGTACATAGGATTTCATTTGCACATAGGAAGAAGAATCGGCCATTGGAAAGGCATTGAAAGGGAAACAAAACTAGGGTTGTTTCATGGATTTTTAAATAAAACCCTAACCCGACCCATTTCGTTTTCAGTAATTGCAATCCGACCCAAACCCATTTTGTTTGTTGATTCTGGCCAATATCAATTTAAAATTACGACCTGTTAATCCTGTTAATGTATATACATAATATTAGTTCTAATACCATAGTAGTAACACGATTATGAAATATATCCCCACAATTTTTTTATTTTGAATTATATCCCATTACAAAAACAATTGCAATAGTTACAAAATAAAATGACGATTAAATTAATAAATCAAAATATATCATCATTACCGTTCCTGAAATCCAGCCTTCCAAAACAAAATACATAACGGTCCCTTAAATCCCGTTGATAGAATATTAATCTCAAAATTCAAAAACACTATCTGTTACAACATTGATCGGAACTTCCAGCTGAGGGAACTTTCGAACCAGGCTCGGTATTATGAATTGAGAAAAGTATTTCAGAGAATAGTTGAAAAAAAATTCAAATTCGGAGATCAAAGCAGAAGGCACGGAATAACCTGTAAGTGTAATCTAAATTCTATATTATTTATTGCATTCTCCATTATTATCACCAAGAAACAGCAAGAGCATTTGTAGTGTAAAATAATAAAATCTCTTATTTTTCATTTTTCTGAAGACCACAGTATATGTGTTGAAGCATCTTGCGCATCCGAAAATAGCAACCCAACTGTGGGTGATTGTATTCAACCCACAATATGGAATTAGTGTGTCATCGAACAGAATAGTCTGTTAGTTTAACCCAAAATATAGCAGTTATTAAATTATAATTTTGGAGACTCTAGGTGATGAGAGACCCTGTGGTTTGCTGTCCATCAACAATATCAATGAATATTGTTTTTGATCAAGCTGAAGAGGCAAAGTAATTAAATGTTTATGAAGATTAAGATCCATATTTTGAATTATATCAGATTTTTTTCATCATTTTTTGATTTTCTTTTGAGGTAGCATTTTAGTATAGGGTGATTATTACCCGAATCATGTAGTCAGCAGGGACATAGGCACTCCCTTTTGTTTTTTATATTTTATATTTAAATAAAAATATACCAAAGGAATATGTTAAAGCACCGGGCAGCAGCGGATCGAGAAATTAAATATAGGTTGTGAATGATATAAAAGTGAGTGTATGTACAGTCATCAAGCACCATCACATTAATAATTGAATCGAGATCAATTGATGATGTCCAGCCTAGATATTCAAAACTTTCTCATCCCTTCAATGGATATGTGGGGATGAGAATATTCACATTTACATAAAATTTGGGAAATAATGATATTCACATACACGTGCAAGATACTCACAGACCCCATAATTGGACTAGGAAATAACATTCAAGGGAATTTTCTGATAGAATGTGAATGAAGGTAGAAGAACCATTTTGTATTTTTTCCTTTCTTGGTTATCAGATGTGAAGTATCACCAGGATGAAGAATGCAACGTTATGTAATTTGTGTTTAAGAATGTAGTATTTTTTTTTTTTTTTTTTGATGAATTAACCACACTGAATTGATGTCTTCTTCCCTGATTGGCTATCCTTTTCAACAAATTCAAAAATGGTGCTAGACATTTGTGCAAGTGTTAATCTTTTACTTATTTCTTTCCACAAGTGTACAGACCGCAAAAGTAATAAAGTGGATTGTAAATCTGTATATCGTTTCCACGAGGATTGATAAATTGTATTTTAGATTAAAACTACCTTAACCAGAACTAAAGAAATTTGATTTAAATTTGAATTTTTTTGTTAAACAAATTAATATAAATAAACAAGTTTGAACAATTAAAATAATGAGAAAAACATGCTAGAGTCAAGAATTCATTTTACTTTCATCATTTATGCATTGATTTAAACGTCTAACTACAATTCATGAGGTTTTGAAAATCCATGTTCCTATTCTTATTAAAATCCTCGTTCGAACGGTAAATTAAAATATTTTCCTATAAGGGATCCGACTGTATTTTTATGACGAATCCAAAAATATAAGAAAGAATTATCGCTTTTGTGAACACTATTGAAGTTTACACCAAGAATAGAGGTATATTTTTATCTCATATCGAACTTTGTGGTGATTAAATCATGTATAATGTAATCCTAATATTTTGAACTTAGAAAATCACCACAACAATCAAACAATAATTAGCCAACTAATCTTATGATAATAAAAGTGCAAATTAATTGCTCAAACCCACGAATCATATATGTTAAACAATAAATCAAAACATAAAATCCGAAAGGTAAAATATCATCACGACTCTAAAATAAATAACTAACCTAGATACATAATTGAAAGAATAAATAAACAAGAAGATTTCATGGAATTAATCACTCGGATGTAGAAATTAATCTTCTTGAGGGAGAGATCTTGAATTTGATTTAAATCTTGATATGCGCCTCCTCTTTCTCTCAATTTTTATGTAAAATGTGGTATCTAACCTAGCTCTATTCTTTGCCACCCATGTAGTCTCTCATATAGGTGAAATTAGGTCAAAATCACGTCCAAGTTGGGTTGCAAAAGAATCATAATCAAATAAGGAAAGTAGAATTCACATCATCTTTGTGCAGCTGTTGGGTATTTTTATCATGTCTTTCCCTTCCCTTGTCCGATTAAGGTGACTCAAAGTAAGTTGGAAATATAATTTAAAGGGCTACAATTCTTATTGAAATATAATTTTTCCAGTTCGAACATTAATTATCCAAAAAATAGGTCTCAAAATCCGACTAAAAATCTGGTAAAAAGCTTGTGTGATTGCAATCCATTTATTGTAATATTCTTATCATATTTCATTCATTTTTAACTTCAAATTGCATCCAATTGACTCCCATCAATCTTCAAGTATATTATCATGGTCCTAATCAACCATTGAGTATTTGCAAATTTTTTTCCTTCTTAAGAACATTAATTCCACATTAACATTCAACCTTGATGAAAATATGAGAATTTTACTTACATGATGTCCTTAGTATTTACTGTCTTTAAATTGCAAGTGGAAGTATCTCGATTTCCCACGATCTCAATGTGTCTAAAAATTCTAATTTATATCCATTCATCAAATAATGTATTAGTTTGAAAACACATTCACTATTCTTTTAATACTAACAAAGTCCTAATAGAGATTAAAACTTCAATTTGTTTCACAATTTAACCCAAATGTGACGTTAAACTATGTCCAACACATGTGACACCATATTAGAAACAAGAGATCAATTTACATGCAACCTTATGAATTTTACTTTTATATATATATATATATATATATTAATTCAAAACTAGCAAAAATCTAACCCAATTCAAAGTTCACAAAAATTATTCAATTTAAATTCCAACCATGTACTATCTGAAAATTACAATTAAAAATCAAGTCTAAACCTAAATCAAACTACAATCAACAAAACTAGAATCAATAATCTTGCACACATATATACATTACCCAAAGCTGAAAATTTACAAATATTTATTTCGAGATCTGAACAAAAAATTCAATATAAAATTATATCTAAGATTTCCCTATTGAGTTTAAATTAGTTCTATCTAATTAGGTCAACTACATATTTCTATGTCAGGTCGGAATAAGTTCTAATTAAATGAATTCAATGACAAAATTTCATAAAAGATCACAACAACCACAACTATGTCTCTTTACCATTTAAATTGTCGAATTTTATTACGTGCTCTAAGTATGTAACTGACATCTCGAGTCATTACAACTTAAAAATCAATGAATTACTGGCCAATTAATTCATGCATTAAACTCATAAATGAATTCAATACATAAGATTTAAGCATAAAACATGAAAATTGAAATTGAAATATTTAAATTAGTTACATCGCTCGTCTCAACTATAAAATTGGTTACAAATAATAGAAGATAATTAAACTGAAGTTATAAAGGAAGATATAATCAGGTTTTAATAAAAATCAAGAAGAAGATGAAGAATGTTGCACCAAGAATTGATATTCTTGCTAGAAATTTTGAAAAACCTTGAATTCCCATTTGAAATATTGTGAATACTCTCTTTTATGGTGAATTAATGTAGTAAAATCAGTGTCTTTTCTTGCTTCCCATGTAGTCTCTTGTATATAGTGAATTTAGGTCAAAATCACATTCAAATTAGGTTGCAAAAGAGTCCTAATCAAATAAGGAAAGTTGCATTCGCATTGTCTCTGCGAAGGCGTTAATATTTTTATCATATTGTTCTCTTTCTTTATCCAATTGAGGTAACTCAAATTGCGTTGGAAAAATAACTCAAAGTACTAACTTTGATCATTTGGCTTCCAATATCATTTTATTGATTCTGTATGATCTTCAACAATTATTTTATGGTCTAAATTAACTAATGGATATTTACAATTTGGTTCCCACTTTGACAATTGAGGCAAGTATGTCCTCTGTACTTACAATCAACCATTTTCAATAAATTCAATAATTGTTAGAAGAGATAATTACATGTGCTACCTCTTTTTTGAAAATTATTCATAAAATACTTGTCAACATTTTAAATCCATTTTTACTGCATTTTCTCAAAACATTCCTCTTAGTCAATTGATTAGGTTTAATACACAAATCCTCCATCAAACTTCTATAACGGGTTCCACCGTCCCCAATTCGCTCATTTTTTCCCCTAGAATCTTGAATCCACAAATTACTCTCACTTTTTTCCCCTATAATCCTGAATCCCCAAATTATAGTGAATCCAAATCGAATCCCCACCGAACTCGTCCATCTTCACAGAAATAAACGAGATTCAAAACTCGAATTTATGCCCTTGAATTTGCTGTGAAATCTTTAGATCACAAGAAGGCTGATAATAAAGTAATACATACTGATGGGGGTGCTAGAAAAGAATCCATCTGAAAAGAAGCAAGCCGGAGTGCTGATTTGAGGGAGCGATCTGATGCCACAGCTGGAGTTATTGTTATGGAGAGCCTTGTCTTTGAGTGGGAACAGGAATTGTGGAACATGGCCAGAACGTAGTGGAGGAGGAAGAAAGCTATCTGAATATGGTACCAGAGGATGTGGATGATGAAAATTACGTAATGGAAGCAGATGGCGCTGGTGCTATGCAGATGGGTGGTGCCCCGTGGGATTGATGTTGATGTGGTGCAAGAAGCTAAAGAGAAAATTACCTTAGATGTTCAATAAATTGCTTATTGGATTTGGCTTCAAAGGAAGATTTCACAGACCTATGATCAGCAGATTAATCCAAAGTGTGATGCTAAATGGGTTTGTACTATTGTCTGTAGATTGCAACGAATTGAAATTTGATTGTGAATGGAAAATACAGATTTTCCAAAAAATAAATAAATAAATTGTAATGTATCTTGTATGATGTTTAGTACACAACTGTGATTATATTTCTCATTTTATAAGCATTATTTTTTATGTTTTTCAAAATGGTTTGTCGGCATGAACCTGTATTTCCAGTATACACTGTTTATGAAGCAATGGGGCTTCAAATACGTCTTTCCCTGTTTTGAGTCAACTCCGGTGCTTTGTCTCACATATTTCAGGTTTTATGTGACCTCAAATTCTCACTGGCCTGTTTTGTGAATTCAAACACTTCAAATTCTGATGGTCGTTACAGCTCTTGTTACATTCAAGATGGGATTTGCTTTGTGTCCATGTTTACTGCAATTTTGATATTACCGGATGGAAACCAGTACTATCGATTGCTTGAGGATGAGCCCTTTATTCTAAATGCTATAATTTCAGAGGATCAGTAAATGACAGTGAACCCGAGAATGCTACTGTTAGTCAGAGACTTGCCAGAATAATGTCAAACATCATGGTTAAACCAAACATGCAACTCTTCAAGAAGTTGAAGATTTTACAGGCTTGAAATAACTATTTTCTCTTATATAATTCGATGGTTTTCTCATTTGATATATGATGTGGAAATATCTATTTCAATAATGTATGGGTCCAGTTTTCATAAAGCAGAGAGCGATATGATCTTGGAACAAAATGGAAATGTGTAATCATCATGTCTGCACAGGAACTGGGAATATGACTTCACAATAAATCTGATGATTTCACAACTGGGAAACTTATATGATAGTTATTAAAAAAGAAAAAGGAAAGGGAAATAGCAAATTACATTAAACTGTGTGAAACTTTTTGCCTGAACAATTGTGGGAATTTTCAGCTTTTCATTCAGCTTAATGCATTCCTTCTTCATCACCAGCGTGTTTTGTGCTCAGTTGTTATTTTGCTTATTACGTCTTTTCTCTTTCTTTTTAGTTTTTACTCAAGTCGTGTTTTACTTGTGAAGTCGCATTTTCCTTATTTGAATTTCGGTTTGTAAGTCTATTACTAAGGCTATAAGTATCAGTCTTCATTTTCGTACTTCACTTCATAGTGAAATAAGATTCATCAGAAATTATTCCCAATTCTTCTTTCTCAATTTTATCAACAATCTTTTAAAATAATTTCACCAACATTTCCAATCGATCTCAGATACTCTATGAACTATCAATACATTATATTCATATTATTTACAAAAACTTGCTCACCATGAAGTGTGATTTATATCCTTGAATGAATGCATCAATAGCATGAGTGGTCGTTGCGGGTACTAATGAAATTCTTTATTTCGAAACTCAAAAATCATAATTATAAATTCACGTAATGTAACTGCTCTGATCTAGAAAACTTTATCGTATTGATGGTCTTATACCAGGAACTATGAAAACTCTAAACAGCGTAAAATTGGTCGAGACCCAAGAATAAGACATAATTATTCACATGAGTATTCCAACACCATTGCACCACATCATCATCATCTTCGACATCGAAATCATTATTTTCAAGTTTAGTGTAAGAAAAATCAATAGAATTATTCGGAACGAAACAACTTGAATCCAATGTAAAAGTCCCTATCTAACCAAGAATTCTTCCGGTAGCATCATGATCACCGAGCTTCCAAGCCCCACTATAAGCTCTACGTGTCCAACTAATACAATAGTTAATGCTGGCTCCTTCTCTTTCTCTAGGAAATGACAATGTGATA
Source organism: Ligustrum vulgare (assembly GCA_963555705.1). NCBI lineage: Eukaryota > Viridiplantae > Streptophyta > Magnoliopsida > Lamiales > Oleaceae > Ligustrum > Ligustrum vulgare. The sequence continues at coordinate 19,804,630 of OY743188.1, forward strand.
CTCATGGTGGCCTCAAATTGAACTGAAAGAAATAAATGATCTACTAGAAAAAGTTTAGCAAAAAGGTGAGCAATTCACATCGACCACAACTTTGTCTTGCAAATGGCCATCAAAATATACAATCCTCTACTACTTTCCTGATTCGGATTTCATGTTCCTAAGGTGAACGAGTATAGAAAAGTGAATTAATATATACAATCCTCTACTACTTTTCTTGCTGATTTCCCACTTTTGTGAAGTAAAAATCCAATTGTAAATTGCAGTAGCCAGTAGGAGGATTCCGTCGAATAGGTTTGGACTTTGGAGGTGAAGGGCTCTCATATGTAAGCATCACCACATTTCATTTTCATTTCGAAACATCCACACGCTATCAACATATTAATGTAGTGCATGATTTTGGGAATTAAAGTCTTTCAGTTACAAAATACAATTGTTTATCTTGAAATTTGTTTAATCTTTATTCATTAGGTTAGGTTTTTTAACCTTTGAATTTTAGTTTAGATTTAAACTTGGGTTAGGGTATTTTCTTACAATTTTTTGCTTTCTTGGTTGATACAAAATTGTGGTGGGAATTTTTAATCCAAATACCAAAGTGGTTCGCATCATTTAACATCTAAGAAATTCTCTTCACTTCTCTTTGAATTTTATGAAGACAAAGAGTAATAAACATTTGAACACGTAAGAGATTCATTAGTTTTTTATTCATAAGATGTAAGGAAAAAGAGGTATTGCAATTCTGGAATTCAAAATGCATTTCTGCAGAAACCATAAGTTCACCAGTAGCATCTAATATTGCTGTAACAGAACTTGAATTTCAAAAATTGAGGCTTCTGGTAGCACCCGAAGCGGCTGTAATAGGGGTTTTTTTTTTTCCTTCCAGTAGAATCATAAACATATCTGGACAGTTTTCTTCTTCAAATTGAAAGTTAATGTTTGGGTTTTTTGATACCCAATAAATTTAGACGATGATGTAAAACAGTTGTGGGATTATATCGACACCAAAATGAATAGCTCGACTCGATATATAAAGACTCGGGGTCACTTGAAGCAACTTAATTGGTAATTGCTCGTGATCCATTTGGACAGCCCATATATGGTGGGCAAAGGCTTTGGACTTAGTTGGATTGTGTGTTGGGCCTTGAGTGTTAATTGACCAAAATTAGTTGACCTAGTTCAACCACTATATATTCCTACCATATGCCTATTATTTGTTAGGGTTTCAATCCCCCATCTACCAAGATGTGGGTAGAGTAATATTGGAGCAAACAAGGTGGGGTTGTCATTGAGTCGAGCTTGAAGGTTTGTGATCGATTTTGTAGAGCTTACAAAGTTCGGGAGGTGTATCGAAAGATCCAACTACAAATTCAACAGTTAAATGTATGTTAACTTTCCAAATTTATGACTTGTTTGACCTTAGAAATTCTAAATTTCAGGTTCGAAATCTTAAGGAAATACTTCATCTATATAGTGAGTAAAGTAAATTATACATTTCTCGGATTTTTTGTATGTATGTTTGGTATTAAAATCAGCTTATTTTCATCTGGTTTTTCTGGTCGATTCAATAATTATGTATTCATAAGTTGGGAGTTTTGCTTATGTTAATATCAATTTGATAGGAATGAAAATCTGTAGGAAAGTCGAGTTAACGATATGTTTCATATATTTTCAATTTATGCTTTTGAATTGAATATTGTTAAGACCAGAAACCGGGTTCATTGTGAAAGTGTGGAAGCATGAGTTAAATTGAGTTTGAAAATTTAGACATATCTTAAATTATGAATAAATTTTATTTATAGGTTGCATGTATCTAAATTCTGATTTCGAACATACGTGAGAGACATAAATTTGAAATTTTCTTCAGGAAGAAAATAGGTTTAGAATTAAGTTTTGATAATAGTAAGTATTCCAATTTTTATAACTATACCTTATTGTTAACCTAAACTATGCTTTATTATTAGATAACTCGCATGATTAAAAGAAGATGAGATAGTTTAAAAATATGCTAGAACGACTTTGTGTGAAAATATCACTTGAATGTGTGTTAAATTAAGATTTTGATATCGAATGATGATGAACATTGTGACTGGATCTCGTTATAATTTTTAAATTATGTTTTATGTTATTTCACATAAGAATTTAGTGAGCTAGCATGTATTGAACATGCTTTACAAATCTGCTTGAATTACATTGTTAAAAGGTCACTTTGCATGTGTGAAAACTAAGATTTTTTTAAGAATGTATAAAAAATTCAGTTTTGTAAATTACCTTAGTATAGGCAGTAAACATCGAAAACTTGTTGTTTATATTACAAGATCTAAAAGAGAATTAATAGTATGATAAATGATTTTATCCTTCCTCTCTTATGTTTTAATTTATGTAATAAATTATGTTAATTGTGAATTAATGATTTTGTGCAAGATATTTCAAGTAATGATAGTATGATATTCAATGTTTAATGTTGCATCTTATCATCACAAGTATTCGCGATCATTAAACAATAATGAGTAAAGAATGTCAATATATATATATATATATATGAACGAATGAGAAATCCTATTTAGGTTGTACACCTAGGAGACAATCCCCATTTTGTGCTCATGGACTATGAGATGCCTTTGGGATACAATCTTATTCGAGCTAACATGTTCGAGAGTAAAGTACTCTACAAAAAATCGAGTCAGCATACTCGTGGGCGTAAAAAGGCTCTATTATGACCATGTGCTTAGAGAAAGCACTATTCCATGCGCAGTATACACCCCTAATATGGGAAGGGCCTAATGTAAAAGATAAAGAAAAAAATAAGGATAAGAAAAGAGAAGGAAAGTGAAAGCAATATTAGTTCATGCATTATATTCATTATTGTTGATTTGGTAATAATTACATTATGAAATTGATTATCAAGTCAAGTTTACTATGTCAATGTTGAATTAATTACTTATATGAAAAATATAAGTCAAAGTTAAAGAGATAAAGTGCAAAGAAATCAATAAATTAGAAAAGTTGATGATGCTTTTATGCATATATTACCTTCCATCCTTATTATGTATATTGCTTAAATGATGGTGGTTAGTATAGGCAATAATTATGCTTGAAATTGGTTATCAAATCAAGTTTACTATGTGAATATTCAATGAATTCAAAGTTTGAAGGTAAAGTGTATTAACTTTATTCCTTCGTAGGTATATAAATTTTGAATTGTGTAATTGTTAAATACTTTACTAGTTAAGCGGTGCATTTCATGACTCATGTAGGAAATGGTTCGCATGATATATGAAGTTGTGAAGACTTGGGGGAAAAATTCAACTATATCATTACACGAAGGGAAGTTTGGGTTCACTTTCTATATTGGCCGGGTCTATATTTGAAGGAAATAGTGTATAAAAACAATCTATGTTTATGATGCAATCACCTTTGAGCCAAAGGGAACCTTACTCTTCATCTCTTGAGGAGTTGGGTGAAGGATAAAAGCCTTTTGTTTTCGTAAGTTTTCCTTGTATCCTAAACAAGTATTTAGTAAATGGAAAAGGTAAAGGTTAAAAACCCTTTCTGAAAAATGGCTAAATATGTTCGCTGCATACTACCAGTAGCCATATGGAGCCGTGTAGTTAGTTCAATAACATGCTAATATGATCCTTTTGTGAATAAAACAAATATATATATATATATATATATATATATATTTGAGGGCATGACATCAACGGAACAACGATTTCCAAAAAGAAAGGTGATTTTGAGGTCAAAATTGAATGGTTGTGAACGATTTTCATGCAAATATTAGGGACATTTTATGATATTTTTACCCTTAGATAAAGTATATATTTGTTAATTTTGGTCAGTCTTTCCCTCTCTTTGGCTTTTGCTCCAAAGGGTTTCAGAGTCCCCCAAGACGTCTTTATGGTCCGCGGGTCACAGGCTTGGACGTCCCAAGCTGAGGAGAGAGTCCCTACGTGAAAATAATTCAGAAATGTATGCAAATCGAATAGTTAATATTTATTCAAGATAAAGGCGAATCGTGATCCCACCATTCTATATCACAAGATCAGAGCACGAATACTCTAGAGATAGATAACGCAAGAAAACAATGCAATTTTGAATAAGAGCTCTTTTTTCCTTTAACCAAACGTAAGATGTTGCCTAGTGTATGTTTCAAGTCATATGATACTTCACTGCTCATGCTATCATATCTAGATAGTATATAGATCGAGCTCTGTTGTATCAATCACACACAACCATCTAACCTTCAAATCATACTTTATATATATATATATATTCTCTGCTTTATGTACAATCTCGTCTTCACTTACCTATAGTTTCTACCTGTCGTACGGAAATTCCGAGTCACTCTCATTCACTTTGAAAGGCTGGGGATGTTGACCAGAGCAGTAGAGATTCCACATCTTGAAATAAGAACGCTCCAAATTCCTCACCTGGAAACCAGAAGAAGAAAAAATAAAATAACACAATGCTTCGTATATTAAAAAAAAAAAAAAAAATGAATATGTAACAAGCAAATAACTTGGATCACTCACCCAGCGTGCCGTATCAAATAGAGGGCAAGTTAGACGTGCGGCCTTGAGCCTGTTAGTAAGATCCTGGAGCTTCGTGGGATTCAATGCCAGGGATACTGCCTTCTCTTCATACTCTTTCATACTGTCAGAATACAAGATAAAGTAGATAAGGAAATAGGAAATCGAAAAACAAGTTCCACGAGTATTTAGACGAGCCAATAGAGGTCGAGCATTTATGAGTATTGAACGAAAAGAGAGTGAAGTCATTATGTAAAGGAGAACATGGATGAAGACAATGAAAAGAAAATACATAAAAGAATGAGGCTGATGCAGTAACTGAAAACTTGCTTTTACCAATCAATAAAAGCCGCATTCAGCTCTAATATTATGTGACAGGGACTTCCCCTCCCAATTATACAAGTCATTGCGGTTCAAAAATAATATTCCTTTCATATTCAAATTTTTACCTTCACAATAACATAGTACTCCTTTGTGGACTATTTCATTGACTTTTAGATTATAAAAAGATACACAAGACTAATGATTTTGAAGCTATACACTGCCTCAAAGCACGGGTTTATAGAAGAGGTCGTCTATCATATTTAAAACTGTAGACCTATCCAATGTAATTTTATTCCAAGTCAGTGTTATGAACAACTAAAACAAAGCATATGAATGCTGACAAAAACACCTTGAACATTCATCTCTCAATAGATATTGATTGTCCCTTAATAATTGTAGATTTGGTCGGTTTTGTGTCGAACGTCAGCATTACATCAAATTTCAGAATTTGCATGAGGATGATGCCCTTAGAAGTTTTGAGCATATCTCAAGTTAAATTGTTTGTCTCATTATTAAGTACAATAAAGCAGAGAGTATGATAAGTCTCATCATCTGATGACTCAAGATACCTACCTGCTGGCAATCATCTCTTCCCCTACTCCTGTAGCCAAACACAGTGAACCGGCAACTCTGGTTGCCATTTTCTCAAGGGGAAGGGTAACCATTGGCAGACCTGCCCATAAAATATCCGTTCCAGTGGTATGTGCATTGCACAGGGGCCTATTTGATAGGAAATCAAAGAAATTAAATAAATAATTGATCAAACCATGAATTTTTTGAAGGTGTACAAGAAATGAATTTCCAAATATACATACGTGTCAAGAAAAAGGTCTGCTAATGCACTACGTCGGATATGTTCCTGTTTCATGGCTACATCAGTGAAAATTATTTGGTCCGATTGCACACCCTGTGCAGCAGCATCTGTGCAAAGTAAAGAAAAGCTTATTCAATCAAGTTTTTTTTTTTTTTTTTTTTTTGAAGGCTAGATCGGCAATCCCTCGTAATAATAATAATAACATCATCAACAACAACAACAACAACAATAATAATAATAATGATAATAATAATAATAATAATAATAATAATAACAATAACAACAACAACAAAATCCTTTATAAAACGTGCCATGTCATATTAAACAACATACATGCACGAAGCCTAATCTCCCCTGCAGCTGGAAATCTAAGAAGCCAAAGTGCACTATTTGGCACTCGTTTAAGAATGTTGCACCTGCTCAAATTAAAGCACACAGAGCATCAGCATGGAGTTTTCAAGTACACAAATCATCCGTATCAAAACAAAGCCCAAACTTACCAAGTAATAAATATCTCAGGGTCCATCTTGTAAAGCTGATTGAAACAAGCAAATATAAATTTGTCATCTGGCAGTCCATAATCTGATCTCTTATGTTGGCAATTTGGATCTAGTACATCTTGATTTTTCTAAACAGCATACATAACAGAAAGTACTATCAGCATGAATTGAAATCTGAGAATTGGAAACTTAACAGGTTCATGTGCTTCAGATATACCTGTTTATAATCATTTACAAAATAGCAATGTGGAAGATGAACAAGCTTCTCAGAATATATAAGGGAGTACTGCATAGGTGAAACGAACTGCCAAAAAACAAGTACATATGATCAAAGTCGACAATTAAGATACATGAAGCAAAAAATATTGAAGAAAAAATTATACTACCTCATCAGTGACCAGATAATGTATGTATGTTGCCCCTGTCGTTCCAGGAAACCCCATATATGAAACCTGGATGGGAGCAGGTTGCATTGCAAATATTTCATTTCTTGCCCCCTTGAAAAAGCAATGTATTGAACCAGAGATTAGAAACAATAACTGAAAGAATATCCTATTGAAATATAATCTATAAGCAGCAGCAAAACAGAAACTATTTCAATTAAGCTCCCTCTGATGTCACACAAGTTTTTTCTATCACTATGCTACATTTATGTGAAAGTAACAAGTATTAGTTAAGAAAATGAAGACAAGCAAACCACCAAAAACGTAATTAAAAAACTGCACCTTAGTGTAACCATTAAGGTTAATAAGAATTTGAATTTGATCCTCATTAATCAACCTTGCAATCATATCTGAAGACAAAGATGACACATCTAAAAAGTGCTCAGCTTCTGACTGGATTCGAAGCCTCCATTCAGTACCATCATTTGGACTCAGAGCATAGCAGAAAACCTACAAAAAGAGCCATCTTATTTACACCAAAAATAAAGAAGGTAAAGACTTTAACCAGTTACATGCACAGATGTACAACAGTCAAAGTTCTCAAACCTCAACATTTCCTCTGTCGTGCATGCCAAATACCGAGCCCATAAGGTGTGATAAGGGGTGGTTACCAAAGTCACTGCTCACGTATCTGAGGAAGATATAAAACTAATTAGACATATTTTCCATTTTTGTCTGTTCTCAACTGGAAAGGGGAAAATGTTGAAAGACGTATTCATTCACTTACCCAACCCTTAACCGACCATTTCTGCCCTCACCCTTTATTGGTAATGGAGAGGGATGCTTAAAAGGAGGAAGTGAATAACGGGATGCTATTAAGGAACATTGTGCAGCATATTTGCGACTTCACATACAAATACAAAACTTGATATGTTAATCAAGAATACTACTATTCACATAAATTAGAATTTGCATTTCTCACCTAATTTCAAGAGCAAGCATGGGATCAAGAGGATAAGCTATTGCATGGAAAGGCTGCACGCTTGGTATAACTGACATCTAAAATGATATAAAAGATGAGACAGGCTCTATTGATAAAGATAAATCAGATCCTATACTTTAAATAATTTTGATGAGTATATGGGGCTATATCATAAATGTACAGTTTTAGGAAACCTCAATCTGTCTCCGGAGTATCCCTTCAACTTCAATAAACAGATTCTCCCGATCATCCCAGTTGCAAACACACTGGATAAAAATGAAACCAGAAAAATGTCACTAAAGGCAACTACTAGCAAATATAAATCTTTAAAACATAGCATCCCAAAAGATAACTGCCCGAGTCACATGAAAATGAACTGACAGCTGAATAAATGACAACAAAATTACAAAATCAAGACAGTTTCTAAAGTTCACTTATAAGTCAAACTAAACGACCATGATTTTTCAAATCTCCCTGTATATGAATGTATAGGTAAACTGACACGTCCTACATTTCTGGATGCATAAAAAAGATGACCATGATGAAAAACAGTAAAACACGTTCACTTTTCTCAAAAACTGTGACCTTAAATTTGCATCAGTAGCCCTAAAACATAACATTATGGAATGCCATACTATCTAATGAAGAAATTTCTATTATAAGAATGAAGCTTAAACAAAGCCCTTATATTACACCAAACAAGCTTCCCCTAGAGAAATTCCCATACTTGAACTTGTGCATTTTCAAGACTTCAACTACAAGTGGACCCTGTATGGTTCATATAAATTTCTTGATGGAGGAGGCAGACAATCCTGTCAGTTTGAATTTTTTTAGGAACATATCTAATTTACAAGTTCCTCAACGATGTTGATCTATCAAAGAAAGTTAATACAACTATCAAAAAATGGCAAAGGTTGTGTCCATATCTTATAGGTTGCTAATACTTTAGGTTCAGCTAGCAAAAAATGGTTATGATCAAAGACACATTAACCTTTGATTTCGTGAATTTATAGGAAACAAAGATGGATTGCTTAGGAAAGGTTTGTAGGTAGATTATAAAATATCAATTTTAAGACATGGGTAGCTCTTCCTTCACTAGAAAGGTTGGGCTGGACAGTCATCATTTGAGATATGAGGCCATTAATGTGACTGATATCTTGAAGGCGTAATTCTCAGGAATTTGGTGGGTTTTGAGTGTTTATTATAGTGGTGGCAAACAGTTTTTTCAATGGGCCTGCCAGCTGTGCATTTTTTGCCAGAACGGGCTGGAAAAGACCGTAGGCTTCAGCCCGGATATTTTTTGCACCTTACTGAAATTTTTTTGTTACTTGTTTAAAAACAACAATTACTTAAAGTGAAAAGTAACTGTGGGCCTGGGACAGGCCAACTACATCCTGTTCAAACCAGGACCACATTTACGGCTCTGGTTTCTGGTCCTAATTGGTCTTGAAAATTATTCACAGCCCTCCTTAGTGTGAAGAACAATTTTAATGTCATTAGAATAGAATGCCAGAAGAGGCTGAATTCTAGGGTAACTACAAGCATGAGAATTTTCAGGGAATTCAGTTTCCTGTAAGTTATACAGGTTCTTGGTCTCTAAATGTGGGATTTTCTTTTCTTATATATATATATATATATATATATATATATATATATATATATATATATATAGAGAGAGAGAGAGAGAGAGAGAGAGAGAGAGCTTAGCATTGATGTGTTCAAGAGTAGAGTCATATGATTTCTGATTATCCTACTTAAAGGACCCAATTCCTTTCTGTTCGGTTTGGAAACATGGTGGCCAGGACATATGAAGTTCAGAGAAGATTCCATAAATAGTGGAAAAGTTAATAAAGAGTGCGAATGTTTCAAGTTTATGCAAACCTTAAGGTCAGTTAAAAGTAATATCAAGAGTTGGAATATGGAAGTTTTTCACATTTGAAGTTCAAAGAAGATTCCATAAATAATGGAAATGTTCATAAAGACTGCGAACGTTTCAAGTTTATGCAAGCCTTAAGGTCATTTAAAAGTAATATCAAGAGTTGGAATATGGAAGTTTTTCACATTTGCGAATCGGAAAGGAAATATCGCATCAAGGTTGAAGGTTCTATAAGAATGAGAGCAACAATTTCTATAAGCTTCTAAACCACATGAGAGTGAATAAGAACAGAGAGAGCAACAATTTCTAATAACCTTCTAAACCATGTGAGAGTACATAAGAACAATAATCATTTCAGAAAATTCTTAAAGACAGCACTCTATTATTCAGACTTCTATGATCCACAACATTTCTAAACCACGTGGAAGTCTACATCATATTTCAAGAAAACGGAAGGCATATAACAGTAAATTGTAGATGTACCTGTAAAGTGTGAAGAAGGTTACAAGTTGCTTCTGGAAAATCAGGACGCAGCATCAATGCTTGCTCATAGCTTTTAATGGCTGCCTCCACAAGACCACTGCAGGTAGTCAATTGAAGAAATTGAAGGGCACTCACATTGCACATGCAGCATACCAATCCACTAAACATAGGTCCAAAATTTTCTAAAAGAACACATCATAATGCACCTGTCCTTGTAAGCCGAAGCCAAATTTGCATGTGCCTCGGGCATGGTTGGCCGTACAGAAATAGCATGTATATAGTCTTGAACTGCCTCATTAACTCTTCCAATTTCCTTGTAAGTGTTACCCCGATTAACAAGACCGTCTGCTGCCATTGGATCAATTCTGAGTACCTCATTGTAGCAAGATATCGCATTCCCATAATTACCCTGTCATTCACATGAGCAAAAAATGTGTGCAGGTTCCAGATTAAAATCTTCTGAATAATTAGCATCACAGAAGAACTTCCTTTTACACTATTTCTAAGTCTGCACCAAAATCTGTGATTTGAGAGTCAACTGCATACCTGTTGTTTGTATATTATAGCTAAATTACTGAAAGGAGCAGAGAGTCCTGTCGTAACTGATAAAGTTGCCTTGTAGCATTGAGCAGCAGCGTTCATCATGTTCCTTTACAAAAATAAACTGAATACTTGAAGATCAACATGAAAACAAGTGCATTTGAAAAGAACAGAACGTCCAGATAGCAACATAAAATTAACATTTATCATCATGTATCCTCAAACATACCACTCCATATAAATATTTCCAAGATTGGTGAGTGCTTGAGGATTACTAGGTTGAAGAGACAAGCATTGCTTCATAAACCAACAAAATAAGGATCAGAAAAGAATGCAAAAGATCAGTAGAAAAACCAAGCTCTACAATTTGAAAAGAGAAATTACACGATAGCTGTGGATTGCTTCCTCAACTCTTCCAGCATCTTTCAATGCATTACCCTGCCCAACCATAGAAACCAAAAAAAAAAATAAGAAATCATCTTAATTGTATCACCAAAGAATGTACAAAATGACAACTAAACATATTTTATAGGGACGTGAAAGAGCAACCAGGTTATTGTATGCATCCAAAAATCCAGCATCACAGGCAATAGCTCGCTTGTAGTGGGATATTGCCATATCAAGGTTGCTTTGCTCATAGTATATACTAGCCAAGTTGCCTGGAAAAGGTGTTCAATATTATCATCAGAAACTCCGGAAAAATTTCAGTGACACAAATACTTTTTGGTTGACAAATTGAAAGTCTTGGGAATGTTGAGTAGCACAATTTTAAATTTTAATTGTATGAACTCAGAAAGGTATAACAGATAAGGTGCTCAAAAGGACAAGTCTAGATTCCTACAAGGAGATAATGGCTAGGAAGCAATGTATAGAAGTATTTTCCAGCTAATAGGATGTCTTGTTTTATCTATTGCAATGATGATATTAGAATATCCAGGTTTGAGCTTTCAAATATTTTTTGATCTTGTCAATAAATGTTGCACATGACCTGTAGAGTAGTAAGTATTGAATCAGCCTATTAGAAACCATCAAAGATTTATTAGTTCATTCACTCTTTATTTATTATTCCTCAATATTATCAGATGACCTTAGTAGGGCTAGGATAGTTCTGTGAACTGAAATATTCACTAAAATGTAGAATTCTTATAAAAAAAAAAATAATTGATGTAGTGTAAGCCAATAACTCTGTAGATTTTTAAAGTTCCTCCAGTACTTGATTGCCGTTTTGTCTAGGGGATAATTTCTCGTGGAATCAAGACGGTACAGTAGATATATTTTCTACTTTCAGAATCTCTTCTGCTCTTTCTTATCCTACCAATTTCTTTCTTAAACTCCAGCAATTTGAACTAAATTCTTTACGAATATTGTTCTTCATCTAGGGATATTCATATTTTTCCACTTCTATTTGTAATTTATTTACTTTTTCTCTCTTATTTCTTTTTTTATTTTTGGGGGTTTGGAGGCGTGTATATTGATAAAAAGAAACCACCCCAAGTATTACTCTCAAAAAGGCTGAACTACACCATAAATATGTACGAAAAAACCCCATATCAACAAAGGGAAATCCTCTTGATACATTTAGGACATAAAATAATTACATATGCCAATTTAGCATCCGTTTGATACCAATTAAATTCTAGATTTTAATTTAACTCAAAATCAACAACCAACAATCAGTCTCAATCACATATTTCATAGGACCCACAACTTTCAAATCACATATTTCATCTACTTTTATCAAAATTTACTAAAAATCAGATTTTTAATCTCCACCAAACTGGGGCTTCGTATGCAGGACAAAAATACTCACAAAAAGCCATAGCATAGTCGGGTCGTGATTGCAGAGCACGTTGATAACATACAATGGCTTCTCGAGGCATTCCCAAAGCCTGGAAAACACAAAGAAAATATTGTTTTTTCTACAGATTCTTGTACCGCTATTTGTGGCTGTTCAACCTTGTTAGCATAGAGCGTGAGATCTTACCTTGTAAACATTTCCCAAATTCAAAAAGGCATCTGGGAAGTTAGGTTTCAACTTGACCGCTTCCTGAAAATAGAACAAAATGCAGTTAAGTGAGCATGCAGGAGCACCCCGCTCAACCAAGATCAAGTTTGATAAACAAAAAAAGCAGCCAAGCCAATAGTGAACTCAAATCAATCATGGTTAACAAAATGATGAATCATACCTTGTAGAACTGCAAAGCCTTGTTAAGATCACCTACATCCACAAAAAGGCCAGCAAGATTGGACCACGCAATGGCAAAAGTTGGTTGTATGCGGAGAGCCTCGATATAGCAACTGTATGCCTAGCCAAAAAATATGCTCAAAATGATTTAGAAGTATATATGATTAAGAAACTGCAATCAAATGTTCAAGCACAAACAGCAACCTAATGAAGCAGTTTTATGAAACATGAAAGATCTTTCCGGACATAATGCCAATATATCAAACAGGATAATGATAAACACACAATAATTAGCAGACCATAAATTCAGTATTCACGACTATGAGACATATAACCATATGGGTCAGCAAATTAATCAATTATTCTATAAGTTCACTATCCTAATCAAACCATAATGATTCTATCAATATTCGACATTAATTCTGGCATGTTATGCGTGAAAGAGGAATCAACAAAATGTTGAGCCATTTCAACACTTATTATGCTTAGCCAAGAAAAAATGGAACAGAAGGTTAAAGAAAAACCAAGTACATGACATTAATTCTGGGCACGTCATGCGTAAAAGAGCAATCAACAAAATGTTGCACTGTTTCAACATTATTATGCTTAGTCGAGAAAAATTGGAACAGAAGGTTAAAGAACTACTAAGTGGAGCTCACTGGGCACTTACATCTTGCATTAATCCTCGAGCTTTCATCAGATTTCCAAGGTTACTGTGAGCATCAACCTGAAACAGGGGTCGAAGTTAAAGAAAAAAGATAGAAAAGCAACTTATACTGTTAAAATCGATAAATAATGAAATCAAGAATAATATTTACCAAAGAAGGATTCAATGCAAGAGCCTGACGGCAACATTGAGCTGCCTCATTTAACCTTCCTTTCCGCATGTAAGCACTAGCTAAGTTTGACCATGCATCAGCAAAATTAGGGCGAAGCTGCAATGCCAATGCATATAGTGAAATTCAGTTATTTGTCCAAGACCACATAAGACAGAGCTCTGCTTTTCTGCCCCATTCCCTTCTCCTTTTTGTCTTCTTTTATATTTCATTTCTATTCTTTGTAGGAAAACAAGCAGATTACTAAGATGACAATGTGTTACATTTGCACTTCTGTCCAACAAGATATTAGGTAAATCCTCGGAATTGCATCATAAATTTACTTGTCAGAGCATTAATCCCTCTTAAGATTAAGAATGCAGGCCCAAAATATTTTTAAGCACGCCAAATTTGCAACAACTCTAATTGAGTGGTAATCAAATTAGCTAAATCTTTCTCATTTTCACTGGATTGAGAAGTATGCATAAAAAATCGTATAATTGAAACAGTATTGAAACTAAAGAATGAGAAACTTGGATTACAAGATCTATTAGAACATACAGACCTCAATAGCAATCAAGTAATAGCGAATTGCAACATCGCTATTGCCTTTCTCCTGTTGCAAAGAAAAAGAGAGGCCGTATAACACATTAAAATTAAAATAATAAGAAATCACCACCAATATGCATGATAGTAACATACCTTCCAAGCATTGGCCATATTTCCATAGCACTCAGCAAAATTTGGATTAATTTGGAGAGCTTCTTCATTCTTTGCGATGCACATATCAAAATCATGTAACTAAAATAACAAAAACAGCCAAAACTCTTACTTCGCACGATCATAAATCTCGTTCTAAGTCTGCAATAAAAAGATGGCGAGAACCAGAAATAAAACAATATAAACACAAAGATATCGTGAGCATGAAAACCTGATAATAAATTGCACCCAACAAAAGAAGGTTATCAGTGCGAAGTGGATCTCTCTCATAAACTTTCTTGCTGTGTGCTAGTGCCTGCTTATAATTCCCAGATCTGTAGTTTTGATGAGCAAGATTCAAGAAGATGTCATCGCCAACTGCAGCATGAGAGAGACGGAAATTTAGCAACGTAAAAACGCCATCAAACAACATAAAAACGAACTTTTTGAGTATTAACTAAAACATGTATCTATGTCATTCATCAAATTTGTTTGTTGAAACCAAAAACACCTACCTGAGTAGCTGTCAAACAATAGTACATATACCCAAAAAGACTACAGTCGATTCAACTTATTTAGACCCAAAGTTCACCTCTACAGAAACACATTACTTATCTCAAATCAATTTGTTGATTAGATAACCTTCCGTACTTTAAAAATTCGACTCAAATCAGCATGTAATAGAACTACAATTATCTCAATCGGGATGATTAAATTGGATGATTAAATTCCTCCTCGTGTCAAACTTCTGTGCTATTCATGTCTGCCCATTGGTACCATATCCAAATTAAATACTTCATCAACCATAACAAAATATCTATGATAGATCTTATTCTAATCATTTTAAAATATATGTAATAAAACTATTCACAAAATCACTAATCAAAAGCACCTCCAAAATTTATTCATTGGTTTTAGAATTTTTGTTTGGTGTATAAAAAGGAGAAAAGAAATCCCCATGACATGACAAGCCATGTCAACTCCAACCAAACATGCATCCTTGGATATACATTTTTATCTAAATTAACTAATGCTTTACATAGTACTTGTTGTATTATATGTAGACACAGGATATCAACCAGAAGTCTTTCATTGATAGCTGTACTCTTGTTTGCTCAAATGTTAAATTCATATTTCCTATGCTGATTCAATGCTTCAAGGCAAGTGGATATATGCCTCATGTATATTTCCTAAACCAGCCTTTATCATATACCCTATTTTTGGAAAAGTTAAATGCAGGTAAAGAAATCTGCTTTGGCCAAGTGTGATAATGCTTATTTATCCGTCATGTTATCTAACTTTTCTTCAAGAAAGAAGATTTTCTTTATGATTTTTGGTCAGATAAAACCTACCAAATCAGATAAAGGGCTTTTTCAAATCAAATTTATATTTTAAGAATATACTCTTGCATGAATTCAAAAATATGTGAAATCTTATATATAGATGTAAGCATCCAAATAAAATTGACTTGAATAATTGTTGAGCCACTGACATCTCAAATTCTCAAGTTTGCATCACCAAATTAAGCAACCAAGAACTCGAGTATTAAGAGTTCAAGATTTTCAAGTCTGTGAATCGTAGGACTTCCCTCGTTGTTTTGTGTACATTCATACAGTGTTTTTGTATTGTGATAAAATACTAAATTAACACATACATGCGTTTATTGTTCTGATTCTGATACTTCAAAATCCTTCTAGAGATAAGATTGCGATAATAACTTTTTTGGAAAATCAAGTGAATATTCTTTGTCACAAGGGTGAAACTTAATTAATTAGCACAAAATATCATATCAAGTCTCGTTTTGATTAGGTTTTAGATCTCCAGCACCACATAAACTCTCTCTCTTGATCCACGTTTTTAATTCCACTACTGGCATGATAGCTACACCAGATGATGATAATTTTTCTTTTTCTTTCTTTAATTATTACTAATGTTTTTTTACTTGGAATAATCGTATAAAGAGTCTTTTAAACCAAAATCTTTGATTATGTGTAAAACAATGTGATGTTTCACGGAACCATAGATGTAATTTTCCCTATAGCTACAAGTAACGAAATAAATTCGCTCTAGATGTACTTTGAGATTCTTTTACCGGTAACATATTAATAAAAATATTTCAACAAAAAATGGATACAACTTTTATAATCCTAAAAAAAGTGTATTTAAATTGTAGAAAAATATTATTTCCAAATCTCGTATCAGTTAGCTCTGTATCTCCAGCATCACGATTACATAAACTCATCACCAGGACAATGCTTTTATTCCTTTTCTAAACATTCACAGAAAAATCTGGTTTATAGGAATAGACTGAATAGTTAATACTTTGATATGTTCATACTAGTCCATGACACTAAATCCCATTGTTATTATACTAACTCATACTAGACTGAGATTAAAATATATCATCACTAAATTTTCTTCAGAACATAATCTCACATATTTCAATCAAAATGCCTGAGCCCCATCCCCTGGTAAATTAAACATCTCAGAGAAATATCACAAAATTTTCCAACAAATTACTCCCAATAAAATGATCAATAACCATTAGGATTAACAAAGATGAAGCTCTAGCATGAAAATAAACACACTATATAAACCATTCTTCTGTCGTGTGTGATCGTATAAAAATTCATTTTTTGCGACCATAAAACTATAGAATCATTTAGTACCTTTCTATCCAAAAGGAAAAAATAAATACTAAAAGTGAAACATTTTTCTATGTACATAGTGAAGTCACCAAGACAAGGCAGTAGCGCAATGCCAAAGCACTTCACAAGGGCAAAAATAATAAGCTAATCTTGTGGACCCTCCTTAACTTCACTCAACATTCACAACATAGCATCACAGCCCTGAAACTGATCAACAAAAGATTCATACATGCTCCAGAAATCTGACTGGGAAAATATATCAATACTCAGTGAAGAAGTATTCCACTAAAGAATAGGCCCCTATTTGTGAATAATTAAAATCTAGATTTTAATCCAAGTCAAAGTCAACAATCAATCTCAACCTCATGTTTCATAAGACAAACAACTTTTCAATCACACCTCATCAATTTTTATCAAAGTCTACTAAAAATCTGATTTTAATCTCTACCAAACAGGACCATAGGCCTAAAATTATCGAACCATAATTCGATAAATAACTTCCAAGTCTGTTTTATAAATTTCATGATCCTAAAATCAATTAACTGATTTCAAAGCTAAGACTAAATATAGAGACTTCAGGGATTAAATAATCATATCATAATTATATAACAATTCTCGAACACAAATCATAAAATCTAAAACCCAACAATTCTAACATTAAAAAACAAAAAGTTTCAGACTTTCAATAAAACAGAAACAAAGCATCCCAAATTCCCCCACCAATTCAAAACCCTAAATTTCCTAAAACACTATTAACCGCAAACACCATATTCCAACCAAATAAACCTTCAAACTTGTTGATTTTTCCAAAATCAGCACTTCTAAACTAAATTAACATAAAAAATAACCAATTAATTTTAAAAAAATATAATAACCTGCATGAGAAAGCTCGGGCTTCATATTTCCATCAGCAGTGGCCAAGGATGAATCCTCTCGGTGGTGATCACCATCAACAACATTGTATGGAACCCTAGCAACCTGCTGCATCTGGCTCAGATTTAAATTGTACAGCCGGGGCTCGCTCTGCAAGGAGAGCATGCTTTGATTCTTAAAGTATCAGTTCTTCAAGCCAGAGTAGAAATCCACCATAGAGAAAAAAGGTCTCGCATAGGAGTAGAAGGAAAATTAATATCCTAGGATTTTCATGGGAATAGGAATTGGAATAGGACTTCGTTTAAACTTCTAGGCGAGAGAGTAAAGTGCAAAAAAACAAACCAGAAAGCGGACTGAACACAATAAAAATCCGTTTGTCTGAATGTCTCTCTGTCGGTTACGTAAAGGTTGTGTTTGGTAGAGTAGAATTAGGTGGAAAGGAATTCGTTTTCATCAAAAAATTTCTAGGTGTTCGATGGATTTTTTTTTTTTTTTTTCTTTTTCTTGATTTTCTTGCTTTTCTAGTTTTTTAAGGAATTAATTAAATTTTTCACCTTCGGTAGAAAAAAATTTTCGCCTCGTTTGATTATTTTTGTTATTAATTAACTTATTTTTTTAAAATAATAATAATTATTATTATTAAGTACAAATGTATGAAAAATAAAAAATAATAATAATTTTAATTAAAATGGCAAAATTTTACTTTATTTTTCATTAAAAATAATGTCAATTAAATAACAAAACTCGAAAAATCTTCTTCTTTTTCCTCGGAGAAAATTAAATTAATCAAATACGTTAAACTTCTAATTTTCAAAAATTCAATTCCTAAAATTCAATTTCTTGAAATTCATTTTTTTTACATCCAAATCCCACCATTGCTATCAAACACAACCTAAAATGAACACAAAAAGGGAACTTGCACATAAAATGACCATTTTGTGCTCCTTTGTTACACCATCTAGAGATTTTATGAATTTCTGCTCATAAGATTAAGCAAGTATTTGGTAAAAATAAGTTAACTAATTTATAAATTATATAATTTTTCAAATCACTTTTTAAGCATACACATTTTTTTCTCCAATTTTTAACATCTACTTTTTACCTCAAAATTATAAATAAATCGGTTTATAAACCACACAGTATTACCTAACAAGGTTACCGTTGTTTGTTTTTCATTAAAATAAAACCATGATTTCCTCCCTTTTTTTTCCCACCATACACTTATCAATAAAACAAAAGTCGATTTAGCTTTTCAAACTCATTATTTTTTTAAAAAGAAATATCTAAACTCATTTTTAAGCATTGTATATCCCAAGGGGTGGACAATAAATAACCTAAAGGACGACAACTGAGAAAAGACATAGTATCTCAAAATTTGATTCACTAATTCTTTTTCACCAACTCTCAGAGATTCTGTTGAAGATGTTCTTATAACTTATAAGCAAGTTTCGATTAGGATCATAACGAAATAGGGGAGTTGTGATGGCGCGTTCCCAATTTGATTGGGGATTTTTGTGAAGTAAGTTGAGTATTAAAAATATATTTTCTTTTTAACTTTAAACGTAATTTCAAAACATTAAATAAGAGTTAGAAAGGAATCATGTTCCTCTTTCACTTCTCGACAATGAGGAGAGGATTTTTGTTTATATTTAAGTTTTTTTTTGTTAAGTAATTAAATTTACATCAAACTTAGTTTCACATTCGTGCAATACACGAACATATTTCATTGACAAAATATAATGTACTAACACGGAACAATGGTGAAAAAATCAATAAAAAGTAACAACAACAAGTGTCAATTTAAACAATAACAATAATTATGTTATTAAGAGTATTACAAATTTTGAAAAACCTCCTTATACACAACATTAGTCATCACATTTGTTGGGTTCCTATTGTTATTGATCGTATCTTTACTTCCATCATTAACGATACTTTGGTAAAAAGGTTGTGGTCATCCAGTCATGTCATTTGTTCACATACTTGTAAATATATTTAATATATCGAGTCTGATTACATCATTCAACGTTGATATAAGTAGCATACTTCATTAGAAGATACCGATTATGATGAACGACATATCGATTATCAAACTCTATACCATTCTTGTTCATCAGGCATTACATTGTCACGACGTCTATAAATCGGATATCCAGCATTATCAACAACTGTGGATTCGATAATTTTTTTAAGGTAATGCTTAGTGCAGTGACCATTAGACATGCAACAAGAGTCACGTCACATTCTAATGCACAGACTATGAATCATAAGCTCTTTAACATTCACATAGTAGTGAAGCTCGGCCAACTCATCAAGAAATTCAGCAAAACTTATATTGTTAATGTGTTTCGAGGTTGAATACATGGAGTCTTAAGTTAGGAACGAGTCTAAATAATCAAACAGAGGCTAAGAGCATCTCTAATGGGGTTGTGGATTGGATGAGAGAGAAAGAGAGAGATATATTGTTTTAAGTTTAAATTGTGGAGAGGATGTGAATGTTGAAAGTAGAAAAAAGAGCCGAAAAAGTGAAAAAGAAGAGAGAGATAGACACAAATTCAAATAAATTTAAAAAAAATGGTGGAAGATGTAAAGTAAGATGTGAGATTGTTGAGGGTGTTAAGTGGGAATGTGAGAAAAAGTGAAGAAAAAGAGAGAGAGAAAGTGGAAGAGATATTACAATGGGATCCACGGATTTTTGTGTGCATATCTCTCAAACAGTTGAAGCTAATAGTGTGTGAAGTATTGGAGATGCTCTTAGAAACAAAACCCAATTTGCACTTTTCAAAACTGGCCTTTAGATATGTATTAGATACCTTGTATGAACCAGGAGTTATTGATGTCAACCACGATCTAGGAAACAGAGACTGGATGTAAAACTATATAAGTAAATTGAACAATTCAATAAAAAGAAAAGGGAAAATTTGCAGCTCGAAAAAATATGACAAAATTAGATGAAATCGAATAATGGATCTTCTATTACGTCAAGATGTTTCTTGATGTTTTTCGCTCTCTTCTTAGAACATCTCCAATAGACTCTTTATATTTAAAGAGTATATTCTACATAATAGAGAGCGTCTTTAAATTTAAAGAGTAAAATTTTTTATAAGCTCCAACAAACTCTTAATTTTTGGTTCTTTATTTTACTTTTTTCATAAAAATATTTATTGTCTTTCTTTATTTTTAGTTAATATTTATGTTTTTAAAAATGAATGACCAATGATTTTAAATATGTAATAAAGAAAGCTAATGTAGGAACATTGAAAATTGAAAATTTTGAATGCATTTAATAATAGAGAGTAAGTTTGGCTCTCCAACTCCCTAAATTAAAATGTTAATGTAGAGAGCCTATTGGAGTGAAATTTTAAAAGTTAACTCCCCAAAATAAAGAGCATATCAAGTTTAGAGAGTTTATTGAAGATGCTCTTAGGGCTCATCGTAAGCTTTGATCAAGTCAAACTAAAAACATCCTCCTCGATCTCCTCTGTTTGTATTTCGATTTTTGTTTTCATTTTCGAAAACAATTTATGTTTTTTGTTACCAGTTTCTGTTTTCAAATTTGTTAAAAACGTGTTTGGTTTGTTATTTCTGAAAATTGGTTCTAAATATGGAAAATTGAAAAACACGTTCTTTTTGAAATTTTGCAGGATATTACTTTGACTATTTATAATTAATTTGCTCGTGGATTAAATTATATATATATATTTTATTTTATTTTGAAGATTTACTCTATATTATAAGAATTAGCTTATCTAATTTTTGTTGAACTAATTTAATAATGGATAGGAAAATATTGCAAAAATAGATAAAATCATTAGTATTCAAGCCCCAAAAATATTATAGAAATTAGGATTGGATTCAATTAATTCTTCCACTATACAAAATATATCCGAGTCTATGATAGAATGTATAATTTTTACTTAATTTTGTGACGTTTCCTCTTGGTTTAATGATTTTAAATGCTTAAATTGTGGATATATATTACTTCATGTTTTGTGGATTAGATAAAGGAGTTGGATCAAATTGGACTCAATATCACAAATTGAGAAGAAGTTTGGAATTCAAAAGTGTGATATAATGAATATATCAAACACTTTTCCTATGTAGATCAAGCATTTTCCATGTATAGGAATCATCAAATGGCATGTCCGTGTAAAGTCTTAGAAGCATAGTAATACAAAGTTATGAGCAATAGATCCAATTCAAAAACAAGACTCCATAATAACTTTAATGATAACATCGTAAAAGCATACCACCAACTCCATCGTCATGTAATGACACCAGTCTTGAAACTTGTATTAATCTTGAAACCATCAGCCTTGGCTGTGTTATTGCCCCCAACATAATTCCTGATGAAGCTCTAGGCCTAGCAACAACCGATACATCAAGTCAAATGATCATGAGCGAGCTATAGTGTATAAGACCCATCCAAATATAATAAAAAATCCTAGCTATTCTAAAACATATAACCAATCCATTAACTTTGATTCAAACTATCATAAATGGCTCATGGAAAAACTGAATCCCCTAAGTCAAACCCAAGTATTTTTAAAACATTAAGAATCTTTCTAATAAAATAAGAGTCTAAAAATTCAGAATGTAGCGGTTATATAAGAAAGCATTATAGGTCTACTCATGTACAATCCTCTCAATCAAAACAAGAAACTTCAATAATTGACGTTTTCTTACTCCCATTTTAAAGATTAAGTTGAAATATAATGTTATACGATTCATAAATATGCTTCTATGAGTAAATTCTGGAGTAAATTAGCATAATACGATGATGAAGCCAATTGTTTATCAAGACAGGAAAGATATTTGAATCACAACCTAAACGTCTTCATCACCATTTTTACATTAAAAGTATAGAGGTATCTCAAATATGAAAATAACTACAAGGCCAACACAAGCGACAACAGTCTGAAGTGTGTGATCTACCAGGGGACGATCACTACACATAGTAACGTTGATGACTAGATTTTGATTACGAATACATTATCTCCTATTACAGGTTTACATTAATGCTAAAGCATATTATTGTAAGTTAATAATGATGAAGTATTGAAGAACTTTTATTGAAGTTGTGGTTACCTAATAGTATTACATCTAAATGCGGAAGTGAAGAATATCAATTCACCAAATGGAAGCTCTATTAAGATGATAGAAAGAGGATGTGTGATGAAAGTCCTACTGACGATGATAATCAAACTAGACATGATACAAATAGTGTGTGACGACCCGAATTCTCGACCATTCGAGTGCCACTAAAAGTGACTCATATCATATTATCGAGACTTAAATAGTAATGTAAAATTATTCAAAAGAATAATTAGAATCCCATAATTTTATTTGTGAATAAAAATAGAACATAATTTTCTTACATAAAGTTCAACATAATTATCTCATCAATCTTAACCACTTTTGCCACTTCCATGTTGACCGCCTCGAACCTTCAATTATCTGAAAATGGTAAATATCGTGGAGTGAGATTTATAAAATCCCAGTAAGTATACCAAGCATAAATTTTCTTTTGAAAGCATATGGATCATTTTCATCATAACATAGGATAGGATCGAAATATTCATAAACATAGGGAGACACAAGAATTTTACCGAACTTAAATGGCAAGAATTCTTATGTGTAGCGCTACTAAACTCCGGTCCCCTTAGCATAATCATAAACATATCATATGGAACCCATAACAATCTTGTGAGATTGATTTCATAGCAATGATCCAAACATTTTCATAAAAACATAAGATATACTTACTTTTCATAAAAACATAAGGTGTATTTACCTTTCATAAAAACATACTTACTTTTCATAAAAACATAAGATATACTTACTTGTCATAAAAACATACTTACTTTTCATAAAAACATAAGGTGTATTTACCTTTCATAAAAACATACTTACATTTCATAAAAACATAAGATATACTTACTTGTCATAAAAACATACTTACTTTTCATAAAAACATAAGGTGTATTTACCTTTCATAAAAACATACTTACTTTTCATAAAAACATAAGATATACTTACTTGTCATAAAAACATACTTACTTTTCATAAAAACATAAGGTGTATTTACCTTTCATAAAAACATACTTACTTTTCATAAAAACATAAGATATACTTACTTGTCATAAAAACATACTTACTTTTCATAAAAACATAAGGTGTATTTACCTTTCATAAAAACATACTTACTTTTCATAAAAACATAAGATATACTTACTTGTCATAAAAACATACTTACTTTTCATAAAAACATAAGGTGTATTTACCTTTCATAAAAACATACTTACTTTTCATAAAAACATAAGATATACTTACTTGTCATAAAAACATACTTACTTTTCATAAAAACATAAGATATACTTACCTTTTAAAAGATTAAAATGAAGTGTAGTAGTAAATGGACCAAAACTTTCTTGACCACCTTGAATTTCTCTTACTTGTGGATTTTGTCAAAAGATTGGAAATAAGTGTATATGTGTAGAGTTGTGTGTAAAAGAGATGGGTTTAAATAGATGTATAAAGTTGGCATATTGTAAACATAATCATTCAATTCTATTAATTTTAACACATCCTTTTCTTAAAGTAAAGCACCATTCATATACTTTTCCATATTTATACAAATATTATGCTCTTCATGATTACATATAATGGAGTATATAATTCATTCATATACTTTTCCAAATTTATACAAATATTATGCTCTTCATGATTACATATAATGGAGTATATAATTCATTCATATACTTTTCCATATTTATTAAATTAAGATTCTCATAATTATTATATATAATGGAACCTCTCATGCTTGCATATATTGTCTTAATTTCAATAATAAAAATAATTTTTGTATAAATAAATATTGGGATAACATTGAATTAAGTACTTGGACTTAATATACTTTAAATCAAGAGAATGGAGATATTTTTAGAAATTCGGAATTTAATTTAAAATCGAACGATCTCAATTATTTCTTGACTTGGCTATACGAATACGTCGTGGCGTTAACTTAATAAAAATGTGTGAAATAGTAGCGACACGATTTTCTATTAAAATAATTATTAATCGCGTAAAAATTCTTGGTCGCTACAAACTTACCCCCTTAAAATAATTTCGTCCTCGAAATTAAACTTACTTGATCTTATGATTTCTGAACACTTAATCAGAATCTCTTCTTCTTCTTCTTATGTAGCATCATCGCTACCATATTTAACCCAACCATATTTAACCCACTGGACTTTGACTAAATGCATCAATTTGTTTTCTTAAGACATGGACTTTTCTATCAATAATAGACATATGTCTACTCATAAATTCTTCTGAATCAAAATGAAAATTCCCAATCGTATGTGATATTTCATCATATCTTGTAGTATTCATGTAACTTGTCATTTATCATCGTATCATGTGACCTCAAATATTCGTATTAATATCTCTAAAATTTCAATAAATCTTTACTAACATATCATACCATAATAATTTGTCATTTCTTCTTATCACCAAATATCCCAAAATAATTAAAACGATTACCTGAATATTCTCTATGTAATATACCCAAACATGTTATTCACATATCAACATAATCATCAGTTTATCTTTCCAATATTTGTAACCCAAAATTTCTGCAAAATTCAATAAACAAATATCTCCCAAATAATTAAAATTCTTAACTCAAATATCATAACATTTCCCGTAAGGTATTCCTTTCACTTGCACAAACTTATTAATCCTGATTCAATACAGTCCTTATTTCACTTTCACGTATCCCCGTATTATTTCTATACCTTGATTATTATATCAAAATATCAGTACCCAAAATCCAAGAAAATATTCCATATCTCAAATCCCGTCATCATCAAATCTTCCTTTTATCAAGAAAGTAAACGGCGTATAAACTCTTGTTCCCTCTTTTCCATTATTCTATTCCGCGCTTTCTTGCTGGAATCAATATCACGCGGATTCCCTCCGATCCTTAATGCTTTTAAATAGTTCATGCTGGGAAGAGGTTAGATCCATCAAAAACATGGATATCATTCTTACAAACATTCGCAAGTATTATTCCAGTCTTCCAATGAATGATCTGAGGAAAATTTATCGAATAAGACTCGAAAGATTGAGGTTGCTGATGGCTCATGGTGTTTCAGAAGATGTTCGCTGGTTGATCGAAGCAAAGGTTCGACTATCTGGTGAATTACCTATGACATTTCCAAAGCACATGCCTGGTTTAGGCAAAAGCACCTTCGCAAAGAAACGAAGAGCAAAAAGGCTGAATGGTTGCTATAAATGTGCTCGTTGGAACTGTGATACTCGTTGCAAAACAGTAGGATATTCTTCTACTAATCGGGATGATAAAATCAAATTCATAAAGGGTGGACTGAGTAAGGAGTCTTTGGATGATATTCGACTGACTCTTGAGACGCACCCAAGTGGTTATGTGCAACGTGAACTTCTCTCCTTATACGCTCAGTTTAACGAGGACAAAAATCGTTATAGTCTCCAAAATATAATAGCAAAAGATCCTGTTTGCCAGTCTGTTTTACAAAATGAGGCTTCTGGCAGTTCAACAATGATATAAGGTAAATCTCTTGATACACATTTAAAATATTTTGCTGTTTTCTTTCACGCGTTTTGGAAATAAAATATATTTTCCTTTCTCGAGTTTTGATAAAGCTGGAAATAAATCACCGAAAGGTGATATCTTTGGTAAAACAGTCAAAAGTTGGCCGATTTTGACAAAAGTAAATCTTTACTTTTTCATAATCAATCAAAAACAGTAAATTTTTTCGACTTTAAATAGCCAAACATATTTCATAGTTCAGGCATCCCAAAATCACATCTTCTTCGTAAGTTTTCTCTTCTATACTATCAAAGATGGAAGCACCAAAACTTCGACAGATCAAAACTATTTGTGTATTTTGTGGATCAAAAGTGGGGAAAGGCTTCAGTTATCTAGAAGCGGCCGTAGATCTTGGAAAGAAACTGGGGGAAAAAGGTATCACTCTTGTGTATGGGGGTGGTAGCAGTGGTCTAATGGGTTGTGTTTCCCAATCTGCTCTTGCAGAGAAATCAAAAGTAATCGGTGTCATACCTGTCCCTTTGGTAGATGTTGCAGGCAAAACACGAGGGCATGAAGTTCAAACATTATCCATCCATGAACGCATAACTTGTATGCTATATGGTTCTGATGCCTTTATAGCCCTGCCCGGAGGTTTTGGTACCTTAGAAGAAATCTTTAACATTACCTCGTGGGCTCAACTAGATCTTCATACTAAGCCTATTGGGCTTCTGAATGTTAACAATTTCTTTGATGGCTTGTTAACCTTTCTTGATTATGCTGTGGAACAGGGATTCATCTCTCCATTTTCCAGAAGGCTCCTTATTTCTGCTCCTACTATTGATGAACTACTGGATAAGCTGCAGTCATATATCTCAATACAAGATCCAGCAGGGGTTAAGATAGATTGGTCGCAAGGAAGGGGAATCAAGCGAAAATGGAGTCCGGTTAATGTAAACTTAACTTTATGAATCTTAGAATAGGTGGGGGTAGAGTACGGAGTATTCTTACTCTCGAGACACCCTTCTAATTTCCTAGGATTTCCTTAATGTTTAAATCTTGTGTGTACCTCAAAGGTTCCAGGTGGTAGATTACGGAGTATTCTTACTCTCGAAACACACCTCTTTGAAGGTTTCTTTATTTCCTCAAAAGGTCAGAGGTGGTAGGATACGGCTACTCCGGAAACACATCTCTCAATTTGAGGAATTTCCCATGTTGCTTTCTTTTGATTTTGCGTGTTTCATGTATTTCTTTCCAATGTGACTCTTGTGTGTTCTCCTTACGAGAAAATAATAAATATCTCTGTTATCATCTACTAAATCTCGTTTGTGATGTAAATGAATTTGCATGTCTAACCTCAATTCTCTTAGTGATTGCATACCATACTATGCTCTTAATTCCAAACGATAAAATTCTAAGCAGAGTTTCCTTTGAAATTTGGACTTATTCAAACCGTAAGCATACTTCATAACTCACAATAATAAATAATTCCACATTTGATCACAACGATCTAAAAATTGACCACAATTTCATCAAACTTCAATATCATAAAAAAATATTCCAGAAAATCAATTCATAATTCCTCAACATAGAAATTTCAAATCATAGTCGTCAATATCACAATATCACTTCCTTCAATACCTTAATTGGCTCAAAAGATTACTCACACTTATATTTATAAGTCATAAATCATATTCCCAAAATTTAATCACAAGGCCAAAGTTCATAATAAATTTCTCTTCAATATAGAGGCATAATTCACTTACTCAACATAATATCCATTACTTAATTCCCAATAACCAAATCTTTAAATCTCTAACTTCATAATGCTTCTCATAAAAGTCTCATTAAAATCATATCACTTATAATCTTAACATCTCATAAAAATTCATAAAATTGGCTCGCTATTTCTCATTAAATCTAAATGATAGATAATCTGAACATATTTCTAATCATTTCTGTTGACTTCTCATACTTAATGCCATGTCTAAAATCAATTATGCAAAGTCCATTTAAGGTTTATCATTTCTAAACTCGAGGACAACAATTATTTTGAAAATCATTCTTAAGTCATATTATTCCCATTATGCTCAACACCCGTTCTCTTTCTTTCTTTTCTTTCTGAATTTTTTTTTTTTTTTTTTTTTTTTTTTTTTTCAGAATTGAAACTTGAAGAGTGGTACCAATAATCATCCACAGTTTTTCCTTGCTTTTAAGCAAAGGTAGTGATAAAGGGATAAATTATTGAACCGAAAATTGAAACTTGAAGAGGAAGTACTAATAACCATCCACAGTTTTTCCCTTGTTTTTACACAAAGGTAGTGATAAAGGGATAAATTATTGAACCGAAAATTGAAACTTGAAGAGGAAGTACTAATAACCATCCACAGTTTTTCCCTTATTTTTACACAAATGTAGTGATAAAGGGATAAATTATTGTACGAATTCATTATCAATTTTGTTTGTTTAATATATTATTCCATATATTTTGGGCAAAAGTTACAACCCAACTTAATTTCTAATTGAGTCAATCTTACTAAGCTTAATATGCACCAAAATTCATATAAATATCCTCTCTGTCTCATGATTCTACATTGAAAAGAATAAAAAAATTGAGTCTTCTATCAATTTATATCATACTTGACATGTATATTATGTGTAACACATAAAGATTCATAACATATGAAGATTTCATACTTAACATGTCTTAATAAAATTGTAAATGACTTGCAAAGCATATAACATACCTGGTTCGAGGAGTCAATACGTGGAGAGTGACATAGTAGAGTGATGAGTTAAAATATTTCATATAATCTTATTTTCCTTTAATCAACAATAATTTAATGTGGTTGTATCCAAATCAACATTTTCTTGAATCATAATTCCTAATTAATCACAGTCTTCAAAACAAATCCAATATCGATATAGTAATTATCTCCCCATCAATAATTAATAACTTAACCCAAATAAAATTTATCGTCAAATCTTATTTTTCCTTTAGTCCCCGAACTTCTAGAAATTTATCAAAGACATCAATATAAACATCATATCACTAACTAATTATATTCCATAAAATTTTCAGGACATTACAAACTCCCTTGCTTAAAATGAATTTTGTCCTTGAAATTCGCACATCAAATTTCATCATGCTTTTCAAAATCATAACCATACTTGACATGTGAAAATTCAACTTTTTTTTTTTATAATGAATAGTGATTTCGTTCACTGTTCATCATGAATAGCACGTCGTTTTACTGTTCAAATTTTTTTTTTAAAGAAATAAAATTTCAAAAATCTACAGAATCGTTTTTAAAACTCTTTTCTCTGATACCAACTGTGACGACCCGAATTCTCGACCATTCGAGTGCCACTAAAAGTGACTCATATCATATTATCGAGACTTAAATAGTAATGTAAAATTATTCAAAAGAATAATTAGAATCCCATAATTTTATTTGTGAATAAAAATAGAACATAATTTTCTTACATAAAGTTCAACATAATTATCTCATCAATCTTAACCACTTTTGCCACTTCCATGTTGACCGCCTCGAACCTTCAATTATCTGAAAATGGTAAATATCGTGGAGTGAGATTTATAAAATCCCAGTAAGTATACCAAGCATAAATTTTCTTTTGAAAGCATATGGATCATTTTCATCATAACATAGGATAGGATCGAAATATTCATAAACATAGGGAGACACAAGAATTTTACCGAACTTAAATGGCAAGAATTCTTATGTGTAGCGCTACTAAACTCCGGTCCCCTTAGCATAATCATAAACATATCATATGGAACCCATAACAATCTTGTGAGATTGATTTCATAGCAATGATCCAAACATTTTCATAAAAACATAAGATATACTTACTTTTCATAAAAACATAAGGTGTATTTACCTTTCATAAAAACATACTTACTTTTCATAAAAACATAAGATATACTTACTTGTCATAAAAACATACTTACTTTTCATAAAAACATAAGGTGTATTTACCTTTCATAAAAACATACTTACATTTCATAAAAACATAAGATATACTTACTTGTCATAAAAACATACTTACTTTTCATAAAAACATAAGGTGTATTTACCTTTCATAAAAACATACTTACTTTTCATAAAAACATAAGATATACTTACTTGTCATAAAAACATACTTACTTTTCATAAAAACATAAGGTGTATTTACCTTTCATAAAAACATACTTACTTTTCATAAAAACATAAGATATACTTACTTGTCATAAAAACATACTTACTTTTCATAAAAACATAAGGTGTATTTACCTTTCATAAAAACATACTTACTTTTCATAAAAACATAAGATATACTTACTTGTCATAAAAACATACTTACTTTTCATAAAAACATAAGGTGTATTTACCTTTCATAAAAACATACTTACTTTTCATAAAAACATAAGATATACTTACTTGTCATAAAAACATACTTACTTTTCATAAAAACATAAGATATACTTACCTTTTAAAAGATTAAAATGAAGTGTAGTAGTAAATGGACCAAAACTTTCTTGACCACCTTGAATTTCTCTTACTTGTGGATTTTGTCAAAAGATTGGAAATAAGTGTATATGTGTAGAGTTGTGTGTAAAAGAGATGGGTTTAAATAGATGTATAAAGTTGGCATATTGTAAACATAATCATTCAATTCTATTAATTTTAACACATCCTTTTCTTAAAGTAAAGCACCATTCATATACTTTTCCATATTTATACAAATATTATGCTCTTCATGATTACATATAATGGAGTATATAATTCATTCATATACTTTTCCAAATTTATACAAATATTATGCTCTTCATGATTACATATAATGGAGTATATAATTCATTCATATACTTTTCCATATTTATTAAATTAAGATTCTCATAATTATTATATATAATGGAACCTCTCATGCTTGCATATATTGTCTTAATTTCAATAATAAAAATAATTTTTGTATAAATAAATATTGGGATAACATTGAATTAAGTACTTGGACTTAATATACTTTAAATCAAGAGAATGGAGATATTTTTAGAAATTCGGAATTTAATTTAAAATCGAACGATCTCAATTATTTCTTGACTTGGCTATACGAATACGTCGTGGCGTTAACTTAATAAAAATGTGTGAAATAGTAGCGACACGATTTTCTATTAAAATAATTATTAATCGCGTAAAAATTCTTGGTCGCTACATAGTGTACGTAAGACGATTTAAGTAATAATAGAATTGATTCTTGTGATATTAAGTTTGAAGGTAGAAGAATACAAATAGAAGATGAAGATTGATATAACTAAATGATTAAATTTCAAGGATGAAATTTCTTTAAGGGGGAAGAATATAACCCCTCGACAATCCATCCTATTATTATATTAAATTATTCAAATTTAACAAGACCCACTTGAAAGTCAAATAGAAATTTTAATTTATTTAACTGGTTTAAAGGGATATAATCAACATTAAATAAGAATAATAAATATTATATTAAGTAATTTTATCGATTAAATAAATCAATTATTGGTTCCACAATTGAAAAGATATAGATTGAAGTATATAGCGTGTATGAGCGGTGTCAGGAGGTCTCTTGGTGGCTTTGGGGCTGCAGATTAGCATGCCGAGCATCATATATAGACTAATTGATATAATATAATTTTCGTTGTAATATCTTGAGTTTTGGTGGGCGATGACGAACCACAAGCATCGAAAGGCTCATGTTATCGATCATCTTGATATTTGAGCTCATACGGTAAAACGTAGTGGGATTCGGACTCAAGTAGGAAATATGGATACATTGAGATAATGAGAAAAGTGTGAAGTTTGAGAATGAGATCATTGTGAGGAACTCATGCACATGATTATATATAATTGTTGCTTGTTGAGCATTAACTCATCTAGTTTTGCATTGTAGGTGTGAAAATGCATGAAATGGAGGTTGTGTCAACTCGCAAATGACGAGACTATTGTGTACTAGGTACTTAACCATGGTTCATAGGCCTCTCACTAGGGAAACCCGAAAAATGTCACAATTGCTTTGTAATAGTTTTAATTTATAATTAAATATTTTTAAATAGCTAATTCTTAGCTATCTTTCGCTCTCCTCTTTATGTTCCTTGTTTTAACCAAATATTTTTATATCAACTTCTAATTATATGTTTTTATATTAACCTTGGTTTATATTGTTTTCTTTGAAATTAAAGTACAAATGGAGTTTCAAAGAGAAAAGTTTATTTTCAGTACAACAAAATTATGATGTAAAAATAAAGTGAAAAATATTTTAAGAGCAACTCGGTATAATATTATTTTATTCTTTTCAAAATTTAAAATTGGTGGGAATATTAATTAGTAAAGGCATAGAAAATTGGAAATGAATTTTGGTTGTCACGTGCATGGCATTAGAGCTTTTGTTTTTAATGATTGTGAAGATTACCCAATCAATGTACACTCGCTCGGCGGTCATTTGGAGTTACACCAACCAACTAAGTTATTACATATTGTATGTGAATTGATTGTCAACAATGTGAAATTCCAAATGGATATTTTTCGTTGAATAATTTTTGTACATTGGTATTTATTTAATATCCCGAGTTAAACTTGTAATGACAGCTCAATTTAGAAAAGTTAGAGCCTACAAGATAAAATATGGTATGGATATGTATAAAGATGATGAAATAAGTGCGATAACTTGGAGTGAAGTTCATTGATAGAACAAGATTAATAGCTAAAGAATGCGTGTAATTCCTAAAATAATTGGAATGAGATGATCTAGGGGTATATTTATTAAAAGTGATGATATCTAGGACGTTCCATCATCTGATATATCGATTTCTTCTATTGCGATGAGTAATAAGAGATCAAATTTATAAATTATTAAAAATAATTAAACCTTTGAAATAGAGGAGTTATATTGAGAAATTAGATTGAGTTTATATGTTTGAGAATGTACATTCTGGTTAAGTGTCGACACTTGGGAACTTGATGTTGATACTTGAAGAATAGTAAATTCTTGACTTGAAAATAAGAGATATACTTTTCGATATCTATGCAATTCAAGTTCATCATTGGAAAAAATTTGGAAATTCTTTACGATTACACTCATATTAAGGAAACATATATATCTCTTAAAACGGGAATCTTGATAATGCCTTGCAGCCAATCTTAGGATGCAAAAATTAAGATGTACATTAGTCGAGTTATTCTATGAAGTAATTAAGAATGATAATGGCTAGTAACGGCAACGGTAATGATATTTCCAGTCATATGTAAGCTCTTATTGATATTGTGCTAATGATCGTGTTGTTCCTTGATACTCACCTACACTCTAATTTAAATTTACTTCGAATTATATCATGGATCATACTTGTACAAGATCATTGGGTCATTCTAATTGGTCCTTGTCAAAGATATCAAAACAGTCAACTATTTCCCTTTGTAAAATAATCACTACAGCACCCTTATTGAACTTTATTTATCCCCACTTTGTTAACATAATGTATTCCTTATGTTTTGGTGGTACTAATTCATCTTCTTCCCTCTCCATCATCTTATCTAAAAGTACTCTTATTGTTTCTCCTTAATATATAAGGAAAATTCAAAATTTGTCTTGCTGAAAAAATTGTAATAATTTGATCTCATTTGCTTGTTATCTTTCACTTAATCGAACTGAAATCTATTCCAACAAGCATGAATCTTATGTTGTAATTATCAATTACAACGGTCTTGAAATTTGTTCTAATATAACAATATTTTTTAAAGCAAATCTTTATTTACTTGTTAGGTCCTAAGGCCCCCATTTTCAATGTGTTGTATTGAATATATACATTAGAGATGTTGAAAGTTTTAATTATTGACTCATGTCAAAACGTTCTTTTTACTATACATCCATTGATTTTTACGAACATTTGTTCATTAATAAATGTTTGACTCCTATCTCGACCTTCTTTTGACTTGATATCTATCGATTTTTATCAATGAGCATTTGTTCATTAATAAATATTTGATTGAGATAAAAATCTTACAATGTAATCCATTTGTTTCGTTTATCTGTTTATCTTAATTGTTTCTCTTGATGATCCAATCATTGTCAATTTTTGGAATTCTAAATTACCTATTTGTCAGTATATTAAAAGTTTAAAATCTTGATTTTCCTTCACATTCAATACACCGATTAAATTTGAGATCCATATCTCATCTTTTATAAATTACAAGTCCTTACAATATAATCAATTAGTTTCATTTGTGATCTAACTCAATCATATCCTTACATTCAGTCATCATATTATTCAAGATGACAAGACAAAAATCAATTTGTTTGAATCTAAAGGTATTTATTGTCCTTTTGTAAAAGTTAAATGACATGAAAAATTTAGCCTTTATTTATAAGATAATTTTCCTCACTTGCATGTGAAGGAAAACAAAAATATTTGAGGTCACTTTCTTAATAAACCTTGTCTTCTGAAGTTGCAAAGCTTTCACATATTTTTCCTCCCAATAAAATCCTTATATGATTAAGCATGAAATCACCCAATATATTGAATAAATATTTACCAAATTCATTGATTTACTAATTACATCTTTCTATTTTTCATTTTAATTCAAGAAATGATGTGACAATTATAACGCTCGATTTTGATATTTTATTGTTGGGGTGTTACTCATTCAGTTATGCATATAAAATAATTGATTGCTCTTGGTAATTCCCGGGGTGATATTTTCCCATTGATAAGTACATCTTCTTCTTCTTCATTTTGCTTCATGAAAGAATGTAATCAGGGGCGGACCTATTAATGATCCAGTGGGTGCGGCCACACCCACTAGATCCACCTCAGAAATTTTTTTTGGCCCATATTTCACCTAAAGCCTTTTTTTTTCTTCTCATTTTTTCCAAACTTCACCTAAGCCCAATACTCTTGTTCTCTTCTTTCGTTATTTTCTCGGCCACAACCTCGCCCATGTCGACCTAATTCCTCCCAGTAGCAATCGCCATTGTCTACCGTCCACCCTTCGTTCATCGAGTACCGACCACTAAACCAACCTCATCAACAGTCTGCCACCTAGTACTTGCATGGCGTCGCAAACTCGCAGTAGCGTGCAAAACTGCCAACAACATCGCTCGAATCCTCGAGGCCGAGGATCAAACTTCGAACCTTTGTTACACTGTGAGCACTAGGCAGATTTCTTGGAAAATAAAATAAGAGTTGGATTAATTGGTACTGCGGAGAATTTGATTGAAATTGCTTTGATATTTTATTCATTTTTTAAGTTGAATCATTGATTGATCCTTTTTAACTGGTATTTGGTACTACGGAGAATTTCATAGGCTGATTGTTGCTTACGAATTTTTCTGAAGGTTCAAGTTCAATGATTGTGTGTCTCACAGTCTCACTAATTTTATATCTTGTTTAGGGCTTTAGATATTTAATTGATTGAGCTTGTGGTACTAACACTTTAAAGAATTATTGTTTGTACCTTTATAAGGATGGTTATTGAATTGTTTCTATTTTTTTATTTATGTTAATTTTATGAGGGCAGTGGTATTCATGCTTGTGTACTAGCCATAGACTCATGATTTATTGAAGGGGATTTTCAAGCTAGCTTTGTTTGATTTGATTATGCAGGAAGAAATGTTGAAATATTTTAAACTAATGTCCCAAAATTGTATTGAAGAAAATGTTGAGGCAAAGAAATCACGCGTTGATGAAATCGATGAAACAAATGAAGCAAATATGGATGAAACCGATGAAACGAGTATTGATGATATTGATGATGAAATTGATGAAGCAATAGCAAAGGAAGCAAGTATTGATGAAATCGATGAAGCAAAGGAAGCAAAAATTGATGAAACTTATTTTCAAGAAAATTTTAAGGTAATGGAAGCAAATATTGAGCCTATTGATGTTACATTTGCACAACTTCCCATTGACCCTGGATTAAGAACTCCAATTATGGATTACAATGTTAATCTTCCAGATCAAATAAGAAGAGCATACTTGCAGAGAGGTCCATGTCATCCTCGGAGCCATGTGTTTCCACGAAACAAAATAAGGAGATTCATTCTTGCTTGGTTTAATGAATATGGTGATTGGTTGGAATACGGTATAAGTAAAAATGCTGCATTTTGCTTATACTGTTATTTGTTTGGACCAAACAAAGGGGAATAAGGAGGTGGTGATGCTTTTGTGAAAGAAGGGTTCCATAATTTCAGAAAGAAGGATAGACTTGGAGTTCATGTTGGAGACGTCAATAGTGCACACAATCAAGCCCGAAGCAATTGTGAAGCACTGATAAATCAAGAGCAACATATTGAGACAGTTTTCTTCAAGCAGACAAAAGAAGCACGGAGTGCATATCGAGTTTGTCTATGTGCATCAATTGATTGTGTTCGAATACTTTTACGATAAGGACATGCGTTTTGTGGACATGATGAGTGTGAAGAGTCAAATAATCAAGGTAACTTTCTTGAACAATTGCAGTTTATAGCTGATCATAATGAGTAGATTAAAGCTGTCACTTTGAAAAACACTCTAAAAAATCACAAACTAAGATCTCCAAAAATCCAGAAGGATATTGTAAGTGTTGCAGCTGTTGAAATAATTGATGTTATCATCAATGATATTGGTGGTACATTCTTTTCAATTCTAGTTGATGAATCTCAAGATATCTCCGTAAAGGAACAAATGTCTATTGTCTTATGTTATGTGAATAAGACAGGACATGTGGTTGAACGTTTTATTGGGATTGACCATATTTCTAGTAATACGGCTCTATCACCTAAGGCGGCTATAGATAAATTATTTTCAAGATATGGGTTGATTATATCTAGATTGCGAGGTCAGGGCTATGATGGGGCTAGTAATATGCAAGGTGAGTTCAATGGTCTCAAAGCACTTATTTTGAAAGAGAACCCAAGTGCCTTTAATGTACATTGTTTTGCACATCAACTTCAATTGGCTCTTGTAGTTGTAGCAAAGAAGCACAAGAAAGTTCAATCACTCTTTAATTTGGTTTCTAGTGTGGTGAATATTATTGAAGCTTCTTTAAAGTGTTGTGATATTCTTCGAGAGAAACAAGAAGCCATAATTTCTGAAGCACTGAGTAATGGTAAGATATCAAGTGGACGAGGTCTTAATCAACAAAGTACTATTGCATGTTGTGGTGATACACGTTGGGGATCACATTATCGTACTTTGATTAGTTTAATTTTGATGTTCTCACCTATAATTGATGCCACTGAAATGATTTCTGTTAGTGGCTCAACACGTGAACAAAGATGTGAGGCTGATAATTATTTATTAGACTCGATGCAATTGATAAGTGTGTTTTTACACACTTATTTAGTTTCTAAATTCGTAATTTAATTGAAAATTGAGCAAATATCTACGTATTTATTTTGTTTATTGTGTGCAATTAAATAAAAACGCATTTTGAAATAAATTGTAACGAAGTGATAAAAAGTAGTTAATTTTATTTACAAAACTTGAAAATTAATTAAGTGTCGTTTAAATGAAATCATGAATCCCAACTATTTTAATTTTCCATTTTCCGCATTATAACTAGGTTTTAGATTTTACTTGTTTAAATTTTACATTCGCAACAAGAAAATCCAAAACTTTATTTTGTGACAACAAAAATCCCAAAACTTTATTGTGTGACTTCCTTGTTAAAATTAAATTAACTAGTTTTTGTAATTGAAGTATACATTCCTCGTGGGATCGAAAATCCGGACTCTAAAAGTTCACTTTATTACTTGAACGTCGTGTGCTTGCGGTAAACTATTTTCTGCGATCAAGTTTTTGGCGCCGTAGTCGGGGAATGTTTTTACTTTGATTATAATTTAGTTAATTTTAGTTTTAACAATTTTTATTTTTTAGGTTTTGATACTGAATGCTCGAGATGACTACTGTTGACTTCAATAAAATGCTTGTACGTGATTTCTTCATAAGGCAACAACAACAATTGATTGATCAAGGAGTTGAAGAGGATGATATGATTATGGGAGATAGTCTCATAGGGTATAGATTACAAGAGATAAAAGCTGAATTTGAAATTAATGAAGCTGTCCTAAATGAATTTCCAACTTGATTTTTTTAAGCTTCACAAAATTTGATGAGAGTGATTTTCCCTTGAAATTATTTTTTCCACCAAATTTTAATGAGTATCAATTAAAT
This sequence comes from Ligustrum vulgare, assembly GCA_963555705.1. NCBI lineage: Eukaryota > Viridiplantae > Streptophyta > Magnoliopsida > Lamiales > Oleaceae > Ligustrum > Ligustrum vulgare. Next base: position 19,843,031 of record OY743188.1, read on the forward strand.
GAATCACCTCCATTGAGCTTTCAACAAATGCAAGAACATGAAATAAATTGCCATGAAAATGTCACTTTCTTTTGTCAACAATCTTTAAATCAGAAATTGAGCTCGAGGAAACTTCAAAATGGGAAAAAGATCATGTTGAGAATGAGGAGTTGATTTTAGTTGAGAACATAACAGTCGACAAGGGTGTAGCTATCAAGCAATCCTTGTACTCAATTGAGTCTCATAAAATTGATTTTGTGATAGGTCCCGACGAAATGATCGAAATATACATTGTTGAGTTCAAACCTGATGATAATTTTAACTTCGATGTTGAACAGTGCGTAAAAATTTGGAGCAAAAGTATGAATTGGAGCAAAGGCAACTTCAGCAGATATAGCAGATTGTCAAAATCATTATTTCAAGTGCCTTGAAGTCGTGTTCAAAAGAGTCAAGCTAATGACTTTAAAATAAGAGGCAACCCAATTTTCTATCCCTTTTATTTATTTTGCTTTATTTACAGCTTTACGTTTAAATTTTTAGGTAATACTTGAAAAAAAATTTCTCTTTCTTGGAGTGATATTTATTTTATTTTGTTTTATTATTTATTTTTTATGTTATTTTGAAAAAAAAAAAAAGAGAAGAGATGGATAAGTTTTGAGATTTGAGATGCGATTTTAAAAATAAAAAAAAATTGAAAAAATAAATAAATCTGGAGTCAGACAACTTTATCGAGCTGTGAGACGCATTAATATTTCTTTTTAATTTTTTATTTGCTTATCAATTGAAAACTTTTTTGAGTGGCGTAAAATGAGTCATAAGGGCAGAGCTTTATGGGTTAGTGTGATAATTATTATGTCCGCCGACTACTTTTTCTCTCGAGTGCTGGAAAAGTGGTCAAAAGATCACAGATTTGTGGGTTGGTCTGTGATTGAAAAGCCAGCTAGTGGAAAAAACCTGCACATGTACTATTCTTTTACTGATTGGTGGATTGAATAGTGCTGGATTTTTCTCTATAAAACGATCATTTCAGACTTTGGCAAAACACAACTCACAACTTCAGTTCTTTCTTTCTTCACTTCAACATCTCACTTCTTCAGACTTTTCTCTTTTTCTTCTTCGTTTTCTTCTTAGGTACTTATTTTTCTTTCTTCTTAAGTGTTTTCTGTTTAAGTTTTTACATTTGTGTGTTTGCTTGAATTCGAGTTTTTACATTTGTGTGTTTATTCAGTTGTGTTTATTTTCTTTTGAAAAAGAAAAAATTAAAAAAAAAAAAAAAGAATTCTAAAATCTTGTCTCTTCACAAATACTACCCAACGTTTCCTTACAAAGAATTGAAAAAAATCTACCTAGCCAGGAAAGAGCGGCTCAGAATGTTATTGTACAAAGGCATTCCTGAAGACATTCATTGGTTAATCGAAGCGAAAGTTCGATTTTCCGGAGAAGCGTATGAGCTTTGTACAAAACATATGCCTGGCTTAGGTAAGAGTAGTTTTGCGAAGAAGAGAAGAGGAAAGCGTTTACAGGTCTGTTATAAATGCTCTTGATGGACCTGTAACACAAAGTTTCGTTCACTGGGTTATGTATCTGTAAATCGAGAGGATAAAATAGCCTTCATAAGGGATGGACTGAGTAGGGAGTGGCTGGATGATATTCGACTGATTCTTGAGACGCGTCCGAGTGGATTTGTACAAATTGCAATCCTCGATTTGTGGAGACAATTTAGAGCTGAACAACAACTTCATAGTCTTGGGAATCTGACTGAAAAAGACCCTGTTTGCCAATTTGTAAGAAAATTGGATGGGAAGCATATCCCCAACTCATAGAAGGTGTTTAAACCGTTTCTGGACGTAAAACCAGAGGAAGATGTGAGCCAAAATCACTACTACTTGTATAGTTGTACATATTTGTTCTTTGATATTTTATATTCTTTTTCTCTTTTTTTGTCTTGTTTCAAATTTTAGGTTCAACCGAGTTTCAACTGCTGAAAATGGATTCACGCCCAGTTCGTGTGATCAAAACTATTGGCGTATTTGGAGGAACAACACTTGGAGAGGATTCAGAATACATTGCTTCAGCAGTCGCACTGGGCATGAAAATTGCTGAGAAGAATATGACTCTGTTATATGGAGGCAGAAGTTGGGGACTGATGGGGTGCGTCACACAAGCTGCAAAGGTACATGGGGCACGAACATTTGGTGTAATACCAATCCCTTTAACACAGGTATCTGGAAAAACACAGGGATATGAGGTAAAAATGAAATCCATTCATGAACGTATGGCCTTGATGATTACTGGTTTTGATGCGATCATAGCATTACCAGGAGGTTTTGGTACGCTTGAACAAATATTTAACGTAGTCTTGTGGGCTCAAATGAACATGCATAATAAACCAATTGGACTGTTAAATGTTAATAAATTCTTTGATGGTTTATTAGTATATCTTGATTTCATGATGGGTAAGAAATTCATTTCTCCCATAGCTCGAAAAATGTTGATTTCTGCATCAACTATTGACGTGTTATTTGAGAAATTACATGCATATATTCATGTGAGAGATCCGGACTGGGCTCAAATCGATTGGTCATTACCAGTAATTGGCAGGGGAAAAGGGAAATTGGAGGCTAGTGCCCATGTTGATTTAACCTTACTAGAAAGCAGCAAAGGAAAGAGGAAAGTGGATGAAAGACCCCATAGTCAGTGGCCAATTCTTGAAAGCAGCGAACAGAAGAACTCAGATGAAATTGATTTGGAATTAAGATTTAAATTGTGGAAATTGTTATCTTTTGATTTTACTCACAGCATTTTTTCTTTTTGATGTTTATTTTTTTTAGGTATTTCTTATTAACTGCGTGATCAGGTAATATCTCTCATACTTTTTCTTTGTTAACATTGAGGACAATGTTAAGATTAAGTTTGGGGGAAATTGCTTGTTATGTATGTTTTTAGTTTGTTTGGTATTTTAATTTAATCTTAGATGGCAGAGTACGGAGTTTTACACTCTCGAGACGCATTCTATATTAAATTAAAATACTTGTTATATATGTTTTTATATTTATTTTGCATGTTTTTTTTTTAAAAAAAATTAATCATAGATGGCAGAGTACGGAGTTTTACACTCTCGAGACGCATTCTATGTTAAATTAAAATACTTGTTACGTATGTTTTTATTTTATTTTGTGTGTTTTTTTCAAAAAAAAAAAAAAAAAATTGATGTTTGTAAAATCATTTGGATATGTTTAGAATGGCTGAGTATGGAGTAATTTTTACTCTAGAGACGTATTCTCTAAAAAATATATATATCTTTTGAAAATTTTGATTTTGTGTATTTGTGTGGGTTAGATGACTTTTCCAACTATGATGTTAGATTGGAATCAAGTATTATGCTTCAAATGATGTAAGAATTGGGTGTTGAGTTAATTTATGCTTATTCATGTGAAAACTGATATTATTTGAGCGCATGATTTATGCATTGCATCATGAAGGCATGATTTGATTCAAACTGATAGTTAGGTTGAGAATACTTGGACTTACATGCTAAACCTAAACATTCAAAGAAATAAAAATCCTTGAACCAATTGTAGGATAGTTTGGAAGGGCTGCATAGTTGTAAGGAGACATTGAAACAAATAAGGATTTCGTGTGTGAATTTTTATGTGGATTGTCTAAACTACTAGGATGAAAGTGGGGTGAATTCGTTTGAAGGTTGATTTTTGAAGATAAATGAGGGACATTGCACTAATCTTGGCATAAAAAAAATATGAAGCCATGGTCCGAACATTATAGGAGATATGATCATTCTCCTTTTACTGCAATATTGTTTTTTGTTTTTAATTGTATAAAAGGCGAAAAAGCAAGTGCATGAAACAGAAGACGCACTAATGCCTTTCAATGTATTATATGTTGTATCAATTATTGTAGAAAAAGGCGAAAAAGCAAGTGCATGAAACAGAAGACGCATTAATGCCTTAAAAAAATTTGAAAAAAGTCGGTGCATGAAACAGAATACGCACCAAATGCCTTGATTAAGTCCCGTTGGAAAGAATTAGTCCTTCAATGATAACCCAATTGATTCCTTGTGGGTGAAACAATCAAAATATGGGAGAATCCTATTTGTTGACATGTTGAGATGCAATTTGTGAGGCCTATCCAAACTAGAGAGGGTAAGGATTATTTTATTATTTCAATATTAGGATTGCACCTCCGGATTAGAGAGAAAATATCAAGTTTGGGGGAAGGTGTGAATCTTACGAGAGATGTAAGGAAATATTTGACCATCAAGGGTTGGGAATTGAATCGAATTGTGAATTCATGGCATTTTGCATAAGTTTTCACACACACGTCAGTTTTGCATTGAATATTTATAAATTAATTGTAAACTAAGGTTTTGAAGTTAATTGTAGCACTCTATTGTCATATTTTGATTTGTATTTGACTCAAGCGCTACCTATCATTTTGCTTCTCACTACTTTTGTATCTACTTGATTCCTGACCATTGTTCTCTCAATTGTGTATAGTTCCTTAATAAGGATCAACACAATAATCAAATCACTAAACATTATTCTAAACTAGGATCAAAAGAAAATATGTATTAGATGAACTTGCTCTGAATCTCTCAATATCATTATGATGGATATCAAAATATCGAATCTTCAATAGCTTTGTTCAGAGATTTCAAATCATCCTAAAATAATGTAAGTATCCTTCTGCATCTGAGAAACCTCGATCATTTCTATTGATTCTATTCAAAGTATCTTTACGGATTGTACATGGAGATTTGAACTCTAAATTTATAAGATGGTAATACTATGACCCAAGATTTTATATCTACTGTGAAATCCTTAATTTGATCATGTGTTTTGTAATTTGGAAACACTATATAGATTGAAGTAAAAAGATAGATAGTAAATCCACGCAATTGAAACATTTTGGATATAATGAGTTGTATAGTTTTGAACGAGAGAAAGAATTAATTTTCGTGTACTGGTTGAGATATTAAGTAAATTTTCTTCGTTCTCCTCTTGTTCACTGCAACTATTTTATGGAGTGTAGTTTGATTATTTTAGTTTAACCCCAATAGGAGCCCATCGTTTTTACAGACTCCATTGAAATAAAAAGTTTCTTAGGTTATCAGGATACTATCATCAGTTGTATAAAATAGACTATGATGTCCAAATGGAAAAATATTCTAATATGATGGAGTGATATTTTAAGGGCGAAGGTTTTTGCAAAATTGATGTGTTCTTACTCCAGTTCTAAAAATTGAGCTGAAAGAGAATGTTATATGATTCATAAAGATGCTTCTATTAGTAAATATTTCTGGTGTAAATTAGCGCAAAATGATGATGAAGCCAATTGTTTATCATGACAAGAAAGATATTTGAATCACAACCTAAACGTCTTTGTCACCATTTTTACGTTAAAAGTGTAGAGGTAACTCGAATATGAAAATAACTACAAGGCCAACACAAGCGACAATGTTATGAAGTGTGTGATCTATCTGGGGACGATCACTATACATAGTTACGTTGATGACTAGGTTTTGAGATGTCAAGATGGGCGGGCGGGATGACCGGACAGGCGAAAATCGGACCAGATCGATCCAGAATCGCGAGCCGACCAGTGATCCCAAGCAGGTGGTTCACAGGTCAAGAAGGGGTGAGACGTGGGTTTTGCAAGACATACCTTCACGGGGCGCAGTTAACCCGTTGGCTCGTGAAATAATAAAAAAAAATTTAGAATTTTATAAAAAATAAAAATTAAATATATGAACAACAAAATTATAGTTAAGTAGATGTCAACCTAATTGGGATGTACTTAAACTGTAAATTATAGTAAAGTAGGTGCCAAAATTAGAAATGCATTTAGTTGTCATTTGTTTATGTTGTATTTAACTTTACAAAGTTAGAAGTAATTCATGCAACATAAGAAATAAATTTTAATTTTATGTAAACACTTCTTTGTTTGAATACGAATTTATAATTTTGTTCATTTTGTATTTAAAAATTTAACAAAAAAATATTTTTTACTATAAATATGAAAAAATCTATATTTTTACTCATACGGATCAAAGCGGAAGGAACTACAACCCACATGGGCTCGACTTAGATGGGTCAGTGGTCAGGCCAATTTGTACTTCAAAATTTGCGGGCCGACCCAAATCGGCCCGTAAGCCCCGCAGCAAGCGGGCAGTTTTTCACAGGGTTGTTACCAAGCTCATTTTGGCAGGTCGACCCGATCTGGACCACCCGGGTTAACACTTCTAACGAATACATTATTGCCTATGACGGGTTTACATTACTGTTGAAGCATATTATTGTAAGTCAATCATGATGAAGTATTGAAGAACTTTTACTGAAGTAGTGGTTATCTTACAACATTACATCTAAATGCAGGAGTGAAGAATATCAATTCACCAGATGGCAGCTCTATTAAGATGATGGAAAGAGAATGTATGATAGAAGTTCTATTCATGAAGATAATCTAATTAGACATTATGAAAATAGTATATGTAGCATGATTTAAGTAATAATAGTATTGATTCCTGTGATAACACAAGTTTTAAGTTTGAAGGTAGAAGAATACAAATAAAAGATAGAGACTGATATAACTGAACGATTAAATTTCGAGGACGAAATTTCTTTAAGGGAGGAAGAATGTAACACCTAGAAATTTTTTCCTCTTATTATGTTAAATTATTCACATTTAACGGAACTCACTTGAAAGTCAAATAGAAATTTTAATTTATTTGACTTGTTTAAAGGGATCTATTCGACATTAAACAAGAATAATAAATATTACATTAAGTAATTTTAGCGATTATCGGTTCCACAATTGGGAAGATATGGATTGAAGTAAATGGAGTATACTTTAAAGTGGAACAAAGAATTCATACCAACATTTAAAACTAATAGACCAAAATTTATCCATGAACTTGTTGGTCAAAACAATAATAATTAAAGTAATATTAAAATTATATAAATAAAAATATACATAAATACATAATTATTTATTAATGATGAATTATGCGTATGGTTTTGGGACGCGTAAATCCTTAATTTTGTTATCTGTTTTGTCTATTTGAGAATACCATCTTTAAAGCTTTGAATGATCTTCAAAATGATATATTGTAGACATGTATTTTGCTAACGTACGTGTCTTGAAAACTTTAATAAATAACATTGGTAATTCGAAATGTTAGTTTTAAAAGGCTTATTTTGATGAGTCGTAACTTTTGCTACAGCTGACCTTATTACACTCTAGTAAGGATATGGTAAGCTAGATCGTGAATATTTCAAAATGATATATTGGAAGTTCAATTTTGATTATAATAAGATTATCGAAAATTAACACGAAAGTAGTCATTTGAAAAGAAATTGAAAATGATAAAATTAAAATAGTTTAAGTAGTAAAACTTTGACGAACTATAAATTTTACCTCGATTATCAATTTACGGATCTGAAAACATCATTATAAGAGTTGACCTTAAGAACTCTCTATTACGACTTCATAGGACACTATAATTTTTAGAGTGATATTGGTATTTTAATAACCATTGAGACTAAATTATAAATCTTATATTTTATGGGACTAAAAGAGAGAATAAAATAATTTATTTAATTACATGTTAGTCCTCGAGAAAAACTATAAATTTTGAAAGAATTCTTTATAGATCACGTTTGTAGTTGTATTGGTCTATTCACCATCTTTGTTACAAATCATAATTTTCAATCTACTATGATTTGTAACCCTCGAAACTGCAACATATAATTGTTCGTAGCTGAATACCCAAATTTTCAAGTATAGAACAACATTTGAAAAGTGATTGCCCTTGAGACTTAAAGTCATTGTTTATGACACAATCAACGGGTACTGTTTCCTTTGAAACTTAAAAGGTAATCTTGTGTCATATGGAGTCAAATTCATTACAGAAATAAAAAATTTGCATCCTACATTGCTCCCCAAAAGAATCTTTGCCTCAATTACTTGACTTCCGAGCCTCATAAATATAAGTTTGGTACCTTTACACAAGCAAACAAAATGGTTGATGTTTCTTAACATAACTGATATCCCAACCTTCAACCACAATTCATGATTAGGAATCCTTGAGCATCTTATCTCATTAAAAAATTTCACTATTTGAAGATCTTGAAATAAATTGACATTAGAATTTTGTGGTTGAAAAGAAAATCGATAAATATGTGAATTGTTTATAATGAGAATCAAATAGATCATTAATTTTAACTACACAGTTAATAGGTCCAACAACTTTTCAACCACCCGTTTCATCAAATTTTATCAAAACTTACTAAACATATGATTTTAGTTTCCATTAAACATGTACAAAATTTATAATCAAATTTTATCAAATGGAGGCTTAGCTCTATTTGGTAACGCTGTAACAATTTGATATTTTTTAATGTAAAATATGTGATTGAAAAATTGTGAGAAAAAAATGTATTTTGGTTAAAGAACGGAGGCTAAGGCTTTGTTTGACATAACTATAGAAATTACAAATTGATTTACGTTTATTTTTTTTAAGTAAAATCTCTGTTTAAGAAATGAAAAAAGAAAATATGTGCTGTAAAAAATTTAATTTTCTAAATTTTGTTGTTTAAAATTGTAGTATTTTTGTTCAAGAAGAGAGGTTAAACCGGCCTTCAATTGAATTTCTTTTAGGGTGTGTTTAATTCACATGGAAAAGGAAAATGTTAAATTTTCTCACCAAATAGGTGAGAAATTTTTTTCCAAGCGAATACACTATGTTCTGCTTCAAATGATTTTACCAAGGAAATATTTTCAATTAAACATAGCCTTAGTGACTACATCATTATAGGATTAGTGACATGGGTAAATGGGCTTTATTATTACACGAAAATTCTACAAAATGATATGAGATTCATAATTGTAAAGGCAAAGCCTAGTTTAGAAATTGTACATATTTCATTACACAAAATGAATTCCCTTAATCTGAGCATACACGTAATGCACCAAAATTTGATGCAACGTTGGCTCAAAAAGAATTGAATTTTACTCTTCATATTGTCCAAACCCTGTCCTCTCTCTCTCTCTCTCTCTCTCTCTCTCTCTCTCTCTCTCTCTCTCTCTCTCTCTCTCTCTCTCTCTCTCTCTCTCTCTCTCTCTCTCTCTCTCTCTCTCTCTCTCTCTCTCCACAAACAATGGAGGTCTTCTCTAAAAATCATGGTTGATGCTACAAAAAAAGTTCTCTATGCTCTTAGATCACTGATTTTTTGATCAGTGATTTTTACAACCGATCTTTAAAGGCTAGTGTTGAGTACTCGACCATAAACTTTTTATCTTTTTATTTAAATTATTCCTTGTAACACCCCAAGTTCCGAAAACCCAAAACACCACGCCATCCTTTAAAGCTAACATTTGAAATAAGCGTTTTAACTGTAATAATTAAAATTTTAAACTCACATAAACTTTTTATAAAATTCTCCAACGGTAATCAATTCAAAATTTTCAATATTTGATACAACATCAAATTAATGCAAAAATGTAAATTTAAAACTTTAAAATAAATCATTTATTTATCATTTTGTCACCCATGTCTATCATTTGCCACTGTCTCCGAAGTCTGCAAAAATTGTTAATAACGATGTGAGTATTTCAAAGAAATACTAAGTTGGCTCATTGCAAAATAATTAATTTATACTATGAAAGTACATATAAACATACAAATAATGCTAAACATTTATTGACATAACACTATATCATATATTCACAAAAGTGTAAAAGTAGCATCGTCTTGTCTCAACATGCAATAATGCATGTATTTTATAGATTATATAACATCATCAATTCATATAACACATAAGTGCGAAAAAGAAGCCTCATCTTTTATTGGCATAACATTATATCATATATTCACAAAAGTATGAAAGTAGCCTTGTCTCGTCTCAACATGCAATAATGCATGTATTTTATAGCGCATATAACGTCATCAATTCATATAACATATAAGTGCGAAAAAGTAACATGATCTTGTCTCAACATGCAATAATGCTTGTAAGTTATTGCACATATAACATCATAACTTCTTAGTTCAATTTCATGAACATAACTTTGTCTCGTCTCACCTAAATTCATATCAACATATGAATAATCACATTTTGGCGTGCAAATCATAGCTAAATTAATTAATAATAATGATTCTACCTCAAAACTTAACGAGTTTGAATCGAGGGGGAAAAACTTCAAATCACTAAATGTCCATTAGCGTCATCTGGCCAAAAGAAAATAAATCTTAAATTAGAAATTTTGGAAATTTAGAATTTAAAAAAACATAAAAGCTTGGGGACTAAATTGACATTCTAACATAATTAAAATTGAAAGATTTGGGACTTTAATTAAAAATCTTAGAAAAAAAGGGGCTAACTCAAATATTTTAAAATCACAGGGACTAAAATAATTACTGTGCAGCGGAGGACTAAAGAGGTAATTTATCAAAAATCAAACATTTTTAAAAACATTTTAATCCTCACTCTCCTATCTCTCAAACTCTAGTCAGAGAGTGAGAGAGCGACAATGGGGCAAATCCCCTCTCTGATCAAGACCGTGGGTCGTGCAGTCGGCAATAGCGCTACAGTCTCGTAGCGGCGGCGACGAGAGGGGAGTGTGCGTGGGTGGATGGATGGATGGGTGCGTGAAATGGAGGATTTTGGCTAGTTTGGTAGAAAACCGAGGCTGGGAGTCACAATTTTCTGATCAAAACAAGTGAGGAAAGTGTTTGGGTTAATTTATTCTTGGGTTTTTGTTAGGAATAATTTATTTTCCCACCCACAATGCTCTAATACTACTGTTGGGAAAATTCAAAATTTTCACCCTAAATCAACCAAACGCAGCGAAAACACAAAACACAGAATAATAGGACAAAAGAGAAAATAAAGAATTTGACATGTCTCAGCTGACTACCGACAATTACGGGAGAAGAACACTTTATTGATAATGAAAGAAACCCACTCACGTAGTTTTCCTCTCATCCTCACGACTTCTACCCACACAAAATTAGAAAGAACAACATACGCAGTATCTCCATTTATATCATTTTCTTCTAATTCATCATGCACAGCTTTTCCCATTCGATAATGAATTCACCACGACAGTCAATTCTCAATTAGTGCCTATTTGCAATCCATCTCAACAACACTAAATGTAACACTCAACGTGCACTCCAAAAGTCTCTATGAACTCTCTGTCGCGTGCCAACAATACCACGGTACACAAATCACATTCTCTATGCATGTGTACTCAACGCACGTTAACAAAACATCACTCATCAACGTGCGTGCCCAAAGACACGCGCCTTTTTTTCCTCTCCTTTCTCTCTCACTTGTCCTCTCTCTCTCTCTCTCTCTCTCTCTCTCTCTCTCTCTCATGTCAATCTTTTGGCTACACTACCTCTCACATGGCTGGGCACATATATAAGAATAAATTAGGCAAAAAACCAGACCTAATTACAATTGAATTCTCTTATTATTTTCCTTATATAATAATATCAAAGGTATTTTATTCATTTTCCAATTGGTATTATATATAAAAAGAAAATAATCTCAATCTAATTTGACCACATTTTTTTCTTGTCAAACAAGAATTCTTTATTCCATAATATTTTGGATAAAAAACGGATGAAGTTCGTGTGTCTAATGCGGAAGAACATGCTCCTACATACTTGGAAAGTTTCGATGGTCGTTCTTCAAACGAAATAAGAAAATAATGAAGAAATACGAAGAGAAGAAACTTCGATTGCTGTTTTGACCCAGAAAACGTTCTCAAATGCCAAAAATACAATACACATCATGACTAAGCTGTGAGTTCAATGGGGATCGTTGAGACCTTTCCGAAAAGTACTTATGGGCCCAAAATGGACACCATATGCAAAAGTAGTTGGTATAAGAGCAATGGTTTGTAGAAGAGGATGTGCTGGGCATGGCGACCGTGGTGGCCAAGATGACGAAATCAGGTTGAGCCGTTGACGATTCGGTTTGATCAGTTTATGATGCGGGCCACAGAGGTTGTTCAGAACGGGGCGCATCCTGTGCCACCACGTCGTGCCCCAGCGGGCAATGGTGTTAATGGTTATGAAATAGGCGAAGGGTCAGAAGATGGAACCTTATCGGATGTACGGGGTGGTCGTGTACAGCAACTTCGTGTACAACAGCGGAATGAATTTCAGCGTTGGGAATCCGGGATAAAGGTCGACATCCTAGAGTTTCATAGTGGGATAGAGGTAGATGAATTCCTCGATTGGTTGGTAGATGTAGAGGAGGTATTGGATTATAAGGAAGTACCCAACGATAAGAGGGTACCGTTAGTGGCCACGCGATTGCGTGGTCGGGCCGCCTCTTGGTGGCAACAATTAAAGCAAAATCGGAGCCGCCAGGGCAAAGGAAAAATTCAATCTTGGGAGAAGATGAAGAAACAATTGAAGGTTGCGTTTCTTCCTTTCAATTACACCAGAACACTATATCAACAGTTGCAAAATTTGAGGCAGGGTAACCATTCGGTGGATGCTTACTCCATAGAATTCTATCAATGAATTGCGTGCAATCATATCGGAGAATCAGAGGATCAAATGGTAGCACGCTATATTGGTGGCCTGAGGTGGAACTTGCAGGATGTTCTCAATATGTTTTCTCCAGTGTGTGTGTCTTAGGCTCATCAACGGGCACTGCAGGCAGAGATTCATTAGTTGCGTCGGTCAGCAACGGGTGGCAGTTTGGGTGGTTCATCAGGAGGTGGGGGTCAAAAAAACACCCCATATCCCACATCTAGTTCGTTTAAATCTCCTACATCGGGAGGTCGAGGCAGTGACCAAACTCCACCCTCAGTTCCTCCTACCGCAGTGACAAGTGGTTGGGCTCCTCCTTGTGGACGAGGGCATGGTATTTAATGTTTTAGATGTGGCGGTTTGGCCATTTGAGGAGAGACTGTCTAACTCAGGGACAGTTACGACCTGGTTTGTTGACTGGGGAAGCAACTCAAGCTGATGTCATCAATTCAGTTGACGTGGTGGAGGGAGAAGAGGAAGTTGAAGTGGTGCACACCGGTGACACAGGGCCTCTTTTAGTAGTGCGACGGACATGTCTCATGCCTAGGGGGTCATCTAAAGATGTGCAACGAAATAATATTTTCCAGTCCACGTGCACCATTGGTGGGAAAGTATGCAAATTCATTATTGATTCAGGTAGTGTTGAAAATGTGATGTCAAATGCTGCTGTGCAAAAATTGCAGCTGACTACAGACCCCATGCTGCTCTGTATAGCTTGGCATGGTTGAGATGAGGTAATGAGATTTCTGTTACAAGACGTGTACTAGTACCTTTCTCTGTTGGTGGTGTATATTGTGACAGCGTGTGGTGTGATGTGGTACCAATGGATGCGTGTCATTTGTTGTTGGGGCGTCCATGGCAGTTTGATTGGGATGTGTGTCATGAAGGACGACAGAATGCTTATACTTTCACTTTTTCAGGGAAGAAGATTGTACTACTACCCTCAAGGAGACTTGTACCCCTTCGGCAAGGGACAGTAGTACTCTACTTTCCCGGTCATTGTTTGTGCGTGAGATGTTGGCTGAGGGTGTAGTGCTATTGTTAGTGGGGACTGAGGCGACGGGAATGTCGACAGTCCCTGTAGCAACCGAGGGGACTAGTCTACACCCCAAAGCCGCTGTGTTGGTGTCTGGATTCGAAGATGTGTTTCCCAGTGAACTACCACAGGGTCTGCCCCCCTTCGAGGGATATACAACACCAAATTGATTAGATGCCTGGTTCTTTATTACCGAATCGTCCTTATTATCGTATGAGTCCAACTGAGCATGGAGAGTTGAGGAGACAGGTGGAAGAGTTGTTACAGAAGGGTTATATTAGAGAGAGCTTAAGCCCGTGTGCAGTCCCCGCACTTTTGGTGCCAAAAAAGAATGGAAGCTTTTGAATGTGTGTGGATAGCAGAGCCATGAATAAAATAACAGTCCGTTGTCGATTTCCAATCCCAAGGCTCGATGATTTACTTGACCAGTTAGCGAGAGCGACGATATTCACTAAACTTGATTTGAAGAGCGGTTATCACCAAATCAGAGTTCGACCTGGTGATGAGTGGAAAACAATGTTCAAGACGAGGGAGGGCTTGTTTGAGTGGCTGGTTATGCCCTTCGGGCTATCAAACGGCCTGAGTACATATATGAGGGTGATGAACCAGTGGGCCTTACGACCGTTTATTAGTAAGTGTGTGGTTGTATACTTCGATGATATACTTGTATACAGTGCCTCAGAGGAGTCTCATGATATGCATCTGCGGGAGGTTCTACTGGTTTTATGCAGGGAGAAATTATTTGCAGCCATAAGTGAGTGTGTATTCTACACTGATAAAGTGCTGTTTTTAGGGTATGTTGTGTCAGTCGGGGGATTAACAGTTGATTCTACTAAGGTTGATGCGATTCAGCAGTGGCCGCATCCACAATCAGTTTCGAATGTGAGGAGTTTCCATGGTTTGCCATCGTTTTATCGGCTGTTCATCGGGTATTTCAGCACCATTATGTCACCCCTTACTGATTGCATGAAAAAGAGCAAGTTTGAGTGGATACCGAAAGCTAAAGGGGTGTTTATAGCTATTAAGGAATGTTTAACATCATCCCCACTACTTGCATTACCTAATTTCTCGAAGCCTTTTGCCTTGCATTGTGATGCCTCTAAACTAGGCATTGGAGTTGTTCTCAGTCAGGAGGGAAGACCGGTGGCATTTTTCAGTCAGAAGTTAGCCCGGGCTCGTGGGAGGTACAACACCGAAGATGCGAAATTCTATACTGTGGTTCAGGCTATTCGCCATTGGAGACATTATCTCTTTCAACGGGATTTTATTTTATACAGTGACCATGAGGCACTCAAACACTTGGCCATACAAGATTCTGCGTCTACGAGTCATGAATCATAGATTGCCTTTTTACAGCAGTTCAACTTTGTTATTAAACATCAAGCTGGTTCTGCTAACTATGTAGCTGATGCACTCAATCGTCGTCATGGTTTGCTAGCTCGTTAACAGGTGGTTGTCATAAGGTTTGAAACTTTTGCATCCCTTTATATGGATGACTCTTGTTTTGGTCCCATCTATAACATTTTGTTACAGGGTCCTCACCCGTCCTTTCTTTTAGAGGACGGCTTTGTGTTTAAGGGTGTTCAGTTGTGTGTGCCAGATTGTAGCATTTGACTGAAATTAATTGAGTAATTTCACAGAGAGGGTCACGTTGGGCGGGATCGGACTTTGGCCTTCATTGGGACCTCATTTTTCTAGCCTACTTTGCGTTGTGAAGTGGATAGGTACGTTGCGCGTTGCAAGGTATGTCACGTGGCAAAAGGGAAGGCTACTAATGCTGGCCTTTATTGATCGTTACCAGTTCCGTTAGCTCCTTGGACTGATATCATTATGGACTTTGTATTGGGTATACCGCGCACACAATGTAGTAATGACTCCATTTTTGTGGTTGTCGACCAGTTCTCTAAGATGGTACATTTCATCCCTTGTAAGTGCACAATAGACGTAGTTAATGTGGCCCAGCTGTTCTGTAGGGAGGTTTATCGTCTTTATGGTCTACCCACTTCTATTGTATCTGATAGAAACACGAGGTTCGTCAGTCATTTTTGGCGGAGCCTGTGGAAAACAGTTAACACTTCACTCAATTTCAGTAGTGCATATCATCCTCAAACAGATGGCCAGAATGAAGTGGTGAATCGATCCCTGGGTGATTTATTGAGGTGCCTGGTTGGGGATAATGTCAGGTCATGGGATCAGCGTCTGAGCCAAGCCGAGTTCACTTACAATCATGCTCGAAATAGGAGTACTGGTTTCAGCCCGTTCCAAATTGTGTATAGCATTCTATCGCGCAGTCCAGTTGATCTATAGACTTTACCATCCAAGACCAGGCTACATGGGAAGGCTGCTGACTTTGTTCATTGTTTGTAGGAGGTCCATCAATAGACACACACAAATCTGCTGGAGTCCAACCGTAAATACAAAGAGGCAGCTAATCATCATCGACGTTCTGTTGAGTTTGATGTTGGCGACTATTATTTTGGCTGTGTTAACTAAGGAGCGGGTACTACATCATGAATACTCGAAGTTGTCTCCTTGTACGATTGGTCCTGTGGAAATAATAGAGAAGGTGAATCCCAATGCGTATCTCTTTCAGCTTCCTTCTCATATTCGTACTTCAGATGTATTTAATGTGAAACACCTTTTGCCAAATGATGGCGATGATATAGTAGGAAATGATGGGTACTCTGATTCGAGGGCGAATCCCACTGACCCTCTGGAGAATGATGAGGTTCACGAGTCTAATGCGGAAGAACAGGCTCTTGCATACTTGGAATATTTTGATGGTCATTCTTCAAAGAAATGGCCATATCTTTTGCATACGATGTCCGTTTTGGGCCCATAAGTACTTTTCGAAAAGGTCTCGACGACCCCCATTGAAATCACCACTTAACCGTGATGTATAATGGATATTTGGCCTTTGAGAACGTTTTCTGTGTTAAAACGGCAATCGAAGTTTTTTAGTATTTTTTCATTATTTGCTTATTTCGTTTGTATTTGCAGATGGTGGGTACTTGTTTTAATGGAATTTGGGGAAGGCTTGACTGTTTGGAGTGGAGGTTCGATTTTTCTTTCTGCAGTGCATCGGTGGTTGTAAAATTGGTTGTTGTGGTTATGAAATTGATTTGGTCAGTAGGTGGTAGAGATTTGCAGTCGGCAATTGAGTCATGGCAGTGGAAGGCAGGGATTTACGAAAGCTTCTAGTCTCGGTTGGCTTGGTTATGGTTGTTAGTCAGTGATGAAGTTGGTTGTGATTTTTTATATTTCTCAAGTTGATGGTGGTCGGTTTGTGGTTGAAATCTGGAGAATTTTTTGCGTGAATTGAAGGGTGACATCAGAGTGTTTCTTACCTAAATAGTGATGAGTTGCTGAAATGTTTGTGTGTGGGAGTTGTGAGGGGGAAATGTTGGGAGGAAGGAGATGAAATATAACTGATTTTGGAGTTGAAAATCTATAACATCAAAACATTGCTTGAAGGACGTTTTGGAGTTAAAATTTTCGTATTGATTGAGTGTTTAATTTTTGTATTGATGAGAATTGATTGAGAGTTTATTTTTTATTTTATTATTTATTTATTATAATTATTTTTTTCATTGATGAGATTAGGGGTGTGCATTAACCCATCCAACCAGTCAAAATCGTCCAAACCAACCCAACCCGATCGTTTTGGATTGGGTTTTGATGAAACTTGGGTTGGGTTGGGTTCTAAAAAAAAAATTGTTTGGGTTGGGTTGGGTTGTGGGTTGGGTGACAAACTCAAACCGACCCAACCCAATCAAAATTTTAAAAATATAAGACAATTTAAATTTCAAGAATCTTAAGCTCATTTTTAATTTGGATGAAACTCAAATATGATTTGAACATATTTTAGTTTTATTAGCAAGTATTCAATTTATTATATTTGAGTTTATTGTATTGTACATAATTTATTTGAGTTAATAGTTGATTTATGGGCATAATTTTTTTATTTTCTAAGATTTTTAGTTAATTGGACCAAAGCCCAAACTACCCCACCCAACCCGACCGAAACTTGGGTTGGGTTGGGTTTGAACTCATGTTTGGGTTGGATTGAGTTGATTTTTTATCAACCCGACCATAGTGGGTTGGGTTCGGGTTGGGCAAAAAATCGACCCAAACCAACCCACGCCCACCCTAATGAGAGTTAAATTTTATATTAAAATAAAATTAGAAACAGACTCAATGTATAATGGATTTAAAATAAATAAAGTTTTGGAGAATAATAATTTTGAAGAACCTTAAAATTAAAAATTGAATTTAGTGTGTGTTTGATATTATTTAAAAAAAAGTTTTTTTAAAATGAATAATGATTTTTAGGAGAATTGATGATTGAGATTTCATTGAAAAGTCAAATATCCTTGACTTGACTTTTAATGGAGGATTGAGATTGAATACTGTAGAAAAAAGAGAAAAATTTAAAAGATTCAAACAAAGGCTTAAAATCTAAATGAATTAAAATTTCCATCGTATAGTTTTAAAATAATAATATGGCTAGTCGAACACATATTCATAAAAAAATGGGTAAAATTGTAGTGATGCGTTTGAATAAAATTAAGTTTTTAATATAACTAAAAATTCTCGGTCGCTACATTTCTTTTTCATTTTTTTTTTTTTTTTTTTTTTGCTTGTCCAGTGTTTTTGATTTTGCAAATTTCTTTTATGGGAATTCGTTTTCGGAAGACGATGAGTAGATCGAGTAAAAATCACTAACTTATCCTTAGATATATGGATTCTTCAAATCTTGTCTTTAGTGAGGGTTGAACTTTGAAGAAAAATTCGATGTATAATTTTTATATCATTATTCCCTTCTCTGATTTTTTTTTTTTATTTAATTCTATTTTTTGAGTTAGCAAGTTTTATTTTCTGGTGTTTGTTTCTTTAGAGGAAGAGTAAATCAATTAAAAAAAAGTAACATATCCTTAGATCAACGGTTCTTCAAAACTTGTCTACAATAATATGTGAAGAACAAAGAAAAGATCGATGGATAAGTTTAGTTTTCAACAGATTTGCAATTATCTGTTGAAGTATACTCGATCTGAATTTTTTTGTTTTTTGGATTTAATTTTGTCTTTTTTTTTTTTTTAACTTTCTTTTGGTAAACTTCTTCTATTTTTTTCTATATCAAATGTAGATCCCTCATATATATATATATACTATTTATTTGTTGACCTCAAACGTCATACGGACTCAAAAATTGTATTTGGTCTACAAAATAGTTCCAGAAATTTGACTGACCTAATTTGTAAAACAAAATAAATTCTCGTTTATGTCCTTATTTTTGTTTTGCTTATTGGTTATATAATTTTGGTATATCATCTTTATTAATGATTTTCATTTTCTAGTGTAAGTTTTTTAGATCTACATTTTCTACTACTATTTTATATTCCATCATGTTTCAGAAAAAAATAATAATATTAGACTCGTAGTTCAACATTGAACTTTATTTACCTCTCTCTCAAAATGGCATATAAAATATGGTGCATCAGATGATAACATCTTAGTATGTATTCAGTACTACACAAAATGATATTTTACTATCTACATTTCCACTATAGCCATAATCTTGTTTGTCATTCTTTGGTCAGAAGTGTCGCAAATTATATGTGAAAACACACCAGAAAAGATAAGTACTTATCTCTGCCCTTTTTGTTCATGGTATCTATAGAGTAAGAAATATATTTCTTGTTCTATATCAATATTTGTATCAGATTTAATTTCTTAATTCAAAATGAAATTTCTTAATTAGGTTTTGAAAAGGTTTTGGTAAATGCATAGTTCTTGAATAACTTGACTAAACTTGTAAAAGGATTTTGATGGGGTACGTACAAAATCTTCACACGTTGTTGCTTTGATGCCGAAAAATTCATCATCTCCTCCTACATAACAAAACATAGATATAAGGAAAAACTTAATATAGTAAAGGGTCAATATGAACAATCATTTTATATGAAAGTTAGATCATTTCAAATAGTAGGTACATTTATATATAATGCTTTTGTGTTCGATAGAAGACCTACAGCTACATGATGGTTTTCCATAACCATATCGAGACTAACTGTTACAACCCACTTGTGAGTTTACAAGTCAAACAATTATTTTATCTAGTCAACATTTATTTGACCAATTTTATCCAAGTTGAGCCTAATTTAAATTAGTATAAATTTTGAGGATCATTTAGATTAGATTATTATTATTATCTAGAGTTAGGAATTTATTGAAATGATATTTGAGGGACCAACCATGCAATTTTGTATCAAACTTAAAATGTCTTGACTTTAGGGGACCAACACATTTCAACCCACCAAACACACAATACACTCACAGCAATATACCAACAGAAGCTGGAACGCAGAGAAGAAAGAAATCGGTGGAAAAAAAAAAAAAGGCAGAAAAAGGGGGGGGGGGAGGATTCATTCAACCTTCAAGACTTCATTTTCACCTTCAAGAGGTAGGGCAATACCCATTTATTTGAGATATGATGTTGATTTTAGGGTTTTGATTTTGAGTTAAATGTTAGATTTTTGGATGGATTTATGATTCATTGGAAGATATTGAGCTAAATATTCAAGTTTGGTTGAATTCATTGTGGTTACATGCTAGGGTTTGTAATAATAGTGGAATAAATTCATGATTTGGGCAAGATTAAGTTATTGGAGCCTATGTTAAATTATTCCATGCTTAAATGCTTAATTTGGTGGTGTTTATTTGGAGATTAAATTACCCATATAATTAAGTTGAAGATTTAGTCCATTACTAATTTATTTGGAAAGGGGTTTTGGTGTTATGGTACATTTATTTGAAGAATTGGTTAATTGAAGGATGGATTAACGATAATGAGATTATAATTCACGAAAGAGATGTTGGTTAATTATAATGTTGGAAGTATATGAGATTTGTGAAATGTTATAGGATATTATTTTAATTGGACACGAACACTATAATTGTGATGAGTTAAGTTAATGCAAACTCTTATCTATTTTTCAGGAGGTGATATTGAAATAGGAAAAGCTTACAAGCCGAACTAGCTACAATTTCTAACTCTGTGAGTGGATAACTTTATTTTTTTAAAATAAGCGCTTGTTTAATTTATCTTAATTCTAAAACATTTATGGAATGTTTATTTATTATAGTGCTTATATTGAATGATATAAATTGCAGAACTTGGTTATTTTTAACTATTCAGATTGCAGTAAGATTTTAAGAATAAAGTGGGGTTTATTACAAGCAGTTCTTTTAAAGCTAGAATTAGTTCAGTTAAAGGATTTCATTGTCATTCTATCAGCATTAGATATCCCAGTATATTTAAATTATTTTAAAAATCACCAGAAAGTACCCAAATGATTTTACCCGCTCTGCACTGATGTGAATTCGTTTCCACGGTGTATGACCAGATACAGTGATTTTATCCGCTCTGCACTGATGTGAATTCGTTTCCACAGTGTATAACCAGATGTGGTGATTTTACCCGCTCTGCACTGTCGTGAATCTGTTTCCACAGTGTATGACCAGATATGTTATTTTACCCGTTCTACACTATTGTGAATGCGTTTCCATAGTGTATGACCAGTTTATAGCCTTCGGGAAGCTCTGCGCGCGTATGACCAGATTATCACATCATCAGACTCAGTTTATTAGTTGTCATATTTGAATAGCTTTGTCTTGTACACGAGATTACTCTGTACATAAACGAGGCTGTTCATTGGGTACATTTTGGTGTGATTTTCAGTATTACTTCAGTTTATTTGATTTCAAATAACAAAATTCAGTTTATCTAGTTTACAGAATGAAGAATTCAGCTTATAGTATGGTGAAATGACATTTGTTATGATTTTTATTGATGTCAAATTACTTATTATCCTTATGTTTAACTTACATCATTTAGAATCCAGAATGAATGATTTTATGATACTAGTACGTTCAATAATGAAGGTAAATATCAAAATTTAAATTATGTCAAGTTATAACCAAGTAAATAAGATTTTCAGGAAATATGTATAAATGAGAAAAATATACATATTTTTAAACTGTCCACTCACTGAGTTTGTAAACTCATATCTTATTATTTTTCTATTTTAGGACGCATTGTGTTTTGAGCAGCCTTTTTGGAAGAATCTGCAGTGAAGAGAACCAGAGCCACGTGACCTAATAGTTGTATGATTCCGTTCGTTTAACAAGTCCTTGTTATTCATGGGTCATATGTCGAGTATTTTGTGTATGTATTTTGCATCACATGTGACATTTCATTGTTGATGGGCTTGTCGTCCTTTTGGAGGAGTTTACACTTATTCTAGTTATTTTGTAAATGATACCAAGCAAGTCGCTGCATTTTATTTTGTTATGCATATTTTGGAACAAATAGCTTCCAATTGATGTTATATATGCGTTTTGTTTGGGAGTTTTGTTGCTTTTCAGGTTGGTATAGTCAAAGTTATAAGGGAAACTCTGTCAATTTTTTTATTTTTATTTTTTATTTTTTTCTGGTCAAAATCAGGTCATTTTGCCTTGGTGGTGGATCTGGTGTCTAGCTAGCTTCCATCATCGGCACACTTCACGTCTCGGGTCCACTAGGATGATTCGGGACGGGTCGTGACAATTGGTATCAGAGCATGGTCATGGGTCTATAGGCTTGCATGGCATACACCGTAAACTTGTTATAAACCATATTGTACTTCATATAGGTCATGGCTCGTGGTGGAAAGACACGCAGACTTCCAAGTAGAGTGCCTCAAACTCATAATGCTCCTGATAGAGACACTAGTAGAGTTGAGGAGCCAATTCATCAAGTTGCTCAGAATCCAGGACCTAGAAATGAAGTTGAGAATGATCCTTATGCTAAGAGATTTGTTGCTACTCTTGATACCTTATTGCAAAGGCGGCAAGACACGGATAAATATAGTATTGAGCGAGTAACGAAATTGGGAGCAAAAGTTTTTAAAGGTAAGGGTGACCCCGCAGATGCAGATAACTGGATGACCAAATTGGAAAGAGTTTTCAATGTCATGGAGTGTCCTGATGAAAAGAAATTGCACTTGGCTACCTTCCTGTTAGAAGAAGGGGCATATGATTGGTGGTTGACAATTCAGAGCAGATATACAGATCCTAGTGTTATTACATGGGAAGATTTCAAGAGTGCCTTCAATAAATCCTACTACCCTCAAGCTTACAAGAATGCCAAACAAGAAGAATTTTTACGTTTAGTTCAGGGGTATATGACAGTTGTTGACTATCGGAAAAAGTTCGTAGAGCTATCTAAATATGCTACAGTTTTGATAGCTAATGAAGAGGACAGGTGCAGAAGGTTTGAGGGTGGTTTGAGGAGAGAGATTAAAACAGCAGTGACATCTTCTGATCATAGGGATTTTGGCAAACTAGTGGAAGCTGCATTGAGGGTTGAGCAATATATTTCAGAATCAGGGGGTCACAGGGATCAGACTACAGTCAGAGACACGAGTGGACAGCCAGGGACAGGGACTTCTAGAGGCACATCATCTCAGAAAAGTAGACGTGGATTGTGGCCTGGTGTGGCCAATGCAGCTAGTTTCAAGAGTAAAACTAAAGGGAGTCAGGGTTCTGGGTTCAGCCAGAGTTCAGTTCAGCAACCAACACGCCATCGCTCTCATACTCAAAGTTCTTCGCAGAGACCAGTTATTTCTACCCCAAGTGGGAGTTCCAGTCATACACAATGTCAGTTATGTGGAAGATTCCATCCAGGGGAGTGCCTTAGAGGAGCTGGTGTCTGTTACCAGTGTGGCCAAGTTGGGCATATGAAGAGGGACTGTCCGAATCAATCTCAGGGGAGTGTTGCACAACAATCAAATGTTATTGCTACTAGACAGATTCAGAATCAGGGTCCTTTAACCAGTAAGGCGGGTGTATCTAGTGGAGCACAGACGAATGCTTCCAGCAGTGGGGGTACTCGATCGAAGAGCCAGGCAGGACGTCCAAAGTCCCAGGGGAGAGTTTTTGCGATGACTCAGCAGGATGCCGAGGAGTCACCAGATGTAGTCGTGGGTATGTTATCTTTCTTTGGTAGAAATGCTCGTTCACTCATTGATTCAGGTGCTACCCATTCATTTATTTCATATGGTCTTGCTATTCATGCGGATTGTGAGTTGGAACCATTAGACAGTGATTTAGCTGTGGGGACCCCAGTAGGAGATTCACTTTTAGCTAACAGCGTATATAGAGATTGTTTGATTAGAGTGAATGATCGGGAGTTGAAAGCTAATCTAATTCCACTTGACATCCATGATTTTGATGTTATTTTGGGCATGGATTTCTTAGCCACAAATCATGCTGCAGTTGATTGTTTTCGCAAAGAAGTTATATTTAGAAAGCCTGGAGAACCTGAAATTTATCTTTATGGTGAGCGAAGAATTTTGCCTTCTTGTGTAATATCTGCACTTGATGCTAGGAGATTTATTAGAAAAGGGTGTCATGCATATCTAGCCCATGTGATTGATGCTCAAATCACTAAGTTGAGGCTTGAAGATATTTTTGCCGTAAGAGAATTTCAGGATGTGTTTCCAGAAGATCTTCCGGGGCTACCCCCAGATAGGGACATTGAGTTTGTTATTGACTTAATTCCAGGGACAGCTCCTATCTCGCGGGCACCTTACAGAATGGCTCCAGTGGAGTTGAAAGAGTTGAAAGTGCAGTTGCAAGAATTAGTCGATAAGGGTTTTATTAGGCCCAGTACATCTCCATGGGGAGCACCGGTCTTATTTGTGAAAAAGAAGGATGGCACGATGAGATTATGTATCGACTATAGACAGTTGAACAAAGTGACAATCCGTAACAAGTACCCTTTGCCCCGTATTGATGATTTGTTTGATCAACTTCGAGGTGCCACCGTATTCTCTAAGATTGACTTGCGTTCGGGGTATCACCAGCTCAAGATCAGGGATTCCGATGTGCCAAAGACTGCTTTCAGGTCTCGATATGGCCATTATGAGTTTCTTGTGATGCCATTTGGGTTAACTAATGCCCCAGCAGCGTTTAAGGATTTGATGAATAGAGTATTTCAACCATATTTGGACAGATTCATTATTGTTTTTATTGATGATATATTAATTTATTCTCATAGTCATGAAGAGCATGCTGAGCATCTGAAGATCATTTTGCAAATTTTACGAGATAAGCAGTTGTATGCTAAGTTTAGCAAATGTGAATTTTGGCTAGACAAGGTGGTATTTTTGGGTCATGTTATCTCGATCGAGGGTATTTATGTAGATCCAATCAAGACCGAAGCAGTGATGAATTGGGACCAGCCTACAAATGTGACAGAAGTAAGGAGTTTTCTGGAATTAGCAGGTTACTACCGTCGATTTGTAGAGGGTTTCTCAAAAATTGCTCTTCCTTTGACCAGTCTGACTCGAAAGAACTCTAAATTCATGTGGACTGAAGAATGTGAGAAGAGTTTCCAAGAGTTGAAGAATAGATTAGTTTCTGCCCCAGTACTTACTCTTCCATCTCCAGGTGAAGAGTTCATGATTTACAGTGATGCTTCACATCAGGGTCTGGGTTGTGTTTTGATGCAGAATGGGAAGGTTATAGCTTATGCTTCAAGACAATTAAAGAAGCATGAATTAAACTATCCAACCCATGACTTAGAGTTGGCTGCAGTGGTTTTGGCATTGAAGATATGGAGGCATTATTTGTATGGTGAAAAATGTCAGATATTCACAGATCACAAAAGCTTGAAGTATATTTTTGATCAAAAAGAATTGAATCTGAGGCAAAGGAGATGGCTAGAGTTGATTAAAGATTATGACTGCGAAATTCATTATCATCCAGGGAAGGCAAATGTCGTTGCAGACGCTCTCAGTCGAAAGAGTAGTAATTCTTCGTCTCAACTAAATGCAGTATGTGCTTCTTTGATTTGCGAGTTCAAGAACTTGCATGCTCAGTTGTCAGCGACTACTACGGGAGCACTTCTAGCTCATTTTCAGGTACGGCCTACCTTGATTGACAAGATTAAAGAAGCTCAATCTCAAGATTTGACATTGAGGACTTTGAAGGCAGAAGTTGATGCTGGTTTACGATCAGACTATGAAATCCGAGATGGTGTATTAATTATGGGGAGTAGATTGTGTGTCCCTGATATACCAAAATTGAAGCAAGAGATTTTAGAAGAGGCACACAGTTCAGCTTATGCTATGCACCCAGGAAGTACCAAGATGTATCATACTTTGAAAGAGCATTATTGGTGGTCTGGTATGAAAAGAGAGATAGCAGATTTTGTATGTAAGTGTCTTACCTGTCAACGGGTAAAGCCAGTTCGTCAGAAGACAGCGGGGCCTCTACAACCGTTACCTATTCCAGAGTGGAAATGGGAACATATTACTATGGACTTTGTATTTGGTCTTCCTCGCACTCAGAGTAGTCATGATGGTGTTTGGGTGATTGTTGACTGATAAGTGTATTTTATACACTTATTTGTATGTCTAAATTAGGATTAATTATTGTCGTTTGGGAATATTTGCTATTTAATTTATGTTTATTTGTTTATCTTTCAGAAAATGTCCCAATTGAAGAAGAATGAAGCAATTAATGGAAAAATGACACGATTGGATGTTAATTGGAGCTAAATTGGACAAGTGAGGAGTTTGTGACAACAACCGGGAAACATGCTTGGTGCCAAAGTGACTAAAATCAGAGGTTGGAGGACCTAATTGAATGAATTAAGAGCTTGAATGGTCAAACCGAGAAGAAGATAAAGTTTGGGGACTAAAGTGCAACAATTGAAAGTTGAGGACTGAAGGTGCAATTAAAAGTCAGGGACTAACTTGCACAGCCGGAAGAATGATGAAGTCGCGATCGCTGGTCACACACCAAGCGATCGCGAGAAGACGCAAAATTGTAACCCGAGAGTTTTAATGAAGTCCACGCGATCGCTAGGGTTGATACCACGCGATCGCGTGCGTATCCGGCTGGGCCGACTGTGGGCTTTTTCTCGCGATTTTTATCAGACTTTTCTTGTTTTGACCTAGGTTTTCTCCAAAATCTATATATACAACATAAGAGGCACGAGATCCAGACCTTTGCCTCTCCATAGAACGAGCCACAATCGAGAAATCAACATTAAATTCTTGGAGATTCAAGCATCGCAGAGGGGCGTGAATTGAAGATACTGGAAGAATTGATAATTGGTGCAATCTTTCCATTCTTCTTTGTTATTTTCAATGAACGTTATATTTTATTGTTTTTGTTCTACAATCATGATGTGTAACTAATTTTAATGTTGGGATGAACGATGTAGCCTAGTTAATTATTTTAATGTCATATTCCTTATTTTAACGTTTTAATGCATGTGTTGATTTATTATTGTGTTTAATGCGTGAATGAACTGGCCACTTATTCATGATTTCATGTGTTATTTCCATAATCCGAGAGGTGAGTTAATAACATAGATCTAGGTAATAAATCCGGTAATTGAACGAGAGATAGAGATATACTCTTGTAATTATTGCGGTCATGTGTGAATTCTTGTGTGTAATGCATCTAGTTAAGGAATATTCGGACCCGCTGTAGAGATACAAGGTTGACTTATTTAGATAGGATTGATATAAACTCGAGAGAGGAATCTCAATTTAAATTAGTGAATTTGACCGAACACACAAATAGGAAATAAAACTGGAATTGTAATTGATTTAATTAGCTAGGTGAATTCGTGAATCCCAACTACTTTACAATCTTATTTGAAAACAAAACAATTTAACAATTCTTTTTAATTAATTAGTTCCATTTCTTAATTCTAGATTTTTATTCTTAAAACGATTTTCATTTGTTCAAATAAAGTTAAGAACTGAAATATTTCGGTAATTAATAGCAATCCTCGTGGGAACGATAATCCGGACTCTAAGGTCCACTTTATTACTTGATTGCGATATCGTACACTTGCGATTTCAAAAGCACAACAAGTTTTTGGCGCCGTTGCCGGGGACTGTTAATTAATATCGATACCCATTAGTTCTTATTTTACTTTGAACTTTATTTTGCTTATTTTTATTTTTTATTTTTATTTTTTTTATTTTATTTTTAGTTTTTGTTTCAATTTTTTTTTTTTTTTTTTATAAATTAATGTTAAGAAGAACTAAATCTTTTGAATTGCTTCCTTTTGATACAGAGATTGAACGCACTTTTCGACAAAGGCGCAAACAACAGTTGGAAGCAGCTCAACACACAGATTTAGCAATGGCAGATAACCAAATTCAGCATAACCAAAACAATCTGCCAGCAGAAATTGTAGTTCAACAACAAAATCAACCGAACAACGGGAGGCGAGCATTAAGGGATTATATGATTCCTCCAGTGGGAAACATTGGAACTTGCATTGTGCCACCCGCTATACCTGCTAACAACTTTGAAATCAAGACTTCTTTGATCTCTCTGATCCAAAACTCTGCCGTCTTTCATGGGTTGCCGTCTGAAGATCCACATGCACACCTGCGAACTTTTCAAGAATTATGTGACATGCAACGAATGAATGGAGTTCCGGGTGACGCGGTAAAGCTGAAATTATTTTCCTTCTCATTTGCAGACAAGGCAAAGGCATGGTTTTACACGCTACCCCTCCACACAATTACTACTTGGGAAGTAATGAGTCAAAAATTTGTTGACAAGTTCTTTCCACCTGGCCGGATGTCAAAGCTAAGGCGCGAAATCCTTTCGTTCAACCAACAGCCAGGAGAGTCCATTTTCGAGGCTTGGGAGAGGTTCAATGAGCTGGTTCGTCAATGTCCTACCCATGGAATACCTGATTGGATCCTCATACAAACTTTCTACAATGGGTTGACAAATGACAACAAGAAGCATGCAGATTCAGCTGCAGGTGGATCTGTGATGGATCTGACTTACGAAGAAGCCTCAGAAATATTCGAGAAAATGGCAGCAAATAGTTATCAGTGGTACTCCGATCGCACCGCACAGAAATCTGGTGGAATAGCTGCGGTAAATGAAATTACAACTATTAATGCTAAATTGGATGCACTGACGAAAAAATTTGACAGCATGAATCAGCAGCCAGTGCTTGCAGCTCAGGCAACCATAGTCTGTGATTACTGTTTTGAGAATCATGCACTATCAGAGTGTCCTATGGCATATCAAGGTCAACCGGATAAAGAGCACGCAAATTTTGTTGGGAACAATCAGAGGCAGCAAGGAGGTATGTACTCACAGACATACAACCCTGAATGGAGGAAGCATCCAAACTTTTCATGGGCTAACAATCAAAATACCCAACGACCACCAGGGTTACAGCAGCAACAACAAGTTCAGAAGACTTCTAGTGAAGAATTGATACTGCAGCTGCTGCAAAGCCATCAAGCTGACATTAAAGAAATAAAAATTCAATTGGGACAGTTGGCAAACGCAAGTTCAGAAAGACAACAAGGTAAATTTCCCGGTAATACTGAAACAAACCCTCGTGAGCATGTTAATGCAATAACAACAAGGAGCGGGGTTCAGCTCTCTGAAGTGACTGAAGCAGAATATGAAAAGCATAGGAACAAAAAGGAAAATGTGGTGGAAGAGAAGAAAAGTGAAAAAGAACAGAGATCGACTCCTGAAGTTCATGAAAAAGTCGAAGAAGAAGTTCGAGTTCGACCACCAGTCAAAGCTTATGTGCCCCCAATTCCTTATCCACAACGATTGATAAAGCATAAGTTGAAGCAGCAGTTTGGAAAATTTTTGGAAATATTCAAGAAACTGCACATTACTATTCCTTTCGCTGAAGCATTGGCCCAAATGCCGCTCTACTTGAAATTTATGAAGGAGATGCTGTCAAACAAAAGAAAGTTGGTTGATTTTGAGACAGTAGCACTGAGTGAGGAGTGCAGCGCCATACTTCAAAAGAAGTTACCACAGAAACTAACAGATCTAGGGAGTTTCTCGATCCCTTGTACTATTGGTAAATTTAATTTTGATAATGTATTGTGTGATCTTGGTGCAAGTGTCAATTTAATGCCTTTGTCTGTATACAGGAAACTTGGTTTGGGGGAGCCTAAACCAACCAATATCAAACTGAAACTGGCGAACAGATCAATCCAATGTCCATATGGGATTGTTGAGAATGTGATAGTAAAAGTAGACAAGTTTTTCTTCCCAGTCGACTTTGTGATTTTGGACATGGAAGAGGACGCCCAAATGCCCCTCATTCTTGGAAGGCCGTTCCTAGCTACTGGAAGATGCTTAATCGACATTGAAATGGGATAAATCATCTTAGGGTCGAGAAGGAACAAGTCACGTTCAGCATCAAGCCAAGACAAGATCTTGAAGGTCTAAATGAAAGCTGCTTCAAGGTGGAGGGGGTGGTCCAGAAACTAGAAGAAAAGACCAAGCAGGGTATTAATATTTAGGAGGAGCTAAGCACAAAATATGAGTTCGTAAAGGAAAAAGATGGATGGAGGGACAAAAAGGAAGAAAAATCGAACATTCCTCAACAATCGGCTAAAAGTGAGGTTTTGGAATTCAAGAAAGTGAGAAAACGAATGGAGATATGCAAGGCATGGAATTGCAAGAAATGCAAAGCCTCAAGAGGATCATTCAAGCCTCCATGACAAAGAAATGCAAAAAGTCGAGCTTTAGACTTAAAACAGAGCGCTTGTTGGGAGGCAACCCAACCTTTCTTCCCTTTTATTACGCTTTCATAATTTATTTATTTGCTGAATTTTTAGATATATGCTTGGTAGGAAATGTGTTTGAGTTTTTTGCATGTTTCATGTTTAGAACATTTGTACATAAGAGTCTATTATTGCATATTTAAGTATGTTTTTAATTTTTCATGTTTATATTAGGCTAGGTTTTTATCGTCATTCCAAACTCACACACACACTAGTTTGGATCATGAAGTTAATGTTTTAAAAATCATTGCATCGATCATGAAGTGATTAGGGGGACAAAAATGATTTTGAATTTCAAAGATAGGAAAAAATTTCATTATTGCCGTGAACTACGCGATCGCGGGCCTATAGGCTCTAGCGATCGCGACAATGCATTAAAATATCAACAGATTATTTAACCGTGAACCACGCGATCGCTAGCACTCCAGCCAAGCGATCGCGTGGGTACTCTGGGACAATAATCGGCAGTTTTAAGTGTTGTGCTTCATGTTTTCATTTTCAAACATTAGACACTCGTTTTCTCTCCCCTAATCACCTCATGTTTGATCTTACATTTTGTGTGCTTGTCATCAACACCTTGTTGCATCATGCTTATTGCTTTCATTACCTACAAAACTCAATCAAAGGTATGAAGTTTTCACTTTCCTTCAAGTTATTCAAAAGAGTGAAATTTTCTTTGAATTCATAAGTGCAACTTTATTGGGGAGTGGAGTATGGGCTTAAGTTAGTTGTTGGAGAATGTGATTTATGCTTTAATAAGTAGAAATTTCTTGGTCAATCCATGTTTCCAAATTGATGCAAGTTCTTTAATTTTTGGAGTGCACATATAGTGTTTGATGAAATGCCACAAATACATTCTTGTGCTAATTTTAGAGATTCTTCCAAGCATTTATCTTCATTACATGGTATTCATTGAGTATGTGTGTTTAGTTCATGAATTAGTACACTACATGGCATGAAATCCATTAAAACAATGTTTGCACCATGACAGCCCCATTGCAAGGCAATTGCAGGCCATTGCACCCAGAAACTGTCTCACGTCACCTACTTCTCCACATTGTTGCGTAACACTATTGACCTTCAAATGAGCTGAATTTTTAATATATTGTTGATCATGCTGTGAACTTTAAAGTATCAAAAGATGGCTCGGGAAAATTTGTGTTTTTCTAGGCGACGTCAAGGCTTGAATGTGTGGTCGACCAATTTTGAAAATTCAAAATTTTGCTTTAACTTTAGTTTGGGGGTGTGCTACTGAACTTCCATTATTTTTTATTGATGTTTATGACTTTTAATATTACTTATCTCTTATTTGCAAGGTAAACATCAGGCAAGACACATCCGATCAAGTTGGGCAAGGCAAGAAATAGGGTCAAATTCATCCAACATCATTTAGAATTGAAGTATCAAGACTACAATGAGACATCTCCTCTACACTTGGGAAGTTCTCGTTCCCTGTCTTTTGTCAAGTTTTGCATTATTCTTACTTATTTATGTGGCAAAACATTGAGGACAATGTTCATTTCAAGTTTGGGGGTGGATCTCATTATTTCCATATTATTCCATATAGTATGAATCAATTTGTGTTTAGGCTTGAAAATTGGTCAACATGAAAGCATGAACTTATTTTTGAACTAGTTATGTTTTGCTAGATTCATACTTATTGCGCACATAGCCAGTGTTAGATAGTTGCTTGTGTGAGGGATTTTGTTTAATACATGTGGGGCAGAGTTTATGCAATTTGAACTTAGGAATGACTCAAAAAGCCCTGAACTTAGATCGTTAGACATCCCACCCCTAAATTAGAACCAATCATGCTAAAAGGCAAGTTTGGGGGTAAAATGGTTGGAATTTGTGTGTATTGACTGGTTGGAGGTCTGTGGTTCTTGGTTTTTCACTTTAGTCATTGCAGTTTGGTCAACTGATATAAACCATTTCCAGCATAAAAACAGAAAAATGCTGAAGGTCTTATTCCGCTCTTCAAATG
This sequence comes from Ligustrum vulgare, assembly GCA_963555705.1. NCBI lineage: Eukaryota > Viridiplantae > Streptophyta > Magnoliopsida > Lamiales > Oleaceae > Ligustrum > Ligustrum vulgare. The sequence continues at coordinate 19,875,238 of OY743188.1, forward strand.
CCTTTTTGACTCGAGTAAGTAAGTCCGAGGGGTCTTTCAAACCTGGTGCCCTAAAGCCAACTGGTTTGGGAGTCATCGACCTAAAGCTCGCTACAGGGGTCAATTAGAAGGCAAGTACGGAGAGTGAACTTACACATAAGACATTATAACATCTTTAACTTTTCTGTTTAAGCCTTTATGACTCGGGCAAGTACGTCTGAGGGGTTCTTTGAATTTGGTACCCTAAAGCCGTCTGGTTTGGGAGTTACCGATCTGAAAGCCCGCTACAGGGGTCATATAGAAAGCCCGTATGAAAAGTTCTGCACAAAGATGGTAAAAGACGGGGACAATTAAAAGAAAAAGTCGTCCATCATAAGAAAAAAATATATATATATATATATTGCATGGTATAAGCGTTGTTGACTGAGCTGTGGTGGCTGAGGCTGTAGAATTGGGGACTGCTTTCTTTTGATTCGTTATGCATGCATATTTCTGATTCTGATTACCTTGTGTGGAAAAAGCAAAGAATATTTTTAGAACCCACATAGATAAAAACCAGGGATGTGAGAGAAAAGCAGAAAGTTGTGATCAGTCATGAGCGTTGAAAAGAATTTCATTAGAAATCATAGATTGACCACATGGGATTCGGGCTGGATTATGCATAATGAGCCACACAGTATGAGCACATCTTTTGCATAAGTATGCGTTTGACATTGGCTATTCACACACACACTTAAAAATCTGGCAGATATAACTAGAAATTACTTCGAATTGTTTTTCATGATGCTTGCTTAAAGCTTAAATTGGTTTGGACTTTGGAGGCATATGGTAAACATGTTGACTCAACAAAAATATTTGTTCTCTTATTTCTTTGATTTTTGTAGTTTAGTTTAAATTGTTCGAGGACAAACAATAATTCTAGTTTGGGGGTATTTGATAAGTGTATTTTATACACTTATTTGTATGTCTAAATTAGGATTAATTATTTTCGTTTGGGAATATTTGCTATTTAATTTATTTTTATTTGTTTATCTTTCAGAAAATGTCCCAATTGAAGAAGAATGAAGCAATTAATGGAAAAATGACACGATTGGATGTTAATTGGAGCTAAATTGGACAAGTGAGGAGTTTGTGAAAACAACCGGGAAACATGCTTGGTGCCAAAGTGACTAAAATCAGAGGTTGGAGGACCTAATTGAATGAATTAAGAGCTTGAATGGTCAAACCGAGAAGAAGATAAATTTTGGGGACTAAAGTGCAACAATTGAAAGTTGAGGACTGAAGGTGCAATTAAAAGTCAGGGACTAACTTGCACAGCCGGAAGAATGATGAAGTCGCGATCGCTGGTCACACACCAAGCGATCTCGAGAAGACGCAAAATTGTAACCCGAGAGTTTTAATGAAGTCCACGCGATCGCTAGGGTTGATACCACGCGATCGCGTGCGTATCCGGCTGGGCCGACTGTGGGCTTTTTCTCGCGATTTTTATCAGACTTTTCTTGTTTTGACCTAGGTTTTCTCCAAAATCTATATATACAACATAAGAGGCACGAGATCTAGACCTTTGCCTCTCCATAGAACGAGCCACAATCGAGAAATCAACATTAAATTCTTGGAGATTCAAGCATCGCAGAGGGGCGTGAATTGAAGATACTGGAAGAATTGATAATTGGTGCAATCTTTCCATTCTTCTTTGTTATTTTCAATGAACGTTATATTTTATTGTTTTTGTTCTACAATCATGATGTGTAATTAATTTTAATGTTGGGATGAACGATGTAGCCTAGTTAATTATTTTAATACCATATTCCTTATTTTAACGTTTTAATGCATGTGTTGATTTATTATTGTGTTTAATGCGTGAATGAACTGGCCACTTATTCATGATTTCATGTGTTATTTCCATAATCCGAGAGGTGAGTTAATAACATAGATCTAGGTAATAAATCCGGTAATTGAACGAGAGATAGAGATATACTCTTGTAATTATTGCGGTCATGTGTGAATTCTTGTGTGTAATGCATCTAGTTAAGGAATATTCGGACCCGCTGTAGAGATACAAGGTTGACTTATTTAGATAGGATTGATTTAAACTCGAGAGAGGAATCTCAATTTAAATTAGTGAATTCGACCGAACACACAAATAGGAAATAAAACTGGAATTGTAATTGATTTAATTAGCTAGGTGAATTCGTGAATCCCAACTACTTTACAATCTTATTTGAAAACAAAACAATTTAACAATTCTTTTTCATTAATTAGTTCCATTTCTTAATTCTAGATTTTTATTCTTAAAACGATTTTCATTTGTTCAAATAAAGTTAAGAACTGAAATATTTCGGTAATTAATAACAGTCCTCGTGGGAACGATAATCCGGACTCTAAGGTCCACTTTATTACTTGATTGCGATATCGTACACTTGCGATTTCAAAAGCACAACATTGACCGCTTGACAAAAACTGCAAGGTTTTTGCCAATCAAATCAACATTTTCTTTAAATAAATTGGCAAAGTTATATGTGGATGAGATAGTCAGTGTGTACGGGACTCCAGTATCCATTGTGTCAGACAGGGATCCTAGATTTACTTCTAGATTTTGGCCTAGCCTACAGAGTGCTCTGGGTACTAAGCTTCATTTCAGTACAGCTTTTCACCCACAGACAGATGGTCTATCAGAGAGAACTATACAAACTTTAGAGGATATGTTGCGAGCTTGTGTTCTGGAATTCAAAGGCAGTTGGGATGCTCATATACGTTTAATGGAGTTTGCCTATAATAATAGTTATCAGTCGAGCATAGAGATGGCTCCATTTGAAGCTCTTTACTGTAGAAGATGTAGAACCCCAGTTTGTTGGGGTGAGGTTGGTGAGAGAAAATTAGTAGGCCCTGAAATTGTCCAGATTGCAACAGAACAAGTAAAGGTTATTAAAGAGAAGTTAAAAGCAGCACAAGACAGGCAAAGAAGTTATGCAGACAGACGTAGGAAGGATCTTGAATTTATTGTTGGAGATAGAGTTTTCCTTAAACTGTCTCCTTGGAAAGGTGTGCTGAGATTTGGTAAGCGAGGAAAATTGAGTCCGAGATATATTGGACCTTATGAGATTGTTGAACGAATTGGTCCAGTGGCTTATCGTTTAGCCTTGCCAGCTGAGTTATCTAAGATTCATGATGTATTCCACGTTTCGATGCTTCGCAAGTACGTTCCAGATCCATCTCATATTCTCGAGCCACAACCAATTGAACTTAAGGAGAATCTATCTTACGAGGAGGAGCCAGGGGGGATACTTGAACGGAAAGAAGAAATTCAACACAACAAGATTATTCCATTTGTCAAGGTTCTTTGGAAGAATCATTCAGTGGATGAAGCTATATGGGAAAACGAAGATCAAATTCGAGCCACGTATCCTGACCTTCTCAAATGGTAGTTGATTGAATTTCGAGGACGAAATTCTTTAAGGAGGTAAGATTGTTACAACCCACTTGTGAGTTTACAAGTCAAACAATTATTTTATCTAGTCAACATTTATTTGACCAATTTTGTCCAAGTTGGGCCTAATTTAAATTAGTATAAATTTTGAGGATCATTTAGATTATATTATTATTATTATCTAGAGTTAGGAATTTATTGGAATGATATTTGAGGGACCAACCATGCAATTTTGTATCAAACATAAAATGTCTTGACTTTAGGGGACCAACACATTTCAACCCACCAAACACACAATACACTCACAGCAATATACCAACAGAAGCTGGAACGCAAAGAAGAAAGAAATCGGTGGAAAAAAAAAAAGAAAAAGGAAGAAAAAAAAGGGGGGGGGGGGAGGGGGAGGATTCATTCAACCTTCAAGACTTCATTTTCACCTTCAAGAGGTAGGGCAATACCCATTTATTTGAGATATGATGTTGATTTTAGGGTTTTGATTTTGAGTTAAATGTTAGATTTTTGGATGGATTTATGATTCATTGGAAGATATTCGATGCTTCGAAAGTACGTTCCAGATCCATCTCATATTCTCGAGCCACAACCAATTGAACTTAAGGAGAATCTATCTTACGAGGAGGAGCCAGGGGGGATACTTGAACGGAAAGAAGAAATTCAACACAACAAGATTATTCCATTTGTCAAGGTTCTTTGGAAGAATCATTCAGTGGATAAAGCTACATGGGAAAACGAAGATCAAATTCGAGCCACGTATCCTGACCTTCTCAAATGGTAGTTGATTGAATTTCGAGGACGAAATTCTTTAAGGAGGTAAGATTGTTACAACCCACTTGTGAGTTTACAAGTCAAACAATTATTTTATCTAGTCAACATTTATTTGACCAATTTTGTCCAAGTTGGGCCTAATTTAAATTAGTATAAATTTTGAGGATCATTTAGATTATATTATTATTATCTAGAGTTAGGAATTTATTGGAATGATATTTGAGGGACCAACCATGCAATTTTGTATCAAACATAAAATGTCTTGACTTTAGGGGACCAACACATTTCAACCCACCAAACACACAATACACTCACAGCAATATACCAACAGAAGCTGGAACGCAGAGAAGAAAGAAATCGGTGGAAAAAAAAAAGAAAAAGGAAGGAAAAAAAAGGGGGGGGGGGAGGATTCATTCAACCTTCAAGACTTCATTTTCACCTTCAAGAGGTAGGGCAATACCCATTTATTTGAGATATGATGTTGATTTTAGGGTTTTGATTTTGAGTTAAATGTTAGATTTTTGGATGGATTTATGATTCATTGGAAGATATTGAGCTAAATATTCAAGTTTGGTTGAATTCATTGTGGTTACATGCTAGGGTTTGTAATAATAGTGGAATAAATTCATGATTTGGGCAAGATTAAGTTATTGGAGCCTATGTTAAATTATTCCATGCTTAAATGCTTAATTTGGTGGTGTTTATTTGGAGATTAAATTACCCATATAATTAAGTTGAAGATTTAGTCCATTACTAATTTATTTGGAAAGGGGTTTTGGTGTTATGGTACATTTATTTGAAGAATTGGTTAATTGAAGGATGGATTAACGATAATGAGATTATAATTCACGAAAGAGATGTTGGTTAATTATAATGTTGGAAGTATATGAGATTTGTGAAATGTTATAGGATATTATTTTAATTGGACACGAACACTATAATTGTGATGAGTTAAGTTAATGCAAACTCTTATCTATTTTTCAGGAGGTGATATTGAAATAGGAAAAGCTTACAAGCCGAACTAGCTACAATTTCTAACTCTGTGAGTGGATAACTTTATTTTTTTAAAATAAGCGCTTGTTTAATTTATCTTAATTCTAAAACATTTATGGAATGTTTATTTATTATAGTGCTTATATTGAATGATATAAATTGCAAAACTTGGTTATTTTTAACTATTCAGATTGCAGTAAGATTTTAAGAATAAAGTGGGGTTTATTACAAGCAGTTCTTTTAAAGCTAGAATTAGTTCAGTTAAAGGATTTCATTGTCATTCTATCAGCATTAGATATCCCAGTATATTTAAATTATTTTAAAAATCACCAGAAAGTACCCAAATGATTTTACCCGCTCTGCACTGATGTGAATTCGTTTCCACGGTGTATGACCAGATACAGTGATTTTATCCGCTCTGCACTGATGTGAATTCGTTTCCACAGTGTATGACCAGATGTGGTGATTTTACCCGCTCTGCACTGTCGTGAATCTGTTTCCACAGTGTATGACCAGATATGTTATTTTACCCGCTCTACACTATTGTGAATGCGTTTCCATAGTGTATGACCAGTTTATAGCCTTCGGGAAGCTCTGCGCGCGTATGACCAGATTATCAGATCATCAGACTCAGTTTATTAGTTGTCATATTTGAATAGCTTTGTCTTGTACACGAGATTACTCTGTACATAAACGAGGCTGTTCATTGGGTACATTTTGGTGTGATTTTCAGTATTACTTCAGTTTATTTGATTTCAAATAACAAAATTCAGTTTATCTAGTTTACAGAATGAAGAATTCAGCTTATAGTATGGTGAAATGACATTTGTTATGATTTTTATTGATGTCAAATTACTTATTATCCTTATGTTTAACTTACATCATTTAGAATCCAGAATGAATGATTTTATGATACTAGTACGTTCAATAATGAAGGTAAATATCAAAATTTAAATTATGTCAAGTTATAACCAAGTAAATAAGATTTTCAGGAAATATGTATAAATGAGAAAAATATACATATTTTTAAACTGTCCACTCACTGAGTTTGTAAACTCATATCTTATTATTTTTCTATTTTAGGACGCATTGTGTTTTGAGCAGCCTTTTTGGAAGAATCTGCAGTGAAGAGAACCAGAGCCACGTGACCTAATAGTTGTATGATTCCGTTCGTTTAACAAGTCCTTGTTATTCATGGGTCATATGTCGAGTATTTTGTGTATGTATTTTGCATCACATGTGACATTTCATTGTTGATGGGCTTGTCGTCCTTTTGGAGGAGTTTACACTTATTCTAGTTATTTTGTAAATGATACCAAGCAAGTCGCTGCATTTTATTTTGTTATGCATATTTTGGAACAAATAGCTTCCAATTGATGTTATATATGCGTTTTGTTTGGGAGTTTTGTTGCTTTTCAGGTTGGTATAGTCAAAGTTATAAGGGAAACTCTGTCAATTTTTTTATTTTTTATTTTTTCTGGTCAAAATCAGGTCATTTTGCTTTGGTGGTGGATCTGGTGTCTAGCTAGCTTCCATCATCGGCACACTTCACGTCTCGGGTCCACTAGGATGATTCGGGACGGGTCGTGACACTAACAACATCTGAGTTGCTATTGAAGCAACTTAATTGGTGTCTCCCACTATCCCAAAATCTGAGCCTTCAAACTCTGGTTTGTGCTACAGGTATTGAGCTGGTTGAATAAGCTAAAAGCTGAAGCCATGACCTCGCATTGGAAAAAAACAACAAAGAATAAGTAAGAACTTTCGAGAAATAGAAAAACAAGATTCTTGCAATACATTACAATAAAAATTTCTCTACCTATACTTACAAATGAAGACGACAAACAGACAACAATATTAGAAAACAAGCTGGAAAATAATATGTATTTAATTTACAACCTGGCATACACAAATGAGAAATAACATGTATATTCAGAAATAGAAAGGACCAATGCATGAATTTAGCAGGTTTTAATTTTTGTGGGAAGTTGTGTGGGGGATGATGTGGCCACTTTGTTGTTATATAATGGAGCATGAAATATATTTTGGCATTTATGAGCATTGACATGTGCATAATGTGGACCTAAAAGAAGTCCTTCATAACTGGTAAAGAAAGAAATAACGAGTATATGGAGAGAGAATACTGTTGATGATAGTAGAATCACCCTACGGGTGTATTGTAATTTATTTCATGTCCGGATATATACACCCGCTTGAGGCTCTCGACGGCCATTAAGGGTAGTCAATGATGGGGTGTTGGCGGTCCAACGTAGTATAAAAATGGTATTGGGAGGTCTCTTGGTGGCCTTGGGACTACTGATCGGCACGCCGAGCGCTATATATAATAAGTTTGGCCTGATTGACATAAGATAATTCCCGATGTAATATCTTGAGTCTCGGTGGGCAATGATGGAAGATACTGGAAGGTGCATGTTATCGGTCATGTTGATATTTGAGCTCATACGGTATAATGTAATGGGATTCGGATCCAAGTAGAAAATATGGATAAACTGAGGCAACGAGAAGACATAAAGTTTGAGAATGAGATCATTGTGAGGAAGTGAATTGAAACTCATGCAAATGATCATGCATATCATTATTTGCTGAGCGTTAGCTCATGTAGTTTTACATTGTAGGTGTGATAATGCATGAAATGGAGATTGGTGCTAGATCTCAAATGACTAGACGATTGTGTATTGGGTACCTGACCGTGGTTCATAGGCCTCTCACCAGGGAAACCCCAAAAAGGTCACAACTACTCTTTAATAGTTTCAATTTATATTAAATATTTTTCAATAGCTAATTCTCAGCAATCTTCCGCTCTCCACTTCCCGTTCCTTATTTTAAATAGATATTTTTAGATCAACTTCTAACTATAATGTTTTTATATTATCGTTAGTTTATATTGTTTTCTTCTAAACCAAAGTACAAAATGGAATTTCAAAGAGAAATATTTATTTTTAGTACGGCCAAATTATGTGCTTTAAAAATAAAGTGATATTTTTAGAGCGGGTCGGTGTAATATTATTTTATTCTTTTCAAAATTCTAATTTGGTGGGATTATTAGTAAAGACATAGAAAATTGGAAATGAATTTTGGGTGTCAGAACCTGGGTGTTCTTTATCTTTTCGATTATTCTCTCTATGTTGTGATTGTAGAGTTATGGACCTTGTTTGGGGAGTACAAATGGGCATATATGGTGTGAGTAAAGAGAAAATGATGATGTCATTGTGTGTTGGATATGAGGTCTCTCTATTTATTGGCAGATTTCTTGGAATGCTCTCTGATCTTATGTAAGTGAACAACTTCCATAGATTTTTGGTATGATGCATTGCAGTTTAATATCTAAGTATATACTAAGCATGTCCTTTAACAAATTACTACTTTCATTGCTCTCTGTTAAGTTCATGATTATTATTGTAAGCATTCATATGCAAAGTTAGTACTCTTTTTCCTACATGAACTCGTTAATATTTTAAGTTTTCTCCATTATTCAGCTCTTTCCTTTTCTAGTTGCACTTGCAGTTATGTCTGCAACAACATTTGAGGACTGGTAATTCGAAGGTTGGATTGAAATAGATTGTTATTTTAGGATTGAGACTTTGTCCTTCCCCATGATCACTAACTTCACATGAGATTGTCATGGACATCACAGAAGACATGTTATCCAACTTGATCGCAAAGCTGAATAGATTCCAATAAGATATGTTTAAGTGCACTTGTTTTGACAGACTTTTAATGAAAATTACGATACTTGTAATGAAAATCTCGATACATGTAACAATATTACATTAAATATCATATGTGTAGTAGACATTACAATACGTGTAATGAAGATTATACTTCCTTTAATCAAACGTACTCCCTTCATAATTAGTGTCACGCTAAATAACATGTACATTTTACAATATGATGAATGTAATTCTAACAAAGATTATAATACTTGTAATAACACATTTTGAATATAATAAGTATATATTACAATGATTTATAACAACAAGAATATACATCACTTACAAGTTTTACAATATGTATCAGCTGTGTAATATTTCATTGCCTACCATTACAATTTGTGTAATGCAACATCATCCCATGAATAATTATGATTTATACCAACTGGAATTTAAAAATATCCTAAGTTACACGATGTGTGATGTGTATGATAATAATGAGATATATGTTATTACCACATCTGTAATGCTCAGTAATTACTTCAAAATTATGAATTAATCTGTAATTACGGGTATTGTAATATTATGACGTTACTATACATGCTATATGCAATAAATACCATGATATTACGGACACTGTAATTTTATAATATGTTTTATTCCTAGATGATTATATAACAACTTTTTATTAATAGTAAATTTCATAATTATTAGTTTAATTAAAAGGTGAGACATCTAAAATTAAGGTTACCATGACTAATTAAAATAATTATTAATTACCTTTCTCTCTTCATATCCCTAAATTTATGGTTCTCATAATTAATGACTTTTAATAAAAAAATATTCTCTCCTGAAATTCGGTTCTTTCTAAAAGTGGTGAATGGAAATATATAATATTATGAATAGTATTAAAAATTACGAATTTTCAATTATCATCCATTACATCAAGGTAGTTACGTTAATTTCCTTTTAAACAATTGTCCAATATATATTTCAAGGAATCCGATGAAAATTCTTGATAAAATATTAATTTATTAATATTGAAGTCAATTTACAATTTTAATTTTAATTTTTTTCCCTTATCAATTGCATAAACTAATTTAAGAAAAAATACTAATATTTCAAAAAAATTATATGTATCATTCATCTTATACATAAGTCGTGCAAATAATGTACTTAATATTAGTTAGGTCAAAGTATAAAAGTCATCACAGCTAAGAATTTTTCTTCAGAAACAAATGCTAAAGATTGGAATTCATTAAATATTTTAGAAAGACAAATATTAGTACTAGAAAATAATATTATTATGCATAAAAATAGTAATTGGACTTTAAGTATTAAATTTGAAAATTATAATTATCAAGCAGAACAGAAAAAGCAAAGTAAAACAAAGATGAAGAAGAATGTAGATAAACTGAAATAGAAGACTATGAAAGTGACAAATAAATTAATGTATTAAGTAAAGATAGTGAAGATGGTAAATGTCAACTCCAAAGTCGGAGGAATTTCACACGATGGTCGAGATTTCTGCAAATTTTCACCCAATGGCTCAAAATAGCGACCTGCTCTTATCGTGAACCTAGGTGATGCTTCCAATTCATTAGCCATCCTTGCCACTTCTTCTTTTTCCGAGTTTACAGATTCTGACTGAACAATGCACACCTCCAACAGATCTTTAGGATGCTCCTCATCATATACATCCCGAATTGCTTCTTGCACAAGATCCACCTTGAAACAAGTATCCAATGAGGAGGGATACTTCATGGGCTTAAAGATGTTGAATGTGATCTTCTCCTCATCCACACGAAGCACTAGTGTTCCTTTGTGAACATCTATCAACGTTTTTCCAATCCTCAAGAATGGTCGTCCCAAAATGAGCGGGATCGTCTTATCTTCCAACATATCCAGTATAACAAAGTCTGCAGGGTAAATGAAGTTACCCACTCTTATCAACACGTCTTCAAGCAACCCCCAAGGGTATTTTATCGAACGATCTGCTAATTGCAAGGAAATGGTGGTTGGTTTTGCTTCTCCAATCCCGAGCTTCCTGAAAATAGATAGAGGCATTAGATTAATGCTAGCACCCAAATCACATAAAGCAGATTCAAAGTCTATAGAACTAATAGTGCAAGGGATTGTGAAACTCCCTGGATCCTTCAGTTTGAGAGGCAATTTCTTCTGAATTATTGCACTGCATTCTTCGGTGAGCATCACTGTCTCATGCTCGTCCAGCTTCCTTTTATTAGTGAGGGTTTCTTTCATGAATTTGGCATAGCTTGGCATTTGGGTCAAAGCCTCTGCAAAGGGAATGTTGATGTGCAGCTACTTGATCTTCTCGATGAATTTAGCAAATAGCTTGTCTAGCTTATGCTTCCTCAGCCGCTGTGGATATGGGATGAGAGGTACGTAGGCTTTAACTGGGGTTGGAGCCTTCTTCACTTGATCATTTGACCTGTCAAATTTTTCTGTTGAATTTTCTTTCTTCGTCTGATCTTCTTCTTCCTCTTCCACTGCCTCCGTCAAGATTTCTGATTTATCATTTTTTCACATTTATTTCTGGTAATTGGACCCCACTTCTGGTTGTTATGGCTTGTACTTGTTCCCTCGTATTTGTTTCTATATTATTGGGAAATTTACCTTGTTGTCTTTCCGATTTGTCATTTTCCAACTGTCCCAATTGAATTTTTATTTCCTTTATGTCAGCTTGATGACTCTGCAGCAGCTGGAGTATCAACTCTTCACTGGAGGTCTTCTTCACTTGTTGTTGCTGCTGTTGTTGTTGTTGCAACCCTGGCGGTCGTTGGACGTTTTGATTGTTAGCCCATGAAAAGTTTGGATGCTTCCTCCATTCAGGGTTGTACGTCTGTGAGTACATACCTCCTTGTTGCCTCTGATTGTTCCCAACAAAATTCGCATGCTCCTTATCCGGTTGACCTTGATATACCATAGGACACTCTGATAATGCATGATTCTCAAAACAGTAATCACAAACTATGGATGTCTGAGCTGTAAGCACTTACTGCTGATTCATGCTATCAAATTTCTTCGTCAATGCATCCAATTTAGCATTAATAGCTGTAATTTCATTGACCGCAGCTATTCCACCAGATTTATGTGCAGTGCGATTTGAGTACCACTAATAACTGTTCGCAGCCATTTTCTCGAATATTTCTGAGGCCTCTTCATAGGTCAAGTCCATCACAGATCCACTTGCTGCTGAATCTGCATGCTTCTTGTTGTCATTGGTCAACCCGTTGTAGAACGTTTGAATTAGGATCCAATCAGCTATTCCATGAGTAGGACATTGTCGAACCAGCTCGTTGAATCTCTCCCAAGCCTCAAAAATGGACTCCCTTGGCTGTTGATTAAATGAAAGAATTTCACGCCTTAGCTTTGACATCCGGCCAGGTGGAAAGAACTTATCAACAAATTTTTGACTCATTACTTCCCAAGTCGTAATTGTGTGGAGGGGTAGCGTGTAGAACCATGCCTTTGCCTTGTCTGCCAACGAGAAGGAAAATAGTTTCAGCTTCACGGCATCACCCGGAACTCCGTTCATGTGCTGCATGTCACATAGTTCTTGGAAAGTCCGTAGGTGTGCATGTGGATCTTCAGACGGAAACCCGTGGAATACGGCAGAATTTTGGATCAAAGAGATCAAAGAAGTCTTGATCTCAAAGTTATTAGCAGGGATAACAGGCAACACTATGCGAGTTCCAATGTTTCCTACTGGAGGAATCATATAATTTCTAATGTACGCCTCCCATTATTCGGTTGATTCTGCTGTTGAACCACAATTTCTGCTGGTAGATTATCTTGATTATGCTGAATTATGTTATCTGCCATTGCTAAATCCGTTTGTTGAGCTGCTTCCAACTGTTGTTTGCGCCTTTATCGAAAAATGCGTTCAATTTCTGTATAAAACAGAAGCAATTCAAAAGATTTAGTTCTTCTTAACATGAATTAATACAAAAAAAAATCGAAAATAAAACAAAACAAAAACTAAATTAAAGCAAAATAAAATTCAAATTAAAGTAAGAACTTATTGGTATCGATATTAGTAAAAACAGTCCCCGGCAACGGCGCCAAAAACTGGTTCACTGATATCTCGCGATGCGAGATATCCCCACAAGTGTACGGGTCGTGAAGAGTAGTAAAAATGGATTTAGAAGTCCGAAATTTAGTCCCTCAGAGACTGTTTACTAATTACTGAAATGTGTAAATTCTTATCCTTATTTGAACCAATAAATGAATTTTGAGGTTTTAAACTAAAATTATGAACTATGACTAAAAGATTAAACTTTTGTACTAGATCGAGATTTCAAGATTGCTACGATTTTTAAATATGGTTGAATGTAGTTGGAATTCACGAGTTCACCTAGCTAATTAACTCAATTCCAATTCCAGATTTTATTTCCTAAAGATGTGTTCGATCGAATTTACTAATTCAAATTGAGATTCCTCTCTCGACTATAAATCAATCATATCTAAATAAGTCAATCTTGTATTTCTACAGCGGGTCCGAATATTCCTTATCGAGATGCATTACACACAAGAATTCACACACGATCGCAATAATTACAAGAGTATATCTCTATCTCTCGTTCAATTACCGGATTTATTACATAGATCTATGTTATTAACTCACCTATCGGATTATGGAAATAACACATGAAATCATGAAAGAGTGGTCAGTTCATTCACGCATTACACGCAATAATAAATCAACACATGCATCGAAGAGTTAAAACAAGGAATATGGAATTGAAATCATTGATTAGGCTACATCGCTCATCCCAACGTTAAGATTATTTACACATCAAGAATGAATAACAAAAACAATAAAATTCAGAATTAAACGTGATGGAATCTAAGAGATTAATGACAAGAAAAAGAAGTCTTGCATCAAGAATTGAATTCCCGTGTTAAGCTCCTCAATTCCACCGCATTTCCGTGCTTGAATTTCCCTCAAAATTGATGTTGAATTCACAAGAATTCTCTGGTATTCAGCTCAGTAAAAAGCTCAATTAAGAATCATACCTGTACGATATTCCAAAGTTCTTTTTTTTCTTCTCATCCACCGAATGACAATCTGTAAGTACAACATGCACATGTTCTCATGCCATAGCTCCAACTATACTAGAAAATTTATCTGAGTTATTGCCAACCACTTGCCCGAATTCATTGAATTCAAGATCCATCTTCTGATAATTATTTTCCATAATCATTTTCACTTGAGTTTGACCTCTCTCTTTTTTTCGAAAAATTTTCAGCAGTTGATGGCGTGCTTTGCTCATTTACTATTGGAGTCGATATGATATTTTCTTGCTCACTAGAAATTCTTACTTTGTCACTAGTCTCTTGAATTACTGCTGCAGCAATAGCAAATCTTTGTCGTTTAGAGATCTTGGTAGCTTATTTAGTTGACTTTAAGAATGCAACATGAAAACAAAACGCAAATGTGTTTATTTTCGAAAATCAACAAATATAAAAGTAAAAGAAAACACAATTACCTCAGCTTTGTCCATCGTATTAAATAATAAGCTTCTTACTCTCAACTAGTTCGAAAGTTTGGAATGAAAATCTGCAACATCAAAAGAAATAAAAGTTAGAAATCTTAACAAAATTTAAATATTCAACATTTCATCACGATGTAAATACTTCCAAATATCGGAATATAAAAGTACATTATGCACAAATATAGGTTAAGAAAATAACTTTTAAAACTATTACCAAGTTACTTTATGTGTCACATAATACGCCTTCGACATCTATCCTTGCTTAGTTCTCATCATCATCATCATGGTTGTCTTCAAGTTGTGATATATCTAGTGGAATAGCTGGCTCGTAAGTAGTATCTTCTTCCACATGTAATGCATACAAGTCTCTTGATGGTGCTTGCATAGTAACATACCAACTAGAAGTTTCATTCTCCCTAGAATAAAACACTTGTTTCGCTTGTGTTGCTAAAATGAATGGATCATTTTCAAATTGTCCGTGTCCTTCGTTAAGGTTAACCAAAGTGAACCCATCTTCCTTTTTTATTCCATTCGTGATATTTGCCCAATTACACTTGAATATTGGAATATGAAGTGTATTGTAATCAAGCAATATAACATTGTGCAAAACTCCATAATAATGAACTTTCCCAACTTGAGGTGCATTATCTTTTGCACTCGATCTACAGATGGTTGTTGCTTCAACAAAAATGCCACTATTTTGATGAGACTTTTCAGTATCTTTAGTGTGAAAGCGAAAACCATTTATGACAAAACTAGAATATGATATGGATTAGCATCTAGGATCACCTGCAAGCCACTTTAAAGTGTTTGAAACATTGTCAATCAATAACTAAGCTATAATATGTTATTATTTTAAATATGTTAGAAGTAAAATAATAAATAGCACAACTAGAAGTAAAATATGTTATTATTTTAAACATGTTAGAAGTAAAATAATAAATAGCACAACTAGACAATGACTTTCTTGATATGTGTTGAACCTTATCATCCAACCAGGCAGCAAAAGAGTCAATGTGCTTTTTATGCAATAAAACCTCATTTCTTTCCAGTCATTTGTCAAAACTTTTGAGTTCATCCATATGCATCCTAAGGTAAAAAAAATATATCAAATGAACATATGGTCGAATAAGTTAAAATTTGTCGAAGTATATATTTAATAAACATACTTTATGTATGGTTGAACTTCTGCACTGTTTAGCAACACATAACGATGGGCAACTTTCAACATCTCATCAGATAGAACGAGTGACGTTCCTTTAGAAATTGTACACCCTACGACTAAGAAATCACTCTCATACTCTTCATTGCGTGCATGCTTGGAACCTATTTTAGATGCTTGTTTTATGTGTTTGCTACAGAACATTGCATTTTCTTCAACAATATACCATTCGGCTATGCACCCTTCAGGTCGTGCACGATTCATAACATACCCTTTCAACACTTTCATATACCTATACGAATGAAAAAATGTAAAAATATTTAAATCCAATTTGATAATGGATTTAACTTCTGAGGCTTAAATGAAGATTATCTCTCAAATGGATACATCCAACTATATTGTACTGGTCCACATATATGTATTTCTCTCCCAAGGTGAATTACCAAATGTATCATTACATCAAAAAATGAAGGCGGAAAATACCTTTCCAACGTGCATAATGTTTCGACAGCATCTTCTTCTAATTTTTCGATCTTATTCCTATCAACAACTCCTTGGCATATCTCATTGAAAAATGAACACAATTTAAAAATAGAGTTCCTTGGTCCATTAGGTAAAAGTCCCTAAACCAATAAAACGCAGATCATAATTTCTTACTATCTAAGATTGACGAATCCTATATTGATCATTCACAACCTTCATGTGATTCTTCACATACCCGAACGACATTGTATTAGCGACTCCTTTCAGAGCAACATCCGACATCACCAAAGTATGACTGTCCTTATATAAGGTACTATGATGACCTCAAGTTAAAGGATCAATTCCACTAACAAACGTTAGAGATTAACCACTGACACTCAGATAGTTATCCATATGAAATCTCCGTTGCGGGTCTCTAATGTTTTGTTCTCTTAACAAAACATCCACGTGTCCATTTAGATGTCTCTACATTTAACTTGTGAGATCAGCTACTCACTTCTAAAGTGGGGAATGACACACGTGTTGGTCTATCCGTAATAAAGATATTCGTATCTCGATATTACTTTACGACCAAGGATATTTGAGATTCAATTGTAACTTATATCTCACAATCACAACTCCTTGTGATTAAAAAGTTATCAAGATTTGAATCTACGGACTCTGTTGATTTAATTTGCAACAATAATAATAATATTATAAATCAATTAAACAACAGATCTGCCATATGTTAAATGCATCAAATATATTAGTAAGTGTTTGGTCAAATGATTGGACCTAGGGCATAATACTTACACTTTGCACATGATTTATAATTTTGCTATGAATTATTTTTCTCCTATATTTTACATCAATAAATAAGCAACTAATTTAGTTGATTGAGTACAAATGTATCATATGTTATGTATCTAATAATAGAAAAATAAAAAGTTATCTTCACCTCTTCTTTGCAATGCAAATTCTTGTCAATTACCATGCTATATATATCCACTATCTAGAATAATGAGAATTTACGTATTCATTGTCTTCTTGGGGAAAGAAGAGAAAAAAATCATGATAAATACTATGATAAATATCAAGTAATGAATGTGAAGAAATAAACAAAAATTAAAAATAAATATCTGCTTACATCAATATATTTATATAAGAATTTCTCATGATTTATGAATTCTAATTAGTAATTATAATTTTTTGTATTGAAGATTCCATCAAGACATTATCAGAAAAATAACAGATCTGTGCTTTTAATCAGCATGGTTAAGCCCTTCAGCAATCACTTATGTTTATTTACAAATAGGGCTGGGCAAAAACGGAACTAAACCGACGAATCCGACCAACCCAACCCAAACCGACTGGTTTGGGTTGGGTTTTCGGGTGGTTGAGTTGGTTTGTGGGTTGAGAAATATAAATTTGTCTCGGATTGGTTTGGGTTGCAGGTTTCAGTTAAAAACTCGAATTAATCCAACCCAACCCAAATCGTTACTTTTTTATATATATATCATATTTGAGTTTTGACAAGTATGTATTTGAGTTTTGACAAGTCCATATTTGCAATTGTAATTTTGTGAATGTTTGAGTTTAGGTTTAGTCAATATTAAATTTTTAATGTATGAGTATGTGTATGGATTAATATTTATGAGGTCTAGCCAAAATAAAATAAAATATGGAAGCCCAACCCAAACTGACCAAAATCGACCAACATTGGTTTGGGTTGGTTTGGTTTTTTAAACTTCCATTGGGTTGATTGAGTTCATTTTCATGCAAACCGATATGCTTGGTTTTGGTTCGGGTTGGCCTTCAACCCAACCCACGCCTATTTACAACACGTACACAAAAATGAAATAATACATCTAGGGTGTGTTTGATATATTGAACAAGACTTGAAAAATCGATATCGAGTAAAACATATCAAATATGCGCGCATGAGCACACACACACACATATTCATTTGCTAGTCGTTTATTACTGATGCAACATCATCAAGATTTCTACTACCAGATCTTGTAGGCCATAAGCTTTTCTTAGACTCCTTGAACAAATTTTATTGTGCCTTTTCCTAAATTGCGCCTAAAAGCACATTTTTAAACATTGGGTATTATGCTTCAACCAAAAAACTATGGAAAAATCAATCAAATTCAAATGCAATCTCATTATTTATAATTTATATAGAGGAGATATAGTTTTTACCAGTAACCATTGTCAGCTATATAAATAATGACAATGTTTTAGTAGGTAGTGTCTAATGTGTGCTTTATTCCTTCTTATTGATTGAATCTTTAAAATATGAATGACAGGACATAAATTTAGCATGTACAAGACACTAAAACTGCATGAAGTGATTGGATTCACCACAAACTGCCATCAAAGTTGATGTGATCCGGAAAAGGCGTCAAAAATAAGAAATCAAGATACGGGCAATTCAACAATATTCTACATGGAAAACTGAACAAGTTTCATGTTGGGCTCGAGTCGAGATTCAAATCAGATCAATTGATGTCAAATGATCAGAAAATTGGGCAGAAGCATTCTTACGGTCGTAAAATCATTATGACGAAATTGGGCAGAAAGGCCATTACGGCCGTAACATGTGATCTCACGGCCGTAAACTGAAGTGGAATTATTCACGGCAGTAATCAAAATTCTCACGGCCGTAACCAAAGTCTTGTAACTTTTATTTTTGTTCAGAAGGTCATTTACGGCTGTAAAAGAACTTGTCACTGCCGTAACATACGTTTTGAATTTTAGACCGTAAGTCACTTACGGCCGTAACTTAGGCGCCGTAGTTTTGAATTAATTAGGCGGTTAGGGTTTTGTTTAGTTCTAGTTTATTTTGGTTATTTTAGTTATTTTAGCTATTTTAGCCTAATTAAAATTCTATTCTGAGTCAGTTAACGATTAGGTCTTATTTTGCCTATTTATATGCTTTTTCATTCAATGTAAAAACAGAAGAATTCTTTTGGTGAATAAAATTATTGAGTGTTTTTACTCTCTCTAAAGGTGAGAATTTTCCCTTTAAACATCGAACTTATCAAGATTCAAATCTTGTGGCGTTCAAATCAATTGAACTTATCAAGGATCTGGACATTCCTTGTGACGTTCCCCCTTTGTGGTTCTTATCTCCGCATCGTAACGGGTTTTGGGTTTAATATACCCATAGTTCTTGCGTCGTGAGGTCGGGGTTACATTGTTATCGTCCGTTCCAACCTGGATTCGGAACTTTCCAAGCGTTATTCCGCGAGCTACGACGAGGACCCCCTCCTGGGTTCTCATCATATGGTATAAGAGCCGGACTCTGAATTCAGGTTCTTGTGTTTTTCTATCCAGTTTGATTTTTATGTTTATCATCGTGTCCCATAAAAATCATCCATATCCTATTTTTGTTATTTGAGTCTTTGTTTTCAATTTTTCTTGTTCTTCTTACCAGTAAATTTTTTTCCAATTTGATCCATAAGAGTCGTCCTAAAAAAATCAAAAGTGTTTTCTTATTCGATTTTTTTCCAAATCCTGTCCCGTTTGTTTTGTTGCATTCGTGTCGAATTTTCGGATTTTGTTAAAAAAAAAATTATTTTTTATTTTTTATTAATTCCGAAAATTCATCATAATTCAAAAAAAAAAAAAAAAGTCACTCCGAAATTCAAGAACCACTTTCTTGAATTTCCTTAAATTCTTGATAATTCCTTGCTTTCCAAGTCAAATTAAAATTCTTGATATTCTTTTCTTTCTAATCAAAATTCAAGAACCACTTTCTTGAATTTCTTTAAAATTCTTGATATTGTTTTCCTTTTCGAGTCAACATTAAATTCCTTCTTGATATTTGTCAATATCTGAACCCTCTTATTTTGAGTCTCTTAAATTTTTGAAAGTTACATAAAGGGATGAATTATGAGTTCGATTCTACCTTCCAGACTAGGTGTTATGTGGGCAGTAAAGTGTGCAATATTATTATTGATAAGGAGTATTATTGCGATCTGGCTAGTACCACCATGGTTGAGGAGTTGGGCTTACCTTTACTACCACATCCCAATCCTTATAGGCTGACGTGGTTAAAGGAGTGTAGGCAGGTAAATGTAACCCATGGGGTTATGGTGAAATTGACACTTGGAAGATATAACGATGAACTGTGGTGTGATGTGGTGCCTCTAGAATCTTGTGACATCTTGTTGAGTAGATCGTGGAAGTGTGAGAGGAAAGCAGTCTACGATAAGCGTAGGAATATATATAAATTTGTTAAGGATGGGAAAAGTATTAAGCTTATGCCGTTAACCCTGGAACAAATACTTGAAGAGAAAGTATTGCGAGAAAAGAGGGATGAGCAAAGAAAATTCGGAGATGATGAATGGAGTATGAAGGATGAATTCATGGAGATGGCCAAGAGATTAATACAGTTAAATGAAGAGATAAAGGCACAAGAGACTAGAAAAAAGTTGGCCGAGTTGCAAGAGAGAGAAAGGGGAAGAGAGGAGGTAGTTAAATCACAAGAAAAGCCTTCGGATATGATTCTTAAGAAGAAGGAGGGAGACTTGAGGAACGAGTTAGAAGAGGAGGTGCATAATCATATCGATAAAATTATTTATGAGGTGGTGCATGAGCAAAAGCATGAGAAATTAGGAAAGGTGATTGAGCCAAGAAATTTAGAAGGGGAGGTTGAGTGTGTGAAAAAAGAAATTGAAGTAGTTGATCAAACTCCAAGTCTTGAAGTAGAGAATAAAATTGTGGAAGAGGAGATTGAAAATAACATTGTTGACAATGATAGGAATGAATTGGAAGTTGGGGTAGAAGTTCAACATTTGAATGTTGAAATTGTCAATAAAAATATTGAAGAGGTGGTTGAATGTGAAGAAGTGGTTGAGAAAAAATAAGAGAATGAGCAAGAAAGTGTATTGACTTTTGGAGGCGACGAGAAGAGCCTCGTGGTGGGAAAAAAAATTGTGGAGGTTTTCTATCATGAGTACAAGGATCCATACCTTGTGCATGAAGACGCTAACATTTCCCTCCTCATTTTTTTTTAAATCTTTCTTGCAGGTTTATTGTGCATGGATGTTTGATTTACATCAACCCTGGTCAATTCCCCTCATGTTTCAATACCTTCTTGTCTACAAATTGGAGGAGCATCATTTATTGAATGCATGTTAGGGAATCGACAATTTTCCGTTTGATCCAGGAGGTACAGTTTGATTTTTCAAGAACAACACCATGATTCGAGACGAATCATCCTAAAGGAGGGAATGGTACGAATCAGGGTGGGCTTGACGGGAAAATCTATAATTCAAACCAAAACAAGAAATCAATCAGGTACGGAGAACGTCAAAGATCAAACATTGCTTGTACGAAGAAGGTTCGAGGCTGAACTAAGTGAGCAAGCCAAAAACAACTTTATGATTCGGGACGAATCATCTTAAAGGAAGAGGGGATGATGTGATCAGGAAAAGAAGCTCTAAGAACAATGTTATGATTCGAGACGAATCATCTTAAAGGAAGAGGAGATGATGTAATTCGAAAAAGGCGTCAAAAATAAGAAATCAAGATACGGGCAATTCAACAATATTCTACATGGGAAAATGAACAAGTTTCATGTTGGGCTCAAGTCGAGATTCAAATCAGATCAATTAATGTCAAATGATCAGAAAATTGGGCAGAAGCATTCTTACGGCCGTAAAATCATTATGACGAAATTGGGCAGAAAGGCCATTACGGCCTTAACATGTGATCTCACGGCCGTAAACTGAAGTGGAATTATTCACGGCAGTAATCAGAATTCTCACGGCCGTAACCAAAGTCTTGTAACTTTTATTTTTGTTCAGAAGGTCATTTACGGCTGTAAAAGAACTTGTCACGGCCGTAACATACGTTTTGAATTTTAGACCGTAAGTCACTTACAGTCGTAACTTAGGTGCCGTAGTTTTGAATTAATTAGGCGGTTAGGGTTTTGTTTAGTTCTAGTTTATTTTGGTTATTTTAGTTATTTTAGCCTAATTAGAATTCTATTCTAAGTCATTTAGCGATTAGGTCTTATTTTGCATATTTATATGCTTTTTCATTCAATGTAAAAACAGAAGAATTCTTTTGATGAATAAAATTATTGAGTATTTTTACTCTCTCTAAAGGTGAGGATTTTCCCTTTAAACATCGAACTTATCAAGATTCAAATCTTGTGGCGTTCAAATCAATTGAACTTATCAAGGATCTGGAAATTCCTTGTGGCGTTCCCCCTTTGTGGTTCTTATCTCCGCATCGTAACGGGTTTTGAGTTTAATATACCCATAGTTCTTGCGTCGTGAGGTCGGGGTTGCATTGTTATCGTCCGTTCCAACCTGGATTCGGAACTTTCCAAGAGTTATTCCGCGAGCTACGACGAGGACCCCCTCTCGGGTTCTCATCAAAAGTTTATGACACAAGCCAAATCAACACACACTGTCTTACTATCTTGCCTTCAGCAATACATATCCCTTCTTCTCAACGCTTGTCAGAAGTTCGATAATTTTCATCCAATTTCTTGAAGGCGTGCTTGTCCTATTCATAGGTGATTTTTAGCCTCCATTTAGTAACTTGTTTATAACTAACATATTTTTCAAACCAACTTTTTAATTACACACATTTTTTCAAACCGTTTTTTAACCACATGTTTTTATATCACATTTTTTTTTATTTAAAGTATTTTCGTCCTAAAATATTTGGCATGAAATTGACCAAAACATGCATTACAAACTTGTACCTAGAAGATATTTTTCATGGAAAACTTGTCAATCAAACAAGAAACATAGAAAATATTTTTTTTGATTTGATATTTTCCATGAAAAATTTGACATATCAAACACACTCTTAGAAGTATATACATTAGGAATTATAAAATATAATTGAGGGTATTCTCGTCGAAAAAAGTTTCTCCCTTAAGGGACTTTTAGAAGTAAATATTAATTGATTCTAAAGGTTAAATTATAAAATATAATTGAGGATATTTTTGTCCAAAAATGTTTCTCACTTAAAGACTACAGGGTATTTTCGTTCCAAAAATATTTCTCCATTAAAGGACTTTTAGAAATAGATAAATTAGGAATTATAGAATATAATTGAGGGGATTAATCTCGTCCAAAAACATTTTCTTTCTTAACAAACTTTTAGAAGTAGATAATTAATTATAAATGGTAAATTAGTTATAAAATATAATTAAGGGTATTTTCATCAAAAAAAAAAAAAAAAAAATTCTCCATTAAGGGACTTTTATTGATAGATAAAAAAAATAAAATGTTTGAGATAAAGATGCAAAACGCATAAAAGTTTACGACCTCTTTTGATAGAGCTAACATTGTTAAATTGAATTAAGACGATAGCCTCTGTATGTTAAATTTTTTTGTTTAAAAATATATATTTTTTTTATATTTTTTAGATAAAATGTGTGGTTAAAAAATGGAAAGAGAAAATGTATTTAGTTAAAAAGTGATTTGGAGAAATTTGTGATAAAAAACATGTTTAAAAACTAATTTACAGCTAATAAATAAAATGTTAATTTTACCGTTTTCAAAAATGTGACTAGTCATTCATTTTAATATTCGGACATAAACTATTATTACGTACGTACATATGTGCTAGATAATATAAGCCGCTATTTGGCAAAAGTAAAAAAAATAAGTTTTTAAACAACAAAATTTCTCAAATTATCTTTTAATCACATATATTTTCTCTTTCTACTTTTCAACCATACATCTTACTTAAAAAACATAAAATAACATGTTTTTAAATATCAAAATTTTAACAAACAGAGGCTAAAATTGTTGCATATACTTATAATTCTTTATCAATGTGTTAAATTCTATTTTTATTATTCACATATTTTATAAAATGCACAATTTTAACCAAATTCTTCTATACCCATTACTTGTAAGCAATTATAATATTCTTTTTTAACAAAATGGTAAATAACATTACAACATTTCATTAGTTAATTTTTGAAAGATTAAAAATGATGGAAAGGAAACTTTGACTAATCGAAACTGTTAACTTGTAAAGAAAAAATCTATAAGCAAATTTTTACAAAACACAGACAAAATTAATGAACATTGAGAACTTGTTTCATGATTTTTCAATTTTTTAATTTTTTCATCAAATTCATTTTATGATTCGCTTTTTTTCACCCAAAAATTTAAAAATTTTCCAACCCAGGCACTCAAAAAGAAAAGGCGCAAAACTGTAGACTACACCAATTGTGTTTCTCCATTTCAGCTTCTCTCGATTCGGAACTCTCACAGCGGCAAAAACTTCGACTGCAAAACACCTGCGCACAAACACTGACTTTTCTCGGATTTCTTTGAAAATAAAAGTTGCAGAAAATGGATTCGATTGCACCCTGTTTCGACCTGAATCTGTACACTGAACCCGATTGTTCTTCCTCTACCAACATCTCAAGAATCACCCCCAAAAGCGAACCACTTGATGAATCCCCACCATTTCTATACCCTGCAACGCACCAAACCCCCTCTGTTCCTCCGCCGTCTGAAACCGATGTCTCGTCCGAATTCAACCGCATTTCGGAGCTTTTTCGCACCACCTTCGCCCAACGACCCCAGAAGTACGGTGAGGTAGCTATGCTTCCTGACGTAGACCCAAATTCAGGCGCTTTAGTTCCTTACAACAATCCTGAAGCCCAGGTTGCTAATGCTGCTGTTATATCGCCACGCGTTGCCCGCAAACATGACCAGCGCTCCTCAGAGCTCGTCCGGGTTACGGATCTTAGACCCGAGGACCAACGTTGTTTTCGTGGCGGAATTCGTCGGACTCGGTTGTTATTTGACTCCCTGCGTGTCTTCTTGGTTGCACAGATTGAGAAAGGTCGTGATTCTTTGACCCCTCAGAGACGGTTAAGAGTGGATTTGAAGGTAGCCCAGCTTATGAAGAAACAAGGTCTCTGGTTATATCGAGACAAGAGGATTGTGGGTGCTATTCCCGGAGTTTCCATTGGTGATGTTTTCTTTTTCAGAATGGAACTGTGTGTGGTTGGGTTGCACGGCCAGGCACAGGCCGGAATTGATT
The DNA here is from genome assembly GCA_963555705.1 of Ligustrum vulgare. Classification (NCBI taxonomy): domain Eukaryota; kingdom Viridiplantae; phylum Streptophyta; class Magnoliopsida; order Lamiales; family Oleaceae; genus Ligustrum; species Ligustrum vulgare. Next base: position 19,900,276 of record OY743188.1, read on the forward strand.
ATGTCCCTGCTAGTCATAGCTCAAATGGTGAACCTGTTGCCACAAGCATAGTTGTATCAGGGGGGTATGAAGATGACGAGGATGCTGGCGACGTGATAATTTACACTGGGCATGGTGGGCAGGATAAACATAGCAGGCAGGTTGTGCATCAGAAATTAGAATGTGGTAACTTGGCATTGGAGAGGAGCATGCATTATGGCATTGAAGTGAGGGTTGTTCGCGGTCTTAAATACGAAGGTAGCACTCATGGTAAAGTTTATGTTTATGATGGTTTGTATCGGGTGACTGATACTTGGTTTGATGTAGGGAAGTCGGGGTTTGGGGTTTATAAGTTCAAGCTTGTTAGGTTTGAAAATCAGGGACAAATGGGAAGTGTTGTGTTGAAGTTTGCGGAGAGTCTTAGGACTCTGCAGTTGGACGCTTGGCCAAAAGGTTATGTTTCACTTGATTTGTCGAGTAAAAAGGAAAATGTGCCCGTGTTTTTCTTTAATGACATTGATGAGGATCATGAGCCCCTTTACTATGAGTATCTTACCAGCACAAGGTTCCCTCTACATGTGTATGATCATGGTGAACAGAGGATTGGTTGTGATTGCGTTGGCGGGTGTACAGATATTTGTTCTTGTGCAAATAAAAATGGAGGCGAGTTCGCATATGATCTGAATGGGATTTTGGTCCGGGGAAAACCATTGATTTTTGAGTGTGGTCCCCATTGTCAATGCCCTCCTACTTGCAGGAATCGTGTTAGCCAAAAGGGGCTGAGGAATCGACTTGAAGTATTTAGGTCCCAAGAGACTGGTTGGGGAGTGAGATCACTAGACTTGATCCAGGCTGGCTCTTTTATTTGTGAATTCACAGGACTCGCTCTAACACACGAGCAAGCCCAGATTTTCACGATGAACGGTGATAGTTTGGTGTACCCAAGTCGATTTCCTGATAGATGGGCTGAATGGGGTGATTTATCTCAGATATTCTCTGACTATGTTCGCCCTCTGTATCCATCAATCCCTCCTTTGGATTTTGCCATGGATGTATCAAGAATGAGGAATGTGGCCTGTTACATGAGTCATAGTTCCAGCCCAAATGTTTTGGTGCAGCTTGTGCTGTTTGATCACAAAAATATATCTTTCCCTCACCTCATGTTGTTCGCTATGGAGAATATATCTCCGATGAGGGAGCTTAGTCTTGATTATGGGATGGCTGATGAGTGGACGGGGAAGCTTTCTATCTGCAACTAGATACTTGTTATGCGTTGATACAATTTTATATTGTTGTGCTGGCAGCTTTCTGGGGCATGATAAATGCCAAGGTAAAATCCTTTATATAATATAACTAGTACCTCTAGGTGTTGAATTATAGATTTGCATATCATTTTTTCCTTTTAAGTGTAAATTTGTTTTTGGTGATGTGCATCCCCTCTGACACGTGTATCTCGGATATGTCGACACGCAATTTTTCAAAAAAAAAAAAAAAGTATAGACATGACACATCGTCAACACATTAATTAAAATATTTAAAATTCTTCATTTATATAGTATAAATTTAATTTTATACATTAATTTTGTTTATTGAAATCTTTTAACTTTGGATACCTATTTGTTATTTTATAATAATTTTGAGTTAAAAAGTATATGATTTTTCTTACGAAGAAAGAATAATGACCATAATAGAGTGTCGGACATTGACACGCTACCTTAATTGTTATTTTATAATAATTTTGAGTTAAAAAATATATGATTTCTTTTATAAAGAAAGAATAATTACCATAATAGAGAGTCGGACACTGACGCACTACTTTAATTGAAGTGTCCTTACTACAGAGCTATCAACTGTTTTGTTATCCACTTGTAGTGTATCAACTGAATACTCGATCAAATTTCTACATTATTCACAAATACTACTCCTGTTTGCTCTTAAATTCCTACAAGACCAGAATCTACTTTCTTTTTACGCCTAAAACAAGCATGTATATTTTGCATATCTTCAATGAAACATCATCTCAGTCACTTGGTTCCTTCGGCACGTAGTTCCCTTTCTTGTCATTTCTGATATTTCTGTAGGAACCTTCTAGATTTCTCTATTTTCTTATGATTATGTGCCCTCTTGTGTGGAACTAAGTTTAATGGTCATGTGAATGCCTGTCAAGGTCTATCAAAAGTTTCTAATTGCTAATTCCTTATATGCATGCAAGAAAATTTATTTCACAAGCTAATACATTTACTTCATTCTGTTTATACAAATCTGTTCTAGGATTATAGGGAAAACCAATCTGCCCATTATATAGTTTTCACTCTTCGCTGGAGTTATCATAAAAGCATTTCACCAAAACATTTGAAAGAATCTTGCTTTTCAGAACAGTAGAATAATAGATATTTTTTGTTCAGCACATGATAAATATTCAGTGAAGTGTTGCCATCAGTGTCTCAAACTCAAATATATAATCTGTTTCCCCTATTCTCCACTCTATTCATTATGCTTAGTTGTTATAACATGATGACAATGTTCAAGATTGGATAAGAAAATTCCTGCACCGGGCTAAAGAGCTCAAGAACTCCTTGGTTTTATGCCTTTTCCTTCTCAAAAGTTGGTTTAATGACAGAGCTTTGGAGAGAGACATAATTTACTGGTCCAATATAAATAGCGCTAAAGAACTTGTACAAAACTACATGTGCCTCCCACCACTCAGCCATGATGCCAAATCCTTGGAGCGGAATAATCCCTCTGTACTCTATAAGGCACATTCAATGGAAACCAGGTAAATAAATAAGAAAATACCAGAAAATATAATAAGTAGAGATCTAGTAGAGGGAAACCTTGACATGTTACGCAAATGCTTATTCTTGATCATCCTGAATCTGATAAATTTTGTTAATATAATTCTCTTGATATAAAGATGCTGCCAATGATGAAAATAATTGTAGCTACTGTTGGTCCCAACTTGATTAAAGATAAGGTCTTAAATCAAGTAATTGCTCCGGTAAATGGCCAACCTTAGAGAATTTAAATGAGAAGTCCCAAACAGGACATCATATATAGTACTTTTGATGACTTTAAGCATAGGTGTTTACATGAGCTACTTTGAGTTTATTTTGAAACTCATAAAAAATTCTTTAGATTATTAGCAAGTTAAGAACTACTGAATGTTATTGATGCTTATTTACTATACATAAGTTTTACTGTTTTGTCGCTTTGCTTCAACCAAGTGGCCGGTAGTGCTACAAATTTGAGATGATGACATTGGATATCTTTGAACTGATATTTCTTTGAAATTTTGCAGGAATAACGTACAATCCACCATTTTTTGCTGATTACTATAGTGTGTCTACGCAACGGAAATTTGGCATTCGTTTTTCGTCAGCAGATTTTGAGACCAGCCTCCAAACTTTATGCACCTCTCCATGTTCTATTTTGTAGCATTTCAAAAATGTCCAAAAAATTCTAATGCAATTTTGCTATTAATTTACCATCCTAGTTTAGCCTATGTCTATGCAGATGATAACTGAATTAGACAGGAGATGAGTGCCTGGGAAAGCCGTGAAAAGGTGATATGAAACCTGTTGGGACAATGCATCCCCTGTTGTTAGAAAATTTACAATGTATTAAGTTCTGTACTGTGAGCTTGTAGAGTATACAAGAGATTCTGTATTGCATAAAACTGTACCGAAACGTCAGTGCTTTAGGTAATGTATGATTTCTGATTCTGTCCTCCTTAGGGGACGAAGGGCAAGTTTCTGATAAATGAAGCAGGCAGAAGTACATTATTTTTTGTTTTCATGTTTCTCTGTAAATGAAATGGAGTTTGCTTTTCTTTTACCACTAGTTTTTTTGGGCACGCGTTGCGTGCAATTTGACTGTTATTGAATTTTTTTTGAGTTTTTAGCATAGTATGTTGAGTTAAAAAAAATATTGGGCAGTTTACGCGTTGCGTGCAATTTGGTCAATATTGAATGTTTCGAGTTTGTAGAGAAAAAAATAAAAATTCAGAAAGCTCGAGCAACTAGTTACCCGAAATTGGGACAAAAATTGGCACTGTGCTGCCCATTTTCTCCCTTATATGTATAGGGAGATTTGGTTTAATATGGGCCGGATCCCTGTAATGTTACTTCTGTTCAAGTTTTGCTTACACTGTTGATGAACTTCAAATACCACTGCTCTGTGCATGTTTAAGTGAGCTTATACGTAGCATTTGAAAAGGACTGTCGGGCTTCTTGTATATGATTTTGTTTTGCGAGATGTGATAATGACTGAAGTTGAACTGGGATGATCCTTTGTTTATGATTGTGAAGTTAATTGCAACTACTCAATAAAGAATTCTCAAAATTTTATTACTTTTATTCTCTAAGTATTTTTATACTTTGATAACGTTCAATAACTACACTATCTTCAATATTGTCAAACACATCATTCTCTATATATGTAATTAAATTATTGTTCAATAACCGATCTTCGACGAGATTGTGTAAACACAAGCAATTGTAAACAAATAATCAAGTCAAGTGGCAAAATCATAATTCATAGGCAGTAAGCACATTAAGTACGAGGAACAGAATTGAAATGCAAGCAAGCAAATGTAAAATTGGCAATAGACAATAATTATAGCAAGAAAGGGGAATGCACGCAACCAATAGTCATTGAGGAAGATATTAGAAATTAGTTCAAATTTAGTTGAGTCAGTTTGTTGGTTGATTGTTTGGTCAGTTGATTTAGTTAGCTCAATCCCCTTCTCTATAAAGGGTTGATCTACATTATAAACTTTACACAATTTGCACAATTTACAATATTCAATACAATTTCATTTCCATTTTATAATATGCTATAAGAGCAATATATTCACTGTTGATCTCGACATTTGAACATTTGTAAATTTTACTTTTTGAACTCAAGAATGACCATATCACTGTGAACTGAATGCGGGAAATAATTCTCATCTACTGCCATCTTCTTTTTAGAATCAAAAGTAATTCAATTAGATTCAATGACATTCGGTATTACATTATGACATACCAAGCAACTGTAAGACATGAGACCATGCATTATGCATTTACAATATTTTTTTACTCTTAATTTGTTTATAGGTTGACAATCTATGCTTATCGCTCAATTTTATTTACTTATCCTTGTATAGCTGGTCAAATATTATGTCAGCTGTTGTTACATCAAATAAAAACACTATGATTTTTTGGTTTACTTCTTTTGCCATTTCATTTTTATTTGATATTAATATTACAACCGTGCAATGTACGATCATTTGTTACTCACATATATCGAATTTATATATTAACATATAAAATGAATATTTAATTAAAAAAAAGAAACAGAGAAAGACATTTAATTACAAAAAGGTAACCATTCCAAGAAATTTACGCTCAGAATTTTATTAATCCTTTGTTTGTTTTTCTATAAATTTTTCACTTTTTTCTACAGTATTCAATCTCAACCATCTATTAAAAGTCAAGCTCACAATATTTTACTTTTCAACCAAATTTTAACCATCCATTCTCCAAAAAATCACTATTCATTTTTAAAAACTCTTTTTATACAATACCAAACACACACTAAAATGAAAAGGAAAAGAAAAAATAGGTCGATGAACGCTCCAATTTTATTCTTCTTCATTTTCTATTTTATAGAAAAATATTTATGTGATATTGATAACGCTTTATTATATTTTTACGAATTTTTAAAAAAAAAATTATAATTGAATTTCATATGAAATGAATATATAATTAAGAATGAGAAACGAAATAAGACAATTAAATTCAAAAAAAAAAAAAAGAGTACAATTACACATACATTAGTTTTATTTTTATTACCGTTTGTATGTTTATCGCTTCAAGAAATTTCTTTAAACATTGTAATTTAAATTGATTTAAAGTTTAAAGTAAAAAATAATTGCATTTAAATAGAATTAATAATAAGTGAAAAATAGATATATCTATGATATACGCTCAGAATTTTATTACAATGAAAAGGAAAGAAAAATAGATCGATGAATGCTCTTATTTTATTCTCTTTCATTTTCTATTTTTAAAGAAAATTTTTTATGTGATATTGACAATTTTTTTCCCGAGACAATTTGATATTTGAGATGATTTTACGGACAATATATTTTTAATTTGCTCTCACTTATTATTGACACTCATATTACATATTTTTTCGACTTCAAAGTAACACAAAAATTATAAAAAAGAATAATAATTAATACAAAAAATAATTTATAGATAGTGATATAATTTAAAATGAATAAGATATTGAGTAAAATTAAAAAATACAAAAACTTTTACATTTGATCTTTGAAACAATTTTATGAATAATATGTTTACAGTTTGTTCTCACTTGTTAGCTTGAATTAACCTTCTCGTTGAGATTTTCGATTGACACTCATATTACATATTTTTCGACTTAAATATATTAAAATAATCATCAAGTGAATAATAACTATTACAAAACAAAAAATAGTTTATACATTAAAATAAATTAAAAATCTTGATGTCATTAATATCATAGCACGAGTTCTAATATTATTTACTATATTAATTGTTAAAATATTTATTACATTATTTAATTATTTTTTTGTATATAGATTTTCAAATTTAGAAAGTCATTTTGGCGGGAAACTATGTGCGTACTATTTTGGCATGAACTTTGTTTCTATAAACTCCATTCGTCCCACAAAGATAGTCAGATATCAATTTTCACGCAGATTAAGAAATGTCAATTAATGTTATTGAAAAAATAAATTTTACAATCATTTTCCTAATATACCCTTAATAAATTTATGTAGTTTCACATAAAATGTAATGAGTATAAATTTATTTAGACTAATAAAAAACATATTAAATAAGGGCAAAATGAGACATAAAATATTAAGTTCACTCTTAAAAATGAAAGTGGACTATCTTTGTGGGATAGGCGGAAAATGAATAGTGAACTATCTTTGTGAGACGGAGGGGGTATGTATAGAAGATGTATAGATTTCTAGTTTGGTCAATACATGACATTCATGTGTGTCTCATTTGACCAACTTGGCTAAACATACTTTCAACGTCATCTTGGCCAGTATCAATGGCATGTATCTCAAAATAAGTACTTTTACTAGCATTTTTAATATGCTTCTCTTCTCTCAATAGGCGCTAATATCTAACAGCATTCACGCTAAGTTGAAAGAGATTAAGGAACTCTCTATATTGAAATTTCTTTTTTTTTCTTAATTCAAAACTAAAACAACTTTGGGTGTTTCTTAAATATTCCCTTTCAGGAAATGGGACAAAGAATTTGCTCCTAACCGTTTTAAATTTTTAAAGAAATGATTTAGCCCACTCATTTGACAAATGTCACAAATCTTTTAAATCTGCTAAAGTGACTTTAGATTCATATTTGTAAAATTGAGCTTAGAATAACTGCTCTAACTGTTGCAAATTTTGAATAGCTGACAAGTTGATAAGTCATGAGAATGCGACCCTAGTAAGTGAACTCGTGACCAATCTCATTTTATGATGATCTGTGACCTCGCCTCATTGTAACGTGAAATGCCCTATGTGCTCTAAAGTGAACGCTTCTCCTAAACCAGTGAATAAAGAGCATCTGGTACTCCAAACTCCCTAAGCCAAGGATACACTTGATCTATCCAATCTGGGTAAGGCTTCTTATAATTGTTTCCTCAACAAGGCATTGTGATCATCCTACTGCCTGTTGTACATAAGACATGCTGATGGTCTGATAGGATTAACCTCGACATTAGCCTTGAATGGATCATTGTTTGCTTCATTAACACCATTGAATGATTGTTTTGCTCCTTGGTGTGTTTAGAATTTGATCCAATGTTTTGTATGTTTTTCCTAATATTAAGGGTACTCCCCATAGTGGATGTTCCAACATCTCCCGCATTAGAAGATCCAAGACCCCCATGTTGGACGTACCAATATGTAATGTTTCTAGGCTTTGGCTCATATTTATGGTTGGTAAATCAACGATTATATTTACATTCGGTGAGTCGTAACCTATTAGGATCCTAGTTTGGAAGTAATTACCCACTTCCCATAGGATTTGATTGAAAATTTTGACAAACCAGTTTGTTCATTAATTTGTTCAAAGTGACTAACTGTTTAGACATATTGCCATAATGCATATTTTCGTTGTGAGCAAATTTTTTTACAATATAAATACTTTGTAAATTTACCTGCTCAACGATGTCCTGAGTGAGTTCTCCTAACAAAGCACGCAAGGTACGTGAGCTCAATTCTTTCGTTGGTTTATAACGACTTCAAGATCCTCCTTCATCCGAGCTTTGTTCTGCCTCTTGTTCTTCAATTATAGAAGGAAGAAATCGATGTACAACTGACTCATTGTCTGAATTTTTATGAGACATGATGCGTTAAACTTTCCTACACCAATTGTTCCATTGGGTGTGCCAAATTATTTCGGGCACGTGTTGGTTCGCTTGTGCTAACAATTAAAATGAATCAGACAAAAGTGTAAGAGACAAATCTTTTGAGATAAAGTCCCAAAAGGGGGTGTTTGTACTAAAGAAAGTTAATTAATAGGATGCCCCAAAGGGGCTCAAACACATAAATTAAACTAGGATAGTTCTAAAATCTAAATAAGAAAATTATATCTCTGTTTTGAAAGTTTTGATTTGTTAATCATTCTAAACATCTAACGTTCTACTATATATATAAATTGACATAAAATGCCTAGTACTTTAAACCTTTGATTTTCCGCATAGCTTCACGACTTACTTGTGGTAATCATTGCTCGCCACTTTGCTTAACCATTACTCACTCCCTAGCCTTTTTTTGGTGAAGTGATTATAAACTAATTTATAATCTAAACAATTTTTCAAACCATTTTTTAGTCACACATATTTTCTCTCTCCAATTTTTAACCGCACATTTTATCTCGAAAAACCAAATAAATTGGTTTATAACCACTTGGCTTTATCCGAACAGAGGCAAAATAACTTCCCATGATCTTCTTTAACTATTCACGTTATAGTAATCAAGGTGGCTACAATAAACTTCCTTTGATCATAGTGTAAATTATGGAAATTGCCTTCTCGTGCTCCTAATCATCCAATTGTCCAGACATCTCTGCCATCGCTCAGTCGCTCCATATTCCTTCACATCGCCTTATTAATTGTAATGAGGTCTCATGTTTCAGACTCTCATATTGGACCTTTGAATTGAATATTTTTATGCATCAATAATATGTGAATATTGTTTCTTTTTAAACATATTGTAATCGTACGATTTCAGTAAAATGAAAAAAAAAAATTGTTCATCCAATTTTATCGGTTTCAATCTTTAGTCAAAATAAGTTTACATTTGTCTGGTAGCACTGCTTGATTTATATATTGGTTTTTTTTTTTTTTAATATTTTTGAGGCAAAAAGTTGTAACACCCCAGGCCACGAAAGTTTAAAAGAAATGATAGGTACTACTCATACCAACAAGGTGCACCTTCTTTTTCGGAAGTCCATCGTTAGAAACTCCAAAGTTAAGCGTGCTTGGCTTGGAGTAATTCTGGGATGGGTGACCTCGGAAGTTTCTCGGGAAGCGTGCGAGTGAGGACAAAGTATGCTGAAAAGGCTCATGTTGGTACAGTGGGGACAGTACGCCGTCATTTAATGGCCGGGATAGCCCGTTAAGTGGGACCCGGTCGTTACAAAAGTAGTGGTTGAAAATTAGAGAGAGAAAATGCGTGTAATTAAAATTAATTTGAAAATTTATATAGTTTATAAACTGATTTATAAATAAGTTTATTTTGATTACCGAAAGGTGGCTAAATTTGTAATGGTTCTAGTCTCAGTCCAGTCATCCGAGAATTATGTCACAAAGAAATTGATTTTTATGTACAACATTCTACTCAACCATATCGATATCTAGGTGAAAAGTAGGTGAAAGTGAGAATTAGAAACCCTTAAAAGTACTACAAGTACAGACAGGCGTCAAATTTGGAAAATTATTATCATTGCTTTACAAACCAACGAGAAAAAAGACACCACATATGATTAATAACTTTAAATAATTCTAGCCTGACCATAGAAAGGTAATTTCATTGACTTCGTTATGCAATTAAACTTGTTTTCTTTGGTGATCGATATAGTTTCCTCACCCCCTAAATTAAAGGTAAGTTCATTGGCCATGGGCTAGTACACTACATGTTTTCTCTGGCTTGATCTATAGCCCGAGAATATTACTAGACCTTCCTGAATCCTCTCCTTCACAGGCCCACGGGTTGGCCTACATACCCAGTCGCTTTTTAAGAGTATGGTCGGATATTTCCTGACCACGTTCCCGTCTTGTTATATCATGGACTCATAGGAAGGCCCAAAGTTCCAGGGCTCGAAGCCTGACCTCATCCCCATTTTTGCTATACCTTGGACTTTCAGGTCGGCTTGTCTTGACCTCTTCGATCCTAAAGTCGATACAGGAAAATCTAGGGTCATCATATCCATGAGCTTAGTAGATGGGCCACATTCATAGGCCCAAAGGTAAGATGCCTTCCTATAAGATAAATTCCCAAAAAAGGAAAGTTAAATCCTTATAAGGATTCTTCTTCTAAAAGGTAAACTTACACAAAAATGACTCCTTCTCATAATAGAAGAAGGTTACGGGCTTTTGAGCTCTATAAATACAGCTCCTTTGATCGAATATTCATTCATTCACCCTTAATACAATTTTTCAGTTATATATTTCTCTCTATACTTTTCTCTCTCCAGAAACTAATTCTCACACCGGAGGGGGGATGGGAAAAATCCTTCTCGCCTTTTTTACATGTCATCCAAGGCGAAGTCATTCATTTTTTTCCCGTGATCAAGCAACTCTAGATATTGCCACGTCAAGGTTTGGAATTTCACAGCATCAATTAGCGCCGTCTGTGGAAAAAGATTCGATTAGCCATGGTCAATAAACATCAAAATTGCCCTTCCACATTCACAGGACAACCTCTTCCGGCCCCTACTTTGGCTAAAGGAGATAATCCCCCACCTTTAGAAGATGTTGAGGAAGAACGTCCAGAAGATATGCTAGACAACGAACCAGTTAGTCGAGAAGCTTTCAACGAACTCCAGCAGCAGTTCCATGAACTCCGTCAAATTCTTCAATAGAAAGCTAGTCGTCAAGCAGTTAGTCAAGCAGTACATGACTTGAATACTCCTGGAGTGATTCCGAAGGAAGATCACAGGCCAGTCAATCCTGTGGATATCAATTCCCTGGGAATCGGGGGGCTCGTCGCATAATTGATGATTCGGCCAACCTGACACAGCGAGAAATTTCCGGAATTATTCAAGAGGGAATAGAGGACAAGATAAGACAGAACACACAAGGTCAGGCCTCTTTCACAAGAAGAACTCCTTTCACCCCTGAAATAACATTATTCCCCTTGCCAGAAAGATTCAAGTATCATTGGATAAAAGAATACGATGGAACCACAGATCCCAACAACCACCTGGATACCTAAACCAATGTCATGGACAAGTAGAATGCTCCCGACCAAATATAATGTAAGGCCTTTCAGAAGACCTTAACCAATGTAGCTTGAGATTGGTTTTCTACAATACTATCTAGTTCGATTTCTTCCTTCGCCGATCTTACTGATAAATTCACAGGCTTCTTTGCAAGCAGCAAAAGGATAAAGAAGACAACCTCTTCCCTCATGCAATTGAGACAAGGGCCCAGTGAGATACTACGAGAGTTCATGACCCCCTTCAACAGTGAGAGGATTCAAATTTCTGATCTTCACATCACCTCGACGATCTCAACTTTAACTCTAGCCATATGATGTCAGGAGTTCAGAATGTCCTTGTCTAACAATTCGCCTGCAAATGTGACCGAACTCCTTAGAAGGGCAGAAAAATACATAAATTCACCCTATTATAAGTGAGAACACAAGATCAGATTCGTGAATCAACAGCAGCACAATCTTCAGAACTCGTCAGGCAGGGAAATAAAAGGACAAGGCAAGAAGATGGACGAACTCCTCCCGATCTAGCTCAAAGGAGAACAATTACAGGCATCAGAGTCCCACTCCATTAAATGCGCCTCGGTCTCACATTCTCATGGAAATCAAAGGTCAAGAGGACTTGTGTTGGCCAAGACCAATCAGAGGAAAAATCGATCAGAAAAATTGCAATAATACTGAGCTTGGGTCATGCCATGGATGAATGTAGAATACTCAAACAGGAAATATAAGCCATCATCAAAAGGGACTTTTTGGGGGCATTATGTGAAGAAAGATGATAAGGGTCCTCAAGATCAGGAGAAAAGGGAGGAGAAGAATAGGCTCGCTGGAACCATAAATTTAATCATAGAAGTTATAGCTTTAGGAGGTGATTCAAATAACGCTAGGAAGAACTATGTTTGGGCACTAGGAAGTCAGGAGATCGGGTTGACCAGTCATGATCTCGAACTTTCAACCAGCATAAGTTTCAGCAACATTGACATGGAAGGAATTTCTTATCCTCGTGATGACACAGTCATTATCAGTGCCATTATTGCAAATTTTCATGTAAGAAGAGTACTTATAGACAATGGAAGAACATCAAATGTTCTTTCTTCATAAGCTTTCAACAAGATGAAACTTAAAGATCGGCTTCAGCATATCATTACTATGTTAACTGGTTTTGGTGGTGGAATGGTAAGACCAAAAGGTCTGATAGATCTTCCAACTCCTCTGGGATCAGGAGAAAAACAAGTCACCAGAATGACTCCATTTCAGGTCGTCAAGACTCCTACATCTTACAACGCTATCTTGGGAAGGCTTTCTTAAACAGCTTAGGAACAATAGTATCAACATATTACTTGGCAATCAAGTTCCCGACTCCCGCAGGCATAGCAATAGTACGAGGTAACAAAGTAATGGCTAGAAGTTGTTACATTAATGGCATTGGAAAGGGAAAAGCAGAGTTAATGTCAATTAAACCTCCTACGGAAGAATGTATGTCACCAGTGGAAGAATTGGAGGAAGTTCTCATTTCAGAGGACAGAAGTTTTACAATTGGAAAAGAGCTTCCCAAAGTTATGAAGGAAGAATTGTCATAGTGGTTGAAAAGAAACCTAGATATTTTTGAATTGAGCGTAGAGGACATGCCCGGGATTGACCCTGCACTTGATGTACATAGGCTTAACTTCCAACCAAACAAGAAACTTGTAAAATAGCAAAGAAGACAGTTTGCTACCGAAAGAAGGCAATAATCAAGGAGGACGTCGATAAACTCTTGAAAGCGGGGTTCATCAAGGAGGTGAAATATTCAGAGTGGTTAGCCAACGTGATCTTGGTGAAGAAAGCTAATGTAAATGGTGAGTTTGCATAGATTTCATTGACCTGAACAGAGCATGCCCCAAAGATAGTTATCCTCTTCCCCGAATTGATAGATTGGTGGACTCCACATCAGGTTTTGAGCTTTACAGTTTCCTTGACGCCTTCTCAGGATATCATCAGATCAAAATAGCTCATGAAGACCAAGAGAAAACTTTCTTCATGGTTGACGAAAGCATCTACTACTACAAGGTCCATTCGGGCTAAAGAAAGCAAGAGCAACCTACCAAAGACTTGTGAACATGATCTTCTCCAAACACATAGGACTGAACATCAAAGGTTATGTTGATGATATGGTCGTGAAGAGCTCGAGAAAGAAAAACCATATAGCTGACTTGGAAGACATCTTCTCTACACTCCGCAGCATCAAATGAAGCTAAACTCAGCCAAGTGTGCTTTCAGGGTAAGCTCGGGCAAATTTTTTGGGATTCATGATCACCCAACAGGGCATTGAAGTTAATCCTAATAAAATCATAGCCCTTACATCTATGGAACCTCCGAGAAACATAAGGGAAATCTAGAAACTCATAGGGAGAGAAGTGGCTTTGGTCCATTTCATGTCAAGAGCAGCAGATAAATGCTTCATTTTCTTCAAGTCTCTTAGAGGAAATAAAGAATTCAAACGGGACAAAAACTGTGAAACTTCCTTTAGAAAGCTCAAGGGATATTTGGGGTAGCCACCGATTCTAGTGAAGCCAAATCTAGGGGATGATATTTTTTTATAATTAGTAGTGTCAGAGCATGCAATTAACGCTGTTCTAGTCAAGGAAGAAGGAAAGTTTAGAAACCAGTCTACTACGTCAGCAAAATGCTACTGGATGTTGAAACCCGATGCACTCTAGTAGAACAACTCTAGCTTGCCCTTGTCACAATAGATAGAAAGTTGAGACCTTATTTTCAAGCTCATGCATAACAGTCCTCACCAATCAACCTCTAAAACATATATTGCAGAAACCTGATGTCTTTGGTCGTCTACTCAAGTGGTCAATTGAACTCGGAGAGTATGACATTGAATTCAAACCCCAACCTTCCATAAAAGCATAGGTCTTGGAAGACTTTTTCGTCGAACTCGCCCCAAGACCTCGAGGGACAACAGGTCATGGCAAGAAAGAGGATACATGGACTTTGCAAGTTAATGGAGCATCAAATGCCACAGGCTCGGGGGCTGGAATCATACTAAGAAAGGATGATGGCACAATGGAAATTCAGTACTTAGTTAGATTCGACTTTCCGGCCACTAATAATGATACAGAAAATGAGGCTGTCATAGCTGAGCTCCAAGTTGCACAACATCTCGGGGTCGAGCATGTCAAGGTCATGAGTGAACAAGTTAACGGAACTTTCGAGGCAAAAGATGAGAAGATGTCATCTTACAGAATGATGGTTCTACACTTGCAAAGGAAGTTCAAATCTTGCAGCATAGATAAAATACCAAGAAAGTCCGCCAATCACAAAGTTGATACCTTGTCAAGACTCGCTTTTTCCAACTTGGAACGAACAGTAATTGTACGAACACTTCATGAGCCTAAAATCACACAACAACCCGATATTATGGACATCTCGAGACATGAGCCATGTTGGATGGATCCTATCATTGACTACTTGAAGTCGGGAAAATTGCAAGAAGATAAAGCAGAGACCAAAAGGATCAAATCAAGAGCTCCCAGGTACACCATCTTGTAGAACACTTTATTCCGTCAGAGTTTCACGCTTCCCTACCTTCGATGTCTGACCCCGAGAAAAGCAGCCCTTACTATGGCTGAGGTTCATGAAGGAATTTGTGGAGGACACCAAGGAGCAAGAGCTCTAGTAACAAAACTAGTAAGATACGGTTACTACTGGCCAAGCATGAGGAAGGATGCCCTAAACTATATGAAGACTTGTGATAAGTGCCAAAGGTTTGCATCCTAACTACATCAACCAGCGGAAGAGCTCTCTTCGATCTTGTACCCATACCGGTTTGCACAATGGGAAATTGACATACTTGGGCCTTTTCCAAAAGCTCGTTGCCGAGTTAAGTTTTTAGCAATAGTTATGGAATACTTCAAAAAATAGGTAGAGGCAAAACCTCTCGCCATAATCTCAAAACAAAAGTTGGAGTCATTTTTTTTGGAAATCAATCATCTGCCGTTTTGGAATTCCCAAGACATTGATCACTGATAATGGGCGACAGTTCAAGTGCCAAGCCTTCGAGAAATTCTGCAAGAATTTGGGGATTGAACACATGTTAACTTTAATTTCACACCCACAAAGTAATGGATTAGCTAAGGTAACAAACAGACTTATCTTGCAAGACCTGAGGACTCGCCTTGATAGTGCTAAAGGTGATTGGCCCGATCTCCTTCCTGGAATTCTATGGATGAATCAAACAAAATTCAAGACAGCAACCGGGAAAATTCCATTCATTCTAGCCATTGGAATGGAAGCCGCTATTCCAGTAGAAGTGACGGTTCCCAGCTTCCGCGCAATGACTGCAGAATCACCCGATCATATTGAGGGGTAAAGGGAAAGTCTAGATCTCTTGGAATAAGTCAAGGAAAATCTCGCCCTAAGAATAGTTGTTTATCAATAGGCCATGTCCAAGAAGTTTAACCTCTGAGTAAAAAAGAAGGATTTCAAATGGGGGATCTCGTCTTATGCCGAAGCGAAGCAGCTGGTCATCAACCTGGGAAGCTCGGGCCTATTTGGGAAGGACCGTACGAAGTCATTCGAAAAGTCGAGAAGGGCTCATACAGTCTGAGTAACATGAACTCCAAGCCCCTTCCTCGACCATGAAACATCGAAAATCTGAAGCCCTACTACAAGTGGGCACCATTCTTCTGCAAGTTCTTTTTGTCAGTCACAAAGTTGTCTAGTTATAGAAGAGTTGGGTCTACGAACTCATTGCTTTAATTTTAGTTATGGACTTGCACGTCCATCTATATTTTTGTCAGCAAGGTCGGGCCTACGCACCCATTTTATCTACTTTCAGAGTCAAGGATGAATTCTATTTTTCCTTATCTAGATTTTTCCCAAAGGGTATTTTCTGGATAAGATTTTAACAAGGCCTACAATCCAGTCTCCCTTCAATAAAAATGTTTCTTCCAAAGAATGAGAGCCAAGAAGATCAAGCACTGGAATAAATTACAAGGTCGGTCATAGGACATGACTTTACAAGTTACTCCCTACAAATAATTTACAATGTCCATCTCAAAGCATGACGTTACAAATTATTTCTCTATAAATAATTTATAATATTTGTCTCAAGGAAGACGTTACAAATTATTTTCCTAAAATAATTTATAATGTCTATCTCGTGGCACGACGTTACAAATTATTTTTCCACAAATAATTTACAATGTCTATCTCAAGGCACGACGTTACAAATTATTTTTCCACAAATAATTTACAATGTCTGTCCCAAGGTACGATGTTACAAATTATTTCATGAAAAACTATTTCCTTAAATCACAAAGTGAAGGGTTTGATCCCTTCTGATGCAAACCATGTAGCAATTGTAGCTACGCAACCCACAAAATATTGAAATCGACCCAAGAACGCCAAGAAATCACGATTTATGGATCCAATTAAAATTAATTGAACCAAGCAACCAATACAATCACTGGGATATATTGACATCTTGATCACAAGCAATATTAATTCTCACCGACATTTGAACAAACAAGAATAACTCGCAAGTTCGGATTTTATTCAATGAAGAATAAGGTTGTGAAAGCAAAATAGCCTCTCAATAATAATATCAAAGTTGTCTAAAGTCTGTCTAATACAATGAATGGAAAAGACTATAAATAAGCAAACTAAAACCCTAGCGAAATCCTAACTAGCTCAAAATAGAGTTCTAATTAAAGTAAAATAGTTAAATAAAGAAAAGGAAACAAGATAATTAAAAATCTCGCAAATCTGATTCGCTAGCTATTTATGGCCGTAAATGATTCTCTGATCCAAAATTGATATTGCAGTTACGGCCGTGGCACATTTGATTACGGCCGTGAATGTCTTTCCTTTGAATGGTTACGGCCGTGAAAGCTCCAATTACGGTCGGAAGCCGCTCCCTGATGAAGAGTTACAGCCGTGACTAGAGGTGTCAAGACGGACGGGCCGACCAGACCCGTGAAAACCGGCCTAAATTGATCCGGGACCGCGGGCCGACCCATGACCAGTGCTGGCGGTTCACGGGTCAAGAAGTTGTGAACCGCGGATTTTTCGGGTCAAACCTTCGCGGGCCGCGGTTAACCCGCTGGCCCGTAAAAAAAAAAAAAAAACTGTTTTTATTAAATATGGTAACATTAAAAATCTCTCTTCTTCTAGAAACTCTAATACAACTTTTAAAGTAAAATCTTATTTTTTTCTCCCTAATAGCTAAAAAAATAATATTTTTTGACAATAGTAATTAGAAATACATTTATCATTTAATTGTTATTTGTTTATATTTTATTTAAATTTGCAAATTTAGAAGTAATTCATATAACATAAACTATAATTTTAAATTCTATGTAAATATTTTATGATATAAATATGAATTTATCATTTTAATCATTTTGTATTTAGAAACTTGACAAAAAAATTGCTATAAATATGAAAAATCTATGTTTTTATTGACATATAATTAAACTTAATTCATGACCTGTTGTCTCGTAAAGAAATAAAACAATTCAACGATTTACAATTTGATTAAAATATTAAAAAAATAATTATATGTCGTAAAAAATGGTGAAACTTTATTTCTCACTTCGCCTAAATAGATTAAGAAAAACTAGTGAATGAACAATTAATTGTTAAAATAAATACACAAGTCGCAATTTATGTTTTACTTTTTTAAGTATTTTTCATTATATATAAATGCACAATTTATGTCGGATATTGTACTTTTACAACTTATTCAATAAATAATTGTCAATTATATCTTCTGTGCATCGCACGGGTGTGATTACTAGTAAAACCCTAAAAGTAACAAAGTCAAGGGCTTGACCCATTCATATGAAAATCTCTTATAAGGTCGGATTTATATGCCCGGCCTTATGAATAATTTGCAAGAAAAACACAAGTAAGAAACACGTACTTTGTCAAAACTTGTAAAATCATTCATATTCAAAAGATTACAAGCAGTCCATGATGCATACCCTGAGCTAAAAAGAAAAAAAGAAAAAAGAAAATACAACATCAGGTCTTGGGCTTACTTCCATCTTCAGCGTCCTCGACCACTTCACAATCCTCTTCCTCCTCCTCAAAGGCGGTAAGGTCAAGATCATCCGCGCCCAAGGGGAAATCCGCCATTGGGATCGTGTCGAGCTTAGGCACTTTCAGAAGTCACCAAGCTCATACCTGCTTGATGGCTTCAGTGTAAGACTCAAGCGCATAGTTACCAAAGGCTAGCTTATATTCTGCTGAACCCTTGAACACCTCCACTGCAGAGGCTTGGGCTTGGAGTTCCCTCTCCCGAGCCTATTTTAGCTCCTCAGCCAAACGAACATTTTCTTCTCAGGCTGAATCACACTCTTGAATTGTAGATTCAAGTTCAGCCTGGGTCTTTGCCAGTTCTTCTTCAGCAGCAATAGCTCAGATTGCCTCGTACTGGACGGAGTGAACAAGTTGAGTTGTTGTCTCACCCCGCTCAATGCTTTGGTTAGCGACTCCAAAAGTAATACTGAGCATCTGCAAATCGAGAAAATAAGTTATAAAAATCTTACGCTAAAGATTAAGCTAAAGAAATCTATATCACCTTGGGTTGTACCTGAAGCGCTGCACTCATAATGTGTTCGACTCCCTGTTCCAGATCGACCTCATACTGATACCTCTTGACAAGGTCTAGATGCAGGGAGTCTTGCATTTTCTTCATGCAGTCAACAAAAGTCGGATTCTCCACTCCAATTTAGAATCAGAGCGTGGGGGAGCTCGACCCCTTTGTGGCCTATCCACCCTGGGCGCTTAACCTCCACATTGGAGTGAGAGGACTGCCCTGGCCTGATGAAGTAACCCTTGTCCTTTTCTAAGGACATTTCCTGGCTATCCCGTCCTTAGCTCGCTTAGCTTGGGCGCCTTGAGCCTTAGCCAAGGTAGCTTCCTTCAACGCTTCAGAGTCAAAAGCCATTCCTGAAATGCAATAAGATTAGGAAAGATAGATCTCAAAGAAAAGGCAATTGCGAAAAAAAGGAAGTGCATTAAGGAAGTTTTTGTTTACGTAATTTAAGAGGCCAAACCCTAATGTGCTGAAGGTCAAGGCCGGCCTGGTCAAGAATGTTATTATTTACAAGGTCATTGGCCTCTTCAGCCAATAACCCGAAGTTGCACACCCTCACTGCATTGGCCATGAGCTCGGTTATGGCATCCTCACTCAATTTACCTACCCTATTAAAGCTATCAAATTGGGCCTTCTAAAGGTCAGCTAAAAGATGTTCTCTCCCTCTCTCTGTGTAACGGCTGAGAATTTTTCAAGCTAAATATTAAATAAATATTTTATTTCTCAATTTTCAAATAAAAACAAGTCGTTATAATTTTACCCAATTCACAATTCTTTTTAATTAAATCGTATTCATCTATCCATGTTCAGTATTTTGAGCCAAAGATATAAAATCAAGTCCAATTCAATTTTAAATCAATTTCGAGTTTTTAAAATTATTTGAATCCAAAAATTATTTTTAATTCCAAAATTTATTTATTTTAATTCCCAAAATCATTTTAAATCATTCAATTTAATTGTGATTATTATTCAAAATTATCTTTTAATACAATTCTTATTTCGTTAGAAGCCATAATTTATTTGGTATTCTAATCGTGTCAAACTTTTCACAACTCCACTTCTCCTACAATACATCCCTAAACCTTACCTATATAAACCCCATGTTATCGCACAACTCTCAACACAAAATCACAGAAACAGGTAAAAAATTGTAGCAACTTCACAATCGACTTATCAATAAGCCTTTAATCCCAAAATCTTCAGAATTCCACCACAGCCGAACCATGAACCAGTACAACATCAAAACTCCATCACCATAATCAATCCACCACTGAACCTCCAACACCATAGCCAAACTATCGACCGAACTCCAATCTGGCATCACACAAACGCCACGCACAATCTGCAACGAAAGATTCAACACCCTCAAAACGAGAAAAAACAAACTCGAACTACACACAGCCATCAATTCACGCCCGCCCGCGCGCACACGCATAACCACAACCGAGCTCACTGCCTTCTTCACCGGAACTGGCCACCACTATAAGTCGACTACCATTGTATGTTGGATAAAATTCAATAATGTGGGGCCAAACATGTATAAAATAAAATGTGTGGTGCTATCTTAAGGATTTAGTCAATAAAGTGATCCACTAAATATTATTCAGGACTAATGGGTATTAAGTTTCGTGAGATTAAAGTGTAGAGACGGATTCAATGTTTTAAATTGATGAGGGGCCAATTTAATAACATTGAAGCACGATAGCTGCCCTACAACTATTTATACAGGTCATGGTCCCCAATTGAGAGTGGCTTTTCATAATTCTTTGCATCCCCATCAACAGAGGACAAAATAAGGAAAAAATCACGAATCAGTTGGAAGGCCATAACCCGGTTCGATCAAACACAATAATGGATTCAGGTACGTTTCCGCTTCAGTTTCGATCCGATAATTACAGCATGATGTTTATGAATTTTAGATGAACAATCATCTATATTAAATTTAATTTCAACATTGTAAATACTAAGCAATCAGTCAACACCATCGCACAAACCCATCATCACCACTGCCCAACCGTAACTGCCACCTCCATCCAAGTCGAACCCAAACTTCAAATCCTCAAACTCATCCAAAATCAAATCCAAAACTGTAACGCCCCGAGTTCCGAGGAGCGCGGGAACGTCACTTTTCTAAATTCTTGAATAAACTTTGTTGCGGAAAATGAATAAATATCAAATATCGCATTTATCGAATAAAAGTTTAGCGATAATTCAAATGGAATAAGTATTTTCGTATAAATTTATAAAAATGACAATTCTTGATAAAATGAAATAATCATTTCAAAGTTCACGACTTTAAAAAAAATATCAATTTGTAATTTGCCGTCATTTCCCATCACTCCCCACCGTCTCCGAAAATCTGCAAAAAATGTTAAAATAACGGGTTGAGCATTTCAAAAATGAAATACTCAGTAGACTCATCGCCAATAATTAATCTACAAGATAATTGAACAAGAAATTATGCAAATAATGTAGTGACATTATTTTCTTATTCATAGGCATCACATAGTGAACGCAAATGAACACATTCTTTTCTTTTCTTGGCTAGGAGATAAGTTATGCGCAGCATAACATAAATTCTTTATCTCAAAAGAGATATTCTTTTCTCATGCAATTAAGCATAAAATCACACAAATCCACATAACACATGCAATTATAATATAAATCAATTAGTGGGGGCGAGTCTACCTTAAACTTAACGAGTGTGGTTGAGCGGGAATGACTTCAATCTTTCAAATCTCCGTACGCCTCGTCTAGCCAATAAGTTACATTAGTCTTTTGAAATTTATAGTTTAAAAATGATAATTTACAATTTGGGGACTGAAACTGATGATTTGAAAGTTGAGGGACTAAAATGAATGCTTTGACAGTTGATGGTCTAAATTGAATACTTTGAAAGTTGAGGGATTAAAATGTGTAATTTGAAAGTCGAGGGTCCAAAATGAATACTTTTGAAAGTTGAGGGACTAAAATGAATACTTTGAAAGTTGATGGTCTAAATTGAATACTTTGAAAGTTGAGGGACTAAAATGTGTAATTTTCAAAAGTTGGGTCGGAGCTCAAAACGAATATTAAATTGTGGGGATTGAGATAAGAAATTTTAAAAAAAATGAAAGGCTTACAAGATCATTCAAGAACTTAAGGACTGAAATATAAGTTTAAAACTATAGGGACTGATTTAATTAACTTTGAAACCCAGGGACCAAAGTGCAATTTTCGAAAATCAAAATAAGAATATTAAAAACAAAGATTCTCACTCTCACTCTCTCATCTCACGACCCAGAAACGGAAGAGGGAGGTGCGACCGGCTGCCTCTCGCGCAATGGTGTCCGGCCGGTGGTTTCGCCGGCGAAATCACCGGCGCAGGGTGCGGTGAGCTGCGGGGTTGTTGTAGACTAGGTTTTGGTGCGAGATCGATGGTTAAATCGAGCCTGGAAGTGGCGATTTGGGCTGCGAAGAACCGGCGGTACAACCGGCGAAAATCAGGCCAGAGATGGGTCGAGGTCGAGGTAAGGTTCTGGGCTTCGATTCTTATCAGTTTTGGTTTTAATTTGGGTTTTGATTTTGAGTTTTGGGCTGACCTTGGTGTTGGCTGCGTGGTGGTTTGGCCGTCAATGGCTGTGGTGCTTGGGTGCAGGCTGTGGGTGTGGTGATGATGAAGATGATTAAATTGATGTCTAAGTTTGATTAGAATAGGGTAGTGGTGGTGTTCGATGTAGTGTTGATAACGGTGGTGATGTTGGTTTGGTAGTAATTGTGATTTAGGTGGTGACTTGGCAGCGTGGTGGTGGCGCTGGCAGCTGCTAGGTTGGTTGGGTGGTGGCTCTTGTTTGATGCAGACGGTGGTTGCAGTGAGGTTGGTTTGGCAGTGATGAAACAGTGGTGGCGTGCTGGTTTGGAGTTCAACCTGGGCAGGGGTGGTGGCTGGATTGAAGAGTTGCAGGTGATGCTTGATTGACAGATTGGTGGTTCGAAATTCTTGGGCTAGGGCTGAAGGCAGTTGCTGCATTATTGAAGATGGAGGTGGAGTTTTGAATGAAATCGTGCGTTGGCCGTGAATGATGATGGTTATGGCTGCGTGAGTTGTGAGGAGAGGTGATTGATGGTATAAGAAGAGTAACTTTAGGGCACAATATCCCTAGTGCTAAATGGGCCAATTTGGGTTAGAAGTATATTCTTATTTGGACTGAAATAAATTGGACTAAAATAATTAGGATTTGGACCAACATAAATTTTTGGACCTAAAGTAATAAAATTTGAAAATAATTAATTTGGACTCAGAATTGTTAAAATTTGGATTTAAAAATAATATGGAATTTGATACTTTAAAATATTTTCAGATTTGGGTTTAAAACAATTTAATAAGGAAAAATTGAGATATTTTCACTGAATTTGGAATTTAAAATGATTTTAAAAATAATACTTTAAATAAATAATTAAAATAATATAAATTTAGAAATTCGGAATTTTTTTTTTTAAAAATCGAATTGACTTTACATTTCTCGACTTGGCTAAACGAATCCGTCGCGGCGTTAACTTCAAAATAATGGGTGAGATAGCAGCGACACGATTTTCTAAATATTAAATTAATTATTAATTGCGTAAAAATTCTTGGTCGCTACAAAAACCAACCAAGAATAAATTAACCCATATATTTACCTTGAATCACCTGTCGAATACTCGCTGGAAAAGCCCAAATCCAAATCCCAAGCCTTGGTTTACTCTCAATTTTACACCACAAAGTGCCCAAAACCTCACCTTCTGCCGCCCCTCCACCCACTGTCATCGCCGCCCCTCAATGACGGCGTCATCGCCTGCGAACGCCGGTAGAGGCACCGGCAGCTACGCCCCTCACTCCTTCCTCCTCTGTTCAGTCCAAGATATAGGGAGAGAGGATTTTTTTTTATTTTAAATTTGATTTTTGTAAAGTTATTCTATAAGCCCTCAATTTTTTTTTAAAAAAAAGTTACTTAACTCGGTCCCTGCTTTTCAAAGGGTTTAAATTCAATCCTTTCAGATTTTTAAATGTTATAAGTTTTAGCCCATCATTTTTTATATCTTTATTTCAGCCCCTAAATATTTAAACAACATTTTAATTATCAGTCCCTAAGTTTCTAAAAATCCTATTTCAGCACTAAAACTTTTCAAATTCAACTTTCTTAAATTTTAAATTAGTCCCTAAACTTTTAAATTCGTTTTAAAAATTTTAACTTCCAAAATAATAATTTAAGAATTATTTTCCTTTGAATAGACGAAGTCGCGAGAATAGTCACTTTAGCTTCACATCCAATTCAAATTTCAAGAAACTTTCAAGACCTTGAGGTGGGGTTTACATTAAAGCAATTGTGTTTATTTTTTCCATGTTATTTCTTGAAGTGTGATTTTATTTGTGATATAATGCTTCCATGTTTTGAACAAGGTTTCCAGGGACCGTAAATAGGTCCGGGATCGAATGTGTGTTCTTGGGTTGCCCACAGTGCACAATTTTAATTAGAGCTAATAAAATGTTTTCAGGGATAGTACATAGGTCCGGGATTGAAAGTGGGTCCTTGGAGTTGCCTCACAGTACACAAAGCTACAGAAAATTATTTTTTAGACATCATATTCGTAATTGGATTTAATGTTTGGATTTAACTTGGACTGATTGCTGTATCTCCACTGGGTATAATTCATTATGCTCATCTCACTATTTCCACCCTTTCAGGTTAAGGAGCTCGGCGATACGTGGCAATGAACGGGGCGATCTTGGAATCAAATGACAATCCATTCTCATTTATAATTTTCTTTTAAACCAGTATTTTTAGCAAACATTTTCTATTTTGTCAAATTAATTTTGAATCTTATTATTTTAAAAGTTGATGATTCGTTCATTATGCTTGATTTTGAAAGTCAAATTATTTCAACCAAATATACTTCCGCATCTTGTTTCAAGTTTGATGTTTTTTTTTTTTTTTTTAAAAAAAAAAACGTATGTCATGTTTATTGGAAATGACTATTTAAAAGAAATCTAGACTTCAGTAACGCTCTAAGTTAATAGAATTTGGGGCGTTGCACTCTTTTTATTGAAAAAGAATTTCTCCTTCCAATACTTGATGGAGGAAGGAACCTCAAACCGGCCCTCCCCACACATATACACAAAACAATTGCATCGGGGCAAGTATTTAAGCTCTAAAAGATATTTACAAAGATTAACTGTTGGCTTTATTCCTAGACTTCTACACAAAACAAAAAAATAAAAAATATACAAGTCCTTTCTTCACCCATTGGAAGCGAGTTGACCCGGCAATATACCCGCGATCAGCAAGAAATCCACAAAGAAGTGGTGCAGAGGAAACCTAAGCTCGGCCATTAAGGCCTCGTAATACATAACCATCTCCCCTTCTCGACGACGATAAGAAAGCTCGTCTTTGTCCGAGACCCTAACAGTATACCTATCTTCCGACCTATACCTCCTCATGTCTACCTTGACCATATGTTCCTTCATTTTGTTATAATAGGTCTGAAGTTCAAGATTGGCCTGCCTCAGTTCCCTACCTACCTGAGAATTATCCTCAATCTCCTCCCCATTGTCAGACTTACCCTCTTGAGGACTAGACGGGGGCTGGTAGAAACCTAAAGGCTTGACCTGTAGAGATTCGTTTAAGCTTTCTACCTCCCCAAGGTCGTCCATTGTCACCTGCCTCACCATATCTTCCCAAAATAAATAATAAAGTTGAAAAACGTCGGGATAGGTTGAGCTTACCTAAGTGCTAGTAAATTTTTGTACAAGGAGAGGTTGTGTTAGTTGCCCAAGGAGTTCTCCGATCTATCAAAATTAGAAAAGTAAAAGAATGAGATTATGGGGACCACATATATATAGACAAAAATTGGCTGGGAACTGGTTGAAATCTCCACCTTTACTCCTGCCACGTGTCTTGCATCTAAAACAGAACTGTTCACTGCCTCAATGCATTAAAGTAAAGTAGTTGGAAAAAACGCGTGATAGCCGTCAAATGAACATGCGTCCAGAAATCATGTCCCGATCTCTGACGTACGGGGGCTAATGATCGGTATAATTTCCCTACCCCATAAATTAAGGGTAAGTTCATGGGCCATGGGCTAGTACACTACATGTCTTCTCTAGCTTGATCTATAGCCCGGGCATATTACTCGACCTTCCTGAATCGTCCACTTCATAGGCCCACAGGTCGGCCCACATACCTGGTCTCTTTTCAAGAGTATGGTCGAATATTGCCCAACCATGTTCCCGTCCTGTTATATCATGGACTCATAGGAAGGCCCAAAGTTCCAAGGCTCGAAGCCCGACCTTATCCCCATTTTTGCTATACCATGGACTTTTAGGTTGGCCTGTCCCGACCTTTTCGCACCTAAAGTCCATACATGCAAATCCCGGGTCATCATATCCATGAGCTTAGTAGATGGGTCGCATTCATAGGTCCAAAGGTAAGATGCCTTCCTATAAGGTAAATTCCCAAAACAGGAAAAGTTCAATCCTTATAAGGATTCTTCTTTTAAAAGGTAAACTTAAACAAAGAGGACTCCTTATAATAGAAGAATGTTACAGGTTTTTTAGCCCTATAAATACAGCTCATCTGATCGAATATTCATTCATTCACCATTAATACAGTTTTCTATTTATATATTTCTCTCTCCAGAAAACTAATTCTTACACCGGAGGGGCGACGTGGAGAATCCTTGTAGCGTCCCGAGTTCCGTATACCCGATTCACTACGTCATTTTCTGTCTAAATTTTTCGAATAATATTTTTGCGGAAGAAATAATTGAAATTCATTTTTGACAACATTAAATAAACTGTAATGGCCGATAAAATTGAAACATTTATGAAACCATTTGAAATAGTAAATCGAACCATTAATTTTTGTAAAGAAATTGACAATGTCATAATTTCTCAAATAAATGAACTTCTCTAAATTATTCGATTGTTTGGAAAAATACGAAAATCATTAACGTCAAACTTTCAACCGTTTAACGATTATTGCCACCATCATTCATCGCTCGCCACCGTCTCCGAAATCTGCAAAACTGTTAAAAAGTAGGGTGAGTATTTCATGGGGGAAATACTCAGTAGACTCATCGCAAATTAATTTAATTTATAAGATGATTAAACACATAAATCCCGGCTCTTTATAAAACGGGCATTGATAGAGCTTCTTTATAAAACTGCTCTTGATAAAACTCATATTGTGCATTACAGCACGAGACATATTGTGAAAATAATAGGCTCTTTGAAAAACATCTCTTTGAAAATAGCTCTTTGAAAACAGCTCTTTGAAAACATCTCTTTGAAAACAGTTCTTTGAAAATAGCACTATGAAAACAGCTCTTTGAAAACATTTCTTTGAAAATAGTTCTTTGAAAACAGCTCTTTGAAAACAACTCTTTGAAAACAGCTCTTTGAAAACAACTCTTTGAAAATAGCTCTTTGAAAACATCTCTTTGAAAACCATATACTTATAAAAACATTTTAATTATGCCAAGCATAATTTCTTTTGAAAGCATAACATAAGATAGGATTGAAATCCTCATAAACATAAGGAGACACAAGAACTTTACCGAACTTAGGTGGCAAGAATTCTTATGCAGTAAAATCATAATAACAGTAAAATCACAGTAAGTATACCAAGCATAATTTTTGAAATTCATAGGGATCAATTGCATCATAACATAAGATAGGATCGAAATCCTCATAAACATATGCGACAGGAATTTTACCGAACTTAGGTGGTAAATCCTCATAAACATATGGAAACACAGGAATTTTACCGAACTTCGTGGCAAATCCTCATAAACATAGGAGACACAAGAATGTTACCGAACTTCGTGGCAAGAATTCTTATGTGTAGCGCTACTAAAACTCCGGTCCCCTTAACATATCATAACTTATCATATGGGACCCATAACAATCTTGGTAGATTGATTTCATAGCAATGATCCAAAAAAACATTTTTCGTGAAGCATAGGGTATACTTACTTTTCGTAAAAACATAAAGTATATTTTCTTTTCATAAAAACATACTTACTTTTCATAACAACATAAGGTATATTTACCTTTCATAAAACATACTTAATTTTCTTGAAATTTGACTTTCACAAGTCACATGACATTTATATGAAATCATAATTTAAATCAATTAATAAGTGCGAGTCTACCTCAAATCCGACGAGTGCAAAGTTGAGCGGGAATGACTTCAATTTCTTTAAATTCTCCGTACGCTTCGTCTTAGCCAATAAGTCACTTTAGTATATCGAATATATAGTTCAAAATGATAAATTATAATTTGAGGACTAAAATTGATGTTTTGAAAGTTGAGGGACTAAAATGAATACTTTTGAAAGTTCAGGGACTAAAATAGATACTTTGAAAGTTGAGGGATTAAAATAGATACTTTTGAAACTTGGGCTTAAAAGTAAATCAACAGTGACTGAAATAATAGATTTTGAAAATGAAAGGGCTGATTAAAACTCATTTAAAACTTTGGGGCTGAAATGGATAACTTTAAAAGTTGGGGACTGATTTGAAAACCTTTAAAAGTTCAGGGACTGAAATGATCACTTTTCAAACTTGGGGCTAATTTGCAAATTCTGAAAATAAAAATTATAATATCAATTCTCTTTCTCTTTTCATTCCAGATCAGAGAGGAGACAGAGGGAGAGCAAAGCGAGAGACGGAGGTGCTAGGGGAGAGTCGATGCCGGCGATTTACCGGTGAAACGTCGGCATAGGTGGCGGTGAGTGGCGACCAAAGCAAGGGTTCTGATTTTAGGGCTTAGTTACGGGATTTGGTGCGAGAAACAAGGGCGAAATCGAAACAAAATCGAAGCTGGGGTTCGCTGTTTAGGTCGTGATTTTCCGGCGAAGAGGTGGTCTTGGAGTTAATGGTGGAATTGGTGACTGGAGCTGGAGGTGGTGATTCTGGTTAAAGCAGGTTGTGGTTTGCAAAGTGAGGCTTGGTCGTGAAGGGTGGTGCTGCTTCTGATTACGGATTGTGCAGTTGGGTTAATACTGCAGTGGTGATGGCTGGGTTGAATTGTGCAGTTTGGTGATGATGATGATTGGTGGTGCTGCAGGGGTGGTGACGGTTGAACTGTGGTTTTATGAATTGGCTGTGAATTGATTATGGTGAGGCGATGCTGAGAGTTAGGATTTTGGTTGCAGAGAATTGGTTTCGACAGTGGCGATTGAGGTGGGGATAAAATGGTTTGTATATTGCAGTGGGGTGATGTTGAAATGGTCAGTTTGATGGCTGGCTGCATTTGGAGAGGTGATGATGGCGACTGAGTGGTTGGTGGTGAAGAAGGTAGTTAGATTGGGTTGTTTTGCTAGTGATGAAACAATGGTGGCTTACTGGTTGTGCTTGATAATTTTGGTGGTGCAGTTTGTGGTGGCTGAAATGGTTTGAAGAGTGCTGGTTGCAGGTTTGTGATCTGTGTGATGGTGATGATAGATGATGGAGTTTATACAGGTGATCTCGTGGGCTGGGGATGGGTAATGATGATAGTGAGTGTCATTTGCTTTGCTGGAAAGAGTGGTTGGCTCAAGAATGGGGTTGTAAAGTGTGGATTCGAGGCGGAAAGGAGAAAACATGTGGGGTAAAAGTTTTATTTAATTTGGTATGATAATGATGGTGTTATGAGGTGGAAAGAGTGATAAATAAGAAGGAAAGGAGAATAAAGAGGAATGCAAAACGTGGGAAATAATCAACTGAAAATTAGACTAATTTTGATTAAGAAATGTATTTAAAACAGATATATTTTGGACTGAAAATAATTTGAGAATAAATAAATTTTGAAATAGAATTGAAATACGTATTTGGACTTGAAATAATTTGAATAAGGATCATTGGAATATTTTAATAAATTTGGAATTCAAAATGATTTTGAAAATAATACTTTGAATAAATAATTAAAATAACATAATTTTAGAAATTCGGATTTTAATTTAAAATCGAACAAATTCGATATTTCTTGACTTGGCTAGACGAATTCGTCGCGGCGTTAACTTCAAAATAATAGGTGAAATAGTAGCGACACAATTTTCAAAATATTAAAATAATTATAAAATTGCGTAAAAATTCTGGGTCGCTATAATCCTCCTCACCTCTTTTGCAAGTTATCCAAGGAGAACTCATTCATCTTTTCCAGTGATCAAGCAACTTCAGATCTTGCCTTGTCAAAGTTAGGAATTTTTACAGTATCACTTGGCATTGAAGGAACAACGCTGTTTCAACTTCCTTTAGAGAGTCTAAGCTCTGAGCCATGTGTTTAAGCTCCGAGCCAAACTCGATTACTTAAATTTACATTTTTACAATGGTACATGGGATATCGTGTCATTAAATTCCTTTCAAAATGTGATTGGTTGTAAATTGACATTTTTGCTTCCCTATGGGGTAGGTGGGTGAACCCATTTTTGAAGGGTAGGGGAGTTATTTTCCCTACACCCACAAAAGACCACACCCCTATGGGGTGGGTGGTAGTGGCCCCATCCCCACCTCAACTTTTTCCTCCCACCCCATCTCGGTTGGGTACATTACTCCCGACCCGTGAAGGGTAGGACAGAAAACCTGTGTAAATTGATATTTCTAAATTAAAATAAAATCCTTCCAGATCGGTATAAATTCTCGATCTCATGAATCAAGGAAGAGCCTAGGGACTAAAGTATCTAAGGTCGGGTTTAGCAAGACATATAGATCGGCCCATGTACCCGGCTTGTTCTAGATGTTCCCATCACAACTCATATGGTCGGTCATATAGATGTCCGGCCTCATTCTTCAACAAGGTCAGTCCTTTTGGTCGACCTTGAATTCATATATCTTGAGCACGAGCCTCAAGGCCAGTCTTGCTCTGTCTCATCACACATGAGGCCCATATAAGCATGTCATGGATTATTCTTCGCCTATGGGTTTCATTAATGGGCCAAATCTTGGAATCAATAAATCAGGTATATTCTTATGATCAATCTCTCATAAAGGAAAGTCCAATCTTTATATGGACTTTTCCCTCATAAGGTAAACTCATTTTAATAAGGACTCTTCTCTTACAAGGAAAAGGCAATGGGTTTTGAGCCCTTTAAATAGAGCTTCTTAGATCAAAAACAAGATTCACTCATTATCAACACAATTTCCAGCTTTATATTTTCGCTCTCTACTTTCCCTCTCCAGAAACTAGTTCTCACACTGAAGGGGCGGCAGGGAGAATCCTCCTCGCCTTTTTTTTGCAGGTTAAAGGTGAATCAGACCATATTTTTCAGTGATCAAGCAGCTTCAGATCTTGCCACGTTAAGGTTAGTAAATTTTACAGCTTTAATAGCATCATCTATAGGAAAAGATACGATTAGCCGTGGTTAATAGATGTCAAGCTCGGCCTTCTACATCCATGGGGAAACCTCTTCCAGCTAATACATCAGCTAAAGGAGATAATCCCCCACCTCTCGAAGATGTTCTAGAAGCTCAACATCCAGGAACCTTGCCAGACAACAAACCTATTAGTCGAGAAGCCTTCAATGAACTCTAACGACAGCTCAATGACCTCCTTTAGATTCTTCAATAGCAAGCCCAGCATTAGGCAATGCCGGAGATGAATACTCCAGAGGTCATGCCCAGAAATGATTAGAGACCAATCAATCCTGTAGACATCAACTCCCCAGCAATCATGAGGTCCACCCAATTACAGAAGGATCAGCAAACATGACACGTCAAGAAATTTCCAGGATTATTCAGGAAGGAATAGCTGAAGGGATAAGACAGAATACAGAAGCTCGAACCTCTTTCATGAGAAGAACCCCTTTCACTCCTAAAATAGTAGCATTCCCCCTACCGAAATGATTCAAATACCCTCGAATAAAAGAATATGTGGAACCACATATCCCATCAATATCCCAACAACCACCTAAACAAATACACCATGTCATAGATATGTAGAATGCTCCTAAATAAATATTATGTAAGGCCTTTCCTCAAACTTTGAACAATGCTGCTCTGGATTGGTCTCCACAATACCATCAAGGTCAATTTCATCCTTCATCAATCTCACCGATAAATTCACAAATTTCTTTGTAAGTAGCAAAAGGATAAAGAAAATTGCTTCCCTCATGCAATTAAGGCAAGGACCCAGTGAGACATTACGAGAGTTCATGATTTGCTTCAACAGTGAGAGACTGCAGATTCCAGATCGTCACACCACATCAACAACTTCAGCTTTAACTCTTGCTATAAGAAGTCCAGAGTTCAGAATATCCTTAACCAAGAATCCACCTACCACTGTAACCGAGCTTCTCAGAACGACTGAAAAATATATAAACATGGAAGAAACCATATTATCAGTAAGGGCTTAGGATCAAAATTATGAATCAACAGCGCAACCTTTAGAACTCTCATGGCATGGAAACAAGAGGTCTTGAAGGAAGATAGCCAAAAATTTTCCCGACTTAATACAAAGATGAACTCTGATGGGCATCGGGATTTCATTTTACTCAATGCTCCCCGATCTCACATTCTTATGAAAATTAGAGAGGAAGACCCGTGGTGGCCTAAATCCGTTAAGGGGAAGATTAATGACAACAATCACAACAAACACTGTGATTTTCGTAGAAGCCCAGTCACACCACGGATGAATGCAGGATACTTCAAAAGGAAATAGAGGCTCTCATTACGAGAGGCCTACTAGGAAATTATGTGAAAAAGATGACAAAGACCCAACCCCATAAATCATGAGAAGAAGGAAGAGAAGAATATGCCTGCTAGTGCAATAAATTTTATTGTCGGAGGTATAACTTTAGGAGGTGATTTAAATAATGTCAGAAAAAAATTATTTTCGGGTATTGGGAATCTAAGAGGTTAGGGCTACTGATCATAACCCCGATCTCTTAGGCAGCATTATTTTCGATAATTCCGACATGGAGGGGACTTTTTACCCTCATGATGACGTAGTCTTGATCACTGCCATGATTGCAAACTTCGATGTGAGAAGAATACTCGTATCTAATGGAAGCACAGCTAATGTTCTTTCCTTGGAAGCCTTTGATAAAATGCAACTTCCAAAGGATCGGCTTCAATAGGTCATCACCCCATTAATAGGTTTTGGTGGAGGAAAAGTGAAACCGGAGGGATTGATAGATCTACCCACTTCGCTGGGATCGAGAGAAAAACAAATCACACGAATGACTCCGTTTTAGGTTGTGAGGACTCCAATGTCCTACAATGCTATCTTGGGAAGGCATTTTCCGAATAGCATAAGAGCAATTGTATTAATGTATCACTTGGCATTCAAGTTTGCCACACCTTCAGGTATCACGACAGTACGAGGTAATCAGGCTATGGCTAGGAGTTGTTATGTCTGTTGCATTGGAAAGGGGAAGACAGAACTAATGTTGATTGAACCTTCAATGGAAAAGCGCATGTCGCTAGTAGAAGAATTGGAAGACATTCCAATCTTAGAAGGCAAGAATTCAATATTGGAAAAGAACTTCCCAAATTTATGAAGGAAGAACTGTTACAGTGCTTAAAGAGAAATCTTGACATTTTTTACGTGTAGCACAGAGAACATGCCTAGAATTGATCCTGCACTCACTGTACACAGACTTAATGTCCAACCTAATAAGAAGCTTGTAAAACAACGAAGAAGATAGTTTGCCACCGATAGAAGGCAAATAATCAAGGAAGAAGTTGATGAGCTCTTGAAAGAAAACTTCATCAAAGAAGTAAAATATCCAGAATGGTTAGCCAATGTGGTCTTGGTGAAAAGACGAGTGGTAAATGGCGCATTTGTATTGACTTCATAGATTTAAAAAAAGCATGCCTAAAGACAGTCATCCCCTTCCTCAAATTGACAGATTGATTGATTCAACATCGGGTTCCTACTCTACAGTTTCCTTGACGCATTCTCGGGGTATCATCAAACAAAAATGGCTGAAGAAGACCAAGAAAAAAACATCCTTCATTGCTAACGAAGGTATAAAATGCTACAAGGTCATACCATTTGGACTGAAAAATGCAGGGGCTACTTATCAAAGACTTGTGAACATGGTCTTCTCAAAACACATAGGGTAGAATATTGAAGTTTATGTTGATGAAATGGTGGTGAAAAGCTCGAGAAAGAAAGAATATGTGGCAGACCTGGAAAGCATTTTCTCTATCCTCCGACAACATCAGATGAAGTTGAACCCTACTAAGTGCGCTTTCGGGGTAAGCTTGGGAAAATTCTTAGGATTCATAATCACCCAATGGGGATTTGAAGTCAATCCCGACAAAATTATGGCCCTCATAGCTATGGAACCATCCAAAAGTATAAGAGAAGTACAAAAACTTATAGTAAGAGTGCTAGCATTAGGCCGTTTCATGCCAAGAGCAGCAG
This sequence comes from Ligustrum vulgare, assembly GCA_963555705.1. Taxonomy (NCBI): domain Eukaryota; kingdom Viridiplantae; phylum Streptophyta; class Magnoliopsida; order Lamiales; family Oleaceae; genus Ligustrum; species Ligustrum vulgare. The sequence continues at coordinate 19,934,697 of OY743188.1, forward strand.
ACAAATACTTCCCTTTCTTCAAATCTCTATGAGGAAATAAAGAGTACAAGTGGAACTAAGAATGTGAGACTTTCTTCAGAAAACTCAAAGAAAACTTGGGGTCACCACTGATACTAGTAAAACCAAACCTAGGAGACTATCTTCTTTTATATCTAGTAGTTTTCATGACATGTAGTCAGCCTCGTTTTCGTCAAAGAGAAAGGGAAGATTCAAAAGCTATTATGATAGCAAGATATTATTAGATGCAGAGACTCGATACGCTCTGGCAGAACAGCTTTCACTTGCACTTATCACAGCAACCAGAAAATTAAGACCTTATTTTCAAGCTCATGTCATAACAGTTCTCACAAATCAACCTCTTAAGCGAATCTTATAGAAATTGGACGTCTCTGGACGTCTACTAAAGTGGTCAATTGAGTTCGGGAATATGACATTGAATTCAAACCTCGACATTTCTTAAAGAAATAGGTCTTGGATAATTTCTTCGTCGAACTTGCCCCAAGTCCAAGACTTGCCAACATGCAATGGCAAAAAAGAAAATTGCTAGACTTTGCAAGTGGATGGGGCGTTAAACGCCGCAGGTTCGGGGGTCGGCATCATACTAAGGAAGGATGACGGGACGATGGAAATTCAGTGCATGATGGAAATTCAGGACGCTCAATATCTTAGGGTTGAGCATATCAAGGTGATGAGTGATTCGCAGTTGGTAGTAGAACATATTAATAAAAAATTTCAAGCAAAGGATGAGAAGATGTCATCTTACAAAATGATAGTTCTTAACTTGCAAATTAGTAATCAAACTATTGAAATCAAGTATTTTCAACATATTTTTCAATAGAAGTCATAGCTAATCCAACATATCTCTTTTATTCTATCTCTCCTATATGTTCTCATCTTCTACACCTTGAAAGATACTCTAATGTTATTATGGAAATTTCACATTTTCATCTTTTAGCATCAGGTCTTATAGTACAAACTGCATAGGGAAAGAATTGAAACAAGAGTTCTATAAATTAGAAGGAAAAAGAGAGAATCAGAGAGGCGAATAAACTTGTGTCTTATTAAGAACCAGAACCCCATATATAGAGGGAATAAATGATACACACTTTAATAATATCTAGGGTTGCAAATGTACAAATGTCATTCACTAATACATATAATATTTACAATATTTCCTCTAGAATGACATATTACAAAATATCTGTCTTAATAAAACCTTGTTCGTTAAAAACTCAACAGGACAAAATATCAAACAAATGAAAAAGAGTATAGTTATTTTTGAGTGTTGAAATAAATGCTGTCTCATCAAAACCTAGCCAGAAAATCCCAATAGGACAAAACCTAAACTAAGGAAAAAGAGTACAGTTACTCCCCTTGATATTGATCACCGTAAATCATTGAGTCACCGCATTCGAATATTGTAAACCAATTTCTGGAATGTAGGTGTGGACAGTGCTTTTGTGGATAAATAAGCTACATTATCACTTGAGTGAAATAGTTAAAAAATTTGAAGTAATTTGACGTTGTCTCGTTAAACCTTGTCAGCTTATCAGGAAAATCCAGTGGGACAAAATCTGAGAGAAGAAAAAAGAGTATAGTTACTCCCCATAACTCAATCTGTATTGAATCATCCATATCTTGATCTCTTCAGTAGTCTCGTAGAGGATAGTATATCAATAGATATATGGGGATAAGTGACTTATACATTATGATCAACCATATTAATCATAAAAACATTCTCTATGCAATGTCATTGTAAAAAGAATATGCTGCATTATTACTTGAGATTTGTATATCATATTTATTAATTTCTCAACTATCTTTGAAATCTCTTCAAGAGATCCAACCATATTTAAATTATCAAGGCATTGTGTATGTTTCACAACGTAACTGTCAAGCTGCTACCACCAAATTTAAGTCATGAAACTTTAAATAGGTCTGCAATCCCAAACTACTGAGGTATTGATTAACCTTCTTAATTTCACTCATTGTTACTTCAAAGAATACACACATACTACCAAGTTGTTGATCATACATTTTGATCTCACTCATTGGTATATCAAAAAGTGCAAGCTAATAATTAGAGTCAATCATCTTTAGCACTTGTGGTACATTTTTAGGAAAATAAAGATTACATCTACTACATATCTTTTCGTATTCAATGCCAAGTCTTTGAAATATTCATTGTGCAACAAGTTATGTATATTGACTTTATACTTTTAAATGTTTAGACTGTAGGTCTCAAAACTTTAAGTTTTGCAGCAAGTTCAATTTAGCCTGAATACATACTTTGGCCAATAATTTTTATGTCAATTTTCTTTGACATATTTTCTTTTATTATTCTCACAATCATTCATATTATAAAGCGCTTTCTTATAAATGTTTATGTGCTTGGAGATTTCAAGTACCATGCGACCAGCTTCACAGTTTGTTTCTGCACAATTTGCTCTCTAAAATGTGTCGATGCAATTATCATTTTAATTCGATTTCTTTTACCACAATAACATAATTTCAAATATCTCAATTTTCAATATTTTAAGTACTTGAATCTCTTTTAGAGATTTAGAATTAGTTATATCAATATATACTTTCTCACTAGTGTATGTCTCCTCAATAAGATAATCATAATCATTTTCTCCATTTTTATTTATATTGGGATCTTTGATTGAATTAGATATCACTATGCTTCATGCGTGGCATACATCAATATGAGATGAAGTATCTGTAGCTAGTATATGAGATCTTATTAATCTCTTATATATATTGCATCTTGTAATTATGTTATCTTTTGATATTTTTGTTCGTATTCTCAATCGAACTTCTGGTTTGTATTATCAATTGCGAGAATATAGATAACATAATATGATTCATTTGTATGATTTTTAGCTACTAATCCTTAACCTAATACAGAGAAATCATGCTATAAAATATCGTCAGTAAGGTTCATGCTATTTCGTAGCATTTGATTTCAAACTAAATAAATATTCTTATCATTCTTAAATCCAAATAAAAGGGGGATTATATTGTTGGAAAAATGTATATATGTGTTGCTACATGTAGTTAGCATTCCCTAGTGGGAAGCATTTTTTTCTCAATATTAACAAATTAAAAGATGGTTGGAGAGTTCAAATAATTTGCTTAACTTTGATCAATTAAATTATTATCCCAATTAATAATATTTAAATATTTGAGATGCAAAATCACTAGTATTATCAAGATAAGGTTGTCTCACTTTAGAAATCTGAAAATTGTGCTCATATTGTATCAGTTCAAGCACATATTCTCCTAAACTTCAAGTTACGAATTTCAATAAACATACAAGTGACTATCTAATAGATCAATATAGTCATAATATTTCTAGATAGTTCACATGAAAGGTGAGTGGACCCGTAGTTCACCCTAAATATATTTCATATAATTCTGGGATTCAATCCTAAAATTAACCAGTAATGGTTTAATAACCATTTTGCTCAGAGTACAAGCAACATATAAGAATTTTTTGTATCTGAAGAATCTCTTAGTTCTTCATTTAATGCATTTTCGAATTCTCAATTTCGTACATCTTATTGATTTTGTTTGTTCTTTACCTGTTGTGTCAACCAATAATTTTTCATCTTATTGGACTTCTAGTTCAATACAATATTTATTTTCATTGTACCTACATAAATATGTCACGCATTTTAGAAAATTAATATGTTTCTTTTTAATTCAATAAACCATAAATTACTATCAATAGTAAGATTTTATCGTCTCACTTTCACATAATGCATTATTAACTCTTCTAGAATATCAAAATAATTTTTTTCTGGAATATTGACATATTGGTTGTATATTTTCAAGAGCATCAACATTATATTTGTTTAAAATAAATAAAAATTTTCAATTATACTTCTTCAAGACTATTGACATAATTGAATATATGTGATCTATTCAATTTAATAAAATATGCTTCTTCTGGAGCAATTAATCAATATTATTCTAAAGTGTTAAAATTGTAATATCATACTTTTCAGGAGCAGATAATATTCCTTTATAATTTTTGTGCTTCTTCGGAAGCAATAAAAATTAAACATATTAGACTTGAACTTTTAATGGAAAATAAAATTTCGCTTCTTCAATAGCAAAAAAAATTATTTTTATGGAAAGATTTGATCAGATGAGCACGGCGCTCATCTTAAAATGAGCAACAGAAATGTGGAGGGCCCATCTCTGAATTGAGCTTGATTGACTCTTTCCTGACAAAGTTTGTAATTATTTCTTATATTAAAAGACTAACCATTACCTCTCTCCCCCCCCCCCCCCCCCCCAATTGAGTTCACATTTCTCTCTCTAAAAATCCAATAAACCATCCCGGTTTTCATTTTTTTGCAGCGTCATCTGGGTCTTCATTTATGTGTCGACTTTTGGATATTGTTCATTTTGTGTGCATCAATGTAGTGGTTGTGCTCATCTAAATCTATCTGATCATGTTTGAACGTAATCTTATAAAGCAACATAAATGTGCAACAACATAAATGTTACCAACAAGTGTTTAACATATTTGGATACGAAAGTACATGAAATATAAATGGAAAAACATAATTCTAATGATTGGAGTTTCGCATAAGGTCTCATAATAAAAGTTCGCATTGTCAAGTCCATGGAGTGCAACGTAGTCACTGCTAGATTCGATATAATTCAAGAAAAAACATAAATATATGTCAAACACGTTATGATATTAAAAAAAAAATTGAATTAACTAAAGTTTTCCACTAATCTTACTCTGGTTTCCTAGTTGGACATGTTCTCTTGTCATGCCCAACACGTACGTATTGCATACAAGCTCGCTTTGATTGGGACATTGCTATCTCAGATGATTTCAATCTCTTTCCACACCCTTTTGTCCTAACAGGAATAGGATCACACACAACTCGGGCCTCGTCACTACTCTTGGTCCTATTTTGGCTAACTCTACCTTCTCATCCATCGTCAATGATCTTCACATGTCTGAAGAGATTACAAAGTTCATCCATCAGAAAGTTGGTACAAGCCGGTAAATGATCTCTCGTCCAGCAACTCCGAGGCTTTGTGTGCCAACGTTATATGCTGCGAAATTAAAGACTTACCACGTGTGGAGCTAGAAGTTTGTTCATAGACCAGGTTGGATTTGGCATTCTTCGTCCAAAGGCGGAGAATATAGATATCCGGTAACAACATCACTTGTTTAATTTTCATCAGTGAAAGTATGTGACGATATGGATAACTATAAAAGTCAAATAGTTGACAAGTACATGACATGAATTTAGATGTAGTGAAATGTGTCACCTTACGTAGTTTGTCATAATCTCTCCTAAGTTCGAATTGCTTCACAACATAAACTTTGGCTGAATCCATGGATAATTGTTTTGAGCAAATCTAGTTGGTGCTTTCCTCTAACTCCGTTTGGAACAACTGAAAAATTGCCTTTGTGTATATCTTCACCATTTGATGCTACATCATAAATGATGTTGTCGTACGAAGCTGTTCGTTGAGATCAATGTGGTTAGCAATGAGTTCTTCATGAAATTGGTGTGCTAAATCACTGTTAAACCGGATGATGAAGTCCATAAATATGTTTTTCTTGTTAATGTATCTCTTGAAGAAAGCATGGTTACTCTCTGGTCTCTGGCTACTAGACATCCTTACTGCAAAGACATGTCTAAAGTAGGCTAGAACCCAACGTCCACGTATTTCGTACAAACTATGCAGTCAAACATTGCTCCCTAATTGCGTGCTTCCCATTACTTCAAACCAACAGTCTTCAAACTCTTCCGGCGACTCCGATTGTTTAATTATGTTCACCAATCTATGATTCTGTTCTCTGTAAATCATGGGAATAATTTTTTAGGAGAACTTATTCAATATATGCCATAAACAAAATCTATGTAATGAGTTAGGAAATACCTCACCCACAGCTTTTGAAATTGCTACATCCTGATCAGTTATAGTCACATGAGGGGCTTCTTGAGTAGGCATTGCTTCAAGGAATCTCGTAAGTAGCCAAAGAAACTAATCACTCTTCTCATGGTTTAATAATCTACATTCGAACACAATAGTTTGTCGATGATGATTAACTCTGACAAATAGTGCAAAAATCAATGAGTACTTGTTTGTGTTGTATGTAATGTTGAACACTACTACATCTCTGAAACGTACATAAGAGGTTCTGGACTCCGAATCAGCCAAAAAAAATGAGTGAACACCCCATCGTCATTAGTCTCGTATGCGTAATAGAGGTTCGGGTTCCTCTGCTTCTCCAACGTAAAATGCTGAACCAATGAATCGGCATCATGCCCCTTGGACTTGTGTCGAAGATCCCTTTGATGATTCTTGATATCTTGTTCAAGAAAACCAATCGATGATGGTCTACCTGAATCAATTTCCATAATATAGATTTGTTGGCATGTGGGTATATTAGCTTGTGAAAACTGCTTTGCTAGTACTTCTTTGTCCCTGAAACAGTTTGATGTGATCGTAACAAATGCGTCTTGCTAGGTGTAGATAGTGCGTGATTATGCCCCTCTACAAAATTGCTGACAACCCAACAATTTTCTATTTGGTATTTCACAACGATCAGTCTGGAATTACACCCATATCGTGAATGTCCCGTTTTCTTTTCCCTATTCGCGGCACAACATTTTTTAGCTTCATCTGCCATGTCTCATCTATTGCACCTTGTTTCCAGCAAACATATAATTTTCAAACAACCTCATCTGTATCCTTATTCTTTCTACTATTGGCCATACAAACACTGAAACCCCCTAATTTCGCATAGTCATTGTAAAACTTGTACGCATCATCTAGTGTTAAATTGTTGTCCAATTTTAGGAATTGCATCAACATTGTAACGACACGGGTCCCACTTGACGGGATGTCCCGACCGTTAGATGACGACGTACTGTCTCCACTGTACCAACACGAGTTTTTTCAGCATGCTTTGTCCTCACTCGCACGCTCCCTGAGAAAACTTCCCAGGAGGTCACCCATCCTAGAATTACTCCAAGCCAAGCACGCTTAACTGTGGAGTTTCTAACGATGGACTTTCGGAAAAGAAGGTGCACTTAGTTGGTATGAGTAGTACCTATTATTTCTTTTGTACTTTCCTGGCTTGGGTGTTACAATCACCCCTCGTTAGACTCGCGACATCCTCGTCGCATTTAACCCATCTGAGGATTTGTTGGCAGCGTTGGGATTCTAGAGATGGCACTCGCCCTATGGCGTAGCACTTTGTTCCTGGTTTTCGGCTAGCGGTCGGCTTTGATACCATTTGTAACAATCCGGGTCCCACTTAAGGGTTGTTCCGTCCATTAGATGATGACGTACTGTCCCCACTATACCAAACGAGTCTTTTCAGCATGTTTTGTCCTCACTCGCATGCTCCCCGAGAAAACTTCTTAGGAGGCCACCCATCCCATAATTACTCCAAGCCAAGCACGCTTAACTGTGGAATTTCTAACGATGGACTTCCGAAAAAGAAGGTGCACCTTGTTGGTATGAGTAGTACCTATAATTTCTTTTGTACTTTCCTGGCCTGGATGTTACAAACATTCACTTGAGGCACAAACACATTATCATCGCCATCCATGACCTAAAATAAGATAACATAAAAAAAAAAAGCACAACAAAAAAACCAGCATAAACTTGATAGTATTTTCATGCGGCAAGAACTAATATATGTTAACTCCATACTAATTAGAAAACATGATATAAAATGGACAAATAAATTAATACCATTTGCATTAATCTCATTATTTATCAGCACATTCAACCCTAAACTTCAACACGAATCTTAAACTCAAAAAAATCGATAAAAAGGGTAATAAATTTTATCTTACCTTCAAACGTCGAGATCTGAAAGGTTGGGGTTTGGATTTCTTGCGCTCCTCCAAAACTGAAGACCTAGACCATGCTACAAAAAATGAAGACAGGTGGTTTTTTGGATATTTAGAGAGAGAAATGTGAACTCAGTGGGGAAGAGAGAGAGAGAGAGAGAGAGAGAGAGAGAGAGAGAGAGAGAGAGAGAGAGGTAATGGTTAATTTTTTAAATATAATATATGCATACAAACTTTGTCAGGGTTTGGAGTCAACCACGCTCAATTCAAAGGTGGGCCCTCTACGTTTCGTCCCTCATTTTAAGATGAGCGCCCGCTCATCTGATCAAATCTTTTTTTATGTAAAAAAAAAAAAAAAAAAGGTGTAGCCCACACCCTGAGGGTCCGAACCGACCACGCCCAAAGCCATTGGTTCGGGAAGGTAAATTCAGGTTATGCCTCCAAGGAGCTAGGGTGGAAGGGCTTATGGTAAGCATGAGAAACGCTCAATAACTCCCGCTTGCCACAAGGTCAATTCCACCTTGCGGGGAATCGAACCAAGCACACAGCTGCGCTGAGCACTTACCACCCATCCCCTTTGCCACTTGGAGATGTGCCCTGGGGGCGATCTTTTATTATGTAATATTTTAGTAAATAACTCTAATAGAAAATCCCTAATGCTACAATAATCTTTTGGAATATTGATTCTCCCCTAATATTGTTTAATATTATTGAATGTAAAACATTATATTCAAACAAATATTTATTGTAAATTAGTATATTCAAAACGATATAACAAGATCGAATAACTATGCCGATTTCTTATGAAAATTAAACGTTAAGAGAATACCGACCTTTACTTTGAGTATAAAAAGAAACTTTTCTTTGTTATTCTTCAGGAGTGACAAAAAAAATATTTTTTTCCAGAATATCAAATTAATAACATATCTCATAATATTGAGCTTTTCAAGAACAAATTATATTCCTTGAAATATTTAATATGAGATAAAATCACGATTCTATAGAAATACAACAAAATATTATTTTACATCATAATAATCTTCTAAATTATTAATAATTAAAAAAATCGAATTTCTTTGAGAACAAGAATGCAATATTCTAGAATATTGGCACGTAGAAATAACGTAATATTCTTTTGAAATATAGATTCAAAAATCATTTAATAATAATAATAATAATAATAATAATAATAATAATAATAATAATAATAATAATAACAACAATATTCTTTTGAAATATACGTACGAAGTAATAAATTATATTAAACCAGATATATGTTTATCACCAACCAGTATAGTCAAAACGATATTCTTAAGGGATAAACATTATGACATATTCTTTGATATATATGTTACTTTGTGAGCATGTTGTATTTTACTGTTGCTTTCAGAATATTGACAATTATAATATATACTTCTCAGGAGAAAATAATATTCTTATGGAATATTAATTAATATTATTGTGCTACTTTAGGAGTGACAACAAATTATTTATAATAGATAATTCTATGATTAACATTCTTCTGGAATATTAATTATTTGTTTTGCTACTTCAAAAGAAACAATGTAAATAACTCCCAACTTAAAAAAAAAAAAAAAAAAAAAAAAAAAAAAAAATTGATATTTGCAATGGACAAATTCTTTGATTAATATTCTTCTGGAATATTAATATACTTTTGTACTACCTTAGGAGCAGCAACAACATAATAAATTTATTAATTAAAAATTATAAGATAAAATCAATAATAATATATATATACATTAAACACATAAAGAATGTTAATAATGTAAAGAATATTAAATCTACAAGGTAGAATCATAAATTAAAACAATATATTGCACAAAAATAAAAAAATATAATAAGGTAAGTTTTTGAAATTGCAGTTAGTAATTGAATGGGCTTAAGAAATTTTGGTGGATAAATAAATGATTCATTAGACTCCACACTAGTTCTATATAATGTCATTAGATAAATACATATTTTACATATTATTTAGATTTTCTACCTTATTGTACTCTCCCTCCCTCCCATCTCTAATTCCTTTCCCTCTCATCTTTAATAAGAAATCTCTAACTATTTATTTCTTACCTTGTTACGAATCATCCTTAAATATAAATAACATTTCAAAATAATTAAGAGTAATTATATTGACACCACTAATTTTGTTAGTGACACCACATTTTTTATATTTATTAAATTGATCAAAAATAAATTGACTTAAATAACCCTCCCATTATATTAGTTTTTCTTCTTTTTTATTATTGTGTACACCACAAAGGGTTTGAGTAAAATAACCCGTCTTCAACAATTTTCTGTGATTTCGTGTTTTGCATATTTTCGTGAACATTTGCTGTCTTTAATTGCAACTGAGTTCCCATGGCTGACATTACTAAAGGACGCATGATGACTACTGTTTCTCTCTTGAACCTCGTTCTCTGTTTCCGTGTATGGCAATGGCAAAATATGAGAACCAATAAGTCAAAAAGAATTGTCTGGGGAACAAAAATTAATGAAATCCCATTACAGAGTGTTGGTGTTTGTGACAGAAGGGAGGAGTAAAAAATAAATGAAACCTAGTTCCTTTTGACTGATACACAATTCTCCACCACCCTAAAACTTACAAATCAATTTTATTTTATTTTAAATTTTACAATTGAAACCCAAATGTTCATGCTAATTAAACCAGAAGTAAGCAAGAAATTCATGGAGATTTAGTTGTGGTGTATGTAGTGTATAGTATTTTATTTTCATTTTATTTAGCAAATGTTATATTTGTAAAAGAGATGTGGTGTAATTATAAAATTTATGTTTTAATTAGTTGTGTCAATATAAGGTGGTGTGGTTAACAAAATTAGTGGTATCAATATAATTATCTAATAATTAATTCAAAAATCAGGTGAAAATTCAGATTTTTAATATTAATAATTATATTATAAAATTAAAATAAACTTATAATGATAATTTTTATGAAGATTACGATATTTGTAACGAATATTACATTAAGTGTAATAATAAGTGTATTTTATATACTCATTTATATATCTAAATTAGAATTATTTATTATCGTTTTGAAATAAAGTCAACATAATTGTTTGCTATTTGTTTATATTCCGGGAAATATCCCAAAATCAAGTGAATTGTACAATTGAGGCAAATAATGTGCCTTTTTGTGATATTTGGAGCTAAAATGGACAAATGGAGGATAATGTTGTCAAACGGGATTTACTATAGGTGAAAAGTATTAGAAATCAAAGTTGGACGACTCAATTGAATATGAAGTGAAATTGGAAGAAAGATTTGAAAGTATAGGGACTGAAAGCAATAATGAAGGACTTATGGACAATTAAAGATCAGAGACTTTCTTAAACATAATTGAAAGATGAAATTTCACTGAAAAAATAAGCCTGCATGGCCATGACTTTTGCACCTGGTGGCCACGTGTTCGGAACATAAATCCGTAGATCCGAAATTCGACAGCCTGTGCGACCACCAAACTTTCCACTGTGCGGCCGCGCAGCTATCCGGCCCAACGCAGGATCAAGTCCATACACGATTTCTTGTATTGATTGCCTAGGTTTCTTCAACAACCTTTAAATACTACATATCATGCATATAAAGGGAACCTCTTCCAGACCCTTGCACACATATTGAAGAGGCTTAATTGGCGCTTATCAATCAAACTCTTGGAGGATAATTAGATGCAAAAGAAGAGGATTGAATATTATCAACAAAGATCGAATCTTGGTGCAAAAATTCTATATCTTGTTAATTAGATAAACTTGACATGTTTATATTATATTTATGTGTTTTTAATTGTTTAGTGATGGGTAGCTAAACTATTAATTGTGATATTCGATGTAGCCTGAGTTTTACGCTATTAATTCCATGACTTGAGTTTTACATAAATTTGCATGTGTTGATTTTTTGTGTTTAATACATGAATGAATTGATCACTTGTTCATAATATCATGAGTGTTTTCATAATCCTAGAGGTGAACTAACACTTAGATCTAGGAATAAAATTTGGTAATTTGATATATGATAGAGATATACGTTTATCATTATTGCGATCGCTACATGAATTCTTCTATTTCATACACCTAATCATTTCAACTTGCTGTCTAGAAACATGGTCGACTAATTAGGTAGAGTTGATTTAAATTCGAGAGAAGAATTTCATATGTATAAGTAAATTCGATCGAGTACATAGATATAAGTAAAACTTGATGATTGAGATTAATAGTATTGACAACTGTGAAATAGAATGTCCCTACACTTTTAAAACCACTTAAGAAAATCAAAAGTTGAATCATTTTTATTTGATTTTATTTATTAGTTTATTTTAATTCAAAATTTCAAATTCACATCAATTTTCTAGTTTCGGTTAAGGGTAGTGGTCTATAATACAATTTACTCAATCCTTGTGGAATCGATATTTGGACTTTAAGTCCACTTTATTACTTGTGCGACCTATACACTTGCGGTTAGCTACATGTAATATTCACATCATATATGTAATTTAATTACAATGAGTCTAATGAAGCTCCTTTAATCAAACGTACTCCTCCATAATTACTGTCACGTCAAATAGTATGTATATTTTACAATATGAGGAATGTAATTTTAACAAATATTATAATAGTTGTAATAATTCATATTTTATATAATAAACACATATTACAATGATTTATACCCACAGTAATATATGTCATTTACAAGTTTCGTCGACCATTACAATTCATGTAATGCAACATCATCCCACGAGGAACCATGATTTACGCCAACTAGAATTTTCAAATGTCATAAGGTACAAGATGTGTAATGTGTACGATAATTAATGAGATACTTGTTATTACCACATCCATAATGTTTGGTGATCACTAGGGGTGGGCATTAACACACCAAATCCGTCGAAACCGCCCAAACCAATCCAACCCAACCCAACCTGATCGGTTTGGGTTGATTTTTTATGAAAATTGGGTTGGGTTCTGAAAAACAAAAAAAAATTGTTCGGGTTGGATTGGGTTGGGTTGGGTGAAAAACCCGACCCGACCAAATCGAAATTTTAAAAATATAGAACCATTTAAATTTCAAGAATCTTAAACTCATTTCTAATTTGGATGAAACTCAAATATGGTTTGAACAAATTTTATTCTTATTAGCAAATATTCAATTTATTATATTTGAGCTTATTATATGTTGGGTTTGGTTGATTTTTTATCAACTCGACCATAGTGGGTTGGGTTCGGGTTGAGAAAAAAACCGACCCACCCAACCCAACCCACACGACACCCACACCCACCCCTAGTAATCACTTCAAATTCTTGAATTAAGTTATTATTACGGACACTGTAATATTACGACATTACTATATATTTTGTAAGCAATAAATCACCATGATATTATGGGCATTGTAATTAGAGGTGTCAAGACGGACGGGCCGATCAGACCCGTGAAAATCGACCCGGGATTGCGAGCCGACCCTGACCCGTGCAGGCGGTTCATGGGTCAAGAAGGTATAAATTGCGGGTTTTACGGGCCAAACCTTCGTGGGCCGCGGTTAATCCGCTGACCCGTGAAATTAAAAAAAAAAAAATATATATATATATATATATATATATATATATTTATTTATTAAATATCATAATATTGAAAATCTTCATTCTTCAACAAACTCTACAACTTCTAAAACTAAATTTTATTTTTCTCTCTAATAGCTAAGAAATGTAATGTTCTTTGATAGTAGTAATTAGAAATACATTTAGCATTTAGTTGTTATTTGTTTATATTTTATTTAAATTTAGAAGTAATTCATGTAACATAAAAAATTTAAATTTAAATTCTATATAAACATTTTATGGCATAAATATGAATTTATCATTTTGTTCATTTCATATTTATAAATTTAACAATATATATATTATAAATATGAAAAATTCTATATATTATTCATACGAGCCAAATTAGAACGAACCGCGACCCACATGGGCTTTACCCGGATGGGCCAGCGGGCGGCTCTGGGTTGTAGTTTGAAATTTGTGGGCCGATCCTAAACCGGGCCGGAACCTATAGTGGGCGGGCTTTTTTGGACGCGGGCCGTTATCGGGCTCATATGTTGGCGGGCCGACCGGCCCGGACCACCCGGATTGACACCTCTAATTGTAATATTATGTCATTTTTGAACAGTTGGAAGCTATAACATACAATGATAGACATACATGTAGTATCATGTCCGATCTTGATGATGACTTTTCACATTATTAAATTAACATAATAGTTGTAACTTTCATAATTATTAGTCTATTTTAAAGATAATCACATCCCTAAAATTAAGGTTGCTATAATTAATTATTAATTACATTTTTCTCTCTGCATCCCTACATTTAAAGTTACCCTAATTAATGACTTTAATCAAATAATACCCGCTATCCTAAAATCGGTATTTTATCCAAAACTCATGGATGAAATCATTTAATATAACGAATAATATTAAAATTATCATTACAATCAGGTAGTTGCGTAAATTCTCGATAAAGAAATCTCAAACTAATTGGTTCACAAAAGCACTACTCTGGTTTATATGAAAAAGATCTAGTGTCAATCGCTGACACCATTATGGTGCCAGTGGCAGACACATGTGTTGTGGCCCCACCTGTGTGTGGGGGTCATAACTGTGTCTATCGTTGATACCATAACGATTTTAACGATTGACACCAGATCAAAACTACTGGTTTGCATATGATATTACATTCTGACTAATTTTTTTGATATGTGAAATTTTGAGAAATTTTTCTAACTCAATTTGATAATTATTCGTATTGATAACATGTTATAATCTAGGGGAAAAAAGCGACAACAATAAACTTGTATCTTATTAAAAACAAGAGCCCCATATATATATAGGAAATAATTATTTAGAGCATCCACAATATATGGGTTAAACTACATGTTAGTGAAATAATTTAGTTAGGGTTTGAATATTAATTTACAATAGATATGTTAACTCATATCTTAACGGAATCTTTTTAATTATATGTTAACTTCTTTGTTAAATTTGGCTAGCAACTTAGTTAATGACATTGCAATTTATGTTGAAAAATTCTCCTAAAATCTTCTTCTTCTTTTTTTCTTTTTTCTTTAAATTTTTTAAATATCGATAAATAAAATAATTTTTTGTTGATTTTATATTATACAATTTAATGAGATCTTCAAAATGAGTATTTTTGGATATCATATTAAAATATAAATTTTTCTGTTTTAAAAATAAAAATTTATTGTATATTTTTAACTTAGTTAAATTAACATATCCATTGTAATAAAAAGTTAATGGTTAATTTTAACATGTATACGAGTCACTTAACATTTCATTTTTTGCCCGTGTGACTAGCTAAATTTAGCTAGTCCATTGTAAATGCTCTAAGAGATACGCAATTTATTAATTTGTAAGGGTACGCATGTCATTCAATAATAAATATAACATTTGCAACAAGAAGAATGATATGTACTTAATAGAAATAAGGAAAATGTTACTTTGCCAGCATGCTATCTTGGATGATCGAATTGTAATGAGCTATTGATTTTGATAATGATGTGATGGGTAAAAAAATAAATGATTAACATGTGTTTAGACATAAAACTTTATGCCAAATTTTCGGTTCAGGTAGCAAATTATGTAAAAGCTGCAACCCTTTCAGTTTTTGCCCGTGAAAGAAGACTTTCGTATGGGCATTAAAAGAGGAACCAGATACTGAACAATTTCAAACCAGATGCACGTTAAACCTAATGGCTCCAAAATGAACAGTAACTAGAAGATGGACTCTTTTAAGGAGTGTTCTTTTAAAATGGAAAATCCTGCCTCCTGAAAATCCCCAAACAGATTTTTTATTTATTTATTTATTTTTCCTTGGGAAGGGGGGGGGGGGGGGGGGGTTGGCTACATTAAATTAAATACTGTAGAACTCAAGGATTAGCAAAAATAGTCAAAACCTTACTATGATTGCCCTGAAAGCAACAAATTCCAGGCACAATGCAGAAACAAAAAGCATTGTATTTCTCTGTTTGAAGATTAATACACAGGGCTAAAACCTCTCTTAATATACTGCAAACATGAGAATGGCAAGTCTATAAGCTTCTCAACTTCAAAGCACTTGGATATAAGGGCATTAAAAACCATATTCCATTCTGAAATGCCATCAGTTTTGCTCAATCCTCTACATACAACAAGAGATGTATTACACACCCATGGAACCGAAACAGTGTATGCAAAGCCAGTATGAGAATTCCTATTCTTTAATAAAGCATCCTTGTATGCCCCGGACACTCGAGAAATATACTCCCCCTTGGGTAAAACACAGAAATCGATTAGATTAAATGCATCAATATTAGGGTCAACACTCGAATGCAGGTTCACGACAACTGTTCCGTGATCTGGATGAAGACGACTTCCTAGAGCTTTGAGAAATGGAGAATGAGGGTCCCATAGCTTGCGTGGAAAGATGTCATCACCATCATATGCATCAATGAAAACAATGTCATACAGATTGGTGCTCTCCAAAATGAACTTCTCAGCGTCTGATTCGTACAAGAGTAGTCTCTCGTGGATGCCTTTCCACAGGATTTCATCAGCAAGGCTTGGTTTCGGGCTTGCACGCTTGCCAGATGGGGTCATAATTGAGTATGATGGGAACCCCATTGCTTTAGTTGATGCTGAGATTACAATGGGATCAATTTCAACTATGTCAACTACAGCACCTGAAAGCACAGTTTCATGTCAGCCTGAAACACCAAAAACTGCAGCCTTTACGGATGGGATGCCTCTTCGGCTGTTCCTCGTTTGATGACCCATTTATTGCGTCTGTGTGTGTGCATGATGGGGTGGGGTGGGGTGGGGTGTGGCGTGGGGGAAACAAACCCAACCCTAGCAATCTTAGAAATCTATACACGAGATGGAAATATTAACAAAAGATTACTACCCTAGAGTGAACAAACTGCATTCTTATTTTAATCTATTTTTAAAACTACTCATAATTGGATCAACAGGAAATATACAGAGTTTTTATTTGACATTGAATAACTGAGACACCAAAAGAATAAAACAAAGCTACGTCATGCAATTATATGCTGCAGTGCTCCATGTGTCATATCCCATTCAAATTAACACTTTTACTGCTATATATACTTCATAAGAGAGCGCCAGCAATTAGTACCTTTCAAGCTGAATTACTGATACTACATTATTATTGTTCAGCAGAGACCTCAAAAGAATGACTACAGTTATGTCTTTAGATCATTTCAAAGACCAGTTTTTCAGATCACAAATATTGCATCTAATACAACAAAGGAAATAAAAGCAAATAAAGCCAAGTCAAATTTTAGATTCAGAGACAAGCTCCAAAAAACACTACACCACAAGAAACTGAATGCTAAATTACGAGATTCAAAAATCAAAAAAGAGTCTCCGGTATCAAAGGAAAACATTCACTTCTCTAACCTCTGATTTCACTAGCCAGAAATAATGGTATGCTTCCTCCCCCATGACCGATGCACAAAACATTCATTTTTTTCTTCCCTAGTATCGCATTTTTGAGATCATAATCACATGATGAGATAGTCGTCAATCCAGCAGATATCATGCTCTTCACATCTGCAAACAATGTTAGAAGTATAATTACAAAGTCAATGAAAGCTAAAGCTTATTTTCTTAAAAATAAGGGGAGGGGAAGGGGAAGGGGAAGGGGAAGAAATGGTAAGGGAGAGATTGATACAGTTCCCTTGGGGGAAGTATAAAGATTTCATTCCGCCTTGCTTGGTAAAAAGGAGAAAAGGTGAGAACTAGGGGAAAGTAAAAATATAAATTCATTTGCACTTGAGTGATTTATCCTCTTTTCTTTTTGCTGTCTTTTCAGTGTTTTAATCCGTTGTCTCCTCTAACTCCTCCAATTTTGGAGGGAAAAAGCCGTTAATGGAGATAATTTAGGAGATAATATTTGATTCCCTATAGCTTAGGAATCTTTTATATTTGGTATATTGTATATAATTAGCCTGTAAATACTTACCATATAGATGTACAAATTCTTCTATTTAATGAAAGAAAACCCGATGTAAAGGGTATTCAGACCAAATTTAACATGGTATCAATCACTCGTGTGGACGAGAAAAGAAGTTCTTTTCTGTCTCTGCAAACTCCATCTTGCTTTTGGGTTCAGTTCCGTCCTGGGTAGAGGCGTTACCTTCTTCGTATCATTAGCTTCCGGTGGCGGGTTGTCTGTCCGGCTGTTACTCCTTGCAGGTCGCCTGCCTTGGTTTTATTTATTTATTTTTTTTGGTGGCAGTAGGCCTCTTCTTGGTGGTGATCGGAAGCTTCGGTAGTGGTCGCGAGGTCTTGTGTGCGGACGGTTCTGTGTGCAGACGATTTTCTTGCGTCTGTGGTGTCGGCATATCACTTTACCGATTGATCGTGCTAAACAGGTGTAGTGAGCGTGATTCACGGGCAGGTTATTTCTCTTGGGCTTTTTAATATTGGGCTTCAGTTGGGCCGGTTATTGGATCTTTTGGGCATTTTATTCGTGGGCTTCAATTACTTAATTTTAACAGTAATCACGTTGGAATTTGGACATTATTTCACATTGACTGGGATTTCCCTAGCTGTTAGGTAGCAACAGGATTAATTATTAATTCTTGCCGTGACTCTAATTTTTTTCATCATCTTCATCATGTCGTTTGAAAATTTTATTGTTCGTTTCACTGGCAAGAATTTTCCTACGTGGGAATTTCAATTTAAGATGTTTCTGAAAGGGAAGGAATTGTCAAACCATCTTGATAGCTCGGTTAAAGTTCCTACTGATGAAAAAGAACTTGCTCAATGGGAGGTTAAAGATGCTAAGGTAAACTCCTTGTTATTAGGAACGATTGAGCCTCATCTTGTTACCAATCTTCGATGTTTTACTACGGCTCAAGCTATATGAGCCTACTTGCAACATATTTATCACCAAGACCACAGTGCTCAAAAATTTCAATTGGAATTAGAAATTAGCAATTTCAATCAAGGTAATTTGACTATTGAGCAATTTTATTTTAGTTTTATTAATCTCTGGAGCGAGTACTCTGCTATTGCTCACTCTAAGGTTCCCACCACGGCACTTGAGGCTCTTCAAAATAGTCATGCTGAGAATCAACGTGATCAGTTCTTGATGAAGCTCCGACCAGAATTTGAGCATGTTAGAACTGGTTTATTGAACCGAAATCCGGTTCCTTCCCTGGATCATTGCTTGGCAGAATTATTGCGTGTAGAACAGAGATTATCCACTCAAGTGGGTCTCACTTTTGAGAATGTTGCTTCTGAAGCTGTGACTGTAGCCTATGTAGCACATGGGAAAGGAAAGAGCAAAGTACAGTGTTTTAGTTGCAAGGAATTCGGTCATATTGCTCGGAATTGTCCTAAGAAAGTTTGCAACTACTGTAAGAATGAGGGTCATATCATTAAAGACTATCGCGTGCGTCCTCAAAATCGCCAATCCCATGCCTTTCAAGCTACTGCTCAATCATCTTCTTCCACACCTTCCACTGTAAGCTCTGATTCCTCTGCTCTCACACCTACCATGGTCCAACAGATGATTGTGTCAGCTTTTTCGCTTTAGGCTTGCAAGGTACAGGCACTAACCCCACTTCTTCCTGGATTGTTGATTCGGGTGCTTCTAATCATATGACTGGTAGTACGATTGGTCTCCAAGATGTTCGTAAGTATGAAGGAACACAAAACATTCAAATTGCTGATGGCAGTACTCTTCCTATCACTGATGTTGGTAATTTGGGTCCTTCATTACAAAATGTTTTTGTCTCGCCTGGATTATCTACAAATTTAATTTCTGTTGGACAGCTGGTCGATCAAAACTATGATGTTCATTTTTCTCATGGTGGTTGTCTTGTGTAGGATCAGGTATCAAGGACGGTGATCGCGAAGGGGCCTAAAGTGGGACGTCTATTTCCTTTACAGTTTTCCATTCCAATTATTATTTCCCTTGCATGTACGGCTACTGCCAATAATAATGAAATGTGGAATAAGAAATTGGGTCACCCCAATTCTGTTGTTCTAACTCATCTTATGAAACATGATTTTTTGGGTAATAAAAACACATTTAATTCTTCTATTTCTTTTGATTGTACTACATGTCGCCTTAGTAAAAGTTTACCTTTTCCTACGCATGGTAGTCGTGCTTCTAGTTCCTTTGAGATTGTTCACACTGATGTTTGGGGCGTGAGTCCTGTTGTTTCTCATGGCCAATATCGTTATTTTGTGACGTTTATTGATGATTTTAGCCGATTTACTCGGATATATTTTCTTCGTTCTAAGGCTGATGTGTTTTCTGTCTTTCAAACCTTTAGTGCACTTATTGAGACACAATTCAATACTTGTATCAAAATCTTACGTTCCGACTCAGGGGGAGAATACATGTCTCATTTGTTCTAGTCATATTTACAAAACAAAGGGATTATTCACCAGCGTTCTTGTCCTTATACCCCTCAACAAAATGGGAGTCGCCGAACGTAAGAATCGTCACCTCTTAGATGTTGTTTGTACTTTGTTGTTTGACTCATCTGTACCATCTAGGTTCTGGGTCGAGGCCTTATCTACTGCTGTCTATTTGATCAATCGTTTGCCTACTCCCACTCTAAATTATGATTCTCCCTATTTTTGGTTTATTTGGCATATCTCTTGAGTATCAGTCCCTTCATACTTTTGGTTGCGTGTGTTTTGTCCACTTACCATCTATTGATCGTCACAAGCTTGCTGCCCAATCGGTAACATGTGCTTTTATGGGTTATAGCTCTACTCAGAAAGGATTTGTTTGTTATTGTTGAAATGTGTAAATATTTTTCTTATTGTACTAATATAGCATAGAATAGATGTTAGGGACTTATGTGATAATTGTGTAATACTCATTTGTATATACCAACTATTATGGAATGAAAAGAGTAGAACTCTCCAGTCTACATGGTATCAGAGACCAGGGAAATTGAAGAAAAAAAAAACCCCTAGCTGCTAACCGTCCAATCCTTACCGCCGGAGCTCACCTAGACCAATCCGACGCCGACCGAAGCTTACCCAAAGGCCGACGTCGCCCCTCCGGCTATCGGAACTTCGAATCGTCGGATTTCTCAAAAATCGCGACCCTCTGCTCGCAAACTGTCTGCAATTTCAGCCCAAGTTTCGAACTTGCTGCTCCGGCGCGACTTGTGACTTCGATTGCTACTCCGGCGCGACTCAGGTACCCTTCTCCGGTAGGTTCTCCGGCGAAGTCCCCCTGTAGCTCAGAAATCCCTTTTTTTCCAGCTATTGTTTTATTGTCATGAGCCTTGAGTTTACTGTTGAAATCATCTATTAAGAGATATAAGTTCTATTTGGATATATAGTTTGGTTCATTCTTGGTTTTACTGGAAGTGCATTATAGGTTATAGTTTGTGGAACTTGTTATTGACTACCTTGTGACCTCTTGTATTATTGAAATTTATCAATTGCAAGACTGAAAAATGGTTGAGAACGAGATTGGAATTTCACTAATTCATGAGACCTCCTCTGCCTCTCATGTTGCTCGATTGTCTCCTAAGGAATGTGTTTTTGGTTTAGCATCTACTTCTATGATATCTAACTCTTGGGTTATCGATTCTGGAGCTACTGATCACTTTACTTGCAATCCTTCTACAATTGATTCTCTAACTTCTTCATTTGTTCAGTTTGTCCAGGTGGCTAATGGAACTCCTGTCAAAATTATCGTGGCCGGAAATATTTCACTTTCACCTACTTTATCATTATCTTCTGTCTTACTTGCACCTACATTCTCTACCAATCTGCTATCCATTAGTCAAATTACAAAAATTCTAGATTGTTCTGTAACCTTCACTTCTTCTCATTGTGTCTTCCAGGACAATCGAACGAAGATGACCATTGGCGCTGGTAGAGAAAGAGGACTATATTTTTTGGAAGGGACAAATAAGTTGCAAACAGAGGCCAGTACTGGTCTTCAAGTAGTTAGTAAGTCTTCTCCTAGAGATAGGATCCTTCTATGGCATTGTAGATTAGGACACCCCTCATTTTCTTATTTAGAACACTTATTTCCAAAACTATTTAAGGATATTCCTAATTCTAGTATGCGATGTGAACAATGTATTTTTGCCAAAAATCATCGTGTAACTTTTAAAATCAGTAACAATAGAAGTATTGTCCCCTTTGCTTGTATTCATACTGATGTTTGGAGCCCTTTCTCTACTCCTTCTGCCTCAGGTCAAAAATATTTCGTTTCTTTTATTGACGACTTTAGTAGAGTGTCTTGGATATATTTTCTTAAATCTAAGGGTGATGTCATTCATATTATTCCTAAATTCTCAAAAATGGTCGAGACACAATTTCATACTCAAGTTAGGGTCTTTCATTCTGACAACGGTCGTGAGTTTGTAAACCAAATCCTTGCCAATTTCTTCGCAACTCACGATATTCTCCACCAGACAACTTGTGCTTATACACCACAACAGAAAGGCATAGCAGTAAATTGTATATATTTGGTAAATTGTATATAATTATATTGTAAATACTTGCCATATAGATGTACAAATTCTTCTATTTAATGAAAGAAAACCCGATGTAAAGGGTATTCAGGCCAAATTTGACAAAAGCAAATGTCACGTGAAAAGTACCACACATCACCCTTTCGATTAAGAAAAATGGTGCAAATGCATGATATATCCAAGTTAAACTAGAATGGTGTTCTGATATCTTTCTAATGAAAAGATATCAATGCCAGCACGAGCTGTGATAGTTGCACCTCTGAGTACATGAGCGCAGTGATCTTAATAGTTGTTGACTGAATCATAAATGACATCATCAATACACAATGACGATTAGACCTGCAATCAAAACTAAATTGCTACTTTTTACTTGTTATTGATAGAGTGCTCTGCCCCTGGCAAAGGCATTCATCCTGCAGGATGTCAATTCATCGTGATTGCTGATCTCAATTGGAACTTTAGAGGCTAGTGAATATTGAGGAAGGATGGACTACAAGTGCAGGAATTACAAACAAGAATTGCAAATTATTGGGTATCTACTTGGAAAAGGCAATTGGACAAGATCGGAAAGTTGGAAGAGTGAACAGCAGTATCTTGAAGTTTGCAGGAGTAGTGCAAGAAGTCTAGTAGAGTTGCAAGAAAGCATTTATCTATGAACCATATTGTTTATAATGGAGGTAATTAGCTTGGTCCCGAAGTTTTTACCTACGTTAGGTTTCTCCATCCTTATATTTGATATTTGTACTTGTTAATTCTAGTAAACTAAGAAAAAGAAATTAATTTATGAAAAATCTATAAAATTAAAATCCTACTCCTATTAGTAGAATCCATATCAACTAAATAATAAAATAATACAATCCTATAAATACAAGAATTCTTAATTACCAATAATAACTACTTCTTAAAACCAATAGTAATTATTGATTTCAAGTATAATTGTCCAACGTTACTTAGTGACACATTCACATAATGATGTAAGCTACTCTGTGAAAACTCCTAAACTCGGAGAAGCGCTCAATCCCATTGCTTCTTCCCACTTCTTCCTTTCCAGTCCAACCCATACATAATAATGAGACCAGCATGAAGGGTTTTCTTCATTCATACAGTTTCAACATAAAGATTAAGTATCCCTATATCAGTTGAGCTAATTATCCACAATATGACCAATAAAATTGATTGGCTATTTAAAAATCAACAGAAATTTAAAGAAGCTTACACCTCAAGCTGAAACCTCGCTATGTACATCGAAGAGTAATGGTGTGAGTAACTAATTCGGCTTAGATCTGAAGAGACATTTCAATCACTAACAAGTGTTCAATCATTTTTTCACCTTTTCTCAAAAAATGGCAGATAATAAGGAAGTCAGGTCTTTGTCGACCAAAAATAGAGTAATCACAAGCAACCCTACAAGGGGAAGTGCATCATCACCAGGGTCAAAGTCCTCAAAATATACTAGAGCTGGCAGCTACTTTGGCATAAATCTTAATTTTGACATTATTTCTTTCAAATATAATACCTATACGTATCAAAATTTAAGGGTTGAGAAGAGAAAGGGTGAGACCGAAAGCAGATAAATGATAGCAACTAGTGAGCACTAAGAATTGATAAACTAATACAAGAAAATAGCTTCTTCGAAAAAAATAACTTCAATGCAGTTGCAATAAGAGAATGTTATGGAATTTACATGGTATAGCCAGACAATGTGGTTGCTGCATATAGCACACAACACCAGGTTCGTCTTCCCTATATGCAGTCATTACTTTGACTGTGCTTTGTCGGGTATCCTCATTAAAGTGAAGTGTGTGCCATTTATAACCACTAATTCTGAATTTTCCATTGCCTTTATGTCCTGAATGGATTTCTGCATACCTCTGTTCAAGCCAATTCTCTGTCCTTGCCCAGTATCTTTGGTCCTGCATCAAATTATAAATGATGATTATAATTATGAATTAATCTGGTACTCTACATTTCTCATTAAAAACAAGGGGACACAGCCTCCACCCTGATAACCTAAGAATAGCTAACCAAGAGGGGTTGAATTGGTTTTTGAAACTTTTTCGACAATTAATCTCAAGACAATTAAATACACAAGATATAAGTGCAAAATATAATAAGATATAAATATGCAAATTTAATAACTTGAAACAAGTATTGTCACTTAAATAGATATAGCACAATATAAATAACAAGATAAAGTAAAGTGCGATAATGTGAAGATGACAAGCAAATTTGATGGGGTTCGATACACAATGTGTTCTACATCCCCGTTACCAAGCTCACCGTCATGAGTAAAGCCAATTTTACTATAATGATAGCTTACAACAAGGAGTACCAACTTCTTAAGTGACTTATAACAAGGAGCACTTATCCTTTGATGACTTACAAGTAGCACCAATCCTTAGGTGACTTAAAACAAGAAGCACATATCCTTAAGAAAATAGTAAGATAATAAATGATAAGTTTACAATTGAAGAAACTCTCTTAAACAAATGATATAATCAAATCAAGTATATAGAGAGTTTTGGATAAGACTTTGATAAATGGCAATGAATTTAGCTCAAGTGTTATGTTGAAAAGATTCAGATAAATAAAATATGAAATATGTAGGTTCTTTGAATCAAAGCTTTCAACCAAAGTAATTTCTCTTATAGCAAATAATACAAGTTAAGTATGAAGAGAAATTTGCACTTTTAAAAGGAGCTTTGAAAAAGAGAAACTTTTGCAAAGAATAAATGATAATAAATCAAGCTTGAAAAGTTTTCTTACATACTTGGAATCTTTGATTAAATGGATGAGGAAAGATCATCCTTTGTAATCAATGAAAAAATTTAAAACAATGTAGACTCAATGATTTTCTCAATCAATCTCTCTAAAACGTTTTTATAAGTTGTTGAAATTGAATGCAAATAAGAGGGCTATTTATAAGGAAAATTTTGAGCATACTGCCTTTGCAGTCAACCTCTAAAATAATGCGGTCAAACTCAAAATAACCATTATGAGAAAATAGCCGTTTGAGTTCAAAAAAAAAATTCAATGCGGTCGACTTGTCTACACATGCGGTTGACCTCTACTACAGAGATAAGTATTTTCAAAGTTTCAATCAAGATTGATTTTGCTAAGTCCTTTTTGGTTATGACAAATAAGGTGAAATATAGATGTTGTGTTCAAGTGAGGAAAACAAAATGGATATAGAATATTGCATTTAAGTACACGTGTTCCTTTTACTTCTTCAATCAATAGAAATTTTGGCATGGACTCCCTCTTTTTTTTCATTCCGGTAAGATTTTTATTTTATCATATATTTCATCCTACCAATATCATATCCACAACACAACACATCACATCACATCACATATCAAAGAACATCTCCAATGGGTATGTGGATTGGATGAGAGAAAAAGAGAGATTATTTTAAGATCATCATCATAGTTCAAAAAGTCAAAACTAGGTACTAAGGCGATTTTTCTTTGAGAGTAGAGGCGTAATCCTCAAGGCGCTTTGAGGCATAAGCCTTACTACAAACCGAAAATTTAGTAAAAAATTGTAAGATAACATAAAAGCATCTTATTTCAAAAAAAAAAAAAAAAATTGTTAGATAACATAAAAACAGCCTAAATAGAAGTATAAAACCGAAAATAAACATCAAACATTTAATTAAAACATATAATGCTTGGTCAGATTGCTGATTGCATGACTTCAAAGTTCGAATTCATTGTTTAGACTTAAGAGAGGGGGAGAGAGAACTGGATGGGCAGACTGCAGGTGATGTGCATATATACTAGAGTTTAAAGACAGATGACCATATTATTTTTTAAATTCTGATAACAACTAATCATTGCATAAATAATGTTTATAAAGAGCTTTTAATGATGATAATGAAAGGAAGCGGTTATGTATGTTCACAGACTTAGCACTACGGTGGAGATAATAACAAGAGCAAGAACTTGGGAAGTGGGGGTAGAGGAACAATAGGGTTTTTTAGTTTTTTTTAATGGACATAGGTCTAATTTTATTTTTTTTTTGGCCAAATTAGGTCTAAAATATTTTTTTGATTTCAATTTTTAATAAACTAAGAGGTCAAAATGGATCTAACATATTTTTTTTGTAATGATAGGCCACGGCCCAAAGCATTTAAAGAAAAAACCTATGTAGAATGCCTCAAGGTTTGTGAGGCGCGAGCCTCAATGACCGAGGCATACTTTCCACCAAAAATAGTATTAAATTAGTGCCTTGAGGCGTAGGTTTTGCACCTCAGTGAGGTGCGCCTCTACCTCGCCTTTTTAAACTATTAAATTGTGGAGATGATGTGAATGTTGAAAATAGAAAAAAGAGCGGGAACAATGAACAAAAAGATTAAACATTAACATAATATTACACAACTTATTCATGTTCTATATACATGTTATTTTTCCCCCTTTTTGGCATGACCAAAAAAGGAGTAAGTCAAGCATATAAATCAACGATATAGCATTTCTCAAGAGGCATAAGCCAAAATGTGTGAAGTTAACCATGTAAATCATATCAAGAGCCTAACATTAGATTCAAAGAAACATCATGAGATTCATAAGAAAAAACATGATCGATTCATAAAAAAAAATAAGTATTTTATAGACATAATAATATCACAAGTTCATGACATAGATAATGTTAGAAGTAAAATGCATCATAAACACAATGAGACTATTACTAGGAGGTGGAAAAGGAGACATGTCATTAAACGAGCTTGAATGTCCCAAATCAACTCCATGATTGTGTTTAGATTTGCTAGCATTTGTTGTTGCACACCTGTCATTTGTTGCTGCACACAAGCCATTCTTCAACCGTGTTGACAAGAGAATCAATGCGTTCATGGGTGTGATTGTAAAGCTCCTCGGTGAACATCCAACCGGCTTGTGAAGCATTTTGAGGCATGTGATGATGGGGTGCTCTTTGAGCTTCTTCCTCTTCTTCAATTTCTTGAGCTTCTTCGATTTGAAATGTGAAAGGTCCCGAATGTTCATCAAAACCTTGGGTATGGCAAGTCCATTGTCCATTTTACTTAAAAAATTTCATTTTCATTAAGGTGTGTGTGTCAATGGCGTCGCTGCGTCGGTTGGTTTGGGTTTAATTCACTCTTCATCCTCAGCAGGAATGTTGAAATGTGTGAAGAATTTAGTTACAATCATTCAATAAGGAAGTCCTAGGATTTGGGTAGATTCACTTACACACCTTGTGTAGAATAACGATGTAAGGAAAATTGACTTTTCAATCCTATAAGCAAGAATCAAGTAGGAATAGGTCGAGATGAGTAACATTTTCAAGATGTCCTTTTCTAGGGACGAAAATGTGAGCTATTGTTTTATAAAGGAGCTTACACGGTAGAGTAAGTTGATGAGTATTGAGTTTCATCTCTACCCGTGACCTTATGACGCGCAATTCTGGGAGTATAGTCAATGAAGTTAGGAGCAATATTTTGTGCATAAACAAAATCATTACAAGGCTCGAGAAAAGAGTGTGCAATAATTCTCTAGTGATTTTTTATATGAATCCCGTAACTCTACTCAAGATTGCAGTAGAGGTGTGTACAAAATTCCTATAGGATTCCCTCATAAAATTGGTAAGTTTTTTCTTCTAAGAATACAATATTAGTCCACCCAATGTTTTCAATGAATTCCTCTCAACCAGTGTTTAGAAAAATGGACCGGACAGACCTGTTCAACCTGAAAAATTGAGAATCAGCCCGGTCAGGCCTAAAAACCGACCATTTAAAACCGGTATGAAAACCTGGTTTTTGGCCGGTTCAACCGAGAAAATCGGAAACCGACTAGTTTTTAAACCCGGTTTTTTTCCTCAAGTTGTTTTAAGATACTTTTGTGAATGGTTTTAGTTTCTAAAATAAGTAAATCTTGGTTTATTTGTAAAATAACTTGTTTTTTAGAATATTTTATGATTTTTGAAATAATTTTTAATTTTTTAATTGAAACCGGTTCAACCCGGTCGGACCTTTTGACCCTTGACCCATTGCCTTTTCCGATTCGAACCGATTTCTGGTTTTCTAAACACTGCTCTAAACGAAAGAAAGCAGCTTCATATGAAAAATAGAAAACATTAACATTTTTACCTATTAAAATAGAGCATTTTTTAATATGATCTTCACTTTGTTTTTCGTTGTCACTAGAAAATGGTGATTAGGGGTGGGCAAAAACCGTCACAACCCGCCGAACCCGCCCAAACCGACCCAACTCGATCGGTTTGGGTCGGTTTTTCATGAAAATTGGGTTGGGTTCGGTTTTTTTTTTTTTTTTTTTTTCGGGTTGGGTCGGGTTGCGGGTTGGGTGAATAACCCGACCCAACCCAACCCAAAAAAAAAAAGACGTTTTTTTTTTTTTTAAAGTTTAAGTAATGAAACTTGACTTATTTAAATATTGATTGAAAATATTTTAATTTTATTAGTAATTGTTCAATTTTGTATTTTTGGTTATTGTAGTGTACATAATTGATTTGAATTAAAGATAGATTTATGAGTTTTTTTTTTTTTTCAAAATTTTTACTAATTGGGCCAAAGCCCAAACCGACCTAACCCGACCGAAATTTGGTGGGTTGGGTTGGGTTGATTTTTTATCAACCCGACCGTAGTGGGTTGGGTTCGGGTTGGGCAAAAAACCGACCCACGCCCACCCCTAATGGTGATGAACGTTGTATCACTTGCTTTACTCTTTTACTGTGAGTCATTAAAGATTTGAAGGAAGGAATTTTGGATTTTTGATAAAAATCTCGAAATGAGTGGCATGACCAAGAAGAGATTAAAAAACCTTGAAATTTCCAGGTCAACCACTTTTTAAAATCCCTTTTCACCTCATTTTCGAACCCTAACCCTAAAATATTCAAAATCTCTTCTCCTCTCTTCAAATTTCACTATCTATACTTCAAATTTCTCTAGTTGATCATAAAAACCACACTTCTCATTCCAAATTTGCTTGAAATTTCAAGTTCTTTTCATCTATCTTCTTGGTCATACCACCCATTTCAAGATTTTTATCAAAAATTCAAAGTTTCTTCCTTCAAATCTTTAATAGCTCACGGGAAAAGAGTAAAGCAAGTGGTACAACGTTCATCACCATTTTCTAGTGACAACGAAGAACAAAGTGAAGATCGTATTAAAAAATGCCCCATCTTAATAGGTAAAAATGTTGATATTTTCTATTTTTCATATGAAGCTGCTTCCTTACGTATAGAGGAATTTATTTAAAAAATTGGCTGGACTAATATTGTATCCTTGGAAGAAAAATTTGCCCAAATTTTATGAGGGAATCCTATAAGAATTTTGTACCCATCTCTAGTGCTATCTTGAGTAGAGTTATGGGATTCGTATAAAAATCACTAAAGAATTATTGCACACTCTCTTGCATCTCGAGCCTTGTAATAATTTCGTTTATGCACAAAATAGTGCTCCCAACTTCATTGACTATACTCCCGGAATTACACGTCGTAGGGTCACGATAGAGACATCAATCAACCTATGAAACTCAATACTTATCACCTTACTCTACCGTGCAAACTCCTTCATAAAACAATAGCTCACATTTTCGTCCCTAGAAAAGGACATCTTGAAAATGTTACTCATCTCGACCTATTCCTATTTGAATCTTGCTTATAGGATCGAAGAGTCGATTTTCCTTGCATCGTTATTCAACACATGAAGTATGTAAGTGAATCCACCCAAATCCTAGGACTTATGGAATGATTCTTACTAAAATCTTCACATATTTCAACATTCCTCTTGAGAATGAAGAGTGAATTAAACCCAAACCAACTGACACCATTAACAAACACACCTTAAAGAAAATGAAAAACTTTAAGAAAATGGACAATGGATTTGTAATACCTAAGGTTTTGATGAACATTCGGGACCTTTTTAACTTTAAATTGAAGATGAAGAAGCTCAAGAAATTGAAGAGGAAGAAACTCAAAGAGCACCCCATCAACACATGCCTCAAAATGCTCCACAAACCAGTTGGATGTTCACCGAAGAGCTTTACAGTCACAGAGCACCCCATCAACACATGCCTCAAAATGCTCCACAAACTAGTTGGATGTTCACCGAAAAGCTTTACAGTCACGCCCATGGAAGCATTGATTCTCTTGCCAACACGGTTGAAGGAATGGTGGGTGTGCAACGACAAATGATGGGCATGCAACAACACTTGCTAGCAAAATCTAAACACAATCATGGAGTCGAGTGGGGACAGTCAAGTTCTGTTTAATGACATGTCTCCTTTTCCACCTCCTCCTCCCATGGAGTAATCGTCTCGTTTGTATTCATGTTGCATTTTATTTCTACCATTATCTATGTCATGAACTTATGATATTATTGTCTCTAAAATACTTATATTTTTTTATTATGAATCTATTATGGCTTTTTTTTTTATGAATCTCATGATGTTTTTTTGAATCTAATGTTAGCCTATTGATACGATTTACATGATTATCTTCACACATTTTGGTTTATGCCTCTTGAGAAATGCTACATTGTTGATTTATATGCTTGAATTACTCCTTTTTGTTCATGCCAAAAGGGGAAAAAATAACATGCACATAGAACATGTTTAAGTTGTGAAATATTATGTTGATATTGAGAAAAATGTTTAGATAATGATATGATGATATACGATGTGTTGTGGATATGATGATATTGATAGGATGAAATTTATAATAAGATAAAAATCTTATCATATTGAAAAAGAAATGGAATTCCATGACAGAATTTCTATTAATTAAAGAAGTAAGGGAGAACACATGTACTTAAATGCAATATTCTATATCCATTTTGTTTTCCTCAATTGAACACATCTATATTTCACCTTATTTGTCATAATCAAAACTATAAGATTAAGTCAATCATAGGTCAACACACCTGATTTCAGGCAGATTATTCATATTCCAATTTCCATATGGGATATATTTCAACACTGATGAGAGAGGATTGGCAACGAAAACTGCAAGAAATAACTAGTTTGGGGGGGGGGGGGGGGGCGGAGTTGCAATCGTAAGGCCATTGTCCCCAGAAAACCAGAAAAAAGACAAGAAAATGTTAGTCTTTGAAGAATCATTGGTGTCAAGAGCAGCTTTAAATTGAAACTGTTGCCCTTTAAGTAGATATACAGAATCAATCCTCTAAAAATACATAAATTAAATTAAATAACATCTACATCTAAAGAAAAGTAAATCAAGCACACCTAACTCAACCCCACCCACTACCTGAGCCAAAAAATATTAAGGAAATTCTTTCTAAATGTTTTGGATGGTCATGGTACGATTTTTCGAGTTATCAAACTAGTAAATATGCCATTTCCCTTCTACTATTTAAATTTTTCTCGGTGTTGTTAGCAAAGCAGAAGGTTCTTGAACTGATGCTATTCTGGGACAAGTAAAACATCACCAGCAAGCCATTCATTTTCTCCTTCGAAGAGGTAGCAAGAGGAAAAATCAGCTTTAAAAGTGGATCACAACAATGTGATCAGTTTGAACCAGCTAATTAACCAAATAAACCAAGCCTTCATCAGCCAGCACTACATGTAGGTCCGATTGAAGCCGCATTTGGGAAGGTGGAAACGGGGACAAACTTGAATGAAACGCCTTAGTGCCTGGAGGCCCAATATAGTAGAAGTCTGGGCCCCAAAATGAACAGGCCACTTAAACAACTGGCCCTTTGTTGACCAAAGGCCAGAAAGGTCCAAAACTAGAGTTATTAACATAATTACATTTACATTCCAATTGCCAGAAATTACAATTTGCATCCTGTTATTTCATAAGCATCAATATATAATGTAGTTGTTAAATGAATTCATCTTCGGACGGTTATAGTTATGTTTGCATAACAAATCCAAATTCATCATTGGATCTGGAATTTCCTGAATTCTTGTTTGTAAACCTAGAGTTTTCTTTAATATGTGTTTGCAACTTTAAGTCGTAGTGTCACAGTCAATGTGACAAAATCAAATTTGATACAAATTTATATTAAAGTTCTTTCATATTTTGTGTTTAGAATAACATAGCTTGATCCAGCACAATGCTCATGGTCATACTCATATATGCTTGCAGCTAGTTAAAGACAAATGCTCCTCCTTTCTCCAACAGGAACTGTTTCAGCCACATTGCAAATCAATGAATACTATATTCATGTGAATACGAAAATTTATCATAAATTATATGATTTGAGTTCATAATCCATTCAAAACAAACTCCATAGCATATAAAATGAGGTCTTGCATTAAGTTTTAAAATGTGATCTTGACATAATTATATTCCTTTCGTCCAGTTTATAATTTCAGATATCCTAGTTGAGAATAGACATCATACTTAAACCAAAGAAATATACTTCAGACATTTTTTTTCAAGATCTTAATTTATAAAAATTATGGTATGCAAAATTTTTAAGATATATATATATATAGAGTACAGATCATTTTCTGGTTTTTTATGAAGACTTAATGGATAATGGTACTTCTTAATGCTTATAAAGTAACAATATATATGCAGTTTTTGAAAAAATGGAATACAGCCTATGTATGGTGTTTGTTTTAAAATTTCCTCAAAACGTAGGATTTCCGACCCAAAAGTCAAATGCTGTCAACTGAAGCAGTAAAGGTCATATTAACATGATAAAAAATATGTAATACAATAAAACGGAATGGTAACAAAAATATTATAAACTGATATGAATAACAAGGTTCCAATATAAGCTATATAGCTAAAATGTGTTGGTCAAAGAGTAAATCAAAGTTGATTGACGTGGATGAAAAAAAAATCACATTGAAAGCGTAATATTGGAAAGGAGAAATGACATCCTTAACAATCACTAGCATTTGTATTGGGATGTTCTGTTGTGCATATTTGGTTTGATCTACTTTGGATTATCTTATTGTTCATTTAGCATGTGTTACAATAGCTTTCATTTTTATCAACAAGCCATTTATTGGTGCCAGCCATGGGGTTGATTATGAACAAGATGTCTTTACATTAGTAGGAGGAAACACATAACAAGTGAGCAATCAAGAGATAGAGGTAGCTGGAAGTACATAACTCTTGGATAACTACTCTGTTCAATTAAAATCTTTGCAACCTGTTCAAGTATGTTTCTCTCATATTTGTCCTTGATCAAACCTGAAATGACAAAACATAATCTAACACTTACTTTTGTTTTTAATTACGTTTTGTTACCAGCATCATGTTTGAGTTATAAAATTTAAATCATTCACAGCACATGTTTCCTTTTGAAATTCCTCTTACTTCTCCCAACTAATTAGAAACCTTCTATTTAATTTGGCAGCAAGAAATGAAACCTAGGAATCAGGAATCAGAAATCAAAAATCCAATTCAATTCTGAACTGAAACAAGTTCCTATCTCCCAAGGCTTCATTCCATACTGCAAAACCTAATATTAAAATAATAAAGTTTTCCCTTCCATTTTTCGACAATAAATAACTTCTCTTTCTCATAACATTTACCAAATTATCACCACCTTCCCCTCACAGGCTCACACAATACTAATAAACCATAAAAACACTTCTAACTGAAAGTTCAAGCTTCAAATAAGTTCACCAGTATGCAAGCCCCAATAAACAAAACTATTATAAGAAAATATCCTTTTCAAATCATACATCTCAAGCATATAAACTCGTTCACCAATAATAAAATTAATACATATATCACATTATAAGTTTTATAAATACCGGTTTGGAAGAAGGGTGAGCTAAGACAGTAACGACGCCATTTCCCTTATCAGAAATTCCACTGAAAACAGTGTTGCCATTGCCGTTTTGCCACCACTCCGAGGAGTAAAACCAGTCACCATCGTCTTCTATACGGCGATTGATTTCCGTTGAGAATCTTCGAAGATTCTCTTTCAACCTAAATCTAGCTAAACTAATCATTTGGCAGGCAAGTAATTCAATGTCTTTTTCCTTCATTATTTTCGTTTAGCTACATGGACTCTATGGTAAAATGAATCCTAGAGACAGCTTGGGGTTTTGGACTTTAAAAGGAAAGGGTGCGTTTGGAATAAAAAATTTGGGGGGAAACACACTACTTTTCCGAAAAACTTGTTGGGTCGTTCTCTTTGTGTTTCGATTTTGAATTTTGAGTTTTGAATTTTATTTTAAATTTTGGAGTTTGGTTATTTGTTTTGGGATTGCTGAAAAAATATTCTCTTTGTAATTTTGAAAAACTGTTTTCAAAAATAGAAAACTGAAAAATGCGTTTACTTTGTAATTTTCTGATATATTTATTTTGTGATATTTTATATGTAAAAAATGGTTGATTTGTTGAAGTATATTAATTTTAATGTCAATAAATCAGTTAGTTCTCTATGTCAATAAATTCATCATTAATATTATTTCAGCTAAACAAAAATTCAATCACATACCAACAAAATCTTAACATGGATCTATATATAATGACAAAATAATATAAGAACTTCAAGTGAAGGAAGTGTCTCACATTTAAAAAAAAAAAAAAAAAGAGTCCAAAACGAGCGTTTTGGATTTTTTAACGCAAAATATTCAAAACGCAATAAACTCGTTTTGAGTTTTCTTTTTATTTTTTTTTATTTTTTTTTGTGTTTTGGAAAACAAATTTCTGAAAATGGACGAAGTGAACGCATTTTCGATATTTCCAAAAATCAAAAACTCAAAACGGACTAAAAACAGTAAAGAGAATAGGGTCTTAGGCACCGTTTGACCCTATTTTTTAAAACAAAATTTATTCAACACACTCAATCTCAATTATTTATCTTATTCAAGTCTATCATTTTTAATTTTTCAAACATTTTTTAACCACACGTTCTCCAAAAATAATATTCAAAATCATACTATTCCCAAAAAAAGGGGTCAAACACATGCTCGGTGACATTTTGATCGATCCTTTTATGGGCTCATTTAACACAATATTTATTTTAATGTTTTTCTTCCTGTAAAAGAGGTTCCTGAAAAACAGGTCTAAATATGGTTCTATATGGTTCTGATTCCTAGGAAATTGAACCAAATAAAGAACTGACTTTTCTTTTGAAACTAAAGTTTTTCACTAAATGGATAATATTAACATAACTTGTATCACTATTTGACATACATACAAAATGACACAATAAATATCATTTATCATTCAATAAAAAAATAATTTCAAATGTCTTGATCTCAAACATCACCAATCAAAGTTTATAGCAAAACTAACAATCATAGTTAAAACACAAAGATATAGTTTCATAGTTAAAAATTGTTTTTTGTTCTATCAGTTCTGATTTTTTGTTCTGAACCCAGAACCAGAACTGTATAAGATTTTGAACGAATCTAACTCAATCGAAATCGAACCGATCGAATCACTGGTTTTGATTCTTTTGCCCAATCTTATTGGAAAAATTACCTTAATTTTTTGTTTAGAAACTAATTTCTAAAATCATTTCCTACTCTGTAAGTGCAATTGGAGGAAGCTAAGGCTACAAAAAAAAGTATAAGATGTATTGTTGTCTATGTATAAGACCTCTCTCCATTAAGTTTTCTAAGTAATCCTGGGAGCAAGTATTGGGCCAATGAGTCTCAAAGTTGGACAACCATAAGGCACCAGGATTTAAGAATATGTTACAGGCTTAATTGCTCACACCACAAGGCTACAAAGGGAAGTATAAGACTATTATTATTGGTTAGTTAGACCATCAAATTTCTATGCATAAGTGTACTGAAATTTCCACCATCAAACTCGAAAAGCAGTTTGGTTACCATGTTAAAAGTCGCAACACTAACGGTCAGAGAATGAAAATTAAAATCGAAGTCAACAATATCATCACCCACATATCGATGTCATATTCAACACAAGTGATCATTCAACATTGATTGTGTGCTCAGTTGATCAATTCTAACATGTATGAGTAATTAAGTAAAACCGCAAGTTAAAGTGTTATTCAGTATCTAAACTAAAGCAATATTTAATTCATAGAAAAGATCATCATAGGCAGCAAGTATATCAACAAATCTGAATGACATTTTATGTAGAGTCATATAAAGAAATCAATGAGAATTCAATACTTATCTACCCCCGAACTGAAACTTACATTGTCCACAATGTAAAATAAAAAATTAGCAAAATCAAATAGTAAAATATCAAAAATACCACAGGGGTTGATTTAAAGAAGGAACAGTTGATCTGATTGATTGGAATGAAACATGAAGTACATATTTCAATATGGGGGTTGAACTTTCCCCATCGGTAGTTGGAAGCCGCATTGAGACTAGATGTAATTGAAGAGCATGGCTCATCTCCCTTCCTTTTCGAAATTTGAAGCGGTACATGATTTTCTTACTTTTACCTTTCCTTTTTTCCAGAGAGGTGATTCTTCTCTTTTTATGAAATTGTAACTATAAAAACATAGGTAAATAGAGAATATTAGGGTAATAGGTAATAAAAAGCAGAGTATAGGAAAGTGGGGTCACACCTGGTTAAGTCTACTTTTTGGTCGAGTGCCTATGATGAATTTTTATATTAACTAAAATGCGACAAAACCATTTAAATGTAATGTTTTCAAATGTGCCTAAAAACTAATGCAAATCCTAAAACCACATGCAATGTAATAAATAGAGATGTATAAATAAAGGAGATAGAAAATGAATTGCCAACAATAAGCACTTGATTTATAGTTTAGAGCTTGACTTTGACAAAATATTGGTCAGGAGACAAGTTGGAATATGCTGATTTGCACTCCTTACAGTTTCCAGCCTTGCATCCACTTTTAACTTTCCAAATTTTTAATCCCATTTCTCATCTCTACCAAGGAGTCCCCAAATTTTGATATTCTCTTCTGATAGCTTTGTTAAACAAGAAGATCATCTTCATCATCACAATTTCACCCTTTGATGTTTGATGGTTGTTTAGATGAGGTGTGTAAGTTATAAATTTCTTTTTTATCTTCCACCCTCGATATTAGCTCTCATTTTTCCATGTCAATAAAGGTTGGATTGGTTGCTAAGAATGATCGGCCCAAGATAACCTGGAATCCTCTTGTCTTCCTCTATATCGAGAACAATAAAGCCTCCCAAAAATATAAATTTCCCAATCTTTTTGAGCAAACCCTTTGTTAGGACTCTGTAATTGGCAATTCTGTGAACAGCGAACTAAATTAAATATTTATAAAAGTCAAGGACTTAGGTGCAATTTTTTATAGTTGATAAGGTAGGTTAGGGTTGGGTTGAACAGAGAAGGCTGAAATTCGGAATCTACAGATCACGTTCGCCTCACGCTCGAGCGTAATTTCTAGAATCCTGCCACTTGAGTTACGCTCAAGCAGTCCATGCCCAAAAACAGCACACTCGAATAGCGCTCGAGCAGTCCTTAAGGAAAAAGTGACAGCTCGAATCCCGCTCAAATTCAGCTCGAGCGACGATGGCCAAAACACGCCCTAAGTTAGGTTTTAACCTATTTTTCGTGGCCCATACCATTCTACTATATATATCAAGCCTATGTACGAAATTCTGTGAGTTTGTTGTCTATTTTTCAGAGCCATAAAACATTCACATATCATATACTTGATCCTTTGATTTGAAGATCCAAGAACCAAACTCACCATTGATTGAATTTATATTCTTCTTGAGGTTTGACGACTCGTATTAGGAAAACATCAATTTTTCCTAATCAAACACTTGGAATCCTTTGACTAAGGATTACTTCTTCAATTTTGAAACTTCAAACTGCTGGAGGTTGAAGAATGTTGGACTACAAGCGCATGAAGTTAACAAGAAAGAAGAGTTCTTGGGGGTATTGGTAAATGTATTTTATATACTTATTTATCTATCAAAATTAGGATATTATTTTGTTTTTCTTGAATAAATTCTACTTAATTGTTATTATTTGTCATTATTTCAGGTTTCATCTCAAAATCAAGAAAAATGAGAAATTAGAGCAAAAACTCAATTTTGGACGCAATTGGAGATAAAACGAAGTCAAAAACCAACTTTAATTATTTGGAAAAATTGAGGCTCAAGAATAAAACATAACCAAATTTAATTGAGTCTTTAAAAACCAATTCAATAAAGACTTCTTTGACAACAAGAAGAGGGCTCCTTGGGACTTTTCTTGGAATATAATATATATATTCACCGAGGGCAGCTGAATGCTGGGGGGAGAAACAGATATATACACGGCTGCTTGTGGAAAAGGGAGGGATATATACACAGACAAAGGTAGCTTTGGGGAGAAAAGTGGTCGGTTGTTATCCATTGTGGGCTTACGGTTGGTGCACTGGAGGACTCGGCTGGTTGGAGATTAAGTGAGTAGTTGGTGGGAATCCTTGGGTAGAAGTTGGATGTGATACTTTATTTGGAGGAATTAATTGTTAGTTTGTGCAATAGTGGAGCCAACTTGGAGAAGAGAGTGCGGCTACCAGCAAAAATAAAACTCGACTGGAGTGGGGAGAAAATAGTGGTCGGTTGGAATTAAAAATCAGACAAAGGAGACATACAGACAGGAACACGGCTAGTGGAGATTTTGAGGTTGGCGGAATATAATTCAAAGGTGAAGAGTGTGTGCATGATTGGAAAGAAGAGGTTGTGCAGCTAGGCAAAAATTGGGAAGGAAGAGGCAATGCTTGGACTTAATCTAATCAAACTCTTGCTTTTACTATTTTTTTTCCCCAGAGCATGAGTAGCTAATTTAATAATCGGGATTGACGATATGGATTTAATGTTTTTAGTTTGATTTTAATTCTCAAGTTGGCGTTTTGATGTTCATGTGTCGATTTTATTATTGCACTTAATACTTATAGCGATCCAGAATTTTTACGCAATTAATAATTATTTTAATATTTAGAAAATTGTGTCGCTACTATTTCACCTATTATTTTGAAGTTAACGCCGCGACGGATTCGTCTAGCCAA
Organism: Ligustrum vulgare; assembly: GCA_963555705.1. Classification (NCBI taxonomy): domain Eukaryota; kingdom Viridiplantae; phylum Streptophyta; class Magnoliopsida; order Lamiales; family Oleaceae; genus Ligustrum; species Ligustrum vulgare. The sequence goes on from OY743188.1 coordinate 19,974,000, forward strand.
GTCAATAAATATCGAATTTGTTCGATTTTAAATTAAAATCCGAATTTCTAAAATTATGTTATTTTAATTATTTATTCTCAAATGTATTTTCAGTCCAAAAACATATCTACTTCAAATACGCTTCTTGATCAAAGTTAGTCCAATATTCATAATCAAAATTTATATTACATAAATTTCCCCACATGTTTTCTTCTTTATCACCAAAGCATCCACATCATATCTTTACACCAATTTTATCAAAGAATTCCCACCACCACCCGTATGCATCACATTTTACACCAAATCAAACATCATTATGTTTCAAGAATATAATGATGATGTATCCATGTTCTATTTTTTTTATCACACCAAATTCTCCACTACAAATCATTCCTCTGCCTAATGCCAATTATAAATTTCCACCTCAGTCAGAAAACCATCACCACCAGCAGCTCCATTACCAGACTCCAATATCAATTCACACAATAGCTACCATCGCAGTTCACTACCCATTGAACCACCAAACATCAAGCAGTCGAACCACTGCAATCCCACACATCACCACCTCCATAACCGGCAGTCACAAACTCAATCCAATTTCATCACCTCAGCACCTGCATAGCCGAAAGCCATTCCCTACTGCCCAGATTGAACTCCAAACCAACATACTGTCTTAATCAAATTCATCACTGCATCAATACACAATTCATTCCTACTCCATTTCGTCTACACCACCACCGTTTGCATTGATCACACCACAGCCAAACGTCCCTGCACCACTATGTAAACTGCACCACCTTGAATCACTGCCAAAACCACCATCGCAGCCACAAACTTTGATTCCCAATTACATAACCACTGCACCATTGAACCACTGCAGTACTCAGTCACGGCCACCATCGCAACCCATCAACCCCTGCAGTCAGAATCATCACAATCGCAGCTTCAATCCAATCCCAGACCTCGGTTTTGAAACAAATCAACCCACAATCATCCAAATCAAATAGCCCAAATACTTACCTTCGACCGCCGCCAGTGACCGGATTTGTCACCAGAAATCGCAACCAAGATCAGATCTTGAGCCTTGGATTCACCTCGAATCAACACCAAAACCTAGCCTAAATCACCACCACATGATGGCCGAACCATCGCCGAACCACCGCCGGCGTTTGGCTCGCGGCAACCTTGACTGAAAGTAGTCGATCGCCAGCTTTTTCAGCCTTCGTCTCTCGCCCTTTTTCTCCGTCTTCGTCTCTCCCTTTTTATTTTCAGTTGAATGCAAATAAGAGAGAGTAAATCTGAGTATATAATTAATTTCGGAAATTTCAACTTTAGCCTTGAAGTTTTAATATGTTTCAAATCAGTCCCTATGGTTTTAAAACAATCCAATTCAGTCCCTTTTAATTTCAAAGGTTTTCAAATCAGTCCTTTCAGCTTTTAAACTTATCAATTTCAGCCCTTAAGTTTTAAATGAGTTTTAATCAGCCCCTATTGTTTTAAAATATATTATTTCAACCCTATTGTTTTGAGTTTCCGACTCAACTTTTAAAAGTATTCATTTTAGTCCCTCAACTATCAAAAGTATTCATTTTAATCCCTCAACTTTCAAAGTATCTATTTTAGTCCCTGGTATTTCAAAAATATTCATTTTAGTTCCTCAACTTTCAAAACATCAATTTTAGTCGTCAAATTATAATTTATCATTTTGAACTATATATTCGATAGACTAAAGTGACTTATTGGCTAAGACGAAGCGTACGGAGAATTTAAAGAAATTGAAGTCATTCCCGCTCAACTTTGCACTCGTCGGATTTGAGGTAGACTCGCACTTATTAATTGATTTAAATTATGATTTCATATAAATGTCATGTGACTTGTGAAAGTCAATTTTCAAGAAAATTAAGTATGTTTATGAAAGGTAAATATACCTTATGTTTTTATGAAAAGTAAGTATACCCTATGTTTTTACGATAATGTTTTATATGTTTTGGATCATTGCTATGCACATAAGAATTCTTACCACCTAAGTTCGGTAAAATTCTTGTGTCTCCATAAGTTTATGAGGATTTACCACCTAAGTTCGGTAAAATTCCTGTCTTTCCATATGTTTATGAGGATTTACCACCTAAGTTCGGTAAAATTCCTGTCGCGTATGTTTATGAGGATTTCGATCCTATCTTATGTTATGATGGAAATGATCCCTATGAATTTCATGAATTATGTTTTGGTATACTTACTGTTATTATGATTTTACTACATAAGAATTCTTGCCACCTAAGTTCGGTAAAATTCTTATATTTATGAGGATTTCGATCTTATCCTATGTTATTATGATCTTACTGTTATTATGGTTTTACTGCATAAGAATTCTTGCCACCTAAGTTCGGTAAAGTTCTTGTGTCTACTTATGTTTATGAGGATTTCAATCCTATCTTATGTTATGCTTTCAAAAGAAATTATGCTTGGCATAATTAAAATGTTTTTATAAGTATATGGTTTTCAAAGAGCTGTTTTCAAAGAGCTATTTTCAAAGAGCCTATGATTTGTAAAATATGTCCCGTGCTGTAATGCACAATATGAGTTTTATCAAGAGCAGTTTTATAAAGAAGCTCTATCAATGCCCGTTTTATAAAGAGCCGGGATTTGTGTGTTTAATCATCTTATAAATTAAATTAATTTGCGATGAGTCTACTGAGTATTTCCCCCATGAAATACTCACCCTACTTTTTAACAGTTTTGCAGATTTCGGAGACGGTGGCGAGCGATGAATGATGGTGGCAATAATCGTTAAACGGTTGAAAGTTTGACGTTAATGATTTCCGTATTTTTTCCAAACAATCGAATAATTTAGAGAAGTTCATTTATTTGAGAAATTATGACATTGTCAATTTCTTTACAAAAATTAATGGTTCGATTTACTATTTCAAATGGTTTCATAAATGTTTTCAATTTTATCGGCCATTACAGTTTATTTAATGTTGCCAAAAATGAATTTCAACTATTTCTTCCGCAAAAATATTATTCGAAAAATTTAGACAGAAAATGACGTAGTGAATCGGGTATACGGAACTCGGGGCGCTACAAGTTGGTATCAGAGCTAGTCTGCGTTTCTGTAGACTGGTAAAATTTTCAAAAAGAATTTTAAGAAATATTTTCCATTATAAGATTTTTATTGATGAAGATTGCCACTGCCATCATTCGTTCCACCAACTCCGAGGTAAAGAAGTTTATAATGTTTAAAGTTATTTCAGTATTTCGAATACTCATTTTATTGATTTATGAGAAAGAATGAAGAGTATTTCGGATACTTATGATTTATGAGAAATAAGAATGTATTTCTTCGAAAATAATGATGTTGTTATGCTTTGTCATAACTTATATGCTTTAATGTATGATTATGAGAAATTTTTTTAAGAAAGAAAACGAGTGTTGAGCATAATGGGAACAATATGATTTTATTGAAAATTAAGTAATGGATATTATGTTGAGTAAGTGAATTATTTCCTCTATTTTGAAGAGAAATTTATTATGAAGTTTGGCCTTGTGAATATTTTGGGAATATGATTTATGGCATATATTTATAAGTATGAGTTATCTTTTGAGCCATTAAGGTATCGAAGGAAGTGATATTGTGATATTGAAAAAAATATAATTTGAAATTGTTATGTTGAGAAATTATGAATTGAATTATGGGATATTTTTTATGATATTGAAGTGTTGGAATCATTTTCAATATTTTTAGATCGTTGTGATCAAATGTGGAGTTATTTATTATTGTGAGTTATGAAGTATGCTTATGGTTTGGGATAAGTCCAAATTACAAGGGAAACTCTGTCCAGAATGTTATCATTTGGAATTAAGAGCATGATATGATAAGCATCCACTAAAGGAATTAAGGTTAGACATGCAAGTACATTTATATCACAAACGAGATTTGGTTGATGATAGCAGAGATTTTATTATTTTCTCATAAGGAGAACACACAAGAGTCACACTGGAAAGGAAATACATGAAACACATGAAAGCATAAGAGAAAACACATGGAAAGATCCTCAGAATGAGAGATGTGTTTCCGGAGTAGCCGTATCCTACCACCTCTGATCTTTTGAGGAAATAAAGAAACCTTCAAAGAGGTGTGTTTCGAGAGTAAGAATACTCCGTAATCTACCACCTTGGATCTTTGAAGTACACACAAGATTTAAACATTAAGGAAATCCTAGTAAATGGAGGGGTGTCTCGAGAGTGAGAATACTCCGTACTCTACCCCCACCTATTCTAAGATTCACAGAGTTAAGTTTACATTAACTGGACTCCATTTTCGCTTGATTCCCCTTCCTTGTGACCAATCTATCTTAACTCCTGCTGGATCTTGTATTGAGATATATGACTGCAGCTTATCCAGTAGTTCATCAATAGTAGGAGCGGAAATAAGAAGCCTTCTGGAAAATGGAGAGATGAATCCCTGTTCCACAGCATAATCAAGAAAGGTTAACAAACCATCAAAGAAATTGTTAACATTCAGAAGCCCAATAGGCTTAGTATGGAGATCTAGTTGAGCCCACGAGGTAATGTTAAAGATTTCTTCTAAGGTACCAAAACCTCCGGGCAGGGCTATAAAGGCATCAGAACCATATAGCATACAAGTTATGCGTTCATGGATGGATAAGGTTTGAACTTCATGCCCTCGTGTTTTGCCTGCAACATCTACCAAAGGGACAGGTATGACACCGATTACTTTTGATTTCTCTGCAAGAGCAGATTAGGAAACACAACCCATTAGACCACTGCTACCACCCCCATATACAAGAGTGATACCTTTTTCCCCCAGTTTCTTTCCAAGATCTACAGCCGCTTCTAGATAACCGAAACCTTTCCCTACTTTTGATCCACAAAATACACAAATAGTTTTGATCTGTCGAAGTTTTGGTGCTTCCATCTTTGATAGTAAAGAAGGGAAAACTTACGAAGAAGATGTGATTTTGGGATGCCTGAACTATGAAATATGTTTGGCTATTTAAAGCCGGAAAAATTTACTGTTTTTGATTGATTCTGAAAAGTAAAGATTTACTTTTGACAAAATCGGCCAACTTTTGACTGTTTTACCAAATATATCACCTTTCGGTGATTTATTTCCAGCTTTATCAAACCTCGAGAAAAAGAAAAATATATTTATTTCCAGCTTTATCAAACCTCGAGAAAGGAAAATATATTTTATTTCCAAAACGCGTGAAAGAAAGCAGCAAAATATTTTAAAAAGATTTACCTTATATCATTGCTGAACTGCCAGAAGCCTCATTTTGTAAAACAGACTGGCAAACAGGATCTTTCGATATTATATTTTGGAGAGTATAACGATTTTTGTCCTCGTTAAACTGAGCGTATAAGGAGAGAAGTTCACGCTGTACATAACCACTTGGGTGCGTCTCAAGAGTCAGTCGAATATCATCCAAAGACTCCTTACTCAGTCCACCCTTTATGAATTCGATTTTATCATCCCGATTAGTAGAAGAATATCCTACTGATTTGCAACGAGTATTACAGTTCCAACGAGCACATTTGTAGCAACCACCCAGTCTTTTTGCTCTTCGTTTCTTTGCAAACGTGCTTTTGCCTAAACCAGGCATGTGCTTTGGAAATGTTGATGGTAATTCACCAGATAGTCGAACCTTTGCTTCTATCAACCAGCGAACATCTTCTGGAATATCATGAGCCATCAGCAACCTCAATCTTTCGAGCCTTATTCTATAGATCTTTTTCAGATCATTCATAGGAAGATTGGAATAATACTTGCGAATGTTTGTAAGGATGATATCCATTGTTTGATGATTCAACCTCTTCCCAGCATGAACTATTTAAAAGTGTAAAGGATCTGAGTGAATCCGCGTGATGTTGTGTCCAGCAAGAAAGCGCAGGATTATTTTAATGAAAAGAGGAGACAGAGTTTATGCGCCGTTTACTTTATTGATAAAGGAAGATTTGATGATAAGATTTGAGATATGAAATATTTTTCTTGGATTTTGGGTACTGATATTTTGATATAATAATCAAGGTATAGAAATAATACGGGAATACGTGAAAGAGAAATAAGGACCGTATTGAATCAGAATTCATACGTATATACAAGTGAAAGAAATACTTTGCATGAAATGTGGTGATATTTAAGTAAAGAATCTTAGTTTGGAAGATATTTGTTTAATGAATTTTTGGGTTACAAATATTGGAATGATAAGTTGATGATATTATGTTGATATGTTATTGGATATATTACGTAGAGAGAATATTCAGGTAATTCTTTGATTATTTTGGAAATATTCGATGATAAGAAGAAAGGAAAATTTTTATGATATGATATATCAGTAAAGATTTGTTGAAATTTTAGAGATATATACGAATATTTGAGGTCACATGATACGATGATAAGTGACAAGTTACATGAATACTACAAGATATGATGAAATATCACATACGATTGGGAATTTTCATTTTGATTCAAAAGAATTTATGAGTAGACACATGTCTATAGAAAAAGTCCATGTTCTTGAGAAAACAAAGTGATGCATTTAGTCAAAGTCCATTGGGTTAAATATGGTTGGGTTAAATATGGTAGCGATGATGCTACATAAGAGAAAGAAGAGATTCTGATTAAGTATTCAGAAATCATAAGATTAAGTAAGTTTAATTTCGAGGACGAAATTATTTTAAGGGGGTAAGATTATAGCGATCCAGAATTTTTACGCAATTAATAATTATTTTAATATTTAGAAAATTGTGTCGCTACTATTTCACCTATTATTTTGAAGTTAACGCCGCGACGGATTCGTCTAGCCAAGTCAATAAATATCGAATTTGTTCGATTTTAAATTAAAATCCGAATTTCTAAAATTATGTTATTTTAATTATTTATTCTCAAATGTATTTTCAGTCCAAAAACATATCTATTTCAAATACGCTTCTTGATCAAAGTTAGTCCAATATTCATAATCAAAATTTATATTACATAAATTTCCCCACATGTTTTCTTCTTTATCACCAAAGCATCCACATCATATCTTTACACCAATTTTATCAAAGAATTCCCACCACCACCCGTATGCATCACATTTTACACCAAATCAAACATCATTATGTTTCAAGAATATAATGATGATGTATCCATGTTCTATTTTTTTTATCACACCAAATTCTCCACTACAAATCATTCCTCTGCCTAATGCCAATTATAAATTTCCACCTCAGTCAGAAAACCATCACCACCAGCAGCTCCATTACCAGACTCCAATATCAATTCACACAATAGCTACCATCGCAGTTCACTACCCATTGAACCACCAAACATCAAGCAGTCGAACCACTGCAATCCCACACATCACCACCTCCATAACCGGCAGTCACAAACTCAATCCAATTTCATCACCTCAGCACCTGCATAGCCGAAAGCCATTCCCTACTGCCCAGATTGAACTCCAAACCAACATACTGTCTTAATCAAATTCATCACTGCATCAATACACAATTCATTCCTACTCCATTTCGTCTACACCACCACCGTTTGCATTGATCACACCACAGCCAAACGTCCCTGCACCACTATGTAAACTGCACCACCTTGAATCACTGCCAAAACCACCATCGCAGCCACAAACTTTGATTCCCAATTACATAACCACTGCACCATTGAACCACTGCAGTACTCAGTCACGGCCACCATCGCAACCCATCAACCCCTGCAGTCAGAATCATCACAATCGCAGCTTCAATCCAATCCCAGACCTCGGTTTTGAAACAAATCAACCCACAATCATCCAAATCAAATAGCCCAAATACTTACCTTCGACCGCCGCCAGTGACCGGATTTGTCACCAGAAATCGCAACCAAGATCAGATCTTGAGCCTTGGATTCACCTCGAATCAACACCAAAACCTAGCCTAAATCACCACCACATGATGGCCGAACCATCGCCGAACCACCGCCGGCGTTTGGCTCGCGGCAACCTTGACTGAAAGTAGTCGATCGCCAGCTTTTTCAGCCTTCGTCTCTCGCCCTTTTTCTCCGTCTTCGTCTCTCCCTTTTTATTTTCAGTTGAATGCAAATAAGAGAGAGTAAATCTGAGTATATAATTAATTTCGGAAATTTCAACTTTAGCCTTGAAGTTTTAATATGTTTCAAATCAGTCCCTATGGTTTTAAAACAATCCAATTCAGTCCCTTTTAATTTCAAAGGTTTTCAAATCAGTCCTTTCAGCTTTTAAACTTATCAATTTCAGCCCTTAAGTTTTAAATGAGTTTTAATCAGCCCCTATTGTTTTAAAATATATTATTTCAACCCTATTGTTTTGAGTTTTCGACTCAACTTTTAAAAGTATTCATTTTAGTCCCTCAACTATCAAAAGTATTCATTTTAATCCCTCAACTTTCAAAGTATCTATTTTAGTCCCTGGTATTTCAAAAATATTCATTTTAGTTCCTCAACTTTCAAAACATCAATTTTAGTCGTCAAATTATAATTTATCATTTTGAACTATATATTCGATAGACTAAAGTGACTTATTGGCTAAGACGAAGCGTACGGAGAATTTAAAGAAATTGAAGTCATTCCCGCTCAACTTTGCACTCGTCGGATTTGAGGTAGACTCGCACTTATTAATTGATTTAAATTATGATTTCATATAAATGTCATGTGACTTGTGAAAGTCAATTTTCAAGAAAATTAAGTATGTTTATGAAAGGTAAATATACCTTATGTTTTTATGAAAAGTAAGTATACCCTATGTTTTTACGATAATGTTTTATATGTTTTGGATCATTGCTATGCACATAAGAATTCTTACCACCTAAGTTCGGTAAAATTCTTGTGTCTCCATAAGTTTATGAGGATTTACCACCTAAGTTCGGTAAAATTCCTGTCTTTCCATATGTTTATGAGGATTTACCACCTAAGTTCGGTAAAATTCCTGTCGCGTATGTTTATGAGGATTTCGATCCTATCTTATGTTATGATGGAAATGATCCCTATGAATTTCATGAATTATGTTTTGGTATACTTACTGTTATTATGATTTTACTACATAAGAATTCTTGCCACCTAAGTTCGGTAAAATTCTTATATTTATGAGGATTTCGATCTTATCCTATGTTATTATGATCTTACTGTTATTATGGTTTTACTGCATAAGAATTCTTGCCACCTAAGTTCGGTAAAGTTCTTGTGTCTACTTATGTTTATGAGGATTTCAATCCTATCTTATGTTATGCTTTCAAAAGAAATTATGCTTGGCATAATTAAAATGTTTTTATAAGTATATGGTTTTCAAAGAGCTGTTTTCAAAGAGCTATTTTCAAAGAGCCTATGATTTGTAAAATATGTCCCGTGCTGTAATGCACAATATGAGTTTTATCAAGAGCAGTTTTATAAAGAAGCTCTATCAATGCCCGTTTTATAAAGAGCCGGGATTTGTGTGTTTAATCATCTTATAAATTAAATTAATTTGCGATGAGTCTACTGAGTATTTCCCCCATGAAATACTCACCCTACTTTTTAACAGTTTTGCAGATTTCGGAGACGGTGGCGAGCGATGAATGATGGTGGCAATAATCGTTAAACGGTTGAAAGTTTGACGTTAATGATTTCCGTATTTTTTCCAAACAATCGAATAATTTAGAGAAGTTCATTTATTTGAGAAATTATGACATTGTCAATTTCTTTACAAAAATTAATGGTTCGATTTACTATTTCAAATGGTTTCATAAATGTTTTCAATTTTATCGGCCATTACAGTTTATTTAATGTTGCCAAAAATGAATTTCAACTATTTCTTCCGCAAAAATATTATTCGAAAAATTTAGACAGAAAATGACGTAGTGAATCGGGTATACGGAACTCGGGGCGCTACAATACTTGAGTTGCTTGATCACCAATTCATGATTAAATGATTGTTTTCATAATCCGAGATGTAAGTTAACAATTAGATCACATAATAAAATCCATCAATTTCAACAAAAAGATAGAGATATGAATTTGTGATTACTTGTGGTCACTTATGAATTCCTAAAAAATTTAATGTATTTAGTTAAGGAGAACTCTGACCCGCTATAAAGATATATGGTTGACTTAGTTAAATAGGCCTAATTTGAACTCGAGAGATGTAAATTAGATACAAGAGTGAATTCAACCAAATACAATTTTAAAAAACAACTAGAAATGAGAAATGAAGCTAAAACATTACTTCGAAATTGTTAGTCCCTATATTCATTTAATTGTTAAAAGCCCACCACTTTACGTCTTTCTTTTGTTAGTTAGTTTTAGTTTTAAATTTCTATTTTTACTTTAATTGAATTGTTTACTTTAAATCTCAATTTTTTTGTCGTTTTGGATTTTCTTGCAATTTATTTTATTATTTAGTTTCTCTTAGTCTAGGAATATTTTGAATCAAATTAAATCGATAGCAAATAAATAGTCTTCATGGAATCGACAACCCGAGCTCAAAAGTCAACTTTTACTACTTGTTTACGATATCGTGCAATTGTGATCAATTTATCACTAACAGTTATCCACTTGGAAGAGACAACAAGATTTGGAAGCTGTTGGAGGTAGCTGTATCGTGACTCTGCTCTTCCATTTGATGAGCCGAGCACCACGAGCTCAGGGCTAGCCTAGCCATTGCCACCACTAGATAGTGGCCTCTAATGGTTGAAGCTCTTCGTAGGGAAGCAGCTCTATCCCCTTAGCTAAACATATGGTAGAGATATAGCATGGAAACATGATATGTCCTATCATGTCCAGTTGGGAGGCAAAAGTGAAGATGAATTTAAAGATATGATGTCCCAAATACAACTTGCATCCCCTCGCAAGATGGTGTATTAGTCGACCTATCTCCTCATTAAATTCTATCCTATGGGAGGTAGTGTCGACATTGTGGCAGATGAAAATGTGTTAGACCAGTATACTATCTGTCATCTCACCGTGCTCAAAGCAGCCGGGTCTTTCCAACACCGAATTCGATTGTGACCTAGAAAAGAGAGGGAAAAAAGGGAAAAAGAAGAAGAAAGAAGAAGAAAAAGGAGGAGAAGAAATATGTAGGCATTTCTTTAAGCTTGATTTATCTTCGTCAAAGCTAAGGGAATGACTATGCTATAATGTTTAGGGTTTTAATTTTTGGTATTTTTCATGTTGAAGGAATAGTACACATTCAAGTTTAAGTTATTATTTCATAGTATACAATTGATTCAAGAAGGTAAGGAATACCTATTATGGCAAAAAATTTATTGAATATCAATGCCCTTTTATGAGATGATTATTTGAAGGAATTGATACATGGGTTAAGATAAGAATTTAATTGGAGCATTATGATTCTTAGTATTGTTAGAATGGAAAAAAAAGGATATTACTTTGATGTTTAGTACGAAGGTAAATTCGAAAATTATAGATTATTGAAGGGACAAGAAATTAGAATTACCTTCTATTGATTAAAGGAATTTTGGAATTTTTTTTAAATATAGAGAATCTAAGCTTTAATAGTTTTATTTATATTTGGAAGGTGTAGTTGTTGTTAATGTGATTATTATTATATTTCAGGCAGTGAAGAGGAGGTTGGGAAGCATATCGACCATCCTAATTGTAGCCCATACTTTGACTGGAATAATTATTTTAAGGAAATAATCACTTATATAAATTATTTCAATTCTAAGGCTTTTATGAAATATTTATTTTATATGTGCTTATTGAAATTTATATATATTGGAGAAGTTGAATATTTCTATTTTTCATTTATAGTTTATAATTATGATTTTCAAAATGAAGTGAATTTTCATAAATAAGCATTTGTTTTTAAGAGATTTATTCAGTTCAAACTGAGCATTTCATTGACATTATATTAATATTAATATTATATATATTTCAAAATATTTAAAGTTTATTTTTAAACCATCAAAAGTACCCAGGTGACTTTACCTCAGTCTACACTTATGTGAATTCGTTTGTATAGTGTAAAACATGATATGATTATTTTACTCGCTCTGCACTATTGTGAATGCGTTTCCATAGTGTATGACCAGTTTATAGCATTTGGATAGCTTGCATGCATATGACCAGAAATACAGAATTTTAGAATCACAGAATTACCAAATTTCAAAATCTCATAATTATCAGATTATGGGTATCTTTTATGTGATTTTTCAGTATTATTATAGTTTATCAAAATTTAAGATTTCAGAATTCTGTTATTTAATTTACAAAATAAAGATTTCAGCTTAAGCTGCGCTTGATAGCGAAAGTGGAATTTGATTGGAAAGAAAGTGAATTTTGGAAAGAAAGTGAATTTCAGGGAATTGAATGTTTTATGTGTTTGATTGGTTTAATTCTCTATATGAAAAAGTGGGGGATTTTCCAATTTTTTTTGTTTGATGGACATTATTTTTTTCATGGCAAATAAAGCAAAATTTATCTATTTTAATCAAAATTTTATTTTATATTTTTCACACATTTGTACTTGATAATAATAATGTTAATTTTTGGGCAAAAAATAAATCAATTAACAATAACAAAAATGATCAAACGTAACGCAAATTACCAAAAAAAAAAAAATGCCATGAAAATAAATTCTACTGCCTAGACAAGAAACCAATTTCCTTAAAAAAGTAGAAAACAAGTCACGTGCCTCGGAAAGAAGGAATTCAATTGCCTAGAAATTTTGTAGTATCAAACATGCAAAAGTTAGAATTTGGGTGGAAAATCTTCACTTTCCATGGAAAAACTATTGAATCAAACGCACACTTATAGTATCATGAAATGACATTTTACTCAAGTTTTCATTGATATAAGGTTACTTATACTTACTTGCCTTACAATTACTCATTTAGAATAAACAGTAAAGTGCTTTATAATTCGGTAAAGTTTCAATTTTAATGGTATGTATAAGAATTATAGAATAAATAACATTTCTCCTGTAAACATGTATAAATGGTTAAAACATATTTATATTTCAAACTATCCACTCACTGAGTTACAAACTCACATAATTCTTACCTATTTTTCTGATCAGATAGTAGCTGAGTTGAACAACATTGTAGCCTGTTGATCCACCAAGTCAAGCCACATATTATCATTAGTTGATTGACTCATTTTACCATTTTGCATAGTAAATATTTCTTTTGGAGTATACTTATTATGTTGGATAAGCCATTTTGGGTTTGTATATTAATGCTGGGCAATCTTCATTTTGTGTGATTAGTGCATTTGAGAACTTTTACTTTTAATTGGCACTAAATGTCGATTTACACGCACTACATTTTGGATTAGTTTGTTATCAGAGGACATGTGTGCCTATTTTAAATCATATTTATATATTTTAGGAAGTTTGTTGCTTTTCAGGTAATTTTAGTCCATTTTATAGAGGAAACTGTCAATTTTTTTTAAAATTTTTTTTAGCATACTCAAAATTGCCTTGGTAGTGGGGCCAGTATTTAGTTAATATCATCATCAGCGCACATCATGTCTCAAGGTCCACTAGGGAGATTTGTGATGGGTCATTGGGTGACCAGGTCGACATCAATATCATCTGGTATCTGTTTGATCCCCTATTATGTAAGCTCCAGGACGCACTCGATGATAGCAGGAGAGAATTGCATCTGCCCTGAACCCAAATCTTATATCTGTGATAAACTCCATCGGTCTCAATGGCACGATCAAAATTGGCCAAAAATCCCTTGATCAATAGAGGTTAAGATCAATGAGGTGTGTCTGCTAGCTTATGCCACCCTGCTGCTTCAATCAAGTGATGCGAACCCCTTCAATATATTGACCGAAAATTCTCACAACAATTTAATACAAAACCCAAGAAAGCTAATATGGTAAAATAAGGGATAAACACCTTAACCCAAGTTTAAATCTAACCCAAAATTCAAGGATTAAGCTAATCCTAACCCAATGGGTATCAACCAAACAAATCCTAAGGTGGCGGAAAATAAACAACAACACAAGAATAATAATACTCAAGCAAAGTTGATTAACTTCCAAGAATAATACAAGATCAAAGAGGTTTAACCTTACCTCAAGAAGGAGTCTCTCTAGACTAAGCTCTCAAGAGCATCCAATGAACAACCAAGTTATGTTTGCAAATGAAAAAAAATGTGTATATAATGTACAAAATGGGCAAAAGGTGCAAATTCGAAATTTGCAAGAAAAACCACGTTTTTGTGAAACGGAGTGTTTCGGTCGACCGACACGGTCGACCGAACCATTTTCGGTCGATCACATGGTCGACCGAAATGGGACTTTCGGTCAACCAAGCCTCATCCGAACGCGACTGAGGCTGCCGTCAAAAATCCTCTGCAAAGTTTCGGTCGACCGGTATGACTTTCGGTCGACCAAAATTGGCTCAGTCCAATTTCTTCTACTTTTCTTACTCCAACTTGATTCTTGTCTAGCTTTTCTTGACTTTAATTACTTGTTTAGCCTCGAATCTTGAACCTCCTTGGTATCGGATCTCGTCATGGGTCCCACAAGCTTGCGCATCGAGGTTTGACTTTCTCGGTTCTCATCATCCCCTCCCTCTTAAAAAGGATTCGACCTCGAATCTTGCTTGAGTGCACTGTCATGAGACTCCTTGAACTTTGATCTTGCAACATTGTGGATCACAGGTTCATACGATGAAGTTGGACCTTCGCGATTCTCATCATCTCCTCCATCTCGAAAGAGATTCGACCACGAATCGACACCTACAATAAAAATAGAAAATTCAGACACAATAAATGTAACTGAAATTTCATACTCACCGTGCAAAATCAATTTGTAGGCGTTGCCAAGAGCTGGAGATGTGACAACACCGCAGGGTAGCATTTTGGATTTTATTCGATCGGGAACCCATTCTCCCCTTGAAAAGAACCATATCCAACCACCCGGATCAAATACGAATCGCCTCCTACCATGGTTGGCATGGGAAGTACATTGTATGTCAATCCTCTCAGATGGAGGCGCGAGCCTCCTGCAAAGGGGCTTAATCAGATTTGCTTTGTTATGCCCCCCTAAACTAACATTTCCATCAACAAATAAGTACATCAAGCTCAAAAGAGTTAGTGGGCTAGGGCCATAAGCAACATCAAGTGGAGAAAATTTGCTAATAGGATGAACACTTCCATTGCAAGCAAATTTAACAACCACACATTGAGCATCATTTTTATGCAAATTCACCACTCCCCCAAAGAAAAGATTCATCATGTTGATAGCAATGCTGGTTTCATGACATGTAGTAAAATGTGAAAGTTTAATACCCCTACCAACATCCACAAAATTAGCATCATTTCTTTTCTTTAGTCTAAGTAAACCCAACACAAACTCCATAGAATGATTAATCCAAGGTTTATTGGGAACGTGCAAATGTATGTATAAAACTTGAGGTAGAAACTTAGATTTAGCCATTTTGAACGTTCGGCCTTTACCACAAGTGCAAACATGTTTATCACCAATTTTCCAATGAGGCCAATAAAAGCGATCACAAAATATTTCCACGGCCCCCTTGGTTTCAAAGTGCCCAATCAAACAACCAACATGCGCCTCACTCATTAGAAATTCGCGCATGGCACATTTAGAAACAAACAATCCAACTTTCCAAAACAAATAGTTATCATGCCCATAAAATCCATCGAGATATCGCTCACAACATGATTCATAAATGTTTAACAAATTTGGATTATTAACATGCATGCCCTTAACATATTCAAAACAAAATGAGGGGGCATCAAGAAATGTTAGAAGTGAAGTCCTTTTATCATCAAGACATCTCAATAAATTTCTCCCATGGACTCCCTTAACTAGCAATTTCTTTAGAGAGCAAATATGCACGTCAAGTATATTTTCACAAAGTAAGAATTCAACATACCCATAAAATGTACTATATGCAACATTTTCACAAAAGGATTTGGTATTTATGCAATTGGGCAAATGCAAAAAGTTGCATTTACAGATTAAGCACTCATCATGACAATGATCCTTACCACATGTTATATTTTCACAAGTCCACATCACACTTGTCAAATCTACATCAAGATCGTACAACCCTCTAATGTATTCAAAACACAATAACCTTGCATTCAAAGAAATGTTAGGAGCATACCTCCTAGATGTTGCATTGGTTATCCCATTTTCTTTACCTCGGTTGTACTCGTTGTTGTAGGAAAATGTTTCCATGAATTTCTTCCATAAGGCATGCTTTTGGAGTTCTTTGTTGCCTTGATAAGTTGGCCTCACAGTTTCCTGCAACAAAGAAATAACCAAACTAGGGAGGGAGTTGTTAGAGTATTTTGGAGGGATCTCTTCTCTCAATTTCTTTGGTGGCACTCATCACTTCCTCACCTTTTTCTGAGGTAGAATCCTCAACCCTCAGTTCCTCTCTCACCTCTCCTTTTTCTGGAGTCGTGGCTCCAACCATCATTGCCTCTCCTTTTTCTAGGGACGTGGCCCCATCTCTCATTGCCTCTCCTTGTTCTAGGGACATGGCCCCAACTCTCATACTCTCATTTTGCCTCTCTTTTGTTTCTTCCTCAATTGGCTCAATCAAATTTTCCTTTTCTTTCTTCGTTTCTTTTTCTTTTTTCTTTTTCTTTCTCATTTTCTTCTTCAAACTCCTTCTTGAGCTTCATTTGGTCTTTGCATACTTCTTCCGGGCTCAAAGATAGGATCACAACCTTTTTTCCATCCATTTGGAAGCTACACCGGTTCCTCTTCCTATCATGATTCACATTTCGCTCACATTACCAAGGTCTCCCCAAAATTAGGTGAGTAGTGTGTATGGGAACCACATCACATAATATTTGATCACTATAAGTACCAATGTGAAAAGTAAGAAGAACTTGTTCACTTACCCTCACCTCCCCATAGTCATTCAACATTTGCAATATATAAGGATTAGGATGCTTCATAATTGGTAACCCCAATTTCTCCACCCTACTAGCACTCACCAAATTAGTGCCAAACTCCCCATCTGTCATGAGACTACATGGTTTATCACTCACTAGGCACCTAGTGTAGAAATTATATTCTCCATGTGTTTCCCTCTCATTATCATGGGCCAAAGATGTTGGTGACTAGCAATTCTCTCCAACTCTCCCCTCTCATTATCATGGTCCAAAAATTTTGGTAGCCTAGCATTTATCTCCTTCACTACTCTTCTACTTTCACTACCTCCCCTCTCATTGGATGATGGAGTCTTCATTTTCTCAATATCAACCTTCTCATCCATCTCATATCCATTCCTATCTACCCATTCTCCAACCTCTTTCAACTTCCCCTTCATTATCATCCCTCCTATGGAATGATGGATTCTTTATTTTTGTTCTATCAATATTATCATCAATTCCATATCCACTCCTATCTACCCATTCTCCTCTTTTCCTATGCATGCTCGTATTTTGTTTACTATCTCTTTCATCATCCCAAACATCCATTCTAATTTTCCTATTCAAACTCCCATTTTGTTTTCTAACTCCATCCCTATACACAATGTCCCCAAAATTATCCCTCACCCTTCTTCTACTACACATCCTTTCTTCACCTCCCCTATTTGATGTACTCTCCCCTCTTGTTCCTAAATTTTCCAACTCACCCACAATCTCCTCAATTTGTCTAGCCATGGTGGTTGAAAGATTTTGTAACAAGTACTTCAAGTCTTGAATTTGAGTATTGGAATTTGACATGGTGTGCAAGTGTGAAAGTGTTCTCATAAGAATATTTTTCACTAGTGTTTAACTCAATTTAGGCTTTTACCCTCTAATGAGCTCACCACTCTTGTCTTTTTCCACTCAAAATCTCCTTTCTCAAGTTCTCCAAGGAAGGTAATCAACTAAACCACAAAGTATAATTCTTGTGAAGTTAAGGATCACAAACAAGGAAGAAGGAATTTATAACAAGTAGATACAATAGCAAGTAGAATTTATGTGCTTTCTATACTCAAAAGGAACAATATTTATGTGGGATAAGATGCTAGGATCACAATCTCAACAATGGGATTGAATAACCACAAGTATTAGATAAGGCATAGATGTAGAGCAATAAGTACAAGAGTGTAAATTTTCAATGAGGCAATTTAACAAACACTCTGTACTCAATCTTTGAATGGCCTTGAATGTGTATAATGTGGATATATGAGTACCCCCAACAACTCAAATGTGGCAAGGAATGAATGATCAACAATTACCCAATGTATGGAGCAAGTGATATATGGGATACAATGTTGATAACACAATCTCAGTGATGGGAATTGGATAGCCCCAAGTAATTAGCAATATATGGGTATTGAACAATAAAGTACTAATGGAGTATTTTTCTTTGGGACAATTGATCAAACACTTTGAGTACACAATTGGAAACTGTAGATTTTGTAGTGAATGAATAATGGAATTCCCCCAACAAACTCACAATCAATATACCCAATACATGGAATCAACAATTACACATGGGCACATAAATTTCCCCCAATTTTTCTTGAATTTTTGTTTTTGTTTTTTTTTTTTTTAACAAAAATAAGGTAAAGATAGGTTTACCAAATTAGAGCCAAGCTCTGATACCAAATGATGCGAACCCCTTCGGTATATTGACCGAAAATTCCCACAACAATTTAATACAAAACTCAATAAAGCTAATATGGTAAAATAAGGGATAAACACCTTAACCCAAGTTTAAATCTAACCCAAAATTCAAGGATTAAGCTAACCCTAGCCCAATGGGTATCAACCAAACAAATTCCTAGGTGGCGAAAAATAAACAACAAAACAAGAATAATAATACTCAAGCAAAGTTGATTAACTTCCAAAAATAATACAAGATCAAAGAGGTTTAACCTTACCTCAAGAAGGAGTCTCTCAAGACTAAGCTCTCAAGAGCATCCAATGAACAACCAACTTATGTTTACAAATGAAAAAAAAAAGTGTATATAATGTACAAAGTGGGCAAAAGGTGCAAATTCAGAATTTGCAAGAAAAACCCCGTTTTTGTGAAACGGAGTGTTTCGGTCGACCGAACCATTTTCGATCGATCACATGGTCGACCGAAATGGGAAATTCGGTCGACCAAGCCTCAGCCGAACGCGACTGAGGCTGCGTTCAAAAATCCTCTGCAGAGTTTCGGTCGACCGAAATTGGTTAAGTCCAATTTCTTCTACTTTTTGGCTCCAACTTGATTCTTGGCTAGCTTTTCTTGACTTTAATTACTTGTTTAGCCTCGAATCTTGAACCTCCTTGGCATCGAATCTCATCATGGGTTCCACAGGCTTGCGCATTGAGGTTTGACTTTTTTCGGTTCTCATCATCATGTGTATTAGCTCTGTATTTGGGAAGTTAGCCAGGATCACTTCCCTTTAACCGCATGTCCTTTTACTATTCAAAATGTGAAATATCTCTGTTGTTCTTCATGTCCTATGAATCTTTGTATATTCGCTGTATCCATAGGCTCTAAGTCCTCATCTGAATTATGTCCTCTTTGATGTCTTTTGGATGGGCCGACCTTTTCCTTTCCCTTTCTAGTCAAGGTTCTAGTTGTCTTTTGCGGCATGATTCCTAAAAAACAATATTAGAACCAATAAAAAATCCCCATGGAAGGATAATGCAATAAAATTAGTGTTCTAAAAGGCGTAATGCATTGCGATGCGTCGGGGTCGAGAATCAAGAATCACAAGCTTAAGCGTGTCAATGCGGAGAATAAGCGTCATAATGCGTTTTACACTTTTAATATTATTTTAAGTATAATAAATATATATTTATATTTTTAAAAAAAATTACATAAAAATAGACATACAGATTTACTTCAAAGCTTCACACAGACACAAATAGGCAATAACACAAATAATTAAATATAACTCTACTAATGACTCCACAATAAGGATTTAAAGCTTAAGCTAGAAAGTCCAAGCAAACTTTGATAATATCATAACATAATAGTAAAAATGTAAAATGCCTTAATGATAACATTGATAAGTTGATAACTAACAAAATAAGATAAAAGTTATCAAGTTATCAACATACAAATATACAATATGATAACTAACAAAATATGAAACAAGTTAGAACACTTCTACATTAAGTCACATAGCCTAACTTTTGTCTAACTCTTTATCGGATTCCAACTCGATCTCTTCTTCTTCATCTAACTCATCTTCCATGCCATCTGATACAAAATCATTTTCGTCAGGCTCCCTTATTTCATCATCATTTCGAAAACCTCTAGTAGGTTGTAAGATATCATTATCTACCTCCACCTCCTCCTCCTTATCATCACAACCCTCTACAATCCAAGATTGTGCATTACTAGCATTACTTGCTAGTAGAGTTTCTAATTTATCTTTCCTTCTCTTCTTTTTGTTCATCAATCTTGCATGGAATTGGACATAAACTAAATTGTTCATCCTTGTAGCATCTATGTGGTTCCTTTTCTTAGTGTGCACCTACATGAAAGAGGTTGAAATTTTTTAGTAAACTTTAAATCATCAAACCACTATCAAAATAATACCTTACACTTTCAAAGACACTCCAATTTTTCTCACAACCCGATGAACTAGTAGTCAAACCAAGGATCCTTTTTTCCATGAATTTCAAATTTGGTGTTTGATTGCCATAAAAGTCCCACCAACTTACTAGTATATACAAAAAAAAGAGAGAGAAATATAATATATTATATATCCACGTGGTATAATAATTTAACTAATGCCAAAAAATGACAAGAAAATAATTTAAACATACCCGGATTGTAATTTGAAGTATTGTTCTCACATCCACTCATAGCTAGAATTTTTCCAAATGCACCTTCTTTTTGAGTGTATCTTTGCAACTCGACATTTATCACATGATGTTGCATTTGAACATCGGGAAAGAACTTCTCAACACAAATAATCATATTATTTGTTATCAATTCATCATCTTTGATACTTGGATTCTTGAAGTAATAAAATGGATTCAAAAGATAAGCCGTTGTATGAAGTGGACTATCAAGTCGATCCTTGGATTTTGCATCAATAATGTTCAAGATTGACATATAATCACTTTCCTTCTTCAATGTATTTCTAATGTCATCTTTTGCCTTTTGTAGCTCTCCATAAACAAATCCCATTGAAGGCTTCTCCTCCCCATCAACTAGTCTAAGCACTTTCAGTAATGGAGTGAACACCCTCAAACACAACTCTATCAAGTTCCAAAAATGGTTGGGAACAACAACATCAAATGCCTCTTTTCCCTTTTTGCTCTTAGACCATTTAGTATTATCCCATTCATTGCTAGTCATCATATTTCTCAACTCTTGTTTTTTATCAAGCAAACTTTGTAATGTCAAGAAATAGGATGCAAATCTAGTAACTCCCGACCGAACTATCTCCCTTTTTGTAAACTTCCTCATCAATGCCAAAGTTTTGTGATGTGCATAGATGAAAATAGTAAATGATTTTGCCTTCTTAATCACTCCGTTGAAGTTAGGAAGTTTAGAGATACCTTCAAGCATAAGGTTCAATGTGTGAGTTGCACACGATGTCCAAAAGATGGTAGGACGATGTAACTTTAACAAATTTGTAGAAGCCATGTTATTGGAAGCATTGTCGGTTACAATTTGAACCACGTTTGCACCTCCAACCTCTTTAATACATTCATTGACATAGTCAAATATGTATTGAGCGGTGTGAGCATTATCATTAGTTTCCTTTGAAGAAAGAAATGTGGTTCCCAATTTACAACACACAAATTCATAATGCTTCTTCTTTTCCTATCACTCCAAGCATCGGTCATTATAGAACACCCATTACTCTTCCACTCTTCTTCTTGTTTCTTAAGAGTTTCCTTTTTTATCTCCACCTCTCCCTTCATATTGACCAAGAGCTTCAACAAAGCATTTAAAGCTATCATTATCAATGGCATTGAAAAGAATTCCAACTTCATATACCCATCTTGCCAAATATTGATGAACTTCTAACAATCTTTTCTTAGCAATTGTATCATAGATATTTTGTTGTTTCTTTAACTTACTTGCACTAACACCACCCACCTTGATTGGCCTTGAGAAATTATCCTTGGGAACAACATGAATAGGCCTCTTCCTAGAACCTCTTTCAATGATAGAAATTTCTTCATCTTCTTCCTCACGTGTAGTAAAAGACATAGCTACATCATCCCTCAATTTAGCCTCATTCAATGCCTTCTCTAACCTTTTAGACTTATTCTCTTCAACTGCTTCAAGGCACTTGGCCTTTTGCTCTTTACTAGCTTTAGGACATGGTCTCACACACTTTCCTAAAATTTCCGCTACGTGAATTTTATGCCTATTAATTCCTGCCTTTGTAACGTTACCACACAATGTACATTTCACATCATTAGGTTTAGTAGGATCTTCAAGAATTCCAGTGTCCCATCCAATGTCCCCAGAACCATTTTTCAAATCACAATCTTCAAAACTAGAATTAGAGGCCATTGAAGAATTATTTTGCTCCATTGGTTCCTATACAAGTGTACATGAAATAAATACAATAACTGAATAAAGCACTCTGATCAATGATGAAATCAAACTAGTTACCGGACTTACAAATGTACAGTTCAACAAAGATGCTATCTACTTCAACAAAATCAAGCAATTTTGTTTTCGGACTTCCATAATCTATAGCACTGGTGGACGGGTTTTTAAACCAAAATCGAGAACCCAAACTTTTGGTGTCCGAACTTTGAACTGTGAAATATTCAAAGAATCAAAGAATGGAAAAGGAGAAACTCAACTGTAAAAGAAAAGTCGAACTATCCGTGAAAGAATCAAATAATGAAAAAATCGAGAACATTTTTGAGTCCGAACCAGCAAGAGAAGACAACAAATGGAAGATAATGTAAACCTTTTGTGGAATAAGAGGACGAGAGAATCACATTACGCAAGTATTTGGTTGGGCAGCCATGGATTTGTGGTGAAGGCGTGAAACCGAGAATGGAGAAGGAGAGTTTTCTTGCTGAGGAGTTCGCTTACTGAGGCTTTGAGAAAGGGGAAAAATTGTAATTGAACCGGTTTTTGAATTGTGTAGTAGTGTAGTTGATGGGCTGGGTCATTTAATGGTTTTGAGATATTGGGCTTAGCTAGATATCAATATTTATTTTGCCAAGGAAATCCAGTAACAATGCGGGATTATTCGTGCTTATTCTCGCCTATACGCGCCTAGTCGAGAACCGCTACGCCTATGCAGGCCTAGGCAAACAACAAAAAATGTGGACCGCATACCTATTATTCATGGCATTTTGGACCCGCACCACGCCTAGGCGGCGCCTTTTGACGCATTTTAGAACACTGAATAAAATACACAAAATAGTAAAAGAGCATAATATGTAATGTAGAAATTTTCCTGAGACATCCCCGAGTATTTTTCCACACAAAGCAGTCAGAATTAGATAAGTTTGCATAAAAGATTGATTGTGACCAGTTTCCTAGTCCATACTTTCAGTCTCCAAAGTTTCAGTCTCTAAGTTTGTACTAGGCACCGTATTTTTTTTCTTTTTCTTTCCTTTCACATCTTTTGTGCAAACTTTTCTCATCTTCTTTCTAAGTGACCCCTTTAGTGAGCTTTAGATCGACAACTCCCAAGTCGAATGACTTTAGGGTACTAGGTTTAGAGTCACAAAGGCAACAAAGAAGAGTAAAATATGGTTATGTTTTTTATGTATAAGTCCTCTCTCCTTTAAACTTTCTAATTGAACCATGTAACGAGCTTTAAGCTGATAACTCCCAACTCAATTGAATTTAGGGAATCAGGTTTTCATGCCCTTAGAACTTACTTGTTCAAGTAAAAATTGCTTTGAAGAGAAGAATAAAACTACTACAATTTTTTTATTCATAATATAGCTAGTGTTGGTTTATACTCGTTGACTAATACTCGTTCGACCAAATGTACATTTCAAGAACTTCAAACCCTCAAACTTTCACGCTAACATATACTAACCTTTCCATCCCCAAAATGGTCGTGAGCAAATTCAATTTCTAAGTTGAAGGTAGGGATATCTACTGATCTAAGTTAGGGATAATAGGTCAATCTATGGTTTAAAAAAAATAAAACACACGCCACATATGCAAAGTAATCCCAATACAAGTAATGATTCAATAAAGGCTATGTTTGTGCTTTCATAAAGTCAAGCATGAAATAAATAGTTTCAGAAGTAGTTTAAGTTCACATGTTATCCAAAGTTTCAACTAAAACATCAATTTAATACGAACAATAATAGGTTGTAGACAAATCATTTTTTTTTAATTTTCTAGTCCTTTTTTCTTTTCAGTATACCTCAAAAATAATCAAATGAATATCGTATGAATGAATAAGATTTTCAACCCCAAACTAGAAAGAAACATTGCCCTCAATGTTTGTAAAATAAATATAAAAATGAAAAACAAGACAAAAGAGATAGGGTACTAATACTTCCCAGGTGTAGAGGAAGTATTTCATCACTTTGAAGCTTTCAATCAGATTTGCGAAGATATCCAACTTTGTTTATGTATGTGTGACCACTGAAAAATCAAAGTTTTCCTAAACAATCTCTGGATATGTGAAACTGCATAACTTTTTCAACAACATATTAAAAATTCAGATCAATCAAGGTTCAAGTGTCGATTTTGAAGATGGAAACGATGCCTTTTATCATTATTTCTTTCCAATGTCGGTTGTTGCATATTTACACAATTTCCATTGCGTTTTATATAGGCCTCGCTTTTATCAAAAAGCGACACATATTTGTTATCTTTTTTGGATAATTCTGTACTAGTGAAAGAAGTAGGTGACATGAAGTTGTTTCCTGGTGCAGTGGTGCAATAACAGCATGCAATAGTGCATTTAGGATGCAATGATGTCAAACTCAAGTTTAATGTGTTAAACCACTCTAAATAATGGTTATTTGATTCATATACGATGAATAATATGATTCAAAGTGATTTATTTGAAAAATTTTGCAAAAATTGGAGGAAAACTCATTGGGACAATATATTGAACATTTGGTGTGCATGCACATAAACTAAGGGAAAACGTAGATTTGAGAAGTTGAATCAACCCAAAATTTTATCACCTAACACCACAATCAATCTACTATCATTTGCAGCCTACGCCCATACTTCATCAATTTACAATTCGAACTAACAATAGTATGAAATTTTCTTCAAAAATAATGCAAAATCCTTCAAGTGATCGATTAAACATTTGATTTTATGTGCAAATGATATAAGAAATGAATTTGATGCGGATTAGTGTTGAGGACTTGCACTAAAGATGAAGAATCAAAATTGAATTGATTGGGGGGGGGGGGCTTATGAATTGAAATATTTGAGGTCAACTAAAAATCTGCCAAATTTTCTCCCAGGATAGCCGCACGGGTTAATATTGTAGCAAAACATTTAATTAAATCGATTTCGTGGTCGTGCGGCAATAAAGCTGTGCGGTCCCAGCTTACGTGATAGAACCCCAAAATTTTGCTTTTTTGAATTTAGAACTATGTTTTCGATCCCAAAACACCTCATGTTGCGTGCCACCACTACCAAACAATATTCTCATGATCTAAAAATCGTGTGTGTGTGTGTGTGTGTTGGGGATGACGATGAATGCCTAGTCTAACTAAAAATGTATAAAATCCAAAATAAACTAAACATGCACAATAGTGAAACATGCAAAGTGAACCTAAACATGTAGACAAAATAATGCATACACCTAAATTGGAATTTAAAACATCATTATTGTTTCCTCCTAATAAGCACTCCGTTTATAGTCTTAAGCCCGACATTTTTTATTTTTTTTGCACTTTTTCATGATCGAGGCATAAATGATGCTTGTAAAGCTCTATAAAGTTGCATTTCCCCACTTTTCACTTCTCAACTCATTTTCGCACTCTCTCGAATTCAGTAGTATTGCTTGTAGGGTAGTTTGGCTTTTCTTCACTCTTCAAGCCTTTTCCATCTTTTTGTACCAAAATCTCCACTTTGCAGCAACTTTCAACTTGAATTTTTGCATCATGTCGTGGAGTGATGCTGAATGTGACTTGCTCATTTTCCACTCTGAAGATGATTTCCCCTTTCTCAATGTCAATCAGGGTTCGTCCAGTAACGAGGAATGGTATACCAAAGATTAGGGGCACCTGGATGTCCTCTTTCATGTCCATGATCACAAAGTCTGCTAGGAAGAAAAATTTATCAACTTTTACAACAACTTTCTCAACGATCCCATGTGGATACTGTATAGACATGTTCGCCAGCTTTAGCAGGATGTTCTTTGGTCTAGGCTCCCCAGACCAAGTTTTCTGTAAACATAAAGAGGCATTAAGTTAACATTTCCCACCAGATCATACAAAACATTATCAAATTGTAAGCTACCAATAGTGCAAGGAATAGAGAAACTCCCTAGATCTTTTAATTTTTGTGGCAACTTTTTTTGTAAAATCGTATTGCATTCTTCACTCAAGGCTACTGTCTTGAAGTCTTCTAGTTTCCTCTTATTTGACAGCATCTCCTTCATGAGTTTCATGTAAAGAGGCATTTGAGTCAAGGTCTCAACAAATGATATGTTGATGTGTATTTGCTTGAAGATTTCCAGAAATTTCCCAAACTAATGCTCCAGCTTATGCTTTATTACTCATTGGGGATATGGAACTGGTGGAATATAAGCTTTGATTGGAGGTCGAACTCGAACTGTTTCTTCGAAATTGTCCTAAGTTTTTGAAGTTGATCCCAGCTCGTCCTCAATCTTTAGCTCCTTGATCACAGTTTGTTTTCTATTCTTTTCATACTCCTCCAAAGTTATTTTAAGCAATTGAACCCTACTCCTAATTGTTATTGCATTTACATGCTCGTGAGGGTTAGTTTCAGTGTTACTAGGTCACTGTCCTGACTGTCTCTCTTACCTACTCATTGCTAACTACCCTATTTGATTTATCAAATCCTTGATTTCATCCTATTGATTCTATAACATTTCCTGTTGACATTTTACTAGCTGACACCGTTGGAAACCCAACAAGCATTGGCATTCAGATTATTAGACCATGAAAAATTCAGATGGTTCTTCCACTTCGGATTTGTAAGTATTAAAATGTGGACCACGTTGTTGCCTCTGATTATGTGCCATATAATTAGCTTACTCGACCTCTGATCTACCTTGATATGCTCGAGGACAATCCTTCAAAGCATAGTTTTCAAAAAAGAAATCACAATCTAAAGTTGTCTGCACTTCACGTACTGGCTGATGATTTTGACTGTCAAACTTCTTCATCAGTGCATGCAATTTAGCATTCAGTGTAATATCATTAACTGCAAGAAGTCCCCTAAATTTTGTCGTAGAATGATCTGTATACCACCGATAATTGTTCCTAGCCATTTTTACAAAGATTTCTAATGCTTCTTCATATGTCATGTCCGTCAATGAACTGCTGAATCTACATACTTTTTGTTATCACAAGTCAACCTATTATAAAATTTCTACACCAAGATCCAGCCAACTATTCCATGTGTTGAAAATTGTCGTATGAGCTCATTAAACCTTTCCCAAGTCTCAAAAACTGATTCGCTCTGCTGTTTTGAAAGATAAGACTTCAAGCCTCGATTTTGACACGTGACCCGGTGGAAAGAAATTATCCAAAAATTTCTAACTGAGTATAGCCCATGATGCTATCAAATGTGTAGGCAAGGCATAATACCAAGCCTTTGCTCTATCTAGTGAAAAGGAAAATAACTTCGTTTTTACTGCATCAGCTAGAACCCCATTTATACGTTGCATGTCGCATATTTCGTGGAAAGCCCTAAGGTGTGCATGTGAGCTTCAGAAGGTAACCCATGGAATACCACTGAATTTAGGATCAATAAAATCAAAGAAGTTTTGACTTCATAGTTGTTTGTTGGAATCGCAGGCGGTACCACACAAGTCCCGATATTTCCCGCAGGGGGATTCATGTACTCCCTCAAAGGTCATCCCCCTTGATTTGGTGGCTATTCAATAACACCAAGTGGATGATTGTTCGAATTTATAGGATTGTTTGGAACTCTATTGTTGCCATTTGAAGATTTGTTTGTTAAATTGCTTCCAACTTTTGTTTGCGTCTCCTTCTGAAGGTGCATTCAATTTCTAAATCAAAATGAAACAATTCACAGCTTTTAGATCTTCTTAACATAGTGACTATTCGACTGCTCATCATTTTTTTTTTTTGAATTTCGAGTCAAATTTGTGGTGAAAATGTATGTGGTTAAAAAATGATTTGAGAAATTATGTAAATTATAAATTGTAATAATTGCTTATTATAATGAGTTTCCAAACAGAGGAATAAAAATAAAAATAAAACCAAATAAAGATTCAAACTAAATAAAAAACTAAGTTGTATCGATATTAAGTTAAACTAATCCGGCAACGACATCAAAATCTTTTTCACTTATATTGCAGTTTGCGAAATATTCCCGCAAATGTACGAATCATGAAAAGTAATAATAAAGTGGACGAAATGTGTCTAAATCATCGTTCCCACAAGAACTGCTATTAAGTATCGAAGTTATTAATTCTAAACTTTATTTGAATAATTGAAAGTGTTTCGTGACTACTAAATTAAGATTTATATTACAAAATAAAATACTAAATTGCTTTGTTTTTAAAACGATTTTGAAAATGTTGGATTCACGATTTCACCTAACCAATTAAATTAACTCAAAGTCCAATTTTATTTCCTATTAATGCATTCAATCGAATTCACACATATATATTGAAATTCTTCTATCGAGTTTAAATCAATTCTACCCAAATAAGTCAACCAAATATCTCTAAGAGGGTCAGAATTATTACTTATCTAAATGCATAGAACTCATGTAAGACTACAGTAATTCCAAAAGTATATATCTATCTTCTAGTGAATTACCGGATTTTATCCGCAAGTCTAGATTGTTGACTCACTCAAATAATTCATGCACTAAAATCAAAATAAAATCAATACATACCCCGAATAATTAAAACTATGAAGTTTGTAACATATAATTTAGGTACACATTGTCATAAAAGAACAAAAACAATAATTATTTCATTAATTGAAAATAACATAGAAGGAAAGGAACTCTTGCTCCAAGAATCAATCCTTCATTGTAGTCTTCAAATCTCGCGCCTTTGTGTTGCTTGATCTCATAACAATTAGATGTTGAAATCTTCTTTTAGGGCTATTCTTAGGTGTGGAGAAAGTCTGAAATTCATGCCCTTCATGTTGTACATATAGGTTTTGGAAGAAACCTAGGTGATCAAGGAAGAATTATGTTGAAACTCGAGCATAAAGCCTAAAACATGGCCCAACAGGATTGCTTCGCGGAGATGTTGGCGGCCACATGCTTATATAAATCCGGTTCTATCTATTCAAGGTTGGTACGTGAGACTGCGCGGTTGTACTTCATGCAGCCACGTAGTACACTGTTTCCTGTGCAATTTCCAACTTTCTTGTCCGTTTAAGTTGGTCCTCATGTTTTGTTTGTGCCTTCAATCCTCTATCTTTCAAATAGAGCATTTTGTTTCCCATACTTTTGATTTCTTCTGAATAACTCCTTTTTAGCCTCGATTGACTTTCTCGACTCCTCATGTGCACAATTAAGCTCCATTTATCCTCTTTTTGCCTTTCATTCACTTCAAATGCATCATTCTCTATTTTTGAGATTATTTCTGAAATAAGAAAAATAACAACTAACAAAGTAATATTTATTATAAAATGACAATATATCATACTTTGGCATATAAAATAGTGTATAAAATACACCTATCGCTGACAACTATTTGTCTTCCCACATCTCATGTGCTAACTTAATATGCCTCTCGAATTTCTCTCTTTGAGTGTACTTAACAAAAATAAATTTTAGAATAAGTCAAACGCATAATTCAGAAATATATAATATTTCATAGTGTTAAACAAATTCCTCATAGACCTGCCTTGAGTGTACTTAATAAGCTAAGGTTAATGTTGAACTCTCGTTTTTCACTATAATGATGGAAGGCAAATTTAATTGACTTAATATTTAAAAGAGGGATTTAACATGAAAATGTCTCATTAATATTATACATATCTAATTTATTAAACATCTAACACAAAATATAAACATACATGTATGGACTTTATTCTATCTAGTCTTCCCGGGTCATAAGGAAGACTACTTGTTTAATTCCTAGGAGGGATGGCATTGATCATATAATGCTCTATATTCCATGGTTTCCTCCTTCTTGTATCTTCAACTAATACAACCGAAACATGTATCATATAGTATAAAACTTTCCAGAAGTTAATAATTGTCACGTGGTACTCAAAATGTAAATGACTTCTAAAGACTTTTATAAAAGTTATTAGAGTACTAACTTTTAAGAAGAAAGTACAAAATTAATTATAAATATAACACCCATTCATCTCAAAATTTTGGGAGACTTTGACAAAAGATCTTTTAATGTCCTCTTTCTTCCCCATTTACTAACCTTGTGATTAAAAGTTCATTATTTTTTCTTTTACCTATTTTACTTATTCTCTTTTCTTTGTTTTTCCCTCTATTATACTTCATTATCTATAGAAATGTTTATTTGTAATTAAAATTCTTATAACATTTTTTCCTAATTCAATTTTTTTATGTAAAAGATGTTGACCTATGACTATTCACGTATATATTGATTTGATTATAACAAACAAGATCTCATGTATTACTAATGGTTTCAATTCTTGAGTTTTATCATATATGTGTTATTTGGATACTCCGAGATCGCAATCGTCATCCATTGAAGTACAAAGCAATCATAAAAGAGTTTTGAAGTGAACAAGATCGTCGAAGATCGAAGATTAAAGCTTTAGAAGATTCATGTTGAAAAATTTCAACTCATGTGTACGACTCATCAATTTTTAGCAAGTTTATAAAGCTCAAAAATATTTCTAAAAATCATTAATTGCATAAAAATGATTTTTCAAATCATAATATGAAATAGTTTTTGGAAAAATAAACTTTTCAATTTTTCCTTTTTCGGTCGACCGAAATGCACATGATCGACCGAAACTTTGATCAACCGAAATATTTGCTCAACCGAAAGTATAACGGCCCAAATGTATAACGGCTAGTTTTTGAGCTTTCGGTCGACCGAAAGTGTGAACCGGTCGAACGAAACTTCCTGCAGCTCAAATTTCTTGATCTATAAATAGCCACTTCTCTTGCATTCATTTCTACCAACTTACAAGAGCATTTAAGAGAGAAATTTATTGAGAAAATCATTGAGCTTACATTGTTTTACATTCTATTTCATTTATTACAAGGAATCTCTTGATTTTTCAAAAACTATTTCATATTTTTATCAAGAATTCCATTTTGTAAGAAAACTCAATACTCTTACCTCATTATTGATCATTGATTGAGTTCATATCACCAAACATTTATTGAAGTGTATATCTCTCTTCATACTTAACTAAGTATTATTTGGAAAGAGAGATCATTGGTTGAAAAACTTTGATTCAAGAAAAATTATCTCATATCCTTCTTCAAAGTTTTCATAAACACTTGAGCTTTAAATATTTGCTATCTATTGAAGTGTTATCCTAAAACTCTCAAGATACTTGCATTGATCATATCATTTATTAAGAGAGTTATTTCAATTGTAAATTCAATTCATTATATTTTGTGGTTTCGAGAGCCTTGTGAAAACTCGATTGTAAAGGATAGGTGCTCCTTGTTGTAAAGTCACCTAAGGATTCGATACTCCTTGTTGTAAGTTATCGATATAGTGGATTTGGCCTTGCTCGTGACGGAGAGCTCGGTAACGGAGGACGTAGATCACATTGGTTGATTGAACCTCCCTAAATCACGTTTGCAATCTCTTATCCCTTTTACTTACTTGCATTGCACTTACTCTTTTCTATCAATTTATATTGTGCAACACTATATCTAAGTGCTATACTTGCTTTATCAATTAAGTTCATACATTTATAGCACACTACATTGATAGTCTAGCTACTTGTAATACTAAGTGCTCATACTTATACTCATTGGTTTTAAATTTAAGATTATTTATCGAAAAAGTTTTATAAACCAATTCACCCCCCCCCTCTTGGTTAGTTTATCTTGGTTTAACAAAAGATCATTTTGTATTAAACTTTTATTTAAAAAACTAGTATTTCATCTTGTGTGATCACATGATTTCTACCATGATAATGATTTATAATTTATGAAAATATGTTGATTATAAAATCATATCAAAAAATAAATATAGTACAAATAACATTTTATTACAAAATATTATCGAATTTGAAATTTTAAAAAAGACAAAACTAATCAAAATAGGAAAGGAAACAGTACCCCAGTGTATCACATGTCTTAAAGTTTGGCACTTAATAATTTTTTAATATTAAATTTGTTTTACTTTCATTTGTGTTTTTCTGAAAAATTGTTGATTTCATCACCAATTTTCTTTTTAATATATTTTGACTTTTGATTAAGTTTATATTTTAATGTATTGCTTACATCTATTTTATAAAAACTTCTATATATCAATAAACTAATGATTCTTTAGTATATATATTGAAGTACATACTTTAATTGATAATTTATGAAGTAAAACTCCAATGATTTTATTTATTTATTTCCAGAATAAATTAGTCCATTTTTTTTTTCATTTTTAACGTAACACTTTTACATAAAATATATTTATTTCAAATCATACTAGAATAAATATAATTTTTCACAAAAATGATATTTTTGTTTATAAACAAAAACATAACCGTCGTATGGAGGCTTAATTTATTAAAATAATTAATAATAATAAAATATATATATCAAAAAATTATAATTTATAATATAAAGGATAACAAATAATTTTAATTGTCAATGATTAAAACTTAATTCTAATACTGATAGCTTACAGATGTGATTTTTTTCAAATATAGTCCAACATGTGAGGGTGATTGCCCCAGTCTCATTAATGGTCATGTCATATGACGCAATCAAATGAAATTTTTAATGACCACGTAAAAAAATAAATTGTTAGTTAATTTGATTTTGAACATAATATATTTTAAAATTTGATTAAGTTTATTTCTTAATGTATTTTTTGGATATAATTATATATTTCTAAATATATTTTAATATTATTTTCAAATTAGTTATATAATCATCATACAGAAAAAATCAAAAATAATATCACAATCTATATTTTTAAACAAAAAAATAAAAAAAAAATCTTTTAACTATCATTATTTTTTTTATATAAACTATGATGAACAATGCTCAAAACGTGTAATTCAAAATTTGGAATTATTAGTTACACTTTGGTGTCGTGGACTGTGCAACCATTTCCCCAATTAAAAATATTTCCAATTCTCACTGCACTATACAATCATAATTTCAATTGCACAATGCTCAAAACATTTAATGCCCCTTTTTAATTTGGCAAAAAATTTTCCCAAGTTAGAAATTCTTTTGGGCGGGAATATCTGTGTGTATTTTGGTGACTTCTATTCCATCATAATATATGTATATAGATAAAATTTATAATTAATATTTTTAAATATATTGAAAAATTAGCCTCTTTTTGGAGGCTATTATTCTTATTATAATAATAGTTTTATTGTTGTAGGTAAAATGTGTGGTTGAAAAGTGATTTCGAAAAATGTGTGTCATTAAAAAGTAAGTTGAGAAAATGTGTATATTATAAATCCTATTATAATAGGAATACCGAACAAAAGCTTAATTATTTTTTAAGGTCTAACATTTTGATATAATTGAATATTAATTTTTCTTTATTTATTTTATAAAAAGTATTTGAAAGATTATCTAAATATATATTTCTTATATTTCTATTGTTTTTTATCTAATTGTGGTGACTTTTAATTTAATTATTATGGAAATTCAGGTGAATTCTATTTTAAGTGAATGTCTTCAAAAGTCATATGAGTTCTAAATAAATTCTATAAAAGTTTTAAAATGAAAGTCTAGAAAAGTCTACGAAAGACTTCTATTAATTCCATACAAATCTATAAAATACATGAAACCTACAAGTGTCCTCACTTAAAAAAATTCTATAAAAATATTCAAAATTCTCAATTAAATATAACCCCTTGGTGCATGTTTAAAACAAGAAGTTAAAGGGAAACACGTAGTATAATTGTAATGGGTTTATTGCGAACAAACTTTTTCAAATAATTGGATACCCTTTTTAGGAAAATAATGCTAGATAATAAGTGTATTTTGTATGCTTATCCAGGTCTTTAAATTAGATTATTATTATTATTATTATTATTTATTAATTTTTATGTGTTGTGGCTTAATTTTATAAATATTTTGCTTGTTTGGTAAAACTTGATGCAATATGATGGAATTGGAAGAAAGAAGTGACAAGGCTAAAATGAAAGAAAACGACAAGTTTTTGGACTAGAATGTAAACAAACTAAATTTGATTTGGGACGCATAACAAAGATCTGAGAGTGCTAGAAGTAAATTGGATGCATAGGAAAGCGAAAGGACTCAAAAGGTATAAAAAAATATCAAAGCGCACATTTCCAGATTCTATTCCAAGGCCAAAGCCTTGCACACACCCTCGCATATGCAAGCCCTTAAGTTTTCCTACCCTAGAAGAAATTCATTGTGCCTCTAGAAAACTTGCTTTTTAAACTCAAACTCTTTCTGGAATGAATCTCCAACCTCTATTTAACCTAATTGAGAAGCAAAGGACGAAAGATATCATATTCTACCACATTCTATCAAGATAAATAAGGGGATAGTATACTTTTCATTGATTGTTCTTATTTGCAGGTAATGTTATTCTGATATTTTGTTTGTAATTTACATTAAAACATGCTAGGTATACATTCTCATGTATTGGATGTAGATAAAACCTTATGTTTGTATACTTTAATTCAAGAACCAGTAGTTTAGGAATTTCTTGCATGCTAAATTTCATTGTTTGATTGATTGAAAACACTATTAAATAATTAGTCGCTTGTTGTAGTTTTGGGAGGTTCACAATAGGTTTAAAACATTGTATGATTAACATGAGACTCTTAGTTGTTAGGAATAACAAATATAATGTGGAAATCTCATTGATAATCGTATAATCTTCATTCTAAGCACTGTTCTAAAAAGCTCAAATAAGTTCTGTGTAATGACCTGGCTGTTATATGACGACATATTGTCCTTACTGTACCAACATTTGATCTTTTCAGCATGCTTTGTCCTCACTCACACACTCTTGAGAAAACTTCTCAGGAGGTTACCCATCATTGAATTGCTCCAAGCCAAGTACGCTTAACTGTAGTTTCTAATGATGGACTTCCGAAAAAGAAGGTGCACCTTGTTAGTATAAGTAGTACCTATAAAATATTTTAAGCTTTCCTGACCTGAGTGTTATAACCAACTATTGTCTACCCACTTTTGGGCATGCCAACTACTTTGTTAGACCTGATATCATCAACAGTTTTTCAAATCATTAGGACATCTCACATTTTTTTTGGAAGCTAACTAAAAATCTACATGAACACCTACAAGCCTTTTTGTGCTTTGTGAAGTACTCAACCATTAAGGTATGTTAGAAGACTCCTTTCTTCCTCATACCCTTAAGGATAAAACATGAGAAAGGCTATTTTCACCACCTCATGAGAGCATTGTTTATTGGAATGACATGGTCCAGAAGTTAACTATGAAGTTTTTCCCACTATTTCGAGTCTTCAATTAGGAACGAACTTCAAAATTTCAAGCAGAGAGATCTTGAAAGTTATCCAAAAGCATGGGTAATGTTCAAAGAATATTTTCAGGAAGTATCGAGGTGTACATCATCTATTTAGGCTTGCATCTCGATTACGGAAACGTGATTGATGTTTCAACAAGCAAGCGATGAACTTAAACACAGAGCGTGCACATGATATTTGTGAGAGAATTGCAGAAAATTAGTCTTCATAATATTCATGTTATCACTACAGTGGTAGCCCAAATAGAATGATTATCAAAGAAGTTGGAAAACTTAACTCAGCTTGTGAACATGGTACACCAATCAACACTATTTGTAAAGGTTGTGAGGTAGATCATGTTACAACAAGTTATCCTTTAGCCTCCACGTAAGGAGCAAGTAGGAAATATCCAGGTAAAACTACTAGGTTTTCAACAACAACAACAATCAAGAAAGTCACCGTTGGAAGATATTTTAGCTCAATACATTACAAAGTTCGAGACTAACTTTCATAAACAGAAGAGCATTTTAGGTCTTCCATTTTTTTACCACTAGAAGAGCATTGATTGATGTGCAGAAAAGTCATTGATTGTTAGGCTGAATGAAGAGGAGCTGAACATCAACGTCTTTAACGCACACAAGTTCAGTGATGAAGCACATTCTTGTTTACAGATTGATAAAAATCTATTTGAAAAAAAAAACACGAGCTAAAACAACCTCAGTGCATTTATGGTACTCTTACTTCGGAGAGAATAACATATTTCTAGTCGTTATCTTAAATTCTCACACCAAGGATGAGAAATATCTGCTAGTGAGGGTGCTTAGAGATCATAAAACAGTAATTGGATAGACCATATCCGACATTAAGAGAATCAAAACCACTCTTTACATGCACAAGATCTTGATGGAAGAAGAGTTTAACCTTCAATAGAGTGCCAATGCAGATTGAATCCAAAGATTCAAGAGATTGTGAGGGTAGAAGTGCTGAAGTTGTTGGATAAAGGGACGAAAGAAGAGTTTATTGGTGGAGAAGAGTTTAACCTTTAATAGTTCTCTTTTCATGCACATGATCTTGATGGAAGAAGAGTTTAACCTTCAATAGTCATTTTTTGAGACCAGGAAAAAGAGCTCATTTCTATGCAGAGTGTCATGGGTTGGAGAGTTTGTATTGACAATCGAAAACTAAAAAATGCCACTAGGAATGATCACTTCCCTCTTCCTTTCATTGATTAGGTGTTGGAATGACTTGTTGGACATTCGTATTACTGCTTTCTGGATGGTTATACAAGGTATAATCATATTTTGATAGCACCGGAAGATCAGGAGAAAACAACTTTTAGCTGTCTTTATGGCACCTTTGCATAAAGAAAGATGTCTTTCAGATTGTGCAATCTCCTTCCATTTTTTAGAGGTGCATGATGTCCATTTCTTTAATATGGAAGGGAATATTATTGAATTATTCATGGATGATTTCTCAATATTTGGTTCATCTTTCAATGAATGCTTGGATCACTTGAGGTTGGTATTACAACGATGTAAGGAGAAAAACCTTGTGCTTAACAGGGAGAAGTGTCACTTTAGATTTCAAGAAGGGATTGTTTTAGGGCACTTTATTTTAGCTAGGGTTACTGAGGTTGATAGGGATAAGATACAAGTGATTGAGAACCTACATCCTCCTACTTCTGTAAAAGAGACCAAAATTTTCTTGGGACATGCAACTTTCTATAGTCATTTCATCAAGGAATTTTCAAAGATAACAAAACCTCTTTGCATATTATTGGAAAAGAACACCCTTTTTAACTTTTATGAGAAGTGCTTGGTTGCTTTTAACACTCTAAAAGAATATTTGGTCATTGCTCAAGTTTTAGCTACACCTGATTGGGATTTACCATTTGATTAAATGTGTGAGGAAAGTGAGGTTGGAATAGTTTTGAGGCAGCGCAAGAACAAAGTACTAAATATGATTCACTATGCTAGAAAGACTGTTGTTGAATCCCAGGCGAACTACGCTACCACATAAAGGAGCTTTTGGCAATTGTTTTTGCTTTTGATAAACCAGACCTTATTTGATTAGGTCAAAGGTGATAGTTTGCATAGATCATTCAACGTTGAAGTACTTGTTCAATAAGAAGGATGCAAAGCCAAAACTTATCATGTGAATAATTCCCCTACATGAATTTAACTTGGAAATCGGGAATAAAAAGGATTGTGAAAACTTGGTAGCAAGCCATTTATCTCACTTGGAGTAGTAAGAAGAACCTACAGATGAAATTAATGAGGTATTTCTACAAATCAAGACTGTAATTTGGTGTACCGACAATGTAAATTATTTGGCCAGTTAGGTGATTCCTACAAAGTATTTGAATCAACATAAGAAATTTTTTAGTGATCTCAAGCATTAGTCTGGAATGATCATTTCCTCCATAGACAAGGTCCGGATCAAATCATATACCGTTGTATGCCGGAAGAAGAACATGAACATCTTTTGGAGCAATGTCACTCTTCTCCATATAGTGGTCACTTTGCAGCTATAAAAACAATAGCTAAGGTTCTACAATCAAGTTTTTATTTGCCTACATTGTTTTAGGATGCTTATGCCTTAGTAAAGAAGCGTTATAAGTGCCATAGTTATATCTAGGAAGTACGAGATGCCTTTAAACAATACTTTAGAAGTTGAAATATTTAATTTTTGGGGTATTGACTTCATGGGATCAGTCACCTCTTCATATGGCCAACAATATATCTTGATGGGCGTGGATTATGTATTTAAATAGGTCGAGGTTGTAACTTTTCCAAAAAATGATAGAGGGGTTGTGATACAATTCATAAGGAAGAACATCTTCTCAAGGTATAGTATTCCACGAGCTATCATCAGTGATGATAGAAAACATTTTTGCAACTGCCAATTCTCAACTTTGTTGGCTAAGTATGGGGTCAAGCATTGAATTACAACATCTTACCATCCTCAGACTAGTGGGCAAGTGGAAGTCTCTAATAGGGAGTTAAAAAAGATTCTTGATGCGACAATTAATACATCATGCACAAATTGGTCAAAGAAGTTAGATGAAGCATTATGGGCATACCACAAAGCTTTCAAGACACCAATTGGCATGTCTCATTATAAGTTGGTTTTAGAAAAAGCATATCACTTGTCAGTTAAGCTGGAGCATAAGGCATATTGGGCAACACACATGCTAAATTTTTATATGAGGCCAGTCAAAAAGAAAATATAATATTGCTTGAATAATGAAATTTCTCTGCAAAATGGTCAATTACTCATTGATATACCTGTAGGCCAATAGTAACTCTAAGAATTTTGCCATTTTTTTTTTTATCCAAAAGTGAGTTGAAAAATCTTATATGGTGGGGGATGTCCAAGACTTCATCCAAAGACATTTCTTGTGGACGTTAAAAAATAAGACAGTTGTTCTATGATTATTCGGTTATTCATACTTTTATAACAGTAAAAATGCAATCGATTTCTTGAGGTCAACAACCGTCAATTACTTTTACAAAGAGTAAGATATATTATTACATTCGACATAATGCATTTGTAATGTTCTCTCGAAAAGGATCCCACACATGTCGTTTGTATGCACTTTATGGATGCATATTACGTTGTCGTTCAATAATGTAGTCATCAAGTTCCATCGATATGTAGTCTAGTCACATAGCATCCAAAAATCAGGATCAAGTCTTTCCACTTTGCAAAGATAATTGTGTATTGCCATACTTGCTAACACAATCGATATTGCAAACGAAATTCGTAGTTTGGCATGCGTTGTAGAATAATGAATCTTTTCTTCAACAATCTAAAGCTTATTTCAATGACATTCCTACATGATGAATGTAAGTAGTTAAATAGTTATTCTTGATTTCTTGGCTGGTGTGTATCTGAGTTCGATACTCTATGAAATTCTTGAATGTGGTATCACATATCTCTACCTCTATATGGTCTAAGGAGTCCCTGTTTGTTCGAAAAACTTGAATCTACAACATAATATTTATCCCCGATCGGGAACGAAATTGCTATTGGGATTTTCTAGTGCAGAACGTAACATCTTGCTATCATGTGTTGACCCTTCCCAAACGGTCCCCACAAATGTAAAACACATATCGAAATCTACCACTGTCAACACGTTCTGTGTGAATTCATCCTTTCTATTCTGATAATGTCATGCACCTGTATTTGGTGGTACTGCAAGTATGTGGGTCCCGTTGATGGCTCCAATACAATCCTACATTTAAGAATTCTTATTATATTTCCATACTTGAAAGCATGAATGACAATAATAATATTTGTGATACAAAATTAAACATACCCTAAATGGCTCGTGTCTTAGGTCTGTTGGTGCATGAGCCCCTTCATCGAGTAAATAGTTTGGATGTGGACATATCATTTCAACTGAAATTTGTCTCAGCATCTCCAAGACTTGGTGAAAATGATAGTGTATCGTGGCTATTGAATGACCTTAGAAAATATGTGCCAATCGCATCCCTACAGAGTGCCCCAAGATAAACAAGGAAAATGCACATCTCTCCAAAGCTGAGATGTATCTAGATTCTTTGAACCCGTGATGTTGTCTAAATGTTGGAGGACGCATCTGACATAACTGTAAATAGTCGTGTCCGCTTTGTTGATTTAAAACTCGATCCACCAAATTTTGGCCAATATTGGCATGCAAAGTAAAGCCATTCCACAATAAAGCATTTTCATCATACATGAACTGTAACACACGTGTCGCCATAGGGCAAAATTCTACCCAAGACGTGTCTTCATTTCTTAATCAATGGACTTCTTTTAAGATTTCTATTGAAGGAGGAAGTTTTTTGGATTGATAATTTTCTAGGTTAATGAAGTTGCGTAAGTTTTGAATGACTAATGCAAATTTGCTCTAGTATTCGTATGAATCCACATTACATTAGTTTCTAGACAATTTATAGCGAGAATATGGTAAAAGGCATTAAAGCAACTATACTATTTCAACCAACATTGTTGTACAAATATAATGTGATACACGTGTCATAGTACACTTTAATTGGCTGAGCATTGAAGTATGGCAAAGAGAAAATGAATGCAGGCCATTAAGGTGGAGAAAAAATGGTGGTTGATCCACCATGTTTAATGCTTCTTCCAAATGGTATTTGTACACCCACCTAATTTTCTGTTTTGTAATTTTGTATTGATTAATACAATAATTATGTGCTTTCTTTAGGTTTGAGGTTCAATTACATATTTTTTTAAACATACATCTTATTTCCCAATTCGAAGATGGGAATATAATTCTATTTGTTTATATACATTTCTAGTAGTATGTATATTTATATATTTAGCAATAGGATAACAATTACTCGAATAGGCACTTTTTTTCTTTTTTTATTACAATTAAAAAATAAATTTACCAACACTGGGGACTCAATACACAGTTAAAATGAATCATGTGGTTCTTCTAATGGCTTAAACTTCAAAATCAAAAGGTAACATTGTTGACATAAGAAGGCAACTGTGGAGAACAATACACTTTCAATCTCATGTGATAGTTTTTTTTAAAAAGTTAAATATTAAATCTTGTATGAATTGCATTCCTAATACTACACCAACCGAATAAATTAGATCACATTAACACAATGAAATACAAATTAATGAATAGCCGATGTAAAATATGTCTCCTAATCTACGCAACAATATAACAGATTCCTAAAAAAAGAATGACACACCATGCTCGTTCAATGTACTTCAATACTTAGCTACCCAATTGGCTAACTAGATCAATTATTGGAAACCCTTTCGTTGCATATGCAGGAGCCATCTTACTTTCATGTCCAGTGTATCCATGCGAAGAAAAGTTTTGACGTACTTTTTGTTGTTCTCCAACAAGGTAGCACCATACATGAATAGGTCGTCGTCGTAAGCCTTTATATCTTTTAGGAATGGCATGCAAGATTCCTACGTCCATGTCTGGGCCACAAGTTTCTTTCTGCAACTTTGACTAAACAGCCATATCGAATGCTTCGATTAATAGTTTCCTTCAAGTGCCTATTTCTTCCAAACCTTGGCCGGTCCAGTGTCTCGAGACTTCCTTTTACTATCCATCATGCTTCCTCTACCTGAATTTTGAGTTGAAGTTGGGTAGCATTGTCACGACCTCAAAATTTCCATTTTTTTTTTTTTTTTTGCATAGACACTATTTATATATATTGAAATATATACATAAAACTCTTTGCTCATTCATTTGCCTTTGAACATAGAAAACAGATTTCAGAAGACTTCTAATAGCCTAACACTGAACTAGGAGTCAAGCTGCAGGGGGCTTCTAATAGCCTAAAGCTGTACTGGAATTCAAGCTGCAGGAGGCTTCTAATAGTCTACTGCAAAAACTTCTTTTATAATAATCTTTTAAGATTTCATTTATATTAAATGATAAGCGGAAGTCCAAGACAAAGAATAATTTCA
This sequence comes from Ligustrum vulgare, assembly GCA_963555705.1. Taxonomy (NCBI): domain Eukaryota; kingdom Viridiplantae; phylum Streptophyta; class Magnoliopsida; order Lamiales; family Oleaceae; genus Ligustrum; species Ligustrum vulgare. The sequence goes on from OY743188.1 coordinate 20,016,087, forward strand.
TTCTCATCTAAACAGAAGTAGGAAATACGATAAAATTCATTAAAGATCTTACACAGTTACACATCATGTTCTATCCTTCCACGACATACACGTTTATAACCATTTCAAAATATGATTTCTTGATTTTTACTATATGTCTTAATGTCGAATGGTCTTGGTTTTACATCAAAATAGGGAAAAGCTTTGCCCACACTATTCTCTTAGCGATAATATGATACTTGATCCATCTGAGAAAGACCTCCCCAAGTATGCAAAACCTCCAAATAGTTAGAGCCTGTGACCTACATAAGAGTCATAAAACGACTATAAGCTATGAAGCTTAGTGAGTAAAGCTACACATTATCATTTAAGCATATTATCATATAGATACGATCAATGTGATACAAACACACTTTACCTCTTAACTTTGAGGAGTGTAAGCAATTTACATAAATTTATTCAGAATCATCTCAAGGATAAAACATTTTGTCTCATAAAATCTTCAACATAAGCATGCTTGAATTTGCATTTTACATATCATTCTCATATTACACTTTACCTCTTAACTTTGAGGAGAATAAATAATCCACTTCAATATGTTCAAATTCATCTCAAGTATCTTTTACCATATAAAACATCATGTCTCATGAGATGTCAACATAAAAATACTTGAATTCACATGTTACATATCGTTCTAAAATTTCATAATGTAATTTAAAAGAATATGCATATAATGATGTAATGCATGGACTCTCTAACTTTATTTATTAATTTCTTTGGGCCCCTACCCTAAGAGTAAGTATTCACGGAGTGCTCAGTAAAAGATTTGATACCCTCCCGGCACAAATCTAGTACCCTTCCGGTACAATTCTGATATATATAAGATCTGATACCCTTCCGGCACAAATCTAGTACCCTTCCGGTACAATTCTGGTAAATATAAGATCTGATACCCTTCCTGCACAAATCTAGTACCCTTCCGGTACAATTCTGGTACCCTTCCGGTACAATACGGGAATTATCCCCTTGGGCATCTAGAATCCCAAACTGGTGAATACTTAACATCTTAGAGTTCTATTCTTATTCATGCACATTCTTAGGTATATTTTTGAACCTAACTGCATGTTTAGAGAGTGAAACATGAATACATTTAAGACTTTGCATGAGAGTTACATCTCAACATCTGATACTCATGAAATCAAGACATCTAAACACTTCACTTGATCAACATAAAAGCACATAATTTTGCTCAAGTCTTTGCATGCAAGATAGAATTCTTTGAACTTAATATAATATGAGCTTTAACTACTAAGTTTATCAATTAAGCTCACATTTGCTTCACATAATTAAAGAACAATTACCATTTACTGGAGAAAGCTTACCACACTTAGAGTGATTAAGAGCAAACTTATATTTAAACAAATTATAAAGATCGAAGGACTTACAAGTTGCTGGAAATAATTTAAAGAATCTGAAAATAAACTTAGACACATCTCCTTAAAGATGTAATTGTAATAAAGTGCTATGAATTCATCAAAAGTCTGAAAATAACTTTAAAATACTCAATTGTCTTCATTTAAGAATCTGAATTTAAATTTAATTTCCCCAAATATCATCATTCAAAATCTGAAAATTTCCTTTAAAGTATCAAATCAACATTATTTAAGAATCAGAAATTTTTTTTTAAAGTACTCTAAATAAATTGTTTCAATAATCTGAAAATCACTTTAAAATGTACAACTAACATTATTCAAGGATTCAAGAATCTAAAATTAACTTTATAATACATAAGTAACATCAAACAAGAATTCAAGAATCTGAAATTAACTTTAAAATACATAAGTAACATCAAACAAGAATTCAAGAATATGAAATTAACTTTAAAATATACCACTAACATTATTCAAGAATTCGAAAATGTTAAATTAAGGTAAATTAAGTCACTTTTGAAGTTTAGAGCTTGTTTTATTTCATTTTATACACATGCAATATTGTCTTGATGATGATACCCCTCATAAAAATGAAGGATCCAACATGCAATTAAATAAAACACAAAATTATTGCAGTAGCTCTTTAGATCCCAAAAGAAACATAAGCTAATGAACAAAATTTACTTTAGATTGGGACTAAGTGAAAAAGTTAAGGAGAAGCATGAAATCCAACATTAAGTATTAAATAATCACACTTATATAACTCTAATCAGTCAACGATATTACTTTACTGCAGAAACTAAATAGAAAATAATAAAAATTGCAAGAAAACACATAAATGCTTTACTCACTGCTTGTTAGGGTGTTTATACTTTTAGATCCTGCAATTTAATAAGTTTTTATGATTAGAAACCTTGTATAACTCAGTTAATAAAGGTCTATTACTTATGAACAGTCTACAGCATAGTTATTCCTCAGAAAAATTGCCAGAATTCTGTTTAGTTCATCATATAAATATTTTCTGCTGCAGGAGACTACTAGATGCCTACGTTTGTGTAGAAATCAGGCTTCTAGTAGCCTAATCTCGGCTGACTGTTTCTGGGCGAATTTTTCTGCAGATTTTGAAACTGAAATGTATTGACATCTTATGTTTAACAGGCTGAAGATGATGAATTTCATATCGAAACAATAATCCATCATTTTCACTTGTTAATCCATGATTTAGAAGTAAGAAATCTCTACTTTACCTTCTCTTTCCCAGCAAGTTTTAAGGGCTGGAGTGAGGTTATGTTGCTGTATTCATAGAGGTAAAGTAAGGTCATGTTTGTCCCTTTTTAATTTTTCAACTTTTAGCTTATAAGTGTTTTTCGATAAATATACAGTTGTTATGCCGTTACAATATATTAACATGCATTCTGATTAAATAAGTACTTCTAACTAAAATAAGTAGGCTGCCAAACATATCCTTAGGATTGGGGTTAGTGGAATGACACTTGTCCCACTCCCATTATTTTAATAATATTTCTTCCAATTGTTTATGTTTCAACAAGCTTGTTTTGGGTTAACATTCGAGGGTCGAGACTAATTCCAAACTAGTCAAATTTTATATCGTTGGAAAGCTCGTACTATATGCTTTATAATGGTTACACATGCAAAAACATCGGGTCATCCAAATGTTCGTACGACACTTGCAAACATGGCCACTCGTTCACTATTTTCATACTTAGAAAAATCTGCACATACTTACCATATTCGACTATACTACTATAGCTCGATTTTTCCAACAAATGCGAACCCGAAAACATGGAATCAATGTATCCATCTCAACGTCTCTCTATAAACTTCGCATAGGTATAACATGCATTGTCATCGGTTCAATATCTAATTCATAAGATGACTACAAAGATCGCTTGATAAAATGCTAAGGTTAAAATAAATCAACCTTTTCAAAGTTTCACATTGGTCCCCAATTTACCTAATCATGTTCAATTAAGGCTCCAATGGTTTTCGCAACTTTAATTTCTAGAAAAGTAGTCCTCCAAACTTTTTAACTCATGTAAAGCATTCCCTAGATTTAAAGAAATTTAAATAGAAATGTTGTACTCATTTCCATTAAACGAGTTTCACTTAGGAAAATAATATTATGCCAATTAACCTCAAATATCATAATTCATGCAACTTTCTCCTTCACTTTCTAAAAAAAAATGTTACCATATCATGAAATTGACTATTTTCTAATAAAATAAAACCATCTAAATTTCTAGATAAATAAAAATAAGGTACGAAATTTTCGGGTTGTTACAAGCATGACCTACCTCATCCCCAGTATTGGGTTCAAAATTCAAATCGATTCGGCACGTTAATGTTGTTATTTCTTGTCGACCGCAGGAAGTAGACGGGGAGGTCACATGCTCACCAATTTTAGTAACATTTTTGAATAATATATCTCCATAGTTGAGAATTTGCATGATGCTTTTATTTCAAATAGACTTAACATTAGGTATTACCTACATGTAACCAAGAGTGGAAAATAGACTTCACATAATGGAGAACTGACTTCAGATATATGAGAAAGGGAGAAAGGATGGAGAGTAAAATACTCCATGCAACAGAAATAGTGATGCATATATAGCCCTTTAAAATTGATACTTAAAGAAGAGAAAACCTAAATCTTCCAAACTTCGTTGCCAGAAAGATTGAAAGTTTGCCTATGGATATAGATAGTTAAAATCATGAAAAGACAAAATGCTTAAGATAAATTGAAAGAACTAAAACACAATGCCAAACAATGCTATATATCCAGCAATTTAAAATATTCCAACTGCGATGAAGTTACAATACAGAGGGCACGCTTATAATCTCATACATAGGAAACAGTATAAATATGCAGAACACACAAGGCTCTTTTTTCTTTCTATCTATTTGGTCAAGAATCCAAATTATCAAGAGTACCTTTAGTTCACATTCCACTGCCTAAATTCGATTCAATCAAAGAACTGCATAGCACAACATAATATAATCTATTTGATGCACTTAGTTACAGTGTTGAAGTATTAATAGAACACATACGCATGGAACTGAAGCATTTTAAGACTATAGAGTGCTACAAAAAAGGAAACTTCTACCGCTAACAGTATATGTATAGATGTACAAAACATAACACGGTGTAATAAAGTCTTCTTCATGCCTTAGTGATAAGTGTGTTTTATACACTTATCTGTATGTCTAAATTAGAAGAAATTATTGTTGTCTTAGAATATATGCTCCTTAATTTGTGTTTATTTGTTTACTTTTCAGAAAATGTCCCAATCGAAGAAGAATGAAGCAATTAATGAAAAAAATGGCAATATTGGATGTTAATTGGAGCTTAATTGAGCAAGTGAGAGATATGTGATGTCAACCGGGAAAGTCCATGGTGCTCAAGTGAACAAATCAGAGGTTGGAGGTCCCAATTGAAGGAATTGAGAAATTTAAGAAGAATATAAAGTTTTGGGACTAAATCGCCTAAATCAAAAGTTGAGGACATGAGGTGCAATTAAAAGGCAGGGACCAACTTATACAGCAGGGAAAAGATGGAAAATTGCAGTGCAACGTCCTTCCTCGTGATCGCCGGATTCCTACTACGCGATCGTGAGGTGCCTTGAATTTTTCAACATAATGTTTTACCCATGTCTGCGTGATCGCTATGTTTTATACCACGCGATCGTGTGGCTTTCCGGCTGGGCCGATTGTGGGTTTTTTCTCACGATTTTCAACAGAATTCTCTCTTTCTTGACCTAGGTTTCTCCAAAACCTATAAATACAACACATGAGCCACGAAATCTGGACCTTTGCCTCTCCATAGAACAAGCCAAAATCAAGCTTTTCACGTAAAATTCTTGGGAGATCGGAGCATTGCAGAGGGGCGAGAATTGAAGATAATAGAAGAATTGATAATTGGTGCAATCTTTCCATTCTTCTTTATTTTCAATGAACGTCATTATATTTTTATTTTTTTGCTATTTAAATATGATGTGTAGCTAAATACTATGTTGGGATGAACGATGTAGCCTAGTCAATTATTTTAATTCCATATTCCTTATTTTAACGCTTAATGCATGTGTTGATTTATTATTGCGTTTAATGCGTGAATGAACTGGCCACTCTTTCATGATTTTATGTGTTATTTTCATAATCCGAGAGGTGAGTTAATAACATAGATCTAGGTAATAAATCCGGTAATTGAACAAGAGATAGAGATATACCCTTGTGATTATTGCGATTGTGTGTGAATTCTTGCGTGTAATGCATCCAGATAAGGAATATTCGGACCCGCTGTAGAGATACAAGGTTGACTTATTTAGGTAGGATTGATTTAAACTCGAGAGAGGAATCTCAATTTGAATTAGTGAATTCGATCGAGCACATATTTAGAAAATAAAATCTGGAATTGGAATTGATTTAATTGGCTAGGTGAAATCGTGAATCCCAACTACTTTACAATTATTTTTAAAAACAAAAGCATTTCGCTAATTTAATTCTTCAGTTTAATTTATTAGTTTTAGTTTACAATTTCAAATTCTCTTTTTCTGTTCAAATAAAGTTTAGAACTAAAATATTTCGGTACTTAGTAACCAGTCCTCATGGGAACGATCACTCGACTTAAAAGTCACTTTATTACTTGATTGCGATATCGTATACTTGCGATTTTACACAACACTTAGTTACTCTGTTAAAGCATTAATAGAACATGTATGCGTTATACCGAAGTATTTTATGACTAAATTAAGAATATATCTTGCATATTCAAGCCATTCAAATTGTCATGTTAATGAATAAGGAAATGTGTGACTTTTCAATGAATGATAATTCGAAAACATATCAAAATGTTTCTCAAACAGACAGTAGGAAAAAATTTGTACTCACCTTAATGGCCTCCTCCCACTAATCATCATCAGCAGAGATAATATTATTAAATGGGCCGAAGCCGAGGCCTGTAGTAGAATGCAGGGATTTGGCTATGCTCCAAAATCCTTCTCGGCATTCCAGTAGTTCCATACTTTGGTATACATACACATAACAACAAAATCAGTGTTGAGTGCTTGCGCTATTCTCTTCCACGTATCATTATTAAAACTACCCCCAGATAGCTTCCCATTTTGCAATTCCTCGACACAAAGAGTGAAGAACATGACCCTCCTTCCATCACCCCATTTCCATCTAACTCGATCTACTGTCTCCTTTCCCTTTCCCTTTGTGATGAGATTCGAAGCGCGAAAGAAATAGCGGAAAGTTCCAACTTAGGTTGTGGTTGGATGGATGAATCATGACCCGATATTCACGATGCGATGACTCGACGATGCGAAATAAAGAACCACGACTTTCGAAATGCCACAAGGATCTGTCCAGCTTCCTTGATAAGTTTCTGGTTTTGAACGCCACAAATATTCTCAAGAAATATTTGATAAGTTCGATATTTGAACGCCACAAGAAATATTCTTGATAAGTTCGAAAAAACATAGGAATCCACCTATAACATTTATTGAATCCTCAATAAAAACTGTTTATATCAAAATCAAAGTCTCCTTACAATGAATGGAAAATAAAATATAAATAAGGAAAATAAAACCCTAGTCGCTAATGGACTCAAAATAGAGTTCTAACTAACCTAAAATAGCTAAAACTGGAAAAGGAATAAAAAACACGAAAAAGGAATTAAAAATCCCCATTATTTGCGTGAAACTGGATTTACGGCCGTAACAGCATCACTTACGGCCGTAACTATACTTCTGCTTAAGGATTACGACCGTGACCATAATACGTACGGCCGTAACTTTGAAAACCCTGAATTCTTCATTTTGATCAGGGACTTGATTACGGTCATGATAATATTGACATTACGGCCGTAAGAACCAAACTGATCCCTTTTGCCTCCTTTTTGCTCCAATTTGGCTTGAATTGTAGATTTTTCTGTCAAGTCTGCTATGATTCCTATCATCGGGGTTCCGGATCGTATGAATTTGCATTCTTGTTGGACAATAATCTGGTGTTATATGCTGGGTACTGGGTGAACTGCAAAAATGGAGATCGATTCACCCAAGGTCTGTATAATGGTGAATAAAAATGGTGAAAATGAATAGCCTTGTTAAAATTAGACGGATCCATTCTCTGAACTTGCAAACGGGTACAGAGGAGTTCCAATTTCCAGCGGGTGTCTTGACGGGTCGTAGGCTTCATAGGGTGAAAGGGGTGAGTTATGATGAAATGGATTGGGGAAAATCTTTTTCTAAAAAAGAATAGAGTGAGAGGGATGTTATTTTCTTAGGTGGGGGATGGGTTGTGAAAGAATCAGAATCTAAAACAATTGCCTTGCAAAATTTTCTATGAATTTGGTGTAGTTGCCCTTCACGTGGGTGAGCTTTAGAATGTGTGAAAATGGTTTATAAACCATTTTATATCTTATCGAATGGAGGCTAACATTTCCTTGGTCATCTTTTCTGTTCACCTGTCATAGCGTCAACCTTACCTCTCATTGTAATACATTCAACTATACCGAGGTCGAGCTCCTATACCACTTTGCACAACGGTTCTAAAGTAACCTGGGAAGATATATTTATAATATTTTTTGTAAATTTATGGTACAGTAGGACCTCATGCATTCATTGATCTTTTGAAGCCTAATTAACCTATGCCAATCTTCAGGGATAAAGCTCCTTCCTGCAAAGTAAGTGGCAAGATCAAACGTCTCAATAAATGTGAGTATTGCAGCCAAATCTTGGCATATTATTCGACAGCATAGGAGAAAGCAATAACAACAGCCGATCCTAGAGGAAAAAGATGATGAAGCCTCCATTTGATAACACTGTAGTGGTTTATAAAATGGTTTATTTATGATTTTAAGGTAAAATGTATGGCTGAAAAGTAGAGAGAGAAAATGTGTATGGTTAAAAAGTGATTTGAAAAATTGTGTAGTTTATAAACCACTTTATAAACCATTTACCAAACGGAGTTGAAGATCCCATATACCCTCCAGCACCATCAGAACCGACAATTGACCCACATCTCATGAGAAAGATGTTCTAAACTATAATAAAGAACTCCAAATAGATCCAAGCCTTGTAATAGTCTATGATGGCCTTATAGCTTAGGGTCCAAACGAGTGAGACACTTGATCAAATTTTGCAAAGAGATGCCACGAAAATACAATCAGATGTCGCTACCTTGCTACAAGAGAATGATTTACTGATGAGGAGGCTCGATGGATTTAAAGGGAGGATAGATAGACTGCATGTATGTATATCAAGTAAGATGAGATATATGGCATGATAAAGGAGAACCTTATTCGACTTCCTCTACCTCTTCTGCCATCCTCTTCAGACACTTCCAAATCGGGAGCTTGCCTCTCATTCCATTCACCAACTTCAGACTTGTAACGCCCCGAGTTCTGAAGAACCCGGGTCGCCACTTCATCTCTTTAAAACTAACCCTTTAATGAAAAATATTGTGGAAATATGCTGAATTTCAAAACATCACATTTATTTGGAAAATTTGCGATGGTAGCTCAAATTTAAATTCATCTACTTGAAAACATTCCATAAAATTCCAAATCTCAATAATTTAACTTAACAAAGTTCAGTAAACTAGACTTTCAAAATAACTTAAAATAAATGTTGTCAAATTGCCCATCATTCGTCTCCGCCTCCGAACTCTGCAAATGTTGTTAAAAACGGAGTGAGTATTTCAAAAGAGATACTCAGTAGACTCATCGCCAATAATTAATTTACAAGATAATTGAACAAGTAATTATGCAAATATTATAGTGACATTCTCTTCTTAGTCATAAGCATCATGAAATGAGTGCAATATGAACATACTCTTGTCTTGTCTTATGCAAATAGAGCATATAAGTTATGACATGCATAACATAAATTTCTCTTCTTATCTCATAAGAGATTCTCTTTTCTTGTCTCATGCAATTAAGCATATAAATCACATAAATCCACATAACACATGCAATTATAATATAAATAAATTAGTGGGGGCGAGTCTACCTTAATTTATCTCATAAAAAGATGGAGCGGGAAGTAGCATCAAACTCTCAATCATCCATACGTTTCGTCTAACCAAAATATGAAATAAAGCTTTGAATTAGTAATTCGAAATTTTAGGGTTTTAAAATGATAAAGTAAAATTTAGGGACTCCATGGGAATTTATTAAAACTGAAAATAAGAGTTTAGGGACTGAAATAAATATTTTGAAAATAGTGGGGCTGATTAGAAACATTTCAAACCTGCAGAGGCTGAATTATAAATAACCGAAACTTTGGGACTGATTTTAAACATTTAAACTAAAAGGACTGAAATTAAACAATTAAAAACTTGAGGGACTAAAAACAAATTTCAAAACTCAAATATATAAACATAATATATACATATACATATACAATATATATCTTTCTCTATCAACACAATCACGCATCAGATAAAAGAGAGGGTGCGGCGAAGGCAACCGAAGCTCCGATCAGTGCTATACTACCGGCGAACTCCGGTGCAAACTCCGCCGGAAGGTGGCGGTGGTAGAGATGTAGAGAAAACAGCGGAAAGGGGAAGATTTGGGCAGAATTTTAGGGGAGAACCGAGTCTTGGATTTGGGATTTCCGATGACGAATCCGGTTGAAATGGGTCAAGGGTGAAGGTAAGTTTCTGGGCTCCGTCTATTCTTAGGTTTTGGGTTTGATTTTGGTTGAATGATGGGGATTTGGTGTTGTGCAGTAGGCCGGTTCCTGTGGTGGCTGGTTTTGGTGGTTGGTTCGGCCGGTGGTAGTTGTTGTGTGGATGTTGACTGCTGGTTTGGTGGACTGATGATGATGGTTATGGTGGAAGGCAGTGGCCGGTTTGGATTTGGTTTCCGGTGATTGCGTGGTGGTGCTTTGAGGTGGTGGTGAACGGCTGGACTGTGGAATGGGACGTTGTGATCCTGCTTGCAGATAGTGTGTGTGTTTGCCAATGGTGATGGTGGTTTGAGGTTGGGTTAGAGGCTTAAGATTTTCTGAAATCGTCATGCTGTTGGTGTAGTTCGGTTTGCAGATTGGCTTGTAACTGTGATTGTGTCCAGAAAATGGAGTGTGGAATAAGAGTGTTAGCAGAATATTGCTTGGTTGCGTTCTTGGAAGCTGAGGATGGGGGAGTATCCATAGTAGAGGAGGAAGGATTCTTACCTAGGCTGCGTGAAGATTGTGTGATGAAGGTGGAAGGAATTGTTACCCAGAATTGGTTGGCAGCTGTGTGAGGAGAGTGAGGTGTGAGGAGTTGAGAGTGATTTCAACAGTATATATATTAGGGCACAAATTTCTAGGTTTAAATGGATTTGGGATTTTGGACTACAAAAATATTCTTAATTGGACTCAATAGAATTGGACTTAAATAATCAAGATTTGGACTACATAATTTTTGAACCTAAAATAATAAAATTTGGACATGAATAGTTTGGACTAAAAATTGTTACAATTTGGATAAATAAATAATAATAACTTTGAGACTTTAAAATATTTGAGATTTGGACTCGATTTGGAATAAATTTAAATTTATTTTACATTGGGTAGACGAACATGCTTCACATTTAAAAGTAAAAATTCGGGGTTAAATCTTAGCGACACGTTTTTCGAAAAAAAATGATTTTTTTTTTACATTATTTAAAACTTCTCGATCGCTACAAGACTAATCAAATCAGTCCTTAGTTCCCTTCTTCCCCCTTACTTATGCATTTTACTTGTTATATTTCAATACAATGAGGGCAATACATATGTTAAGGTTGAGGGTAGGATTTATGTATCGAGGATATATACTATTTCAATACTTTCTGCACATTTTTCAAGGGTAAAAAATCAAAAAATTCAAAAACCAAGTTCTTTTTAGCATTTTTAGAGCTTTTATGTGCTTGTGTGGTTTGGATGACCTTGTAAACAATGGTAAATATATTAGAACCAAGTGTTGAGCTATAAATAGTGAAAAAGTTGCATATTAGGATAACTTATGTTATTCATGCGAAGCTTGATATTATTTTGTGCACGAGATTTATACTTTGCATCATACATCTTACTGAATAGGTTAAAAATAGTGGAACTAGGATTCTAAATCCATATCGAAAATACAACTTAATTAATAACCAATGAAATAGATAGTTTAGGGGGTGGAACTGGGTGGTAGTAGTTACTTAGGAAAGTGTTGATTCCATGTATGCTGAATTTTTGTATGGAGTGATCTTGGCTAATAGGTGGAACTAATGATCGAATACTAGTGATCTAATCTCCAGTATTAAACTCTTGCATGAAGTAGGAACTTGCACGTATCTTCAACTTCTCTTTATATTCTAGTTGACTCGAGTTATTAAGCCCGTAGGGGTATTTCAAAATGTTGCCCCTATGGTTTACTTAGATTTGGAAGCATTGGCCTAAAGTTCGTCACATGGGCCATCTAGAAAATTTAAGGGTGAGAGGTCATTCCCAAGATTTATTTCTTACCAAAAAAAAAAAAAAACTAGGACATTGCATATATTTTAGACATTTCTTCATAGTCTGGTTCTCTCGAGTATTAAGCCTGTAGGAATATTTCAGAACTAGTTGCCCTATGGTTTCTTTCATCCTTGGGTGCATCGACATAAAGTTCGCTACTATATGGTCATCTACAAAGCTTAAGGAAGAGAGGTATTGCACATAAGATATCCGAAAGAAAGGAATTGAGTACAATTAACAAGAATAGGAATTTTATTGCATAAAGTTGGATTTAGATAACTAGTGAATTTCACTTGCCTAATGGATGTTTGAATGCTGGGACACTCAATAAAGGGAAAATCATTACAAACTTATATGATTGCTTTCATTAGATAGACATTTACAAAACTTGAGCAAGGGAAGTAATAGTATATTGAGGGAAGCCTTAAAAATGATACTCTGGATTAAAAAGAAAATAATAATGTTTGCTTTCATTTGGTTCAAGTTAAACTGCATATTCTTCGAGGACAAATAAATGTTCAAGTTTAGGGATGTTTTGATAAGTGTATTTTTTACACTTATCTATGTCGTTAAATTAGAGTTTTTATTGATTTTCATTAATTATGGCATAATTTTGTATATATTTTGTTTGTTAGGAAAGAATTGATACAATATGGGGATTAGGAAGAAAGAAGTGAAAATAGGGCTAAATGAAAGATATCACAAATTTGAGGACTAGAATGTAAGCCATGCAAAGTTGATTCGGTGTGCATAATAAAGATTTGAGGGTGTTAGGAGTCAACTGGATGCATAGGAAATCAAAGGTACTCTAAAGGAAAGAAAAAATCAAAGCGCACATTTTTGGAAGTTTAATCTCTTTTTGGCAAACTATTTAAAAACATGTTTTTAAACAACACAAATTCCTAAACTACTTTTTAACAATACGCATTTTCTCTTTCCACTTTTTAACCACATATTTTACCTCAAAAGTATAATAAAAAAACATGTCTTTAAACATAATTTTTTTAACAAACAGAGCCTTAGGGTTTGATCCCAAGTCCAAAGACTGCATGTGCAAGCCCTGAAGTCTTCCCGAGAATAAATTTCTTGTGCTATACGAGTACATGGAATATAACCATGCACATACATGGTACAAAACTAGGCTAATCGAGAAAACTTCCTTTTTGAAGTCAAACACTTTATGGAATGAATTTCTAGCCTCTATTTAAACTTACATAAGAGCCAAGGACGAAAGACACCACATTCTATTGAGAGAGAGAAAAAAAGTCTAGTGAGAGAATCAAATGCAATAACACACAAAGATTGAAGAATTGTGACTCAAGATCAAGAAGTGGATTTTACACTTTTCATTTATTGTTCTCTTTTTCGGGTGATGTTCTTTCAATATTTCTTATGTAACTTAGTTCAAAACATGCTAGCCTAAACATTCTCATGTATTGGATGAAAATGAAACATTTTGTTTATTTATTTTGACTCAAAAACAATTAATTTATGAATTTCTTGATTAATTGTGTATGTTTAATGAATTATTTGATTAACTGGTCATAAGTTAAATAACTAGTTACTCGTTGTGGTGTTTGGAATTTAACAATAAGCTTAGAATGTTGTATGATAGAGCGCGAATACTAGATGGTAGGAATAACAAATATAATGTACGCAAACTTATTCATAATCGTATGGTTTAATGTATTCTAAGTGTTTGTATTCAGACTAGGAATAAATTCAGATCATGTTCAGGTCTTGAAAAAAGAAAATTAGTTACAATATATTTATGTAATGACCTAGGTCCCACTTAACGGCCTGTCCCGACTGTTAGATGATGGCGTACTGTCCCCACTGTACCAACACGAGTCTTTTCGGCATGCTTTGTCCTTACTCACACGCTCCCTAAGAAAACTTCCCAGAAGGTCAGGCTTGTATAATATAGCATATAAAGAAAAATAAATTTTGCTTTATAAAAATATTCTGGGACTAAAGTGGTAAATATATTAAATTTCATTTAATTTACCATATACATAAGTTTTTATGGGATATAGATAAATATATCAATATTGGGCTCGTTGGATAGCTTATAATTAATCATGCATATTAGACTCGAGAAAAAGTTGATTTGGATTAACGAAGCCTAATTTATTGAAGTTTAAAGAACTTGTCTATTAATGTTATTTTATTAATTTTGTTTGAGTTATGAATCAATGGTTAGTCATCCCACTGCCACGTGTGTACTTGTTGGAGGTGAAGTTGGTTTTGATTTTGATAGATACTAATAGTATGGGAATTCTAGCTTCCATATACCTCTATCCCGCTTAAAACTTGGCATAACCGTGATTATCACTAATTAATATCCCACAATTCATGACCTCGCCAAAAACGATTAAAGTCTCTGAAAATATTTTATGTTTCTCAGTAGGGTATCTATCACAAATCTAGTGTACCTCTTTTTGCACATAAATTTAAGAAAAGAATTGGAACATGTCGCGTACAAATCTTATTTTCTTTCCAATGCCTAAGGTAGGATAACAAGGTGCACCTTATTTTCCGAAAGTCCATCATTAGAAACTTCACAGTTAAGCGAGCTTGGCTTGGAGAAATTTTGGGATGGGTGACCTCCTGAGAAGTTTTCTCCGGGAGCATGCGAGTGAGGACAAAGCATACTAAAAAGACTCATGTAAATACAGTGGGGACAGTACATCGTCATCTAACGGTCGGGACAGCCTATTAAGTGGGACCCGAATCGTTACAATTTATCTATTGTCAAGAATGCATGAATGAACAAAATTACACAATTGAGAATTGAGATATATAGCAATAGGTGGATTCGAAATCCATTAAACTCATTCCATATATTTTTTGTTGAAATTTAACCTCGCAAAACCACGAAGAAATCACATGTTAAATACAGTTATATCAAAATCAATTATTACAAATGCAATAATAAAGGAGGAATCGTTAATCCAATCAGATGTTGTTTTGGTGTGGTTTGGGGCTCAGTTAACAACCGCCCCCAGGAAGACAACACCTTAAATAGGGTTAGAAGTCAAATCCAAGATGACCCACAAGGCCACAACTATTCCACAAAAGAGATAGGCAGGATTTCACAAAAGAAAACCTAGGGTTGAAAGCATGAAGGCTAAAATGGGAGCACAAAAGACAAAATATTGGGTCCTAATTCTTCCACTAAGACTTCCATTTTTTGTCCACAACAAAACTTCTAGCTTTTTCAATAAGGTTAATGAACTAATGGAGATTGCCAAGATTGGTTAACAATGGGGGCTACTAGTTTCTCTAACTAAGGAGGCTGGCAAATTCCTCCCTGAAGAAGGCTCAAGTTTCAACAAGTTAATTTCACGACTCTTCTGAGTTTTGATTTTACTTTAATAGGTAACAACTTAGAATCTTAGATTAGGATAATTGACCTATAGGTAATTGTGCTGTTTTAAACTAGCACATTGAGGAACTAGGTCAAACACATTATTTTCTCCAATCGAGCTATTAAAGTTTCTAGGCCATCTTCACAATTGGACTACCAATCCATGGAGACGAGCTAAATATAAAATATTCAATATTCGGCTGCAAAAAGCTATTGAACTGTAATCTAAGCCGCTTAACATCATAACTCGCTAGTTTGTTTGGGACAAAAAAACCTAACATTTACAAACCAAGGCTTTATATATTTGCAATCTTAGAATAATTCCAATAAATATCTTTTATTTTAAACACATTGAATTGATAGTAGATTAGTGACCAAAATTTAGAAATTATTCCTTGTTAGACGATACGAATAATTCATCATATATTGCTTGTCAATGATCTTGTACGCTTGCAAAATTTTGTCCAAAACTAGACCATTTATATGTCATGGAAAAATGATTGTTATTTTTGGTATATTATTCAAGATATTTTTTATCACATTACTTTTGCAATCCATTTACTTGTTGAATTTTGGAACAATTTTGTTTAAGAAGTAGAAGAAATAATTCTATTGAAATTCTGGAGAATATGAAAATTTTTGGTGTGAATTTGTAAATGATTTGTGTAGAAAATGATGATATATATAAGGAAAAATAATAGCCATAGGTAATTAAAAAAAAAGGTTAAGAAAAGAAAATTTCATACACCCACCCACTTGCCATCCTGTGGGTGATCAAATAATTAATCAATACATATATACATGTACTGTGATGTAATACCAAGATTTTCATTTATTTTCAAATTCCTATGGCCAACACGTGGCGCACGATAATTTGCAGAAATACTTTATTTTCCTTTCATAAGCCAGTGACGTAAATGACGTCACTTGACTGAGATTTTAAAATCACTTTACTTTAAAATAAAATACATTCATTTTAAAAGTAACGATGAAATATTTAATATAAGATTGACTTTAAAATCTTCTAGATAAACAGTGATAATAATAAAATAGCGAGTTCAGCAGTTCAAACCACCTTATTCAGTGAGTCCACATCTCACAGGTGATCACCTAGCGCAACACTATCTGTCTCTCATCCTCTGAAGATCTGTACAAATCCCTTTTTCATTCCTATTATTACCTAAAATATTAGATATGTCGTGGAATGAGCATACGCTTGCCCAGTGAGTGGAGTATGGTGCACATGTATTATTTCACGTAGACAAGTCAACCTCATATATTCAAGATTCGTACAAGCTTTTCTTAATAAATAAGTCAAGCATATATTCATGTCAGGTCATATTTTCACGTCAAGTTCAAGTCGAGTTCTATATTCTCGTCAAGTCATATATCCAAATCAAGTCCAGTCCTAACTCAAATTCAAGTCAAATTCACATATTCTAGTCAAGTCAAACTTCATATAATTAAGATCAACGTAAAAACATGTCTTACATATTTAAACCAGTTAATTTCAATACTCAAGTCATATAATCAAGACAAGTCGAGGCAACACATATATTCCAATCAAGTCAAACTCATATTTTCAAGACTTATGCAAATGTATGTATTTTCAAGAGAGCGTGACTTTTAATGGGGCCCATATTACAATCAACTACTATCCCGAGCGCATACAAGCAAGGACCCCGAGTTCAAGCGTAGAGTTTCTTCCGCGAGTTCTTTTACAATTGTGGTTTCTATACCACAGGTTTCAAACAGGGAGTCGAGATCCCTGAAATTCATTAACAAGCATGACTACATCGTTTGGTGGCATGTATATCAAGATAAGCGCCATAGGTGTATGAACAAGCGGGATAGAGTATATGACTGTAATACCATGCAAGAAGTTCCTTTCTATGCAATGCATAAGGAAAATCATAAACCCTTTTAATGCAATGCATAATGAAATCATATAACGAAGCAGCATTTAAAATAACATAATCAAATACAAGTGTTATATCATGTAAACAAGTACAAATGTTGTTCAAAGAAAAAGGTTTACCCAAAGCAACTAATATTGATAGGGCTTCAAATCGTTACGTCACGTTAACCCTTTTTAAAAGCTGGTGACAAGCCAAGAACTATCAAATTTATTACTCATGCACTTTCACATGTTCACATAATCATGTATTATGTCACTTAACAAGTAGACGACATATCAATAACTTTCGTAGTCAGATTACTATCTTTATTAAGTCGATGAATCAAAGATCACATAATCAAGAATAGGGATTACTTTAAACATTCATATAATACTGGCTTAATATCTCATGTATTGATACATAAGAGAGAAGGGACTGCTTAAGATCTCTATGTATTGACACATGATGTTAGTCTTTTACAAGTATGATATTGATATCAAGATAGTGATAATAACCTAGTTAACCATTTTCTTTATGTTAAACATATGGATATCGAGATGATGTTAATAATGATACTCACATGTCAAATGGGAAATGCTTATAACAAGATTATATAAATACTTATAACAAGATCATGATAACATCATGATGATAATAATGTTGGACTTATAACGAGATCACAATATCAAGATGATAATAATACTATTGAACTTATAACGAGGTCACAATAATGTCACGATAATATTATCAGCAATATAACAATTATATTAGTTATTGAACTTATAACAAGATTTTGAGTACTCATATATTTAACTTCTATCAAGTAAATAAATAAGCATATTCCACTCACCTTGATCGAGAAATGCCTAAAACGAGGTTCTGTACTTTCTGCTTATTGATGTATCGATACTCCATGAACATGTATCGATACAATGTGTCGACACATGCAATCGATCCAGCACTATCACGTTTGATTTTTGGAATTTCTCCAGGATTTTAACTATCTATTCGAACATAATCTCATTTTAGGATATGAAGATCATGTTATTTGATTAACATGTCTTATTCCTAACAATTTAACAAAGCCATATTTCTAACTTTGGACTAGGAAATTTTTTTGGAAAGAATGAACTATTTCTCAATATTTTTTGGTTAACTTTATGTGTGAGAATTCCTTCCAAAACTTAAACCTATTTATACTAGTAGCTGGCTTCACAAGAAAGAATTAAGGTCTCGGCCATAGGAATTTTTTTTCTCTTATTTTACAAATTAAATACCAAGTCGACCAAGCTTTGAATTAGGAGGTGGAGTACTTCATTCATGCAAGTAGGACGTGTTAAATCTACCTTGGTGACTTAAAAGAGCTACAAGGACGGTGGTAGGAATTAGGCAGACACCTCATGCTTATTTGTCTCCAAAAATCAGTTTCACAATGCAGTATTGGAGCTCATATTCGAGATATCAAACGACATCAAAATTGTGAGTTCTTGGTGCCATTTCGAAGTACTCAGGGCATCCTTTCATGCCCAATTTATGGCGTGAGAAATGGACAACATAGGAGAAAGTTATAGCCTTCCGAAGTTGGTCTTTAAAAATTGTTTTCGGGTAACCCTTTTTACCGTCTTAACTTTAAAAATTCATCGAGGGCTATCTGCTGGTCGGAATGATAAAATGTTTTCATATTCTCGAATTTTGCTCCGAGAAATTTCCCGTACATATATCACATATAATCAAATAAGGTCGGGAGTGCTAAAAGTCTCGAGAAAATGGACACTTATATAAGTTTTTTACGTAAGTTTTCTTTATTTAATATTTTACTTTTCTCTTTTGTTAAAGCACGTTTTTCATTCTTTACATTCCAAAATAATTACATAAATTATAAAATAATTTTATTACATCATAAGGGATAATAAAGAACGTCAAAGTTTTCGGAGTGTTACAAGACATAGTCTTAAAATCCATGTATAAGCCCAATTGATTTGATCAGAATTTACAATTGAATTAATTG
Source organism: Ligustrum vulgare (assembly GCA_963555705.1). Classification (NCBI taxonomy): domain Eukaryota; kingdom Viridiplantae; phylum Streptophyta; class Magnoliopsida; order Lamiales; family Oleaceae; genus Ligustrum; species Ligustrum vulgare. Next base: position 20,035,262 of record OY743188.1, read on the forward strand.
ATAGCCCTATTATGACTAGTGTTAGGGTTACTACTGCACATATAAATATGTGCCTAATTGTAGAGAATTAAGAGAGCAACCTAATTAGTAGAATTCTAGCTCCGAATTTTTCTCTTTCTAGCACATAAGAGAAAAATCAATTCTCTCCCAACAATTCATTTCAATTGTTGGAGATTTATGTTCTAGATTTAAGTTCAGTGTGTAGATTTCTATTAGAGGATGGACAATTAGACAGCTTTGATGACAAATATTGTACCTCATGTTGATCTGAGCTATGGTTTTGGATCTTTTAAATTCCATTGTACATGTCTAATTCGAAACCTTACATGGTTTCAGATTATACCTTGTTACTTATTAGAAATTGATAGATGGTTTTGATGAAATTAATTTTTGTATTTTCTTGTCTTTAACAATTAAGAAAACTAATTTCATCTTTTCAACTGTTTTCAAAGAAAATTCAATTTTAGGTTGAAAAACGATTATAACAGTACAAGATGGGCAGTGACATTGTGAACACCGCCACCTCCGAAGAAGGAAGCATGCTACCGCTAGCAGGGATGCTTCCAGAGGTGGCGCTATAGCGTGGGTACAACAATGGCGACGGAGGTGAGCACGCCAGCTTTTCGCTGTGATGGTCTTCGTTGTAGATGCAGCACATGGCGCTGCCACAACAGTTGATGGCAACGTGATACTATCGCTAATCAATGATGAAGGACTAGCGATGGTAACCCGTCGAAGGTTGCAGACGCAAAGCCATGCGGCCAATGAATTATATGATTTTAGGGTTAGTTCCAGTTTGGTTATTTGAGGACGGGGTCCTTTGCAATTTGTTAAATTGTGAGCCCATGCCTGCAATTATAAAGAAAGAGGTCAAGTTGTAATTTTTAAACTAAGGGCTTGCTGTGCAATTTTTAAAATTGGAGAGCCTGTTTATGTTTATAATTTTAAAACTATGTTAGAATGCAATTTTTCAAATGGGGCTTTGAATGCATTAAAGGAGTTTGACCTAATTTTCTATTTTGACCAGAATCATAATTTTGACCCAAAAAATTTACGACTTCTAAAATTGTCTTTAAAATTGGATTTTAACCAAATTTATAACTTTGACCATAAATTGAGTTTTATTTTGCTTAGGGTTTTCATCCTAAATTAGAATATTAATTCAATTTTCCATAATATTAGAATTAGAGTTGGACTCTATTTTTTTGTTTAATTATAATTTGATTTTAATTCAATTCAATTCAATAATTAGTTGCTTTGATTAAATTATTATCAAATTGAATCTTATTTAGGAATTTATCCTAAATTAAATTAGCCTAGTATCTTGAAATTTTAGTTTCACTCTAATTTAATATTTAATTGAAATTTGATTTTAATTAAGTTTGATAATTGATCAATTTGATTAATTAATTACCATACCGAATTTTAATTTTTTAGGAGTTTCATCCTAAATTAAAATATTAATTCAGTTTGTCCTAAATTGAAATTAGAGTTGGACTCTAAGTTAGTGTGTAATTAAAATATGATTTTAATTAAATAGACTCCCTAATTAAAGTCAATCAATTAATTTGACTAATTAGTTATTTTCTCAATCAGTTTTATCTAAATTAGTTTAGACGGCCTAGATTGTTAGAAATTTGAATTTTGTTTATATAATATTAGATATTATATCATAGTACATTTATTTGATGAATGTGTTATTAGTTAATGATTATGTACACGATCTATATGATTGGTCAAATGTAATGGTTAATTTATTTTTGTTTATTACTGGTTGGGCCTGCATTCTTAATATTTAATTCGACGTATATGTAGGTAATAATGTAAATATTGCTTGAACACCTTAAGAAGTAATAATCTATCTTTTCCTTCTTATTCAAAATGAAATTAGACTAGTTTTTTCCAGTTCTTATGAAGAGTAACATTTCTATTTCATGTTTCTCTTTAATTAAGAGTTATAGTTATTCGTTAATCTCGATAGGATATTATGGAAATCAAATCAATAAGAACTAGTCTACATTCTGAATCCCGATAGAAGGTTAAAATGGGAAAATATTTTAAATACTTTGATTTGATCAAAGTAAATAATATTTTAAGTGTTGACTTCAAAATTATGTCATGAGAACTCAATTTTTGCACAAATACATATCCCTCAACACAATGGTGTATCCAAAATAATTGTAATTGATACAATCATTGATGAAGCTACACAAAATCTTGAAAAATCATTTTGAAGCTTTGCACAATTTGTGTTACGCACTTGGTTGTGTTCCGTAAGTATCAGTTGATCAAGATATATGTAATATATGGATTTAAAATGTCTAATCTTCTTCACGTTAAAAATTAAGACCTTAAAAATTATCAGAAGCATACTAATTTTGGATAAATTAGAGCTTTATCTAGTTAGTGTGTGTGTGTGTGTCCCATTGCTAGTCTACATTCTGAATCCCGATAGAAGGTTAAAATGGGAAAATATTTTAAATACTTTGATTTGATCAAAGTAAATAATATTTTAAGTGTTGACTTCAAAATTATGTCATGAGAACTCAATTTTTGCACAAATACATATCCCTCAACACAATGGTGTATCCAAAATAATTGTAATTGATACAATTATTGATGAAGCTACACAAAATCTTGAAAAATCATTTTGAAGCTTTGCACAATTTGTGTTACGCACTTGGTTGTGTTCCGTAAGTATCGGTTGATCAAGATATATGTAATATATGGATTTAAAAGGTCTAATCTTCTTCACGTTAAAACTTAAGACCTTAATAATTATCAGAAGCATACTAATTTTGGATAAATTAGAGCTTTATCTAGTGTGTGTGTGTGTGTGTGTGTGTGTCCCATCGCTAGAAAGTATTTATCTTGAATTTTGTCATTTTCTTGGAGAAATTGTTCGTCTAAATGAAGACAGTGGGAATAAGAGTAGAATATGAAAGAGTTCATGATTTCACATATATATTTAGCCGATTAAATAGGTTAGAATCAACGCTTGCATTGAATGTGGCACAAATCGACGCCTCAAATGCACTTACTTCTCAGGACTTGGTGACGACTGAGAATGCACCAGTCCATGTCAAGTTATTAGGATCATTTGTACTCCATTGAGTTACAGATTCTTGATTACTACTATTGTATTAGTTTATTTACATAGAAGCTTAGTCAAATGTTGACTAAATAAGTTGGCAGGAAGCCATGGAATCTGAAATGAACTTCACATATGAAAACAAGTTTTGTAACTTGTTTGATCCGTTTGAGAGTGCAAAGACCCAAAAGTTGTAAATGAGTTTCCAAGAAGAAGATCGATTAGGATGGTAATTTTCAAGATCAAGGTACACGACTATTGGAAAATGGTTACAAGAAAAGCCAATGAATTGACTTTGATAAATCATTTTCACCAGTCACGATGTCTGAATCGAATTCATCTTGTGATAGCAACATATTATGACTGAGATTGAAAATGGGTGTCAAAACTACATTCCTTGATGGGAGTCTTAATAAGGATGGGTATAAGACACAGTCCGGAAGATTTTGAAACACTGCCTTCATTTTGGGGACTAGAATTTATAGAGATAGATCTGGAGAGTTGTTTTGATTTCTCAATCCAAGTACATAGATATAATGCTAAAGGGTTAGCATTAAAGAATTCAAGACAGGACTCAATCTCAAGAGTCATGGTATTAATCTCTCCAGAAGAGTGTTTAGAACACAATTTCAGTGAGAATGATGTGGAGAAGATACTTAGTTTTTTGACAATAAGATCTTCTGGAACGTGAATCTACGTACGACAGCTTATATAATTTAGAGTACTTGAGAAGCACTAAGAGTGCATTAGACATATGGATAAATGTAAACTTACAGGTGTTGTGTATCGAGATACCACCATTTGAGGGATACTATCTTATTCGAAGATTGTAGGAAAATAGAATTTATGCTCACTAACTTTGAGAATGTTGAGTATGTGAAGAGTCACATATCAAAGATTCACAAGTAAAACGACTATCCCAATAAGAATAGGATTGTCATATAACTTATTGTGTATAAGATACATTAGTTATTGGATTTAGTGGGAGGATGTCAATGTTTTGCTCTAAATTCAATCGTTGAGATGACATAACATATATTATCACATTGAGTTTAACTTGTCATTTACATAATAGAGTCCGTTGATTAAATTTGTCAACTTGTTAATCACAAGGTATTGTAATTGTGAGATAAAAGTCATAAATAACTTATTGTTAAATTATCCCTAGTCGAAGTAACAACGAGATACAAATATTGTTGTTACAGTTAGATTAACATGTGTTACATTTCTTTTTTATGAAGAAGAAGCTGATCTCACAAGCTAAAATGTAGAGATATTCGAATGAACACATAGACGTGTTGTTAGATGAAAAATATATTGGATAACCCGCCTAGAAATTTCACATGGTTATTCAAGCACCGGTGGTTAATCTCTAATGGACGGTTGTAGAATTGGTCATTTAACTTGAGGACATCATGGAATCTTATGCCTTGGCGAGTGTTGATGTTAGTTCTTTAGAGGGACTCATCGAGATGAATTTGTTTGGGTAGAGAGAGAATCATATAAATGTTGTGTATGTCCAATATAAGGATTCATCACTCTTCAATAGTAGGAGATTATAACCTATATTTAGCGCACTTGATTTGATTTTTACAATCATAACAAGATCACTAAGAGAAGAAATGAATAACATAATTGGTTAAAATGAAATTGATGCAATCCCATATCTTTTAACAATTGGTTTATATTGATGAAGATATTATATTTCCACAGTACTGCACATAAACATGTTTTTCATACCACGTGAAATTTCTTTTCATGCGAATTGCCTTGATACATTGCTAGATGTCAGTCTTGGACAACAATGTGAATTGATCTTTATCTTATTCTAATCATGTTAAAAATAATAATACCATGAAGTTAGCCATCGTGAATGCATCCTAATGGATCACACGCAAAATGTGAGAATTGAGTATCTGGAATTGGATCTTGTCTAAGTGAGAGATTGTTACAATTCATTTACAAGCCCAATTGGTTGGGCTAAACTTTACAACTGTATTAATTAATATGATAAATTAATCAAGGCCCATTAATAGCTCTATTATTACTAGGATTAGAGTTATTAGTGCATATATAAATATAAATGTAGAGAATTAAGAAAGCAATTTAATTAGCAGAACTCCAGCTTCGGGTTTTTCTTTTGATAGCACATAAGAGAAAAATCAATTTTCTTCCAAAAATCCATTTCAATTGATGGAGATTGAAGGAGTTCCAGAATCTTCCTCGCTATGTGGATTTCTGTTAGAAATTGGACAGTTGTGATAACAAATATGGAGATTGAAGGAGTTCCAGAATCTTCCTCGCTATGTGGATTTCTGTTAGAAATTGGACAGTTGTGATAACAAATATAGTACCTCATGGTAGAACTGTATCTGATATCACCAAAGTTTGATTGTCCACATATAAGTACTATGATGACCTTAAATTGAAGGACAAATTTCACAAGTGAACTTCAAGATTAACAATTGATGCTTAGATAGTTATCCACGTGGAATTTCTGTTGTGTGTCTCTGATATTTTGTTCTCTTAACAAAATATATACATGTCCATTTAAATGTCTCTACATCTTAATTTGTTAGATTAACTACTCACCTTTTAAGTGAGAAATGACACACGTGTTGGTTTAATAATAATAATGATATTCGTACCTCAATATTATTTTACGACCATAGATAATTTAAAATTCAATTATATATATAATTTATATCTCACAATTACAACACCTTATGATTAATAAGTTATTCTGATTTGAAACTACGAATAGTAAAACTAAATAACAGATCTGCCATAAACAAAATGCATTAATTATATTAACAAATATTTGGTCAAAAGATTGTACATAGGGCATAATTCTTACATATAATACAATATAATATCAAAATTATATTAGAAAGACAGTAAAATGAAGATAAGGACAAAAAATTTGAACTCCGTTATTTTTAGCATCTGTTTGAGGGTATTATAAAGAGAAATTGATGTTATGGACAATTATTTTTTGAATAATATGTTATTAAAAAGTAGGCAAATTTTTTGGATTTTGTGTAGAATATTTTCTTATATGAATGTGTTGTTGTAAATGAGTATGATAAATAAAAAAAAAAAAAAAATTGTTTTAAAGTAAATGAAATATTCTCAACCATTCTAGCTTCCTATCACCAACGACAATGCCTACCAAATTCAACCATGACTAGAGAACACAAGATAAGTTACAAATGAAAATTCTAGTAATTGTTTGACAAAAGATGGAAAATTGGCAGAATTTTTAATTTATTTATTTTAATTTATTTATTTATTTTGGTTAATTTTATATAGAATAAGATAAGAAATATTGGGACATTGAAATTTTCAAAATTTCCCCAATAGTTTTGGGGAGACATTTTTTGAGTATATTTTTAAGTGATATAGTGACATGTAACACATTCATTGGATGATGAAAAAGTAAGTAATGTGGTAGTTATTTTTACCACCTAATGAACATATGACATGCCACAATGCCCCTTAAAAATGTCATAAAAAATCGTTTTCCTAAAATTATTCAAATTTTCCGATCTCTTTCAAGGAACATAGATAATTTTCACATACTAACATATTATATTGTTGGTAGATTTAAAAAAAAAATGATCCAATATGACTAAAAGAATTTTTTTTTTGAGACATTTGAAAAAATTATTTTATCTTATATTAGCTTCCAACTAGCACAAATGACAATTTAAATTGTTCCTTTTTTGTACTCGATATAAAACTCGACAAAAAAACTTTTTATCATCTTTTGTAATTGTAGCAAATACAGTGTCCCAAATATTTTGCTAATCTAAATATGCAGCAAGGAGGCATGAATTTCCTTTATTTGACAAAAGGTACGAAACTGGGGATAGGAAAGGAAAACGTGGGATGGACTTTTCTCATTGACTAAAGAAGAAACCATATTTTCCCTCTTGTTTAATGAGAACCATTTATTATTGTATTTTAATTTTTATTATTTTATAAATATTTATAACATTATGAGCACAATTTATAGCGATTAGTTTGGAAAACTTGCTCTTACTATTTTGCTATATTCTAAAAAACGTGCTTAGATATACTCCTAGGCGACCTTAAGCATGATTTTCGACATTCACATTTCTTCACATTTTGCTCTTTATCTGATATTCGCTCGCGCAGTGTCGGGCTTTTCGCATTTGGGCGCGCTTAAGCATAATTTTCGACCTCGTCGTTTCATCACGCTTTACGTTTTTTAGGGCACTGCTATTTTAATGCAAAAAATTATGATTTTGAGCTTAAATAGAGATTTATTCAAGTGCTTGATGATTATCTAGAGCTTCAATCAATTAATTAGAATAAGTGTTAGAGGAATTGTCTAACATTCTTGAGTTTAGGAAGATAAAATTTGACAATTGAAAAGTTTGAGGACAAAATCGAAAATTTTAGGAATTTACAAAGGATCAAGTCGTCATGGTTTTGGAAGGACGGGGGATAGATGGTACATTGCAACTTTCTATCTTAGCCCCTACAAACCTTGTCCCAGTTTTCCAGTGGTAAACATGATCATTCTCATCTTTCATGAAAGTACCATGGTCAACTAACTCTTAAAATGGAATTGTAAGTGCCGCAGTGGGGAAAATGTCAAAGTGTGCTGATTAATTCAACCCAACTTACGCATGCATAACCATTGGCCTCAATCATGCACTGCAAATTATTCAGAAGAACGTAAAATATTTTATTTTGGACTCAACGATGACTGAATAATAATTTAAATTACTTTTCAATGTCCAACCAAGCAAAGAAATCCACTTTAAGTGAGATTTAAAAAAATAATAAAATACATGAGCAAAATTATAATTTGTAAGATAATTACATGCAGGTTGACTTTGCTCCTCATCCAATTCTACAATTATTTTTATCTTGGTAAAGTTTTCTTTAAAAACCCAATTTATAATAGCTTGTCACCGTTATGGAATTAGATCAATATGAAAATATATTGTTATATTATATATTTTTATCATTAAAGATTGTATTACATTATATTTAGATGATTTAGTTTCCTTTGTATTCAAAATCCTTCTACTATATATATTTACCAAAGTGCATTAATAAAAGTGTGCAGTCTCTTGTATTCTTTTCTATAGTCAGTATCCCTTTGAAAAATAAATTAGGCCATTATTAACTTAAGATCAATGAGCCAACATTTAATTAATCGGAAAAATGAAGGACTGTAAAAAGAACTCACAAAACAATTATTCATCAAGATAATACGTCTACAGCACATTCTACTGTACCTCTACTCTGTCATTGTCAAATCCAATTATTAAATCATCAAGATGTAAGATTGAGAGATGCCCACACCTGTAACATGGTGAAAATAAAAAAGGGTCTGTATCTATTCTATAATTAACTGCTAGAGCAACTACTACAAGTACCTACTGCTCGTAAACTTGTACCTTTATTCTGACATCATCAATTCCCTACCTTTAACCAAGATGTACGATTGAGAGCAGTCCATGTTTCAAGTTTGGAAATAATCTACAAATATGTGTTATATTGGGTTAAATGTCACAAATGCCATTATACTTAACAAATATTTCTGGAATGTCCTGCACTTTAAATCACCTCTGAAATGCCATTAAACTTTGAAAACTATATCCCCAATGCTACTTCATTCACTTTTGTTACAAAAGTTCATGAAAGTTAAAATCTGAAATCTTATGGATTGTTCGGCGGCAGTCTGGTCAGAATTTTTTTTTATATTTTGGTATTTTCTAGGTAAGATGTTTGGTTAAAAATTGGAGAGAGAAAATATGTGTGGTTAAAAAATAATTTGAAAAATTGTATTGTTTATAAATTGTAATCATTGTGTAAAAGAACGGTGTGTTAATTTATACTGATTGCACGGAATATTTTCTACATCAACAAAATTGAGCCAATGTGGCATGTCTTTTACATAAAAATTTTCACATCTTATTTATAGAAATGATTTTTCGTTCAAAATATTTTTTTAATGAGAGCCAAAAAGACTTATTTATCTCACGTATTTTTAAATAATCGAAATAAATAATTAATAAAAAGGTAAACAAAATGTTTGCACGCCTTTTTCAATGCACGTTGGCTGAATATTTGAATAGATATCGTGATTAGAATCTAGAGACAAAATATTTTAATTAATTGAAGGTAAGGAATAATAATATGATAAAAAAATGAGAAAATAAGCACAAAAATAAGCAAATATCGAGGATCATTCTTACAATTAAAATGTGGTATAGATGTAAAAACAATGTTGTGCAAATATAATTGCCATAAATATTAGTTATTCTATTTTTTATTCATCCTAATATTTTTTTTTATTTAAAATACTTGCCAGATCATCTCATTTTTGTTGCTGTAGAAAATATTACATGTCATATGTATAAATTAGCGTGCCAAATTGTAACTTCCGTTAACTTTTCTAACAAAAGTAGATGGAATGGTATTGGAGAAATACTTTTAAAAGTTTAATGACATTTCAAGAATGATTTAAAGTATAATGACATTGTAGAAACATTTTTCTAAGTACAATGACATTTGAGGCATTTAACTCATGTGTTATTACTTATTAGAAATGCAGAGTTCTCAAAACACAAGAGGTCTATATCTCCCTTTTTATTCATATATCATACATAGCATCTATGACTTATTAATTGATGTAATAATAATAATAATAATAATAATAATAATAATAATAATAATAATAATTTGACAAAACCATGAAGAAGGCCAAAAATAAGATAATTACCTGCAGGTGGACTCTGCTGCTCCTCCAATTCTACCATTATTTTTACCATACTAAAGTTTTCTTTTAAAACCCAAGTTATAACAGCCTGTAAGTATCCTTTGAAAAATAAATTAGGCCATTAATAACTCAAAATCAATGAGCCAACATTAATTAATAGGAAAAATGAATGACTGTAAAAAGAAATAAAAAAAACAACATTTAATTGAGCTTGGATGTAGGTCATTCCATGAATTCTAGAAACATAGTAGAGAGCACCTCTAATGGCTCTCCAATATACAACATAGGAATGACTATTGCATCAAATCCCTTTTCTCTGGATACAAATGTGAATTTCATATACTCACTTGCAACTTCAACAAAAAATAATTAAGATAGTACAAACTCAAAATGAAAAAGGAAAGTATGTTACTCACAAGGTAAGTAATACTCAAACTTCTTCACGCACTCACTGTCTCTGAACACAAATATGAATTTTCTATACTCACCTTCAACTTCAACAAAAAAGAATTAAGATAATAGAAACTCAAAAAGAAAAAGGAAAGTATGTCACTCACAAGATAAGAAGCAGTCCAACTTCAAATGTTCTAAACCAACCCTGCATCAAAAGAATATTAGGAGTTAAACATAGACTTCCACTAATGCCTTTTCTTTCTCTCTTATTTGCCTCAAGAACATATTATAAGTTATAGTAAAGAAAGAAAGTCATTTGATTCTTACGATGGAACCACTTCTCATATTTCAATTCAATAGATATAATAAATAAGGAAGCCAAAATCACAAAAGAATTAATAAGACTATCAATGGTGATGATAAATAATAGTATTTAGTGTATTGTTAAACATACTTAATGAATGTAACCATGTAGCAAATACAAATAATTCATAACTCATGTAAGTCAAATCATGTTAACATGTAACCTATGTTCCCTAGCAAAGACCAAATAGTCCAATAGACTTTCTAAGAGGAAGGAAATACAAAGAGGAAACAAGAAAAAGAAGAAATAGAATTGCGCCTGCTTTGGTTACAACTCAAAATAAAAATTTGGGACTTCAATCTTTGATCTAAATTTTCATTGTCATAAATTGAAAACAATAAGGGTTCGTTTGAATGCGGTGGTAGAATTTAGGTGGAAAGAAAATGAATTCCAGAGAATTGAATTCCTAGCAATTTAATTTTTGGGAATTAGAAGTTTGATGTGTTTGATTGGTTTAATTTTCTAGGTGAAAAAAGTGAGAAATTTTTCAAATTTTGTTGTTTGATTAACATTATTTTCCTTGATAAATAAAGTAAAATTTAGTTATTTTAATCAAAAAAATATTCTTTTTAATGTTTTCACATATTTGTACTTGATAATAATAATAATGTTAAATTTTGAAAAAAATAAGTCAATTAACAATACCAAAAATTATCAAACGAGACGTTCATTGTTCGCTTGGAAACCAATTATCACCTTAGAGGTGAGAATTTGTTCGCCTCAAAAAGTTGGAATTGGTCATCGTGTGGAGGAAGTGAGAAACTAACTCTTATCAAACAGCCATAAAGAAGGAATTGACATGCAAAAATCGAATTCCAAGGCAAATTTGTGGGTATCAAACGGTACCTAAGATTAAGGTGTAAATTGCAAGAGAATGCTTGTAGAAAACAGAGCCACAAAAAAGAAAAAGAAAATATGTTGTGATATGAAAAGTTTTTCAAGATTCAGAATCAAATAACAACAAAGTGAAAACTAAAACGATTAGAAGAACACACCTTGAGAAGAAAAGGTTTAAGCTAAAAGGAGAGAGTGGTGGTGGCAGCGTTGGCGACATCGTAGCGGAACCACGTCGAAGCAGCAAGGAGAAGTCGACTACGAGGAAGAACGATTACGAGAGGGTGCTTTATCGATCTTCTATTTTGAATGGTGAAAGAAGAAGAAATGCAACATTCTTCTAGGGTTCGTGATATGTCGAAATGAAGAGATGCTCACTTCTCAACTGGGTTGGGTATTGGACTTCTATTTTATTGGGGACATGGATGAATAGTACGGACCCAATTTATTCACGGCTTGGACGGCTAAAATGGCTCAAATGACTTATGAATAGTGATTTTCAAATCAACTAAAACGGCTCAAATGGCTTGATTTTCAAATGAACTCTTTTAATAGACTGAATATTCTATGCTTGAGATGCAAAATATTAAAAAATAAATAAAAACTCACAACCAATGCATGCACTACTAAAACATTAATGTCCTTGCATCGTGGAACCTAACACCTCCAAAATTTATATCTTTTGATACTTCAACATTTTCTCCCAAAACAACATTTGTCTACATCTACCTATAAATAATAACTATTCCTTTCTTATTATTTCATATAGACACTAAAAAAATATAAATATGCTCTAGAGGTCCCCCAATATCTTATAATACTAGTAAGAGTTACGTACGTTGCACGAAGTAATTTAAATTTGTATTTATTCGCGTAAAATATTAAGATCGCAATATACTTAAACTCAAATGAACCGGGCAAACTCAGTCCCTTGCAATCTAAATTTGCGAAAACTATTTCTAACATGAGCCTTAGAATCACACAAAATTGCAATCTTCAAGCAATTATCGGTTATAGTTCTAAATAGAGGAAGTTCTCAAAGAAAATCCTTGATCAAACTTAAGAATCCCTAAAGCTGACAGGATAAATTAACCATCCAATGATTCTGTATTTGTATATTTCGCAATGTCACGGTCTTTTGAAACACTCTCATCCCATTAGGAAGGTTCACTATAAACATAAACAAAGTATCTTCCCCACGAGTGCAACTCTTACACTTCCATCTATCTGAAGCAACTAGGAAAAAGATTGCATCCCTAATTCTAGTTTTAGACTCAATTCTTCCTGCTTCAAACTGAGAATCGAGCCGTGCACTCGAGAATTCCCTTGGAGAGACTGCAGGAAAGCCAACCTGGTTTAGAAATCCCTTGAACTTGGCGTGCTCAATACTGCAAAATGACACCAACCCACATGACTCGTAGAACCAATCAGCCAAGAAATTAAAAGCTGCACCTGTGCAATTGGTGTAGGTGAAAAGCTGAATTCATTACTAAAACTCGACAAATCAACGATGTTAAACAGTGCAATTCATTACTAAACCTCGACAAATCAACCATGTTATTATGTTCACATGCATGTTAACTCTTACATGGTGATAGTTTTGATGTTCAAACTGGTGGACTGTTTTTCAGCATTTAATACAGCACCAGTGCCAATCAAAAGATCAAAAACATAAGGTTCATAATACAAAAGTTCATTGTTCATAGATAGTTTCAACAGAAATAAGTCTAGTCAAGTTTATCATTCAGCTTCTTCTTTGTTGGTGACATTGCAGCCTCAGTTGGGAACAAAGTGCGTTTGGCTGGAGGTGATGATGAAGAACGACCAACAATTGCGACTGCATCAACTGTGGCTGTAGTAACTGAAGAGGTATCATCAGTTGCCACTATAGGAGACTGTTTGAACTTGGTTGGCACATACTGTTCAAGAGAAATCACTTCAAACTTAGGAACTAACTGAGAAGATGTAATTTGTGCTTTTCCACGATCATTTGGACTATTTGTCACCGGAATGGCTTTTACATAGAACACATTGATCTTCGATGTTTAGTCTTATATCTCCATCATGGATTTTCTGCAAAAATGATTTCAAATGATAAGTGGAAAAATATTTGTAAACAGGTAAATGACTATAATAATTTGGAAAAAATGGTAAGTTCATTAAAAGGTATTGACCCCTTTAGACATCCCCATCAATTTAAAAGCTTAACACTGTAGGTAATCTTCTCCTACTTCACCCATGACTGAGGCTGGTAAAGTTCAGTTTCATCTTCTATATAAATGTCGGCTCTTGCTCTAATTAAAAAAGTAATAATAATAAGGATAAAAAGGAAATGATTGATGTGTAGTAAAATAGGGAGAATGCTATTAAGTTGTTTTAGAAATAGGATATTAGCTGTACTAAAAATGACAGTAAGAAAAGCAGTGTTATGTATCTATTTAATTGTTGTAAGTCAAGTTTATATATATACTGAGAGAAGAGAGAAAAACCTGGGTAATGCCGTTACATTTTTTGTGTTACAATAACAGCAATCATAGGTTTCACCTGCAGTTGTGGCATAAGATGATTTGAAACAAAGGTTGCAGCCCATGTACCAGAATGGGGAGCTAGTCATCTTTACTATTGCAGAACCTTTTATCCAAAACCGAGTTTGTTGAAACTGCATGGTATAAATAAATAGAAGAGAATAATTGTTTTGTAATAAAAATTCTCATTTAGTTGTATCTTGAAAAACATATATTAGTTCAGAGAATGTAAAGAAGAACAAGCATTTATTATAAAAAGTTCAATTAGTATAAGTAACAAGTAGCATTACAAAAAAATCTCAATAGATGCTTATAAATAAATAGAGCACTGAATAATATTGTGTGCTGTGTATTGACAGAAAATTTATTCAGTACTGATGCAATGAGAAGAGGATATTAGATGTGAAATTTATTATAAGGTATATAGATAATTTTGAACCTGTCCATTAACTGGACAGTGATGAATCTAAAGAAAAATGTTAAAGAGCATTGGAAGATAAACTGTAAAGTTGTTTGGGCATGTTCTTCTAACTAAAAAAAATTAATTACAAGTAAATAAATAATTTGTTCATTGGTTAAAGTGAAAATATATACGTGAGTAATATTTTTAGGCAGTAAGGCAGGATACAATATCAATGAAGCAAGAAGCCTTATTTATTTAAGATTAAGATATGAAATCAGTACTGTGCTCAAATATTTTCTGAAATAAAAATTTACTTTACTTTTTTCTTAAGCTAAACATGTTCATATTAGTGATTTTAAGTTCATGCAATTCTAGATCACTTTAGTAGTTGTTGATAAGAGGTTCAACAGGTAATATCTTGACGAAATGTTTATTGTGAAAATATATCTACAGGAAGAATGTAATAATAAATAATTTTATGAATGGATAGAAATAGAATGTGAAGTTGCTGTTAAACTTCGATTTGGGGGGGGGGGTGTGATTATAAATTAAAGAGAAGTGTATATAAGTAGAAGTTATATGAAAAAAGAAAAGAAAAGGGCAGTAGCAAATTGTTAAATGCAGTGTCATAATTAAAAGTTGATGAAGTTGTATTTATACCTTTCGTGCTATCTTGTGTACATCATTCACTGTTGTCAAGTGAGTATTTTCCAAAGCTGTTACTTTCTTTGGGGTAGAGTACGGCTTTGATGAAGTATATTTCTGCAATCCTTTCTGAATTGGAAATGATCCTATAAGTTGGGCAATATAAAATGATCAAATATGACAGTATACAGTTTATAACTGAAAAAAAATAAAAAAAATGGTTGAATGTTCAGTGTTTTTACCATCTTTGGTACTCTTTAACTTCATTGAATGGGAAGTTTATGTAGAAAAAGGAATCTGAAGTTGTAGATAAAGAGATACCTAAAAGTAGTAGTATGATAGAAGCTGTTATAAATTATAGAGCAAGAATATAATAGAAATAAAAATCAGAAGAGATGTTGAAATTTTATTAATTTCGAGTGCAGAAAAATTTATCGTTGAAAGAAGTAACCAGAAGCTGTGTTGCAACAATCACAGGGGTTTTAGATATCAAATGAGTTATTTGTTGACACTCATTGTCAGTAAAGGAGGACCACATTGTCAAAGTAAGAGTATTAAATCTGTGACATGAAAAATGAGTGTGCACTGCTTAATCTATTGATGTCTTGAAGTGAAACTATAGAAAAAAAAATTAATGTTATTTAATTTATATAATATAATTCTACTGTAAATAAAAACTTACAAAGACTTACTCTTTATCCATCAAGATATGATCTTGCACAGTAGTTTGGGTTCCATTTTTTGTGTAAAATGGCATTTTTGGTTTTATATCAAGCATCATTGCAATGTAACCTAAAATGATAAAGCATTACTAACTGTATAAATCAGTTATGTATGGGTAACTTTACAAGTGTCCTGTGTGTTTCATTGATTATAAATATAGAATAATATAACAATAAATACACTAACAGCAAAAAATATAATAATAATAATAATAATAATAATAATAATAATAATCTGGATAGAATCTATATTGATAAGTGTAAATTGAACAGTTTCTTTTTCTGTATCTTTATGAATACGAGATGTATAAAGAACAGAATATATATCTGTGTAAGATAAGTTTATTATAAAATAATGAAATTATTATGTGAAAAGAAAAATAAGTTACATGTTGAATCAGCATGAGTGTTATATAACTGGCATTATATATTTTTATTATTATTATCTGATGAGAACCCGGGAGGGGGTCCTTGTCGTAGCTCGCGGAATAACGCTTGGAAAGTTCCGAATCCAGGTTGGAACGGACGGTAACACTACAACCCGAGCCTCACGACATAAGAACCATGAGTATATTAAACCCAAGACCCGTTACGATGCGGAAACAAGAACCTTAATGGTCTGAACGCCACAAAGGATGTCCACGCCTTTGATAAGTTCGATTTGTTGAACGCCACAAATATCCCACAATATTTGATAAGTTCGAAGTTTGTTCAATTTCAGAACAATGTTGAGAAAACACTCAATATAATTTTTATTCATCCAAAATATTCTGTTTTTACATTGAATGGAAAAACATATAAATAGGCAAAATAAAACATAATCGCTAACTGACTCTGAATAGAATTCTAATTAGGCTAAAATAACTAAAATTACCAAAATTGGAAAAAGAATTAAAAACCAATAAAGGAAATACAAATCAACTGAAATACTAAAATCCCGAAAAATCTGATTTGCACCGCTTACGGCCGTAAAAGTCGGACTTACGGCCGTAAGTCCTTCTCTGATCAAAATGTCACAATATTAGTTACGGCCGTGAATATTGATGTTACGGCCGTAAATCTCCTTCTGAACAAAAATACCAATTTTCATTTACGGCCGTGAGGAATTTGATGCAGCCGTGAAATCCATAAGTAAGTTACGGCCGTGAGAAACAATGTTACGGCCGTAACGCATCTTCTGTCCAATTTTCTGATTTTCTGATCTGTTGACGTGATTTGAATCTCGACTCGAGCCCAACACGAAACTTGTTCATTTTTCCATGTAGAATATTGTTGAATTGCCCGTATCTTGATTTCTCATTTTTTACGCATTTTCCGGATCACATCATCCCCTCTTCCTTTAAGATGATTCGTCCCGAATCATAACATTGTTCTTAGCCTCTTTTCCGGATTACATCATCCCCTCTTCCTTTAAGATGATTCGTCCCGAATCATAAAGCTGTTCTTGGCTTGCTCACTTGGTTTAGCAACGAACCTTCTTCGTACAAGCAATGTTTGATCTTTGACGTTCTCCGAACCTGCTTGATTTCTTGTTTTGGCTTGAATTATAGATTTTTCCGTCAAGCCCACCCTGATTCGTACCATTCCCTCATTCTTTAGGATGATTCGTCCCGAATCATGGTGTTGTTCTTGAAAAATCAAACTGTACCTCCTGGATCAAACGGAAAATTATGGACTCCATGACATGAATTCAATAGGCGTCAATCCTCCAATTGATGAACACGAATGTATTGAAACACGAGGTTAATTTGCCAACGTGAATTTGGCTCAAACTTCCATGTGTAATCAACCTGCAAAAAAGATTTAAAAAAAATGGGGAGGGAAATGTTAGCGTCTCCATGCACAAGGTATGGATCCTTGTTCTCATGATACAAAACCTCCACAACTTTTTTTTCCACCACGAGGCCCTTCTCGTCGCCTCCAAAAGTCAATATACTTTCTTGCTCATTCTCTTCTTTTTTCTCAACCACTTCTAATTTTTCACATTCAACCACCTCTTCAATATTTTTATTGACAATTTCAACATTCAAATGTTGAACTTCTACCCCAACTTCCAATTCATTCCTATCATTGTCAACAATGTTTTTTTCAATCTCCTCTTCCACAATTTTATTCCGTACTTCTAGACTCGGAGTTTGATCAACTACTTCAATTTCTTTTTTCGCACACTCAACCTCCACTTCTAAATTTCTTGATTCTACCACCTCTTCTAATTCTTCATGCCCAACTTCCAATTTTTCCTCATCAAATATTGGAGTTTGATCACCTAACTCAACCTTTTCATCTCCTACAACAAAATTCGGGGTCTCTTCAACTACTTCATGTTTCAAGTCTCCCTCCTTTTCAACATCCATATCCTGAGACTCCAATTTTAAATCCCCTCCAATCTTTCTTTCACCCTGTTGTAACTTAGTTTCATCCTCCCTTTCACTCTCCCTCTTTCTTAACTTAGCTTCTTTTCTAGCCTTCCGTTCATACATCATCCTTTCCTCAAAAATTTCTGTTCGACTCTTCAAAAGTGCCCTCGCATTAATCTCTTCATCCCAATCAACTCCAATCCCAACCCTAGGTTTATGGTTACGCCTATATTCCCTTTCACGCCGTTGAGCAAGTTCTGCACTATTTATATCTACTGAGTTCTTAACCTTCCCAAACTTCGCATCTAATTTCGCATCAAAATTCGCTTCCAATTTTGCAGCTAACTCCTCAAACTGTTTCTCCATCATGACAAGCAGAGAAGATTGATGGTTATCTTTCCTAGATGATGGAATTTCATGAAATTTGGACATTGTGGAATGGAATGGAATAATAGTTTGACACAAGGACTAATAATGAATTTTAATTTTGACTTGGAAGGCAAGGAATATCAATTAAGGAAATTCAAGAAAGTGGTTCTTGAATTTTGACTAGAAAGAAAAGAATATCAAGAATTTTAATTTGACTTGGAAGGCAAGGAATTATCAAGAATTTAAGGAAATTCAAGAAAGTGGTTCATGAATTTCGGAATGACTTTTTTTTTTTTTTTTTTTTGAATTATGATGAATTTTCGGAATTAATAAAAATAAAAATAAATAATTTTTTTTTTAATAAAATCCGAAAATTTGACACGAACGCAACAAAACAAACGGTACTGGATTTGGATGAAAAACGAACAAGAAAAACACTTTTGATTTTTTTGGGACTGACTCCTATGGATCAAACTGGAAAAAATTTACAGGCAAGAAGAACAAGAAAAATTGAAAACAAAGACTCAAATAACAAAAATAGGATATGGATGATTTTTATGGGACTCGATGATAAACATAAAAATCAAACTGGATAGAAAAACACAAGAACCTGAATTCAGAGTCCAGCTCTGATACCATATGATGAGAACCCGGAAGGGGGTCCTCGTCGTAGCTCGCGGAATAATGCTTGGAAAGTTTCGAATCCAGGTTGGAACGGACGGTAACACTACAACCCGAGCCTCACGACGTAAGAACCATGGGTATATTAAACCCAAGACCCGTTACGATGCGGAAACAAGAACAGTAATGGTCTGAACGCCACAAAGAATGTCCACGCCTTTGATAAGTTCGATTTGTTGAACGCCACAAATATCCCACAATATTTGATAAGTTCGAAGTTTGTTCAATTTCAGAACAATGTTGAGAAAACACTCAATATAATTTTTATTCATCCAAAATATTCTGTTTTTACATTGAATGGAAAAGCATATAAATAGGCAAAATAAAACATAATCGCTAACTGACTCTGAATAGAATTCTAATTAGGCTAAAATAGCTAAAATTACCAAAATTACCAAAATTGGAAAAAGAATTAAAAACCAATAAAGGAAATACAAATCAACTGAAATACTAAAATCCCGAAAAATTTGATTTGCACCGCTTACGACCGTAAAAGTTGGACTTACAGCCGTAAGTCCTTCTCTGATCAAAATGTCACAATATTAGTTACGGCCGTGAAAATTGATGTTACGGCCGTAAATCTCCTTCTGAACAAAAATACCAATTTTCATTTACGGCCGTGAGGAATGTGATGCGGCCGTGAAATCCATAAGTAAGTTACGGCCGTGTGAAACAATGTTACAACCGTAACACATCTTCTGTCCAATTTTCTGATTTTCTGATCTGTTGACGTGATTTGAATCTCGACTCGAACCCAACACGAAACTTGTTCATTTTTCCATGTAGAATATTGTTGAATTGCCCGTATCTTGATTTCTCATTTTTGACGCCTTTTTCGGATCACATCATTATCATTTATAAAATTTACTTCACGAAACAATATACTCATCCTTTGTGGTTGGTAAAGCCACAATTCTTTGTAAATGTGATTTCTAACTTATGCAGGAATTACACAAAGTACAAACATAAGATGGTGTACTTCTCCTTTTACCTAAACCCTCAGTAAAATCCGAATCAATGTATGTCTTTTAAAATTATAAATTCCTTGCTCTTAGAATATAATAGACCTAAAGACTTAGTAGTGGAGATATTATTGAGCATTCTTTCTAAGGATTCCTAGTGAAGATGACAAGGATTAGACATAAACTTGGTCAAAACTGACAAAGTATGAGTAATCAGGTCTAGTGTAAATAAAAGGCTAGAAAACATACTAATTTGTCTGGTCTTATCATCCATGCAGCTTCTTAACTCTGGATAAGGAGATAACTGAAGCTTGTTGAAGATGATATCATGGTGCAACTCATCAACATCCTCAACTCTTGTTGTCCCAGACAAAGTCCATTGAAGTTCCCCATCAAACTTCTTGTATTTTTCTGGTGTTAATCTTACCAGTGCATTAGAAATTAGATATGTGTTCCCAAGAATGAGAACATTTTCAAATGCTGGGATGTGATGATCCCAGATCATTGCTTTCACAGTATTACCCTAAAAAAATGAATAAGACATTAGATTTAAATATTTTATTATGTACTGATAGTGATGACTAAAATGTAATCAGAAATGAAGGTGTTATTTCATCATAAATAAAAGTAAATAAATAAAAAAAAAAGGAGTGAAAGTTTCTGTTTACTGGAAAAGGAAAAAATGTAGACAATATAAGTTTGTTTATAAAAAAATAAAAAGAATATAATAGAACATTATGGTGAAGTAAAAGGTAGAATGATCCTGTATTGATAACTTATTTAAAAAAAAAAAAAAAAACATAAAGGAGAAACTGAAAATTCTTAACTTCAAATTTCAAATTTCAATCTCAAATTCAAATTAAAAGAAAGTACCTCTATGTCCATAAATAGTAAGTTTTGATACTTCTTGGTGATGTAAAATGATGTTTTTGGATATGATTTTTCGGCCACAATAGTTTTTGCTATCCATTTTTTATGGACTGGAGTGATTTCAGATATAAACATTTGCTTTGTAGACATTTTTAGCTTCTTTCACCTGTGAAATGAAGAGGATACATAGTTAAATAATGTTTTTTTTTTTTTTTGTAATATAAATGAGCAAATAGAAAATTTATCCATGTGATTCTTGAAGAAAACTGTATATATAGTAGGGAGAAGTAGGGATATGCATAAGGAGAGCAAAGTGAAAACTTACCAAACTGATGATTCTTGAAGGAACAGAAGACAATGTGAGGACTTGTATAGTTTGACTTAAATGTATTTTTTGATGAAGTGTGATGTGTGTGTGTGTGTGTGTGTGTGTGTGTGTGTGTGTATATGATGAGATGAAATGAAGAGTAAGAAAATGAAGAGATGGAAGAAGAAAAAAAGTTGATATTTGTCTGATATGTGGTAGGTGTAACTCACTGTTAAACTTTACAGGAAGTAATTTGAGGTTAAATAATGGTTACTGAAAGAATGATTTATGTTCAGACTGTTAAATGGTAGAGTAATGTGAATGGTAGGAGTAAAGTATGGTTATACAAGCTGTTGATACACTGTGATCAGTCAAGTATAATAAAAAAAGTACTTTTAATATACAAAAATGATGAGATAAGTTTCTTTTTTGAAAATGATCTGAATACATAGGTATGGTATGAAGAATAGCTTTAGTACATACACACACCCATATATATATATATATACACACACACACACACACACACACACACACTGTGATCAGTCAAGTACAATAAAAAAGTACTTTTAATATACAAAAATGATGAGATAAGTTTCTTTTCTGAATCTGAATATATAGGTATGGTATGGAGAATGGCTTTAGTGTGTTTATATATATATATATATACAGGAAAGGAAAATGAGAATGTATATTTATAATATAAATAATAGTAAAATAGTAATAAATAAATATAAAGTGTAATAAATAATATACACACACATAGTTGTATGTTTGTGTGTGTGTGTGTATATATATATATATATATATATAATTTTATTTTTATTTTTTTAATGAAAAAAAATCTGGAATTTGGAAGATGCAGCAGGTGTAAAGTATGGTTATACAGTCTATTTATGTATTGTCGTCAGTCAAGAAATGAAAATGTATATATATATATATATATATATATATATATATATACATTTTCATTTCTTGACTGACGACAATACATAAATAGACTGTATATATATATATATATATATATATATATATATATATATATATATATATATATATATATATATGACAAAAGAAAGCCGAAATTTGAAAGATGTGGTAGGTGTAAAGTATGGTTATACAAGCTATTGATGTATTGTCAATTGTCATCAGTCAAGTACACTGCGAAAGTACTTTTAGGTCTGTAGAATGATTTTTTTTATATACACATATAATCATGTCTGTGTGTGTGTATAATATATATATATTTTTTATATATATAACAAAAGAAATCTGAAATTTGAAAGATGTGGTAGGTGTAAAGTATGGTTTACTGGCCGTTGATGTATTGTCAACTGTCACCAGTCAAACACTTATACATTTACATGAGTATTGTCTGTAGAATGATATTTTTTATATATACACATTTAATCATGTCTCTCTGTGTGTGTGTATAATATATATATTTTTTTTATAACAAACGAAATCTGAAATTTGAAAGATGTGGAAGGTGTAAAGTATAGTTTACAGGCTGTTGATGTATTGTCAACTGTCACCAGTCAAGCACTTACACATTTACATGAGTACTGCTGAGCAGAATTTTTATTTTAATATTATTGTATATAAAAAAATTGATTGTAAATATATATAGTATTATAAAAGAGAAATTGTTAATAAGAATAAAAATATTATGAGTAAATATTCGTATAAGTAGCGATGAGTATATGTATAAAAAAAGTTTATACATATAAAGATCAAAAGAAAATGTATATATCTTATATATATATATATATGTATATGTATATGTATAAAAAAAGTTTATACATATAAAGATCAAAAGAAAATGTATATTTCTTATATATATATATATATATATATATATATATATATATATATATATTTATGTATTCAAGAGAAACTAAAAGTTAAATGTGTACCTTTAATAAGAAGTTTTGTTAATGAAAAAAATTCATACCTGACATAATTCTGGTGTTTATGCAATTTATAGTAAAGTCTTTTAGGAACAAGAAGCAATGAATTTGAAGATTGTTTTCACCTGCAGTCTAAATGGAACTAAGATATTAGGATTCTTATGTATTTTGTTTTTGATAAGAAAATGAAATTTATTGACAAAAAGCGTAAAAAATGTGGATAAAAAATCCACCAATACAAAGCACGGATTAAGAAAAGAAAAAAAATCCAAAACAATATTGTGAGCTACTAACATTAATAGCACGTAGTAATCTAAAAGGATTTTCATGTATTTAAAAGAGCTAAACTGTCTGTGTATGAAACCTTCAAATATGCACGAATAATTTGAGATAGAAAATCTGAAACAAGTTTTTTTTTTAATCTATTTATTGTATAAAATGTATGGCAATTAAAACATAGGAAATTTGTTTATAAAAGGTATTTACATGAAAACGACCATGGTAAAAGGTGGCATTTGATAACAGTAAATGTAAAAAAAAAAAAAAAAAGGAATAAAGAAAAAGAACAAACACTTAAATTACCTGATAATTATTTGGATCATGACTAACGAAACTGACTTCAGCCCAAGTATTGACTTTTTCGTCCTGGGAACAAATTCAGATGCCTGCATACTAATCAAAAAACTTAAATATAACTGAAAGAAACAAAGTGGATGCAGAAATGTCCAGAAAAATAAGAATTATAAATTAATTGAATAAAAGTAAATCTGTTTTTCATCTACTTCCTAAAACTAATCGGATCATAGAGTGTTGAAAAGTAAGAATTATTTTAAATAGAACGTAAACAAAAAGAAGAGAACAAAAACAAAAAGTCGCAATGAGAAAAAACACATGAAGTGCTACTTATACGTGTTGGAGGATAGAAATTGTTTCAGGTGTAAATTTGAGTCTTTTAAAATGTACAAACCAGTCCATTTACACAAAATTTAAATATCAATTTAAAAAGTATCGAATAATCCAAATAAATTGGGTTAGCAAAACATGAAAATAAATTATGGATTGAGTTAAAAATACATTAAACTGGACAGGCAAACAATTAAACATGTAGCAATATTATATTTACATATTTTTCGTACAGAGCATACAAATAGGAATCCTAGCCAAATAAACACTCGGTTTATGATGTAGAATTCGTTACAAAAATCTTTAGCAGCATTTACTGCCACTATATTTGACTTGCCATTAATTGTTTGCATATGTACCTCACTGTCAAAACCTCCAAGTGTTGAAATAACTGCAGTAGACCACATTAAGCACTTCCTCTCAGTTGCAATAGAACATATCTTTTTTGCGAGGTCCAAGGATTACTTACAATATAAGTGCAAGGAAAACATCCACAATGAGTTAAATACATAAAACTGAACCTATTCATTATAATTAATAGGTTGGTATTGAGGGCATTTTTTTATTTTTCTCCCAAAATTGTACTTTCTAGAAATCCAAAACTCAAAAAGGGTTGAATGTCAATTAAATCCTTTATTTTGGTTGGCGGAACTTGAAAATGTGAAAATGAACAACCCACTTTAAAAACCAATTAGCCACTTTTAAATGAACATGAAATTGCTACCTTCTTGGGCAAGAAGTTGATCAAGAGAATCAAGTTTTTTTCTGAAATTACTTGAACAAACATCAAGCAAAAGGGATCGATTGCATTGCAATTCTAGGAAAAATGTGAGGTAAAAGTTATTTCCATGAAATACAACGAAGGAGAAAAATTATACGGTTACGGATCTAATGAAGGAGATTGAACACATCTACTGGCTTTGTTTGCCTATTACGAAACCCTTCAATGTTAGGTTCAAAAGCTGCATTTCAAGAAAGGAAATTGACTCATGTAAGAAGTGGTAAATTAGGAGGACAAATGTTCAAATAAAGAGCAATTAAAGGTAAAAGAGAAGTGAGTATAACATAATTAGTAAGGGAAGACAACCCATAAAAATAATTGCTCGTTGTAGTAATATATTACTTCCTAACTGCAACACATGTATAGACTCGAATAACATAGCTTCAGGCACTTCTCACATGCTTGCTTCAATAAATTTCCCACCATAAGATCTATGAAATAGGAATTTATTCACAGTAAAGCACCAACACCTAGCTGTATCAAATGCCAGGCTTTCATTCTAAACTCTAAAGCATTTTAACCAGTCATTGGAGAAAAAGTTACAAAACATCCAACTCATATTATATTAGCGTGTCATACCTAACAGCCAGCTATTGGATAAAAATATTTCATCTTAATAAACTTGGTTGAAGACTGTGAGAAAAGGAAATCAGTATCCATCTAGTAGTGGCCATTTTCTTTTCATTTAATTACTTTTTTGAAATTAAACAAAATATTCAAATCATATCTAGCAGCACGATCAAAATGCATGATAAGAAGGATATTTCTAAATAGAATTTTTAGTCTAAAGATTGAGAAAGAATATGCCTTTTGGGTGAAGAAAATAAAAATGTAAAGTATATATCATAAAACACAAACATATAATTGACAATGAAATCACACAATCAATGATTGATTAGATCTCGTAAAGGATAAAATCAATGTAAAAAAAAGACAAGAAAATGAAATATCTAATGAAAACAAAGAGGTTGACATCTACAAGATCTTTAAATTACTTCCCCACAATTCAAGGACAAAAAAAGGGGTATTCAACAACCGAGCTTGAATTCTAGAAAACAATGCACACAAATGGTAGATTAGGCCACTTTTAAAGTCAATGTGAAGAAAAAAAGAACTAAATTACCTAATGCAAGCAAGATATTAAGCAATTTTTGAATGTACTAAATCAAGTATTTCTTTGTAAACGACATTTTTTGTATAATATTGATGAAGTGAACGAGATATTAAATTTTGCGGTTTCAATAACACTCGAATATTAGAACTTGATCTACTTCTAGATAACGCAACATAAAGTTGACCATGTGAAAAAACTGGTTCAGGTAAATATAATCCAATGAAGTCTAACGTTTGACCTTGAGCTTTGTTAATTGTCATAGCAAAACATGGACGAATAGGGAATTGAGTTCTTTTAAAAGGAATTGAACCTTTTTCATTTTCTAATGGTATAAAATGAATTCTAGGTAAGAAAACATGTTTTCCACGGTATTCTCCAATTGCTATTTCAGCGTTAATAACATTACGCTCAAATTGTCTACAAATTAATCTTGTACCGTTACATAATCCTTCAGAAGGGTTTATATTTTGAAGTAAAATAACAAGACAATTCTTTTTAAGAACAAGTTCATGGGGAGGTATACCATTAGGTGTTAATGTATTTAAAAAATCTTCATGGATACTTCTTTCTGTTTTATCAGTCACTTCATCAAAGCTATAGTAGACAAATTTTTCACCATCAATTTTATCTAATAATAAGCTATTTATAAGATCAAAATTTTCATTTTTGGGAGTTAAAATAACCCTGTTAATCATTGTTAAACTATGCATGTCATAGGACTCAATACTTGGGAACACCAAATCAATAAGATCATTTAATGATTTTGTTTCTTCTTCAAATTTAATAGCAATATTATTTGAGAATTCAATCATACCACAACTGTGAGCTTCAATGTCATCATTTCCAATAGAAAGCATATACTTCGAAAAAGCAGTGTCAAGATGTGCACGCATATTACGAGTTAGTGATATTCGTGTAAATGATGGCCATAAATAAGAGAACACAAGACTTGCTTGAATAATATCTGTTTTTGATCCATTTTGAACTACAGGTAAAATTTGTCTAAAATCACCACAAAAAACTACAACTTTTTGACCAAATGGAATGTCTAGTTCTGTTATATCTCTTAATAATTTGTCCAAAGCCTCAATAGCTGAACAATGAACCATAGGAGCTTCATCCCATATAATTAATTTGGTCATTGTTAGCAATGATGCTAATGCTGATTGATTACTAATAGAACACATGATATCATGAGATACATCAAGTGGTATTTTAAACATAGAATGTGCAGTTCGACCTCCAGATAATAAAGATGCAGCAACACCTGATGAAGTGGTTTCTATAGCAACCATTTTTTTTGATCTAACAGACCGTAATAGTGTTTTGTAAAGAAATGTTTTACCTGTACCACCTGGTCCATCAATGAAAAATAAACCACCGTCATTATTTAGTATTTTATTAAAGATTTGTTCAAATGCATTTCTTTGTTCTTCATTTAAGCTTTCAATCATTGACAATAGAGTTACACCATTATCGTATTCTCTTGTCTCATCAGAAATCATTGTAGTTAATTTATCATTCTCATTAGCAGAAACACAATATGAAACTAAATTACAATCATTTATATTTTTACCTGAAAGCTCAAGTATGTTATTTATATTTCTTAAAGTTACATGTTCAGCTGTTGATTTAGAGAATCCTTTCAAAATATAATCTTCCATCATAAATTCTTTATAAGTTAACCATAAAAGTTTAGGATCATTAGGTGTGAAAAATAGTAATATTGTTGAGAATAAACGCCTTAATGAGCATGGCATTTGATACACTATTGCTTCAGCCATGCATAGATTAGAATTATTGTCTTCACTTAATAGTCTGTACAAAGAAGCTGATTCACGAAACGTACTGACTCGAACATTATTTACCTTTTTCAAGTCTTCCAAAGATGTTGCGCCTTTAATATGGTTTAATAAAATACGTAAATAATATCTTTCACCTTCATTAGGATTAGCAGAAACAATTCTTCCTATAACATTTTTTTTGTTTTCTAGAATTCCAAAAACGACCTTGTGTGTTCCAACCAAAATGAATGGGGAAATCTCTATATAGCAAAGATCGAGCTTTCTCGTTTGTAATATTCATTTGGAAATATTCTGTAAGCATTGTACGTCTAAGAAAACTATTGTTAACTATGTTTGTTAAATTATCTTTGTCATTGAAAGTAATATTTTGGCGATCTTCTAAATGTAATTGAAGAGAAATAATAGACGGAGAATTTTCACTTAAACTGAAACCGTAAATTCTTCAAATTGCTTCAGATGCTGATATCCATCGAGCACTTTGAAATCTATTAATTTCATCTATCTCGATATTTTGTTCGTCATTATTCATTGAGAAACTTATTCGATCGTGTCCTTTATATACATATTTGTATAAGTATTTTACAGCTTTTACTGTTGAACAAACCTCAACGTTAATATGACAGTCAAATTTAGCTAATAGATATGGATTATATGGTACAACCCATCTATTATCTAATAAATGACCTCTTAACTTTTACTTTTTCACCACTGTTATATCAACGATATAGTGGATAAGAATTTTTGCTCAAGGTAGTATTTGAGATAAATTCTTTGGGATAGTTATTTCTACATGTTTGATTGTATTCCATACATACATTAGTTGGATTTAGTTGACCACATGGTCCATGCATCATATGTTTTATTACTCTTGAACGCAAATAAGGATTATTTGATTCATTCGGAATTTCACATGATACTATTTTGTCAATTTGATCTGTTGATGTAATTTTAAAACCATGTTGTAGGATAAGCAAAAAATGAGCGTGAGGTAATCCACGTTTTTGAAATTCAATAACATAGATATAAGCTGCAACTGGTCCAAAAATATTTTTGTTAAATAAATCATCTTTTAGTTCTTCTAATTTATACTTAAAAATGCGTGATAATAAATCTGGACGATTGTGGGTTTGATCATTGTATAATAATTCATTCTTTATTTCAACCCAATTTGGATTGTAAGTTACTGTAAGGAAAATGTCAGGTTTTCCAAATCGTTGAACTAAAGCCATTGCATCCATGTATTTTTTTGTGTTATCTCTAGGTCCCCCGGTGAATGATGACGGTAAAATAATCCTTTTACCAATCTTACAAACCCTAGTTTCACCTAAAGAAACACTGTCAACAATGCCTTGATAAAGGCCAGCTCGAATTTGACGTTGATTCTTTCTGAAGAAGTCTAATCTAGATGTTTCTATTTTAACATACATATCCACTATATATTGTTGAAACAGTTGACCGGTATGAAGAAGGATGATGTTACCTGGATCTCTGATCTGCAACTTGTAGCAGTAATATTCTCTCAAAGACACTTGAGCTCGCTTACAAGGTTTTGTTAGGACTACAATTAATGAATATGTAACGTTAATTAATTTAATATATAAAAGGAAAATGATGTTTTAAGAAACATAAAGTTAGAAATAAACAAAAAAAGAAATAATCAAAATCTATAATGCGGAAAATTTTTTAAAAATAAAATAACAAAACAATTAATAGCTACCTATTTCCTCCCTTTGAAATAATTCTTCAGGAGTAGTCATGTTGCTAAAATCAAAAACAGATGTTGACTTTTGAGCGAAAGATAATTGACTTTAACAATGTTTTTGTATCCCTTGATGCCAACCAGGCTCACCATATGGAAAAAGCAGAGGATACTGGAGTGGATCATAACAACCGTAAAAATAATGGACACGATGAGGATTTCCATCATGACTAAAAACACGAATATCACGTGCACATACATTCGACGAAGAATTATCATCAACCCAAATAACAGCAACTTGAGAAACAGAAGGTCTATTATAAATTCTTTGGTCAACAGAAGGGTCAGATTTCAAGATAATATTCAATGACTCATATGGTTCGAGATGATTTAATGAACGAAAAAATTGGGAATATGGATTTACATGTAAAAATTCCATTATTTTTTTAATTGTAGACTCAATAAACTTGTCCGAAAAGCGAAGTCTATTTTGAATTTCATGTTCAGTATCATAAAAATATAGTTGTAAATATGACGGTTCATCATTTGAAGGTAATAACTTATTAACATAATGGTATACTTGACCTTGAACTCTGAAAGTATATATTCCCTTAATATTTTTGCACAATTCTTTGTCATACTTAACACCAAATGATGTAAAAGCAAAATGGTTGTTATATGTCCTTGAAACATTTCTAAAATTAGATGAAGCATTAGAATTGCACAAATAAAGTTCACGCATTTATGTAGGCATGTAATTTAAACATAATTTCACTTCACCATTCGAACAACAAAATCCTTTAGTTTCTTTATAAAATTTCTTCGCATCACAATAAGAACAGAATGTTGGATTAGGTAAAACATACGGTTCAAAAGGAACATTATTATAGATATTTAAATTGTGAGTTTCCTCATTGTCAATAATTTCAAAGTAGTTAAAGTAGTTATTATTTATGTTCATTCTAGCGGTTTCATCTTTCCTTATGAATTGTGCATCATTGTTCCCTGTATATTAAATAATGGAATTACATTTAAAGAATAATAAACATCATACCAATAAAAAACATGAGTAACAATAATCTATATATAAGGAAAAAAAACACGATGAAGACCTTAAAACTCCAGTTTTACCTTGCATTTCAATATTTTGTCGATATCAGCAAATTCAACGGATGATCTTTCCTCTAAAAATAAAAGAACAAATAATATCAAATTAAGAGATAGGAAAAGTAATTTAATCAACAAAAAAATGATGACGAAGAGATTTTTTGTCTATATATTTGTAGAACTAACCAGGGAAAGTAACAGTACAACGCCTATGTCGTACAGACGCATCACTGCATGTCTCCTGCTTTCTTTTCTTTTCAGCATATAACTCCCGTCGTCGTCGGTTTCGTGCTTCCCTTTTTTTTAATATCGGACATATTGATCATTACAAAATCTTCATTTTAACGTTAATTAGTTATAAAACACAAGCAAATCAAATATGTGTAAGTATCAACAGGAAAATGAAAAAGAATAAAACACATAAAAATCAAATAGTTGTAAGTAGGAAGAAAAAAAAAGCATCAACATCAACAACAATAATAATAAAAAGTAGCAGAAAATAAATATTCAACACTAATCTAGACATCCACTGCAAATGAACTAAAAATCAAAGAGTTTAAGAACGTAAGAATGAAGAAAATAGGCAAATCATAAAGGGAAAAACCTCGGAAGTACATTAACCACATACACAAAGCCCTCAAATTATAATAATAGTAAATAAAATAGACAAAAAAGCAAGTAGGAGAAGCAAGTATACTTTATTAAAGTGGGGAAAAGTGCATCATGATAAATGTAATAACAATACCTAAAGCCAACAAAATAATGGGAAAAAAAGAATAAAGAATAAAAGTATATTGAGTAACCGCTATTTTTAAAAATATAATATATATATATATTTATCACATGCAACAAGGTGATGGGAAAAATTAATATATGTTACATCAACACTAGTTCAGGACAACAAAAGAAACCAATCGAGTGCAATTCCCGGATTCTTCCATTATAACTTTGAAGAATTTGTTTGTAGCATGATGATAAATTGACATGATTGATGAACTTATTTCAAAAAAGAAAGGAGATTAAAAAATTGAGAAGCAACCAAAACCAAATACACAATAACATATCTTCATGCAAAACCAAATATTAAATAAAGTTTCACAAAATCAATGCAATTTTTACTATACTGGGGAAAAAAAAAACACACACACATCAACAACAATTATTTAGAACTCATAATAAAAATACACTCATAAGTTAAATTTATAGCAGGAGAAAAATAAAGTTATATAAGGGAAATATATCTGACATAATTCAGTAGTAAAAGGGAGATATAGCTATCCACCGAAAAACCAGGTCTCAATCTATCTTACATACTTCAAACTTAAGTTCCACAAAATCAATCGAATTTTTACTATACTGGAAAAATATATAAAAAAATAAAACACATCAACAACAATTATTTAGAACTCATAATAAAAATACACTCATAAATTAAATTTATAGTATGAGAAAAATAAAGTTACATGAGGGAAATATATCTGACATAATTCAGTAGTAAAAGGGAGATACAACTATCTATCCAAAAATCAGGTCTCAATTTATCTTACATACTTCAAACTTAAGCCCACAATTGAAACAGGAAAGTCTGACACAAAGACTGTCATTCTCACCATTCAACATAAATTAACTTACTAAATTTGATTTAAAAAATAAAGAAAAAAAACATTCGAAACTTGAACAAACAAAAACAAATAAAATAGCAGCCACCCAAGAAAACCTGAAACACAACCTTCATTCATTTTACCTGTTCTAAAATCTAATTCACAATTCAAGTAGGAATATCCTGACACAAACATACAGAATACTACTTCATTATTACTTCCAACATTAAACATAGAATTACTCACCAAAATTGATTAAAATACCACTTCATTATTACTGTTAATATATATACATGTATATACACATGCAGACACAGTGAAAAAAAAAAAACAGACATGCAGACACAGTGAAAAAAAAAAACAGGTGAAGATATCTGCCACAAAATGAAATGGAAAAAAAAATAGAAAAGAGAAAAAAAATCAATAAGTTCTACCTGCTTCAAAATCTAGTCCACAATCCAAGCTCGAAAGTCCTGACACAAACGTACAAAATATCACATTAATATCACTTTAATAACTATTGAACATAGAATAACTTACCAAAATTGATTAAAAATGGAAAAAGTAGTAGAGTATGTCGCCTGCTTAATTTTTTTTAATCAGTGGTAAGTGCAGAAAAATACACGCACATATGATTAGGTGCTTCTAAAAATTTATATTCTTAATATAACCTTCGGCCTCTCAACTGCCTAGTTCATTTATTCAAGCAATATCCAAATTGTGTTTATCTAAGTTCACATACCTATTTCATTTTTCCACAAAATACCACATCAATATCACTTCCAATATTAAACGTACAATTACTGCCCAAAATTGATTTAAAGTGGAGAAACATATAACAATTAGTATACAAACCAGAGGCAAAAAAAAAAAAAAAATCGAACAAAAATAAACTTACTGAAGAAACCCAGGTGCGGACGATCTGGAAGCGCAACGGACCAGATGGTAAAAGAAAAAAAAATCGAACAAAAAGAAACTTACTGAAGAAACAAGCAAAGGAAATCTACTAACGAAATGATGTCAAAAAACGAAAGATCAAAAAATACTCACCGTCGCCGACG
Organism: Ligustrum vulgare; assembly: GCA_963555705.1. Taxonomy (NCBI): domain Eukaryota; kingdom Viridiplantae; phylum Streptophyta; class Magnoliopsida; order Lamiales; family Oleaceae; genus Ligustrum; species Ligustrum vulgare. The sequence continues at coordinate 20,068,529 of OY743188.1, forward strand.
AGAGACCATGAAGATCGCGACCCCAGGTGCAGAAGATCTGTAAGCGCGACGGTCTGTAGGCTCGATGATATTAAAATCGGGGAAAAAAAACATAGATCTAACAAAAAAACGAACGGAACAACATACTACGAACCTTCGAGTGCGATCGATGCGAGACGCTGCCCTACAAGAACAATATCGAACCGTGAGAGCAAGAAAAAAACATAGATCCATACAAAACATTGGACGGAACAAAAGAATACGAACCTTTGAGTGCGATCGCTGCGAGACGCTGTAACCCTAGGAGAACGATGTCTAACCGTGAGAGTAAGAGAGAGAGAAAGTGACAGAAATAATGATAACTTTACTTTTCCTTTTTCTCCATATAAAATGAAAAATAAAACATGTGTTTCTGAGAGTGCTAGTACGAAAGTGAACGAAAAAAGCGTGTTCCACATTTCTACTGAAAGTGTCATTTCTCGTCCATGAATAGTAACTTTGTAGGTGGATCTTATATATAGTAGGGATAAGTATAGAGAGTTGTTATGGTGTACGCCTGCACACATGCACGACAATCACGAGGGACTGGATCCCACCGGCGCATGCACACCACGTGCCTCTCAGTCGTGCAAAGTAGTGTGCTTCATATCATAATAAGGTGTGCATTATATCATTTTAATATAAGTATATATACAGTAACAATATTTCCAATCTTTTAACACTATACACGTGATATCTCTATTTGATGATTTTTTTTATTTAGACATTATATAGTCGTGCTATGCCTGCAATGTCCAACTGAAGGAGTATAATGTCCAGTTGAATGAGTAAAATTGAAAAATTAAATAAATTTTAATGTAAATTGAAGAGTCTAAGTTTAATTTTGGAATAAAGGAAATCTTTTTCGGAGTGTCCTCTTCAGTCACACATCTTGCATCTCGTGGACAATTAACTTCTGAATAGACAAAATAAATAAAAATAAATAAATAAATAAAACAAAAAAATAAAAAAATAGAAACATAACTTCAACGTTTATAAAAGGTCGAGAACCTCTAGAGAAATTTTTACCCTATAAATATAAAATATGTATGGAAAATTGGAAATCACGTGTTGAGAGAAAATGTGCAAGGAATTAAGGGCCCACCTTTTTTCTTGTTGGGCTCTGTTTTTTCAGCTGAAGTTTCTGAATTTATTTGTGCATAATGCATTTGGTGATGCAATAGTGGGCATTTAACCATAGTAAAGAACTATCGTGCACACCAGCTCACACATTTCCTTTTTCTCTCCGCCACTACATACTCCTAAACTAGCTCTCTCTATGTTTCTTGAATTATTATGTAATTTTTAGTATCTATTTGTCTTTGATTAGACAATGAAATTGCACATATTGTGCGAAATTGGGACCTACCAGGCAAACCCAAGATTTTGATGTCAAAATTTTCCAAAACTAGCCGTGGCTTACGCCATTAGAAACCAAATTTCAGTTAGTTGTGATTTTCATTTCTCTTCCTAGATTTGTGGGTATCTGTTTTTGTAGTTTGCTTTATCTTTCTTCAACAAAGAATTGGGTAGCGTAAAATAAGTTATTTCTAGTTTTGGAGCTTATTCTTCCATGGGAAACAAGGTAAATTGTTTCTGACTTTTGGGTTTTTCTCTTTTCTTGATAATATTGATCTTTTACTTTCTGGATTGTGCTAGGAATTGAATATTAAAAATGGGTTTCAGCAGAATTTCAAGCAGAGCTTCAAGCTGAAGAGTGTTTCAATCTTCAATCATATGGTTTAGGTGAGCAAAATATGTGATTTTTCACTTCAAATTTACTTTTAATGTTTTAAAAGTAATTTTTTTTTTCCCAAAATTTCATTTTTTTTTGGCCTTCTTCAATTTTCTTTGGGAGTTAAGAGCAAGTGAAGATATATTCATGTTGGGATACTTTTTTCCCCATTTATTTATTTATGTGCTATGTATTTATAGAAGTTGGTATTTGGTTGGATTAAGTTGCAAAGATTTATGTATAAATAGAATTTTATTTGGGCTTTATGTAAAATTGCTTTTTGCTTCAGGATAATGATCTTTGGTGAGGATATCGATGGACAATAGATAGAAGTAGAAAAATGCCATTGAGGGATATTCTGTCGTAAGAATGACAACAAACTTGAAACTTTTGTGAATAGGTTTATTATGTAATCTGAACATGATTTTTTTCCTCTATTAACTAATCTATACAATTTCACAAACATTTTTTTTTCATCCACTAATTATAGACAAGTGTGAATATCATTAAATAATTTTTTTTTTTTTAGTATCTTATATTGCTTCTTGTGTTAGTTTTACCTCTAGCAATACATAAGATTATTTCCTAGACTCTAGTTAGTTTTTGATGTTGGGAATTTACTAATACATATACAGCGGAATTTAAATTATTTCAATTCCCAAATGAGGATTCGCTCCGTGTTTATACAAATCGTGTTAGGAACATTTAGGGCTGGGCAATGGGTTGGGTCAGCTTTGGCCCAAAGCCAACCCGACCCAAAACAAATCGCTTTTAACTGCTCTGGATACCGACCCAACCCAAAGTGTTTGGTCCGGGTCAGGTCACTTTTATCCCTTTTCCAATCATATAATTTGAGTTCCCCCCCCCCCCCCCCCCCAAAAAATCCCTTTTCCAGACCTATAATTTGAATTTCATACTAAAGATCTTGATTCCCCTATTTAGTATAACCTCCATCGTAGTAGGCATTTATGCTTCTTCTGGCAAATGTAGCGATGTTGGCATGTTGCAAATGTGAGTCGTTTACTAGTCCCATCCGTATAAGGTACATACTGACCCAAATCAATGCTATAAGAGGCAAACTGCAGACTAAGAGATTCAGGTTATGTTCCTGATCTAACAAATGTTTTGCTAGACAGAGAAAAACAAGAGAAAGAATTCTTGCTGAGCAAAACAAGCCATTGCATTCGGGCTTATATGTTCAGATCATGAATGCCAGTACAGTTTGTTAAGAATCTCCCAATGTGTTCCTACTTCCACTCTTTTGCCAAAATGGTTTCCGAAGTATATGATGGTTCCACTTTTTCAGTAAGACATCGTCTCTTAATGACTTTGAGGGCACAGACTTGTGTGCTTACAAGTGAAATTTTTAGAAGGCAAAGGATTCGATTAAAAAATCACAAGAACTCCTCAATCAACCTTTAGGACCGAAAATATGTGGCAGATTGGGAGAAGGAGACCAAATGCAGTAGGTTTGGCCTTCCAATTTCATGGGAGAGGAGAGATCGGTGGCAGGGAAGGCGTTTAGAAGTTGAGAGAGAGAGAGAGAGAGAGAGAGAGAGAGAGAGAGAGGACTAGGGTTTTACCTTTTGACTTTGGTTTGGGAAGATAAACCGTCTTGTAAATTATATATGAACCGACCCAATCCGACCCGATTAGAGTTAGGTCGGTTCAGGTCGGCGTGTTTTCGTTTTATGGGCCCAACCCTAGGAACGTTACCTTACCTCTTCATTGTTCTTAGCGAATCTTTTCAAGATACTACTTGCACACCACAGCTATTTAGTTGTCCAGTCTCAAACGGTGATTCACATGAGACACAAGAATGAGAGATTAGCATTCCTTCTTGTGCTAGCAAGATAATTGTGAGTATATCATTTAATTTCTAAAACCAGCTGTATATTATTAGACGTTTAAGTGAGTTTGACCCATCACTTAAACATAACCCGCGATATGGTATAATTAAGTGGTAATTACAGCATAGCCTGCTTTTTAAATTAACAATTCATAAAGCAAGTTTGTAAGTTATTAGTTCACTAATCAGGTCCTATTGATATTTAAAATATTAGTTAATAATATTATTACAATTCAATCCACCCTATCACCCATCCACATGTTTAGCCACATTTGTTGCAATCCATTTCATCTTAGTGAGAAGCTGTTGGTTGCAACTCCTACTTCCACCCCTCCTACGATAATAATGGTGGCGTAGAAACTCCTGCCGACGCTCCCTACTTTGACGTGCGACGAGTATTTTGAGTTTCAATTTTTGTAGTTTGGTACAAATTTTTATAACCAAAATTTCAGGCAGACGATTAAATTATACTTTGTTAAGTCCAATTCCCGATGACCCATTGTTACCGTAGCCTTCGCAAAGCCAGATCAGAGTGGCGATGTTTCCACTGCCGATCGGTTTGCAAAGGCAGTCGAGCGGGAGTAGCTTTGGTGATAGTTTGATCTTGGTTGAATATATGATTGCTTCATTTTTCTTTTCATCTTATTTTGTTTTATGTTGATGGATGTTGGTGATGTGGATCGTGGTTTTGATTAGAGGTGTCAATCCGGGTGGTCCGGGCTTGGTCGACCCGCCAATAAAAAGCCTGGTAACGGCCCGCTTGAAAAAAAACCCGCCCGCTGCGGGTTACGGGCCAGCCCGCAAATTTTGAAATACAACCCAGGCCCGCCCGCTGGCCCATGCGGGTCGAGCCCATGCGGGTCGCGGTTTGTTCTGATTTGACCCGTATAAATAAAAATATAGATTTTTTCATATTTATAGCAATTTTTTTGTCAAGTTTCTAAATACAAAATGATTAAAATGATAAATTCATATTTATACCATAAAATATTTACATAGAATTTAAAATTATAGTTTATGTTATATGAATTACTTCTAAATTTGCAAATTTAAATAAAATATAAACAAATAACAATTAAATGATAAATGTATTTCTAATTACTATTGTCAAAAAACATTATTTTTTTAGCTATTAGGGAGAAAAAAAATAAGATTTTACTTTAAAAGTTGTATTAGAGTTTCTAGAAAAAGAGAGATTTTCAATATTACCATATTTAATAAAAACAGTTTTTTTTTTTTTTTTTTTTTTTTTTTTTTTTTTTTTTTTTTTTTTTTTTTTTACGGACCAGCGAGTTAACCGTGGCTCGCGAAGGTTTGACTTGCAAAACCCGCGGTTCACAACTTCTTGACCCGTGAACCGCCCGCACGGGTCATGGGTCGGCCCGCGGTCTCGGGTCAATCTGGTCGGTCCGTTCGTATTGACACCTCTAGTTTTGATGGTGGTGCTTTGGTGGTTTGATTGTGGTGGTGGTGGTGTGATGGGTTGATATGTGTCGGAGGTTGGTTTAGGTGCAGGTCTTGTTTGTGTTGTGGTAGTGCAGGTGGGTTTGGTTGGTGTTAATGGTAACACTATCAGTGGCAGGTGATTGTGGATGAAAATGGTGGTTTTAGTCTCAGGTCACTGGTCACATATTGAAGGCACAAGTCACATGTCATATTTTAAAGTCACATATCACAAACATCCCAGGTTACATGTCGCCATTTGAGTTCACAGATGTTTCAGGTCACAAGTCTTATTACACAGGTCACATATTAATTTCAACAAGTCACAAGTCATTGGTCACTTGTTCAAGTCACGAGTTACAAGTCTTATATTAAAGTCACGTGTCACAATTATCTTAGGTCACATGTCGCCATTTGAGTTCATAGATGTTTCAGGTCACATGTCGTCATTTGAGTTCACACCTCGCCATTTGAGTTCACAGATGTTTCAGGTCACATTTCATGTATTAGGTCACTGGTCTCATTTAATACATTATTGCCATTTGAGTTCACAGATGTTTCAGGTCACATTTCATGTATTAGGTCACTGGTCTCATTTAATACATTAAGTCACGGGTCACATTTCATGCATTAAGTCACGGGTCACATTTCATGCATTAAGTCACAGGTCACACTTGAGATAAATTGTTGGAGAAGAAAAAAGGGTTCGGACCAAATTTGGGGCAAAGTCCGGACCAAATTTGGTTTGAACCCTTGGAGAAGTTCTTAGCAATGAATTGAACATGGTAATAGAAAAAGATTCATGTAGTTGACCATTATTGGATAAATGATTAGTTGTTTGTCTCGTTTTTTTTTTCTCAAGATGTTTGTTCCAATTAAATTTAGCATTTCCTATCTTGCTTTTTAAATTTCATTTTCTTTAATATGCATTAATTAACCGTTTGTGCAATTTGTTTCCAGGTTGTTTCAAATGATCAATTAAACAGTAGAAAGGTCAATTCCAAGGGGTATACTTTGAGCTTGCATACAAACAACAAACTAGAAGTGAACAAGTGTCTATTTATTTTCAAGTTTTCTCCACTATAGGAGTTAGAAGATGGAAAATATAAGTATCCTTTGGGGGAAAGATGATCAGAACGATGAATTGTCAGCGGAATGCGTGAGTGAAAATTTAGAATCAGCTAATGGAAATATTTTGTCCAAAAAACGTACAAGAAAGATAGAGGCAGATCACACACTGTTACTAAATGTTAGGAGATCACGAAGTAGCAGAAGTTGCGGTGAAAAGTTGCTCTTTCAAAACTTTCATGGTTTACATAGTAAAATTCCAATGCAAATCATAAGCTTTAATGAGAAATATGTTCTTCGTTGCCTTGAAATGATACGTACATATGCGTTGAGGGCAGCAGTACAGAGTTTTGCTTCAAGACAGGATATTTTGTCAGATAACAATAGAAGTTCATATAAAATGGCTAGGTTCGGCAATCGATTTCCTTTTGTTGGGGAAACTGAAAATATTGTCTTAAGCTCTACTAGAGACTGGATTATAGGCAGGGTGACTGGTAGCAAGAGTATGATGAACATCTTGAAAAGCCCATTACTTAACCAAATTGGCACCGTAGACAGCGATGCCAATTTTGGAAGACCTATACTTGATGCCAGTCGACCAGTTTTTTTTTATTCTGTGAATTCTAGCAGTTCATTGCATAAAATACAAAAGGAGGTTACTGTTTTTGATCATGGAATTGGATCTGCATGCGCACATGAAAGAGATATTTCCCCATCAAGCACAAACTCTACTTGTTCTTGTCAAACGTCTTCTTATGTATCTTCTGCAATGAATCGAGGAGTGCTGCAAATTATATGGAAGGATGGGCTTCCACGCCATGTTTTCTCCATGGATGACAAGGAAGTCTATGTAGCCAATTTGTCTAAAGCTGAGTCACCAGAAGATGAGATTTTGGATTATGTCTACACATTTCACTCAAGTAAAAGAGGACACAAAGCTTGTGATATTTGTGAACACGAGTTAGAACTCATTGGGAAGATGCGAGTTTCTACTTCAATCACATTATGTTCAAACAACTCAGAAATACGCGAAACTCATTATGTTCTATTTGGTTTCAATGACAATCCCATAGGTGAGACACAGGCCTCAAGTAATGTACCTGAGAAGAATAAGAGATTGACAAGGAAGGTAGTGAATGCTTTCAGGTCCAAGCAGAGATCGTGTTCCAAATTTGAGGGGACAAGTGCAATCTTTGAGGATACATCTTGGGAATCGCATCGATGTTTGCAAAAGAGTCTTGATCCAGATGATGGTAGGGCTGAAAATCAATATGTTGCAAATCTTGAATTGGCAGCCATTGTTACAAGAGAACATATTTGCAGAAGCCGTAAAGAGGCAGAACTTGGAGGATGGGGATTAAAGTTTCTAAAAAACTCTGGAAATAATCCATCTCTAGAGACCTCAAAACCTTTTGCATTTTGTCCACGAAACAGTGGTGAATGCTCAACGAGCATGAACATTCTTGTGCCAGCAGGTTTTCACGGGGGACCAAGAACGTTAAACGGTGGTCCTTCAACCCTTATTGATAGGTGGATCTCGGGTGGGTGCTGCGACTGTGGGGGCTGGGATATCGGGTGTCCGCTTACAGTACTCAACGCCAAGTCTAGCTGCAATGATACTTTCTCCCAGTCAGAGAATTCAGAGGATTGCATGTTTTATGATTTCTTTATACAGGTTTGTCAAGTGCCTTGATTCCTTCGTTTTCTTCATATCATTTTTAAGGCTTTTCTTTTTTAAATTCCTATAGTAGTTTTTAGTGCCATGTTACATGTTGCTTCTACATTGGAACCAGGGGCGGAGCTAGAAAATGATGTTGGGCGCTCTAAATCATATTTTGGGCTGGCTTAATACATATATAAAAAATTTTTTTTTACCCCAAGCAGTTGTGGGTGCTGTAGCCTAGGGGAGCCCACGAAGTCCGCCCCTGATAGGAAGTCTCACCTTTTCGTTCGTTTGCCGGTTCTTATAATTTTTATCTGGAAAATATGCATTTACTCAGTAAAAGCATGAAATTACATTAGCTGATTGCCAATTTTGCAGGGTTCGAAGCAAAACACACCCATCATGAAAATGTTAAATATCCACGACGGTTTGCATTATATCCATTTCCAATCAACTCTATCGGCACTACAATCTTTTGCTATTGCTGCTGCAATTATTCATTCTCGTAGCCCTGCTCTGCGATCCAAAGTGTACAGGATTTGAAGCAACAGAGTTCAGGTTTTATTTTGCTCAAAATATAGCTTTCACACATGCATATGTGAAGTGATTTACCTAATTTATTTACCATGTGTTAAGATGCTGTTTACTGTATCATGGTAACTGCTACTTCTAATGCCAATTTGGCTTCTATTTTTGAGGTTAATTGGCATGGTTGTGCAACATAAATATCTGTGATCAGGCGGAGTATCTATATTACCTTAATCCAACATACATATTTCCTTTACTGGGAAATAAATGTTAAAATATTTTTCAGATGACTATTGTGGGATGTTTCGTAATCTTTATTTCCTAATCATTTAACTCTTTCTTTACTGGTCGTCTTGTAATTCTAGACTTGATGTCTCATTATCTTGAGATTATCAAACAAGTAGGCTGGCCACGGATTGATATTTACATCGTAGAGCGATAAAACTCATTAACATGGTTAGGGGATGAAACATAGGGAAAAATAAACGATTACTACACTATAAGAATCACTCTTTTATAAATAAAACAAACTTAAAAAATATTTTTAAAATTTAGGTTTTAATTAATAATATTATATAATAATTAATGTATTAAAAAACTCATCCCACACCCCCACACTCCAACACTATCCAAACCCTAGCTAACAAAATCAATTGCTTGTACGCCCCCATCCAACCTCATACAACAAAATAAAAACTTCATCAAGTGATGCTGGTATTTCGTCTCGATACTCGACCTCCAGAGACAGGTCAAGCAACCACATGTACTCATTGATTAGGAGGTCGTTACAAACGGGTGGGTTAGATTGATGCAGGAGGTGGTGGTGGTGGTGGTGATCTGTTGTGTGAGCGGTGGTTGTGGTGTTTTTCTGATCGTGAAAGTAGCAGTGAGGAGGAGGTGTTAGTGAATCTGAGCTGTTCCTGTTTGTGACTAGATTTGTGAACATTGTAATCGTTTTGACTCGTAATGCATTGATTGTGTGATCAAATCTGTGTGAACTGTGACTATTTGTGACCAATTACTTCATTTCTACCACCTAACCCCTCCATACAGTACTCCACAACAATTAGAACCGCCTTCGATGCACAACCACTTCCAACTAACCACCCCAACATCATCACAACGTCTAACAACAAAACAATTAAACTGTGAGTATATGTGACATGTAACACGTTAATTGTGATAGTTCTATATGAATTGAGACTATTCGTGATCAATTTTATGTTAAGTGTGATCGATTATTGTTGACACATAAAAAATACTCAATTCAAAGGCCCAACATGGAAGTCCAAAACATGAAAGCTCATTAAAAATGACAAAGCAATGTGGAGGAGACTGGCCGATTGGGTAATTAAGCCAGTTAAGTGAAGGGATAGTTTCTACAATTCATCCACGATCCATTTGGTCATCTACAAGCGGTTACCATGAAGTAAGGGGTTGGAGAAAGTCATGGAAGTTACTTGATTCAAAAGGAAGTGGATAGTAGTTATATGAAGAAGTGGGCGACAATTGTGCAGCATGATGGATGACAGTTATTACATGTAAGTTATGAAGCTAAGGCAGCAAATTAGAGATTCAAAGTAGCATTAGGCAGTTTGTGTTAACATGTATAGATTGTAGAAGTTTAGACATTTAGAAAGGCCAACAAATCAAAACTCTCAAAATAGAGATGTAATCTTTCTATCTTAATTATTAAAATTTATAATTAGTTTAAATTATGGGCTTGCGCCTCTTGGAGGCATCTAGTGAACCAAGCTTTTCATAGTGCAAACACCCCTTTTTGGGACTTTGTCGCAAGAGGTTTGTCCCTTACATTTTTGTCGATCCCTTTTAATTGTTAGATCGAGCGAAACCACACTCAATCGAAACAATTTGGCACACCCAGTGAGACACTTGGTGTAGAAAAGTTTGATGCATCATGTCTCATAAAATTCTCGACAAATAGTCCATTGCACATCAATTTCTTCCTTCCATAACTGAATAACAAGAGGGTCAACAAAGCCCGATCACATGAGGATCTCGTGGTCATTATGAACCGACGACAGAGTTGAGTCCACGTACCATGCGTGAAATGCTGGGATAACTAACTCAGGAAATTGTTGAGCAGGTAAAGTTACAAAGTATAACTTGTTCAAAATGGAAATAGGCACTATGACAACATGGCTAAACAATTAGGTACTTTAAATGAGTTGATGAATAAATTTGTTGGTCAAGTATGTCAAACAAATCCTATGGGAGGGAGTAGCAACTTCTAAACTAGGAGCCTACTAGGTAATGACTTACCAAATATGAATATTAATACTGGTTGTATTGGTACCTCCACTATGGGGGTTACAATTAACATGAGGGAGCAAACCAACCATTCAATGATGTTAATAAAGCAAACAATGGTTCATTTATGGCTAATGCTTGGGTTAATGCTATAAGACCACCAGCGGTGCCTTATGCACTACACCATCAAGATCCCCATTTGATCTCAATGCTATGTTGAGGGAAAATATAAAAGAGATCTTGCAGGATCAAATGACCTTTGGAACTGGTCCAATAATTCGTTCAATATATAGAAAGTCATATCCAGATTGGGCTGGCCTAGGGGGTTTAGAGTATCTGAATTCTGTTTATTCATTGGTATAGGAGAAATGTCTACTTTGAAACACATAGGATGATTCACATTACAATGTGGCAATGTTGTAAATTATCATAAGATGATATTGTTCCCAAACTCACTTACTGGGGTTGCATTCTAATGGTTTATCAAGTTGCCAACAAATTATGTTCAAAATTGACAGTAGTTAGAGCAGTTGTTCCATGCTCCATTTTACAAAATTGAATTAGAAGTTAAATTGGTCAAGGGCGACACTTAAGAATGTCTGTATTGATCAAATTACAAACATCAAATAAAATGAAACGACTAATGAAGAAAACCAAAAAATTAGAGTATTTTTGTTTGATGTAACAAATGCCGATGTAACATTTGATCATGTGTTTAAAGATAAGCATATCAAGTTGAATGATAAGCATAGATTGCAAAACCCTGAACAAATTAAGGGTAAAAAATATTGTAAATTGCATAATGCGTGGTCTCAATCCACTAACAATCGTCTTAATGTGTTTGAAAGACTAAAAGAGAATGTTAGTGATAAAAAGGAAGAGAATTTATGCAATAAATGACCAAAGGTAGTTGTCAAAGTAACATATGAGGTGGAGGCAAACTGATAACCGCTCCATGAAGCTAAGCCACAGCAATTCAAAGGGCGAGTGAGGTCAGGTCTTGGGAGGTCATATAGCTCATGGCTGTACGTAAAGATGTTTGGAAGATCACCTAGTCCTCTACAGAGGCTCAAGACATTCAGACCATAGCCATATCGCCAAAATATATGGCACTCATACAGTCCTAAAGCAGGAAAAATGAACCCATTTGATGAAATGACAAGAACACAATAGAGGCGATATCAAAGAAATTATGGGCGAATGATGAGACAACAACAAAGTAAGGATCAAATCAAGCCTCCAAACCCTATACAGATGAAGAATCAGAACATCAGAGAAGCCGAACAAGGTAATGGTTCAAAGGAGATAATGAGAAAAGCGTCATCAAGCAAATATGTTTGGAGGTCAAAATTTGAGCACATGATGATGCTGGTGAATTTATCGGTATTAAGTTTGGCACATTACCTCCAAATATGGACAACAATTATGTATTGGCCAATGAATTTCAGAATAAGGAAAATGATGAGGCAGTCATAGAAGAAACAAAGGAACCAACATGGACTTTAGATCAAGAATGTACTATTCCTATTGAAGTTATTCCACAAATTGATGAAACATATGACTTAGAAGATGATGTGATGATTGATGTAGAAGAAGAACTAGACTTAACGCATAGTGCAAGGCAAGGGGAGTATCACGTGGAAAACTTCTCAAGTAGCTTATCAAGAAGGCAATACAGTAGTTAGGTGTTGGGCGAACCATTCGGGAGATTGTTCGATTACTTGGTTTTGTATGGAACGCCTAAGAAGAAAAAGAGAGTACCTTGTGCTGAGAAGCATGGGTCGCCATTAAAGATTTTCTTCCACCTATAGGTTGGGGAGAAATACCAAAAAGTTCTACACATGCAAAAGCTGGTGAAACTCTAAAAGAAGACATATTGCAAGTAGATGTGCCAAGCAAAGATTTGTTAAATAGAGGTGATTTAAAACATGGAAAACAGAAAGTTGAATTAAGTCCACTGAGAAGGTAATGTTCATGACACCTTCCTTGAGTTTAACTAAATGATAAATGTATTTTATACACTTAATTGTATATCTAAATTAGAATAATTATTGTCATTGTTGAATAAATCCTACTTAATTTCTATATATTTGTTTACATTTCAGAAATTATCCTAAATTCATGAGAATGAAGTAAAGGAATGAAATAATGCTCAATTGGAAGACATTTGGAGTGAAATTGGATAAATTGGATGTTGATGTTGTCAACCGGGACTTTCGAGAGGAGCTAAATGTGAGAAAGCAAAGTTCGAGGACTTAATTGAAGAAGAATCAAAGTTGGAAGAAGAATTGAAGCAATTCAAAAGTTCAAGGACCAAATCGTTGTAATTAGAAGATGAATGACTCACGTGCAAATAAAGTTCAGGGACCTACTTAGATACTTTGAAAAGATGGAAATTGCGCCTGAAATCAGTGAACTGTGCGACCACTGCTTCTAAACCAAGTGGCTGTGCGATTAGAGAACAATTGGGTAGATCCCAAATTCAGAAGCCTGCGCGGCCACCAGAAATTCTATTGCACGACCGCGTAGTAGTCTAGCCCAGTGAGAGAACAAGCCCATGCGTGTTTACATGTTTTGTTTACCTAGGTTTATTGACAATCTATTTATACAACCTATCATGCACGTAGAGGGAACTTTTGCACACATAATCAAAACGCAAAACTCAAATAAAGATTTTGGAGGCAAAATTAGGCGTGAGCAGAGAAGATTAGCAATGGGGAACAACTTCTTGGTTAAGAGTTCTCTTCTTTGTTTACTTTGATTAACTCATGATTTTTAGTTTTGCTATTTACCGCGATTTTATTATTTCCATGATGAACAACTAAACTTTTTGTTAGGAATAACGATGTAGTGTAGTTTTTCGCTTTTAATTACATTGTTCAAGTTTTACGTATGGATTGCATGTGAAGATTTTATTTTGTGATTAATGCGTGAATTAACTGGCCACTAATTCATTGATTAAATGAGTTGTTTTCATAATTCAAGAGGTGAGCTCACATAGATCTAGAAATACAACCTGGTAATTGAATGAACGATATAGAGATATATTTGTTGTTATAGCGATCTTTAATTGAGTTCTTGTGTTTCATGTACCTAATTATTACAAATTGCTGTCTAGAAACATGGTTGACTAATTAAGTACAATTGATTTAAACTCGAGAGAGGAATTTTTATGCATAAGTGAATTAACTAGCCACTAATTTATTGATTAAGTGAGTTGTTTTCATAATCCAAGAAGTGAGCTGACATAGATCTTGGAATAAAATCTGATAATTGAATGAACGATATATATATACATTTGTTGTTATATCAATCTTTAATTAAGTTCTTGCGTTTCATGTTCCTAATTATTACAAATTGCTGTTTAAAAACATGATTGAGTAAATAAGTAGAATTGATTTAAACTCGAGAGAGAAATTTTTATGCATAAGTGAACTACATCGATCACATTATTAGATTAAAACATGAACGGTGGAATTAAATATTGACTATGTGAAATTTTGAAATTCCAACTTCTCACTCATATATTACAAAGGCACACTTTGTTTTCTTGTTTGAGTGCTTTTAGTTAAATCATTTAGTCTACACAAAATCTCACTTTTTAATTATTCAAATAAAGCGAGAGTTAGAATAACTTCAATAGTTAATCTTAATCCTTGTGGGACGATAATCCGAACTCTTTTGTCCACTTTACTTGGATGCTATATCGTACACTTGGGATTAGCATATATCACTAAACACCTAAAGCCTTTGTATATAAAGGCTTCAATTGATGGCATTCCAGTTTACAGACATTCTAGTTTATAAAGTACTCATTGATAATGGGGCAGCCATCACCACAATTTCATATAGGATGTTAAGGAAATTCGCTAATATAATTCTTCCAGAGGTTATGTTAACCAGTTTCAATGGGCGAGAAACTTCAGTCAAATGAGTGATACCCTTGGAAATACAGCAGGAAGTACGATGAAGACCACGTTTTTCTTCATAACAGACAATCCTACTAGTTATGATATACTGTAGGGAAGAGACTGGATACATGGAAATCAATGCATACCATCATCGCTCCATCAATGTTTAGTGTTCTAGAATGACAAAGGAGATACTGAAGTAGTGCAAGCTGATCAACGACGTTTCCCAGCAGAAGCCAGCTCGGTAGAACGATTTATGTATGAAGGTAACTATGGACCAATCAGGGTGGTTAAAGAATGTAATGACCTGGGTTGCCTTATAGATCGACGACTGTCTCCACTGTACCAACATAAGTCTTTTCAACATGTTTTGTCCTCATTCACGCGCTCTCTGAGAAAATTTCCCAAGGGTCGCCCATCATAGAATTGCTCTAAGCCAAGCACACTTAATTATGAAGTTTCTATCGATGGACTTCTGAAAAAGGTGTACCTTGTTCGTATGAGTAGTATCTATCAAATCTTTTTTAAGCTTTTCCTGGCCTGGGTATTACAAAGAATAAGAGGAAACAAAAGTAGTAGCACAAAACGAAGAGCCATACTCAGTGGAGGCTCTTAAAGAATTGTTCACCCAAATGAGGCCAAACTTAGTGGTCTTTGAAGAGCTCGTAATTGGCAAGAAAACAATCAAAGATGTGTAATGTAAGATCAACCACAAGACATTTTAGCTGAAATCATTGCCCTTGAGACCAAATTAATGGTCTAAGAAGATAAACTTAAAGAAAAGATGAAAAAAGAGATGGCACTTGTATTGCTAAAAGATAAGATGATTGTATTCGGCCTGGAGCATAATCTACAAAATGAAGTCAACAAAGTAGATTGCTTAGAAGGAGAAAACTCTGCAGACTTGGGATATGAGGTCATGAGGATTACAAAATCAGTGATGCTCAAGTACAAGACCCATTGTTGAAAGTAAACCTTGGTGATTGAAGGGAAGATTATCCAACTTTCATCAGCCAATTACTTGATGAAGAGGTTAGTACCCAATTAGTTTCTTTGCTGAAAGAATATAAAGATTGTTTTGCTTGGAATATGAGCAAATGCCTAATTTGAATATAAATTTGGTAGAGCATATATTGCCTACTAAATCAAAAGGTTTTTGACAGCTTGAAAGCATATTTCACAAGCCCAACAGTATTGGTTTCTCCGATTCAAGGAAAGCCAGTTAAGATGTATATATTGGTTGAACAAGATTCCATTGCTAGAATGGTGGCGCAAGAAGATCAACTGGGTGAGGAAAGATCGATTTTCCTCGCCTATTATAGTGACGCCCTCGTTGCCATGGGGTATGAGACTCCATCTCTATCCCTTGTTTCTTGACGAGTCAATTGTCCCCGAGTAATAAACATTGCAAGCACTTGTCTTGACATGCTGCATCCTGGAGAGTCTTTTCTCGTGCGACCCTTCTACCATTGGGATATTGATAGGCTTTTTTCCTCTAAATACACATAAAGCCTTCATGCGAATGTAATTATTTAGCTATATAAAAATTATGTTTAGCTCTTTATTTCACATGTACAAAGCTAAGGGTCTATCTTCAACCTGTAATTGTGTACTTAGTATCAAAGGTGAATTTAATTAAGTACTTGTTTTCTCGTCCTATATTGCACCAAAGAATCAAATTGTGGACTTTGGATTTATCTAAATTTTGTAATACAATACATACCGCAAAAAGCCATAAAAAATCAGCCATTGACAGACTTCTTGGCCGATTATCCATGTGTTGATATTCAATGAGAGGTTGAGTAAGACATCGACTTATGAAACATTGGATTTTGTACTTTGACAGTTCGAAAACAACCAAAGGAGCAGGGGTTGTAGTACTAATAGATTCACTTTGGGTAAGTTATCAATTTTTCTTTACCTTAGATGATTTATGCACCAACATCCAAGCTAAATATGAAGTTCTCATTTTTGGGTTTGTAATTATTAATATAGACGTGTTATGCGCACAATGTGGACATCATCGTCCTACGAATTCCACTTCTAGGCTAAATGGATGATATACAATATCCTTTTTACAAGCATGCACACTGAGTCAATGAGTCTTAGTTTATTATCACCGTTAACAAAATCTCATTATCTTGTGGGAGCGGACAAGTGAAAGAAAGTAGGACAATCACGTTCAAATAAAGAACAGAGTGAATTCATCATCACGAAAAACAAATACAAATGTCCTACACCCTGCATTTTCAGAAGATTACACACAGAGGTAGGCCATTACTATTTTCTCATTAACTACTGCATGAGCAAATGGGTCAGTCTTCATTGCCTTCCTAAATGCATCGCTCTTCTAATTCAAAATCGTGGTGTAACGTGTATCCTCGCCTGTTCTATGAATAGCTAGGACATTGAGGAATATCCAGAAAGGCATTTCGGGAATTTGTCTGATTCTATCTATGTTCCTTCCATAAGAAAATAGGAAAGATCCCAAAGAATCGATCTCTCCTTTAGTTGTTGAATCTCTCTTTTATTGATCAATGTGTGAATTTCCGAATCCTCATTATTAATGGAATCCAAATGATCTCTAGATTGATCAGAAGATCCTTATAGTTGGCTAGAATCCGTTTCTTGAACCAAATTAGGTCTTTTGGAATCATATTGAATAATTGATGATATATTCCGTACCTTTCTAAAAAATTGATCTTATTGTCAAGAATAATGAATTACTATTTTCATTAATAGTATTTAACCAAACAGGTAACTAGATGCTTCGACCCGCATTGAATGTTGGACCGCTTGTTGAAGATAAAAGTACATTGAACCCATATGAAGTTTTCCCATGAGTATATTGTATCCATTGAGCAAATATAGGTTCGATTAAAATTTACTTTTCTGTAGTACCAAATGCAAGCATGACATCATTATGAACATAAAATCCCAAGGTATGGAATCCTTGAAAGAGGCTAGTCCAACTTAAATGTGATATGATAGCTTCTTTATGGTCTAACATTCTTGCCAATACATTATCTTCATTTTGCTCCAGATAGTAATCTCTAATGAAAAATATCGCTCCATGAGCAAAAGCTCCTGTCATGATGAATTTTGCAATATATTGGTGATGAGTATATAATGCAGTTTGAGTAGTAAAGTTTGATAATCCAAGACTAACTAAGAAGGGGGTGAATTGGTTTCATAAAACTTTTTCGATAAATAATCTAAAGTTTAAAATGATGACAATTATGAACACTTAATGACGGAAGCAACTTAATTGAAAAGGTAAAGTGACAAGAAATGATGAATCAATTATGAACACTTAATGATGGAAGCAACCGTTTCGAAAAAAAAAATAAAAAATGATGGAAGCAACTTAATTATCAAGGTAAAGTGACAGGATAAGTAAACTTAAAAAATTTAGCAAATAACACTTAATGAAAGTATTGTACAATATGAAATAATGAGATAAAAATAAGTGCAATAAAAGTAAGTAAAAGGCATAAGAGAGTGCAAACGATGGTTTAAAGAGGTTAAATCTATTAACGTGATCTACATCCTCTGTTACCATGCTCTTTGTCACTAGCAAAGTCAAATCCACTATAGTGGTAACTTACAACAAGGAGTGCCAAATTCTTAAGTGACTTACAATAAGGAGCACTTATCCTTAGGTGACTTTACAACAAGGAGCACCTATCCTTCAATCGAGTTTTCACAAGGATCTCGAAACCACCAAAATACAAATGATAATTTTACTTTAAAAAAATTGATATGAGTTCCCCCTATTTTGAACAAACCGATAAGAATAATATATTATCACAATCAACTTATCCATGCTTCAATCCCAACACAAAATCATATCATTCCCAGAAGCAAAACATAAGATATATATGAATCAATAATCATCAACAATATCATGATGTCAATAAGAATAACTCTATAAAATACATAAGAAGAGTCAATAACATAAAGACCATAATAAGTTTTAAAGTCATAGCTACAATCATAAAATGAGAAGTAGTTTGAAAAACATAAAGAGTTTCATGATCACGAGAAGAATATCATAAAATATAGAAAGTCACTCATCTGGCGGTGAAGGAGAGCCTCGAGGATAAATGGTGTACATATGCGCAAAGAGGCTTCTTGAGAAAAGTGCATTTGCTCCATTCTTTGATCAAGTGCTTGCACGGTGGTAGTAAGAGAGTCAAGTTCCTATTCAAGAGGTTGTATTGATCCTCTGTGATGTAACGTCCGGCGGGTGGTCCAAGAGATGGAATGCGAGCTCTAGGTCTTTGTCTTGGAGAGCCATCATCATCTCCATCACAACCACCATTGCTATCACCATCACCTTCACTCGCACCTTCACCAACATCCATTTATTCTTCCGCTTCTTCTTCGATAAATGGTCAAGTAGTGGACCCCGAAGCACTGTCGAGCCCCTAGTATGGAACGCCCATTGCCCAACACCATTGGTAATCTTCATGCATTTAATGCTGTTGAGGTATATGATATCGGTATGCTTGGATTTCAGAATATGTTCATTGTCTAAGGGCACGTTGAAACAATTGAAGATTTTAGTAAAGATCATACCCTAAGGTAGCCGTAAGACACGAGGGGAGGATTGGACATGATGGTCATGCTGTATGAAAATATATGGGAAATCTAACTTTCGACGAAAAGAGAATCAAGGATGAATAGGTCAAGATGATGGACTTCTTCAAAATGACCACTCCGAGGTACAATTATGTGTACAATAGCGCGATGAAGAAGTTTGCATGGAATGGTCAAGTGATTGAGGTTTAGAGTCATAGTTGCAGTGAGTGGTTGATTGGTTACACGAATACATGCTTCAAGTTCGTTATAACCATCAAACCTAATGGAATAATGTGTAACGTAGGCATGATTATCACAAGTTTCTAAGCCTAAAAAGGTTCGAAGAAGTGTTTGAGTGATTGTGATTCATTTGTCTTTTATATGACACAGGATTTCATCCAAATAGAATGTGGCATTTCGAAAGAATTCCATAATTAGTCTAGGATAAGCATTTTTGGCGATTGAAACAGCATTTTTCCATCCTATACCCTCAAAATACTCCTCGATATGAAATGATGGGGCTTGGGTGTAAAATTCGAAGAAATCAATAGACTTACCAATAGGAATTGGGAAATCGGAGAATCGGTCGGGTAGGGGTGTGTGAACCTCAGTATTGGACGAGCTTGCTTCATTCTTCAATTTCTTCTTTGGAGGCATGTCGAATCTCCGAATTTTTGGGAAGAACAAATGCGAGAATTTTCGAATTTCTTGAGATATTTGGTGAGAAATGATGGGAAATAAGTGGAATCTAAAAAATTGAAGGTAGAATGATGATTTTGATGGAATTAAAAAGGATTTAGAAAAGAAATAACTATTTTTTCTATTTTTTGCCCCAAAATCTAGGTTTTTGATATTTCTTGGTGAAATTGAAGGTAAATTGTTGAGATTTTGATGTAGGTGTTGTTGAAGATAGTGGATTTGTGGAAATTTTGAAGATTTTTTCACTAAATTTGAATATTTTTGGATTGATTGAGAGGAGAGAAATTGGGGTTAGGGTTTTGAAATGAGAAATTTGGGGATAAATTTGAGTTTAAAACTCAGAATTGCGCACTTTTTAGTAGACTGAAAGTCTGTTGGTCAACCGAAACTTTGCGGGTTTTAAAACAAGTAGTTGCAGGAGGGTTCGATCGTGTGTTGGTCGACCGAAACTCCAATCTTGGCCGTACAACTTATCAACCAAAAATAGTTTCGATTGAACAAATTGTTCGATCGAAAGTAGACTTTGTTCAACCGAAAGTCTAGAATCACAAGGTCAAGCTGTAGTTTGGATCGGTTGTTCTTTGTACGATCGAAAGTTATATTTTGGTTGATCAGTTGTTCAACCGAAACGTGACCTTTCGGTCGATCGATATGTTTTGGTCTACCGAAATAATATAAATATAATTCACATAAATTTCGATTTAAATCATAGAATCATGCATGAATTTTAGCCACATATCTCAGATTCATAAATAATACCCAATCATCTTCTAATGTATGAAAATCTATCGTGAGCGAGAGGTTTTGTGAAAATATCGGCCATTTTTTTGTACTAACAAATTCCAAGAAAATATCACCTTTTTGCACATGATCTCTAAGAAAATGATGTCGAATTTCGATATGTTTTGTGTGAGAGTGCAAGATGGGATTTTTTGAGCACAACAACTAGCGGCCGATAGTGCAACAAAATTTTGTTTCTTACTAAACCATGACATGAGCAAAGCCTAGAAAGTGACAAGTTCCACTTGTACTTTTTCTATCAATAGTGCATACTGCCCAATCGACATCCGAATAAGTGATAAGATCAATATGAGTGTCATTTGGATACCAAATCCCCAAAGTTCTAGTGCCTTCTAGTGCCACATAGATATCTAAAAAATCGTTTTAAAGCACTTAGATGAGATTCTTTAGGATTGGATTGAAATCCAGCACATACACATACACTAAACATAATATCAGGTCTATTTGTGGTTAAGTAAAGGAGAGATCCAATCATACCTTGATATTTTGTTACGTCAATTGAAGTGTCTTGCTCATCTTTGTCCAATTTGATTGAAGTACCCATTGGAGTATTCATTGGCTTCAAGTTTTCCATCTCGAACTTTTTGAGCATGTTTATAATGTACTTAGTTTGACCGATGAAGATTTCTTCACTTGCTTGTTTGATTTGAAGCCCGAGAAAGAATTTCAATTCTCCCATCATTCTCCCATCATACTCATTTCAAATTCATTGCTCATACATTTTGAAAACTCTTCACAAAGGGAAATAAATATTAGTTGCACCAAAAATAATATTATCAACATAAGTTTGTATAATAATCATGTTTTCCTTTTTGGTTTTGATAAATAGTGTAGTGTCCGCATTTTCCATTTGAAAACCATTTGAAATAAGAAACTTGCTCAATCATGCATACCAAGCTCTAGGAGCTTGTTTTAAACCATATAGAGCATTTCTTAGTTTAAAAACATTATACAGAAATTTATGATTTTTGAAATCGGGTGGTTGTTCAACATAGACTACTTATTGAATAAAACCATTTAAAAATGCATTTTTGACATCCATTTGATAAAGAGTAAAGCCTTTATAACAAGTAAAAGCAAGAAGCATGCGAATAGATTCTAGTCTAGCAACCGGTGCAAAAATTTCTTCAAAATCAACACCTTCTTCTTGATTGTAACCTTGAGCCACTAATTTAGCCTTTTTATGCACAATTATACCTTTTTCATCACGTTTATTTTGAAAAAACCCATTTTATACCAATAATGGTTTGATCATTTGGTCTATCATAAATCCCAAACATGATTTCTTTCAAATTGATTTAGTTCTTCTTGCATTGCACAGTTTGATAATTTGGTCTATCAACTAAATCTCAAACATAATTTTTTTCAAATTGATTTAGTTCTTCTTGCATTACAAGAATCTAAAATTCATCAAATTCGGCTTCTTTGAAATTTTTTTGTTCAATTTGAGAAATGAAAGCACAATTATTTAAAAATCCCTCGATAGAGTTTCTAGTACTTATCCCTTTGAAAGGATCACCAATTATAAGTTCCTTTGGGTGAGATGGAGTGAACCTCCATTCAATAGGAAGTGTTGGGTCACTTGGATTTTTGGAGGATTCTCCTTCTTGTTGAGAGATTGATTCCTCCAAATCTTTTTCTTCAATTTCCTTGGGATTTTCCTTGTTTTGATCTTGGATATTCATTTGGTCAAAAGGAATTTTCAAGCCTACATCAACACTTTTATCTTAATCAAGACAATTAGCTTCATCGAAGTAACATGCATGGATTCTTCAACTACTAGAGTTCTTTTGTTGAAAATTCTATATGTTTTACTAGTAAGTGAATATCGAAGAAATATTCCAATATCGAGTTTTGAATCAAATTTTCCCAATTTTCTTTTGTATTTTGAACAAAGCATTTACAACCAAAAACTTTAAAATAACTAATATTAGGAACTCTATTTTTCCAAAGCTCATATGGAGTTTTGGTTTTCTTTCGATGTACCAAAACTCTATTCATGATGTAGCAAGCGGTGTTAATGTTAACGGCTTCGGCCCAAAAGTATTTGGGTAAATTGTTTTCATTTAACATGGTTCTAGCCATTTCTTGCACTGATTGATTCGTTCTTTCTACTACACCATTTTGTTGAGGAGTTCTAGGAGTCAAGAAATTATTTTCATACCCATTGATCTTACAAAACTCATCTAAAGCAATGTTATCAAATTCTCCATCATGGTCACTTCTAATCGACAATAGTTGTAATAGAATATCCCTTTTTTTTTCATTTTGAACCTTTTTGCAAAAATGTTTGAATGCATATGAAGCTTCAATTTTCAAGTTTAAAAATAAAACACAAATAAATCTTGAGAAGTCATCAACAATCACAAAAGCATAATGTTTACCACTTAGACTTGTGGTTTTAGAAGGTCCAAAGAGATCCATGTGAAGAAGTTGTAAAGGTTTTGAGGTTGAAGGAAATTGCTTAGTTTTGAAAGAAATTTTGGTTTGTTTTCTAAATTGACAAGCATCACAAATCGTGTCATTTTCAAATTTCAATTTGCTAGGCCCTTAACAAAGCAATTTTTGGATATTTTGGAAATTTGGTCCATATTGTAACGCCCCGAGTTTCGAGAAGGGACGCCAAGTCGTCCTTCAAAGCTGACTTTATTGCAAAAATAATTAAATTCTAATTATCGTATTTATTATTTGAAAATTAGCAAAAGTAAGTAAATCAATTGAAAATTTGATGAATTCACAAAAACATTAGATCTTAGTTTTTCAAAGAAAAGTAACGACAAAATAAATTCATAAATCAAGACTTTCATTATGAATTTTTCAAAGGAAGTAACGATAAATAATTGAACTGGTAATAACTAATAAGTCACTATAGCATCATTATTAGTTTTGCCACCGCTGCCCTTCACTCGTCACTATCTCTAAGATCTGCAAAATCTGTTAAAAATAGGGTGAGCATTTCGAAAAAAATACTCAGTAGACTCATCACCAAAAATTAATTTACAGAATAATTGAATACATACTTATGCAATCATACAGTGACATCATCATCATATAATAGGCTCTTTAAAAATCATAGGGTGTAGGTAGTCTCGACTCATGCTTTAAAGCATGTAAGTTATGCATAACAACATCATTTCTTATTTTATCTCATAAGAGATATTCTCGTCTCGTCTCATGCATCAAAACATATAAATCACGTAAATTCACATAAGACATGTAATTATAATTTAAACTAATTAGTGGGGGCGAGTGTACCTCAAACTTAACGAGTTCATGAAAAGGTGGAGCGGGAATAGCATGTCAATCTTTTAGTTCTTCAAATTATTCGTCTAGCCAAAAGAAAATTAATTAATTTAGTATTTTTGAAATTTAGAGGTTGAAGTGACTAAAAAAAGTATAGGGATTGAAATGAAATTTTAAAGAAACTGAAATTTAAATTCTAGGTACTGAAATAAGCCTTTCAAAAATAATGAGGCTGACTATAGGAGTTAAGGACTACAAGGACTGATTTGTTTAGTATTGAAAACTTTGAAACTGAATTAAAACATTTTAGACAGAAAGGGACTAACATCAAAATGCTTTTAAATCCTAGGGGCAAAAAGGAAAATTTCAAAATCATAAAAATCAAATCCATCTTCTCTCTCTCTAAAACTCGGATCAGAAAGAGAGAGGAAAGATGGCGACGAGAAGGGGCTCCGCCCTTTCTTAGATTTAGACCGACGACATCTAACGGTCGGCGATAGCGCCACCACGCGCCGGTGTATGGGTGCAGTGGGATTTTGGGCTCGTTTGGGTGCGAAAAATAAGTCCAAACCAAGGTTTTGGAGGCTTGGATTCATGGGTTTCCCGACGGTAATCCTGCCAAAAATAGGTCAAGGGTTAAGGTAAGGTATTGGGTTTATTTTGTTTTTTTGGGTTTTGTGGTTGTTTAGGTTGATTTTGGGGTGAAGCAGTGGTGATCGATTGGTGAGGTTTCGAGTGGTGGTTGTAGTTCATGTGGTGGTGATTGGTGGGTTCGATGTTTGATGTGTCTGCGGCTTTGTTGGGCAATGATGGTGGTTGAAAACTTAGATTGGCAGCGTGGTGATAGGGTACACCGAGTAGCAGGGGAGAGGTCTCCAAGGTGAGGTTTGGTTTGTGATGTGGTAGTGTGGTAGGGTTGGGTGGTTCGAGAGGGCAGAGGCATTGGATTGCTCTGGAGTGTGTTGTATGACTAGTGTGCTGATTGACGGCAGAAGTGGTGGCTTTGGTGGTGATTGGATTTTGGTTTGACTCATGGTTGTTTGAGGCTGAGTTTCGAGGTTGAATGTGGCGGACAAGGGATTAGATTTTAGGTGTTGTTTTCTATCGAATCCTCTTCCATCTCCTTTGATTCATTAATCGAATCAATTTCTCAACCTCCTCTAGTTCCATTGATCGGATTAGAGGCAGTGAGGTAGTGGGAATTCTGCTATTATGCGTCCCTGAGTTTACAAAGGTTTCTTATTTCTGAAAAATTCAATGTAGGTAGAAGAAATTACCCAGAATGGTTGCTTGGCTTGTGTGAGTTCGTGAGGGAGGTGTGGAAAGTATATTCTGTGAGTTGTGTTCTTTATTTTTGGTAGCTTCTGAATTGGGAACGATTGAAGGGATCTGGGAGAAGAAAATAGCTGATTGAGGGAGTGATTGTGGAGTAGAAAAGATCCATGATTGAGTTTTAAAATGGCCAAGGAGATAATTGGTTTGCTGGAATTAGGCTGACATCAAGGATTTAGAGAAAAGTTTGATAAAATCTTGCCATAATTGAAACGTGAGGGAATGTTTGAACTCAGTATCATGAAATGGGCTTAAAATTTAAATTGGGTTTTAATGCATTTGAGATTTGGGCTTAAAAGTTTTTGTTGGATTTAAAATAAATTTAAAATAATTGGAATCCAATTAATTGAAAATTGGACTTTAAAAAAAAATATGGACTTGGGACATCATTAAATAAAATTTGGAATTAGATTGAGATTTTAATTAAATTTAATTTCACTTAATAATTGGTTAGACAAATACTCTTTTAAAATAAATGGGAGAAATCGTAGTGACAGGTCTTAAAAAAAATTTTATTTAAAAAGTAACGAAAATTCCTGATCGCTACACATACTAACATGACTCAATCTTTTATGTCATAACCAAGTAGCATCTTGAAAACTAGACAAACATTTTAATTCCTTTTCAAATTCAATATTGATGGTATAAACATCTTTACTTCGGTTTCCTATAAACAATTGCTCTTTCGATGTAGCATCTTTGATAAGACATCTTGAAGAATCAAATTTGATATGATAATCTTTATCACATAATTGACTAATACTTAGTAAATTATGTTTGAGAATATCTAATAACAGAACATTTTCAATAGAGAGAGATAGATGATTACCAATATTTTCAATGTCAATGATTTTTCCTTTGGCATTATCTCCAAAAGTGACATGTCCTCCATCCTTTCTTTTGAAACTTGATAAGAGTGATTTGTATCCGGTCATGTGTTTTGATCTACCACTATCCAAAAACCAATTACTCTTTATATTTGTTGATACATACAAAACATGATTTAGTTTTTGACTTTTGGTACCTACGTAACTTTGGATTCTTGATAGTTAGTGCTAGTGATTCTTTGAACCCATTTATGCTTTCCTTCAAAATGAAGTTTCTTTTTCACCAAACAATTGAAAGCTACATGTCCATTTCTATTGCAAAAACTACATGTAATGTTTTGATGAGAGGAATAAGAAGTGGAAACTTTAACAAAAATATTTTTGAGAAATTTTTGTTTCAAAGATGGTTTGTAGCCAATTCCACTTCTATCAAAGACATATTGTTATCTATTAAGGTACTAAGTAATGTATGGGGTATTTTGTAAGTTCCTTATGTAAGTAAGTTTTGAATGTCAATGTAAACCCCTTTTTGTGAAACAAAAAGTACATACCATTTCACTCTTTTTGCTATGGAGTCAGTATGATGGAGTCTAGTAATAGGGAATTCCTCTCAAGAAAACAAACCAATCTTTTGATGCATGTTCCATAAAAGTTATTATATGTTTCTATGAAGTTATGTTAAGTTAAGCTTTAAAGTTTCTTTAAAATTTATATTCTGCTATTTCCATGATTGATTTTAAGTACTGATATAGCCAATTATTTCCTTTATTTTAATAATCTAACTAATCAAATAGAATAGTTATGACTTTCGAGTTCACTAATCAAGCCCACTCATGCTGAATTCAAATTTTGGAATTAATACTACTTATTCGGTTTAAATATTCAATTTAAAGTATTAACCTTTGTCGTTCTTAAGATACAATTAACCTACCTCTCAATACTAAATCTTCATCTCTCGATTAATAGTTTAATAAGAAACATGTTTAATTACTTAGAGAAACCAGATGAATTTGTTAGAAAATTTTATTACAGATAATAATTTATCTATAATCTAAATAATCATCATGTTGGAATTATCAAGAATTGAATAACTGAAGCGGAAGCGTACCTTAATCAAACGTGATTCACGATGAACGATTCGGCGGTGTTTGGATCTTCTAAATCGATACGTAGTCCTTATTATCTCTCTGATGATGGGATGTCAGAAAAGATGAACAGTACGTAGGATTCAGGGACCATAACCGACTTTATATACTGAATTGCCAATTAACCTAATCCGGCCCATCATGAATTAGGTAATGACCTGGTATCTACACATAAAAGCCCATACATTTAATTAGATGCATTAAAGCCCGATATTTATTAAATCCTTATTAGATCACTTTAATTGGGCTTAACCAAATTGATAGCCTTTTATTGAATACACAATAATTCACATATAAGCCCACATGATTGATTAAAATCCTTACAATCTCCCACTTGGGCTATATGTGTAACCTTACAATTGTGTATCAATCATAACCTTATGAGTACTCAGAATTTCGCTATCATTACTGAATGCATCCCCAAACAATCCGGTCCATCAATTATATCAACATAGGATCAAAGCGGCTTTCGCTACATTAATCGTAACTAAACCTTCAATGGTCACGTATATCGACATAACTGAATGACATGGATCAAGTATGGATGTGTAGCATGAAAATTACATGTAATGTGATCTTCAACATGCCTATTTCCAACTGGTCCAACTTTAGTGAGATCATCCTCAAATGAGTTCAGAGACAATAAACTTGAAACCTTACAGCTGTAAATAACTTTAACTTTAAACTGTATCTGAAAGGACAATAAATGTGTCTAATGCACCCAAAATACAAACTCCCACTGAAACCGAATATCCTTAAAAATACAACACCCATATGAGTAATGTACTCATGAAAGACCTTATGTTGTAATACTTTAGTAAGCGGATCCGCAATTATGGAGTTTGTCCCAATGTGCTCTTATTGACACGTGTCCACTCTGAACTGTATCCTTCACAACCAGGAACTTATGTCAATGTATTTTGACTTAGTTGAGCTCCTGTTGTTACTGAAATATAAATCTGCTGAGTTATTGTCACAATATAACTTTAGTGGTCTTTCTATACCATACAGAATACGCAGCCTTGTGACAAAATTTCGCAGCTATATTCCATAATTAGATGCCCCCTTAATTTCTACAAACTGTGCTGCCAAGTGAAAGAAGCTAAAGTGTCTGTTAAGCACTCCATCCGGAAATAGCTCCTCCAACCAGCAGATAAATGTAGCCTTATGTGGATCTTTTACTTTCTTGGCATCTAGAAAAAATCGGAATCATAATACCATATGATCTCCAACTGATCCGATTTTCTGTATGTGAGCATGTAATCTTTTGTTCTCTTTAAATACCTTATAACCCATGTTTAACTGCTTTCCAAATGATCCATCCCAGGGTTACTTAAATATCTCCTCAGTATCCCAATAACGTATGCAATATTCCAAACGCATACAAATTTGAGCATACATCAGACTTTCTATAGCTTAACTATATGTGATCCTCTGCATTTCTTTAATTTCAAGATAACTTTTCGGGCATTAGTCGAGACTAAATTTGTCTCCCTTAGCGATAGGGCTGTCCCCTGATTTACTGTCTTGCACGCCAAACCTCTTAAGTACTTTATCGATATAGCCCTTTTGTGACAATTCAAGAATACCCCGAGAACAATCCCGGTGTATCTGAATTCCTAATACAAAAGAGACGTCACCAAGATTTTTAATCTCAAAATTCCTTGACAAAAATCTCATAATTTTATGTGACATACCTATATCATTAGTGGCAAGCAATAATCAACATATAAAACCAGGAAAATATACTTACTCCCACTGAACTTGTAATACATACAATCATCAACAACATCAATCTCAAGACCAAATGAGATAATTGCTTGATGAAATTTGTATTACCCTTAACGGGAAGCTGGCTTGAGCACATAAATGGATTTCTTTAATTTGCAAACCATTAGCTTTGGGTCCACTGACACAAAGTTTTCTGATTGCACCAAATAGATCGTCCCATCAATGTCGCCATTGAGAAACGCCACCTTAGTATCCATTTAATGTAACTCGAGGTCAAAATGTGCAACAACCTAACTTTCTTGAAAGAGTCTTTCGTAGAAACCAAAAGGAAAGTCTCTTTATAGTCAATGCCATCTTTCTGTGTAAAGCCCTTAGATACAAGACGAACCTTATATCTTTCCACATTACCTATCGAATCCCTCTTGGTTTAAAAATCCATTTAAGACCAATGGGCTTCGCACCTTATGGTAATAGGACAAGATCCAAAACTTTATTGTCTTGCATATGCTTATACTCCTTATTTATGACATCAATCCACTTCTGAGAGTTAGAACCCTGCATGGCCTGATGGAATTGATTGGACCATCTTCCACCATTCCATTATTTTCCTTATGTTCTTCGAGAAATGCTATTTAAATTATCCGGAATAGCATTTTTTCCCTTTCTCTCGTGGATCTCCTTAATGGCTTTAGTTATTGAGGTTGTTGAGTTTGTACTTTTGAAACTCACCTTATTTTGGATGGGAGGTTCTTCAATATTGTCTAATTGAGGTTCCGGATATGCTTCTTGATCAATGACATGCATAAAAACTTGCACGTTGTCAAAAGCAATAATAGGAATCGAAACCGATCATTCCTCAACTTATTCCTTAAAGACAATATCTCTAACCTTATTTCTCCCCCCAAACTCAACTTCCTCAAAAAATGTTGCAGTTGCCGTTTCAAAAATTGACTTAAGTGTGGGATTATAAAATTTAATAGCCCCTTAAACGCATAGAATAACCAATAAAGCAGATGCTAACTGTTTTGGAGTCCAATTTCTTTATGTGGCCTATAAAGCCTAGCCTTAGCTGGACATCCCCAAATGTAGAAATGCTTTGGACTAAGCTTTAAGCCTGTCAAAAAGCTCATAAGGTGTTTTAGTAGCTGCTTTAGTTGGTATTATGTATGATCTTTATTTGTTTTCTTGCACTTATCTTTAGAGGTGTTTGCCAAGTAAAGAAAATTTTCAGTTCTGTCCTGCTTCAACTTTTCTTCCTCTTGCACACAAAATAGAATGAGCTCATTTAGAGTTCATTTCTCCCTTTTAACAGTTATAACTGACCTTAAATTGACTGAATTGTGCAAGAAGCTTGCACACTATGAAATGGGCTTATTGAGAGTTCATTTCTATTTTGACAGTTATAACTAACCTTAAATTAACTGTATTGTGCAGGAAGCGATATCAATACCAAATGCACGAGCAAGTTATTAGACAAGTCGAGTTTTAGTTCCTTAAGTTTTGAAGTAGTGTGAGACATCTACATGATGTACTCCCTTATTTTCCCATTGCCTTTATACTTTATTGAAATCAAGCTTTGCATAAGCGTGCTTGTTTCAGCCTTATCGTTTTTCACAAAACGTTTCTTAATTTCGGCAAGGAATTCATTGGCATTATTTACCTCCTCGGATACTATGCCACTAAAGGCTTCCGGAATGCCGCACTTAAATGATCATGAGACTCACGTAATTTAAGCAATCCCACTTCTCAAAGTTCCTCATTTGATTAGATGAACTTTTATCCGTAAGAGGAGCAGGTTGCTCAATCCTTAGTACACGGTCTAGATCCATGCAGCCAACGAAAAGTTAACGTTGTTGTTTTGATCCTTGAAGTTTGTTCCATAAATATAGGGATTAAATTTGAGCTTGTAGATATACTACTAGCAGAATTTGAAACCGAATAGAGAACACTTAAACAAAATAGCTCACATAAATACCTTATTATGCAAATCATATTTTCAAATAATGGTAGGGCCCATCACAAGATACCTAGCACAACATCAATATTTAGTCTTTGGACAGAAATATTGACTTGTAAGTGGTACTCTTGGCGTAGTAATCAAACACTGACAGTAAGACATGTCAACCAAGAAACCTTTCTTTGGACCGATTTATTGATCACACGTAAAATCAAATAACCGTCACGTATTTATCACCACAAGTTCATGTGAAATTCGGGCCAAATATTGACCTTCCTTTGGGCCGATCAATATCCACATGAGATAACACACAAACACCTAATTTTCCCTTAGTGTAGTGATCAAACACTGGCAATAAGACATGTTAACCAATAAACCTTTCTTTGGACCGATTTATTGGTCACACATTAAACCAAATAATTGCCACATGTTTATTACCACAGGTGCATGTGAAATTCGAGCCAAATATTGACCTTCCTTTGAGCCGATCAATATCCGCAATGAATAACACACGCAAATACCTTCTAATATTCAAAGTTAATTAATATCCACAAGAGAGGTTGCTTTGGCAACATGTTGCTTCAACTAACTTACTTTCGAATATTATATTTCTTAAAAGATTCCGATGTCCCAAGATTTGAAACTGAAATTCATTGATTTGCATCTATATTTGACTTTAGGATTTGAATTATAGAATTCAAAACTTTAGAATAAAGCAATTCTTAAGTTGAAAGAGTCATTTGCAATATTCTTAAACTTTAGGTGGCCAATTCTGTAAAATTTTAAGCTTGAAGGGCTTAAATTACAATTTTCCCAAAATTTTATTGGCCAATTTAGATAAATTCCAAGCATTAGGTCCCAATTTGGAAGAAAATTAAACTTTAGAGGTCCAAAATGGAAAATTCCTAATCTTTAAAAGTTGATTTTGAAAATTTTCAAACTTTAGTGACTGAATTAGAAAATTTTCAAACTTTAGGGACCAAATTAAAGAATTTCAGAACTTTAAGTGCTGCATTAGAAAATTTTCAAACTTTAGGGACTAAAATGAAAATTTTCAAACTTTAAGGGACCAAATTAAAGAATTTTCAAACTGTAGGGACCAATTTTGAAAATTCTCAGACATTAGGGGCTGGATTGAAAAATTTTCAAACTTCAGGGACTGAATCATAAAATTCCATAACTTGAAGGGTCCTGACTGAACTGAATTTATAACTTCAGGGGCTCAATTTATAAATCTCAAAACTTTAAGGGCCAACTTAAATGGTTTTAATAACTTCGGATTTAAACATTATTTAAAACAAATGGGGGGGACCTGATGTGCAATTTAACATAATTACCCAAAATTGCAAAATAGCCCCTTAAGATTTCAAATTTCCAGCACAAGTCCTTCACCCAAAAATCTGTTTCTTTCGCAGCAGCTAGGGTTAAAAACCCTAGCCCGCCGCCTCCTCCAAATCCGGCAGAAGCGAAGCCATTATCGGCGACCTCCCCCGGCTGCAGCGCCTTCTCCGGCGCTGCACACTTCAGCGCCGCGCAGCCAGTCTCCGCGCCGCGCAGCCAGCGCCATTCCCGTCGCTGTGTGCGACGCTGCAGCCCATCCCGGACGCTGCGACCTGCAGCGTCCACCGTGATGCAGCGCCGCTCGCTCGGACCGCCGCATGCAACCATTGAAATCCGACGCAGCAACGCGCGGCGTCCCCACCAATTTGCAACCCGTTCTCCGACCTCCATTCTTAATACATCATCAACAAATTTCAACCACCACAAACCACCGTACACAACAACACATAATCCAAACCAAAATGAAAAACCCAACACTCCAACAGCCATGTATATATACACGAAAATCCAATTTCAACTGATTCTATATAGGCCAAAGTTTCGCATATACATACAAATTGTTCATCTGAATTCATACATTAATCTTCGAGATTCAACAGATTTTATATATATGATATACAGAAAACTGGTTTTGCACTTGTGTGTATATATCTCAATTTCACGAATTAGAAGCATTGGTTTTTACATATGCGTTCGAAATTGATCTGATAATTCAACACGATGTTGGCTCTGATACCACTTGTTAGAAAATTTTATTACAGATAATAATTTATCTATAATCTAAATAATCATCATGTTGGAATTATCAAGAATTAAATAACTGAAGCGGAAGCGTACCTTAATCAAACGTGATTCACGATGAACGATTCGGCGGTGTTTGGATCTTCTAAATCGATACGTAGTCCTTATTATCTCTCTGATGATGGGATGTCAGAAAAGATGAACAATACGTAGGATTCAGGGACCATAACCGACTTTATATACTGAATTGCCAATTAACCTAATCCGGCCCATCATGAATTAGGTAATGACCTGGTATCTACACATAAAAGCCCATACATTTAATTAGATGCATTAAAGCCCGATATTTATTAAATCCTTATTAGATCACTTTAATTGGGCTTAACCAAATTGATAGCCTTTTATTGAATACACAATAATTCACATATAAGCCCACATGATTGATTAAAATCCTTACAGAATTTAGATTGTTATTTCTCAATTAACAAATATTTCATGAAAAGTAATATTGAGTATTCTACAAGAAATATCTCAATTAACATGCAATTAATGTCATTAAATTAATGTTGTGACGCCCCGGGTTCTAAACACCCGACTCGTCACGTCATCGTCTCGTCTAATTTTTGAAACAACATTTAGCGGAAGAAAATAACATTTCTAATTGGCAAGATTTATTTAAATAAGTTCAAAAACTGATAAATTTCAAATATTCTCCAATTTGTTGAAATAATATTTTCTAAAACATTTCAAATAAAGAAAACTATTCAAAATCTCAAAATTTCTCGAAATAGGAATATTCAATTGAAACAAGAATAAAATCTGATTATTCAACTATTAATGTCACGGCCTGGCCATCATACGCCTCCATTTTCGACATCTGCAATTGTTGTTAAAAAGGGGTGAGCATTTCATTGAAATACTCAGTAAATTCGTCGCCTATTAATAAATTTACATAGAAATTGAACACATAAACATGCAATCATATAGTGACACCTTCTTCATAATATAAGGCTTTCGTAACATAGGGTGTGGGTAGTCTCGTCTCATGCAATAAATGCACATAAGTTATGTCAAGCATAAAAAAATCAAAATCTCGTCTCGTATCATGCATTAGAATGCATATAAGTTATAGCATGCTTATAACATCAAATATTTCATAAGAAATATAAATTCTCGTCTCTCATGCAATAAATGCACATAAGTCACATGAAGCATATAATTACATGGAATTAAAATGTAAACAAATTAATGAGGGTCAGTCTAACTTAATCTTTATGAGTGTGGTTGAGCGGGAAAAATATATTTCAATTCTCTAGGTCTCCGTACGCCTCGTCTAGCCAAAATAAAATAAAATTTAAATTAGTCTCTTGAAATTTAAAGTTTTGAAATAAAACTAAAGTTTGGGATTAAAATAAATAGTTTTAAAAACTTGAGAATAAAATGGAGTTTTTCGAAAATTAAAGGACTCGAATAAAATGCTATTTAAAATAATCAGGTTGAAATAACAGATTTTTAAATTAAAAGATAGAACTTTAAAATATTTGAACTCATGGGCCAAAATGAAACATTTAAAACATTGGGGACTAGGGTGTAATTAAATAAGAAAAAAATCAGATTATATAACATATATAACAAAATCCATTCCTCTCTCTATACCTAACGAGAGAGAGAGAGAGAGAGAGAGAGAGAGAGAGAGAGAGAGAGAGAGAGAGAGAGAGAGAGAGGGGAGAGCAGCTAGAGGGCGGAGGCCCTCTACGTGATCGTTCACCCTGGTGCTGCCGGCGATGAACCGCCGACCTGAGGCGACGGGAAGGAGTACATGGGTATGCGAGAAAAAAAATGGATTTGGGTTGAGTTTGGGTGAAAAATCGAGGCAAGCCAAGGCTTTTGGTGCTGTGTTTTCCGGCGAAGAACCGGTGGTTGAGGTAAGTAATGGATGTCCTGGGTTTATTTCTTGATCTTCTTAGGTTTTTCTTTGAGTTTGTAAGTGGGCTGTCGCATAGTGGCGTGATATTGGTTCCGGTGGTGTTCGATGGCGGAAACGGTGTAAGGGCAGTAGAGTTGGGTTCGGCTGGAAGACTGAATTTTGGTGCATGAGTGATGACCCTGATTTGGAAACGTCAGTTTGGTCGGGTTTTGTGGTATGAAGTTGCAGATTGGTCTTGGTCGTGGGAGACAGTGAGCTATGGAGGTTCGGCATTGAGTTCGACTGGGGTTTGGTTCAGTCATGGAGAAACGAAAGTAGAAAATCTTGCAAAGTATACATGAATGCTGTGGTAGTGCCTTGGGTGATCGAGAATTGATTAGGAGTGCAGTTATAATGGCTGGTTGGATTAGTCTTTGGTTTGAATTTGAGTTGTAATCGTGGAAAGATTTCTCGTGGATAGACATGGTTGAGTAAATAATTTTGATAGGATAATTATCATGATTCGCCAAGATAAATTTGAAATTTAATAGAATGATAAACTCAAATGTTTCGAATAAGGCAAGCTTGAATTTAATTTGAATAAAATAAAATTGGCTTTAAAAAAATAAATTTTGGATTTTGGACGTAAAATCGAGTTGGATTGAAAATTCATTATTATTGGCTCAAAATTCATAACTTGACTAGACGACGTACATAAACTTTAAATAATGGGTTAAATTATAACGACACGATTTTTAGCAAATAAAATATATATTTAATAAAAATACAGAAATTTCTCGATCGCTACAAATGCTCGTTTACCAATTCATTAAAATAAATCCATTTTCTAATCCTACACAATTAATATTGAAAATAAATCCAAAATAATGAATTAAAACATAGATTTTAATAAAAAGAAGATTAGAATAAATTGCTACGATCTTTAATCTTCAACTAAAAGAGCACAAATTCTTCTCTTCTTGATCCACTTGAATTTTCTACTGATTCTCTATAAGTATCATTATGTACAACTATTTATGACAATGCCTCCTCCCACAATTTTGTATAAATATGTGTATTATAGGTCCCCAAAAAGTCCTAAAATCGTACAAAAACCGAGTTCCGAAAGAATACCA
Organism: Ligustrum vulgare; assembly: GCA_963555705.1. Classification (NCBI taxonomy): domain Eukaryota; kingdom Viridiplantae; phylum Streptophyta; class Magnoliopsida; order Lamiales; family Oleaceae; genus Ligustrum; species Ligustrum vulgare. The sequence goes on from OY743188.1 coordinate 20,104,458, forward strand.
AATAGAAATCTAATTGGAGAAAGAATATGGAATTTGTAATTCTGTTTACTTCTTGCGATTGCATGATTATAACCATTGCAATCGAATGATTATAGCCATTGCTTTTGGGTGCAAATCCTGGTGCCTTGCAATCGCAAAGAGTTAAGCCCTTGATATCACATAAGTTAATTATTTTTGAGCTTCATTGATTGAAGTCAAACGTGCATAAATTTTTATTTACAACTCAAAAGTGCATTCTATTTTTTGGGTTGAGATATAAATTCAATTATAATTCAATGACATGTTATTTTATGGATGGAGATCTCTGTACTAAAATTTGTGTGCTTATTTCTTCAATATTTTGCATGCAGTTTTCTCATTTTGTTCCAATTTCACCCAAATTTGAGTTATGACCTAAAACAATCATATGAACACAATTAATCTAAAAAAATTAAAAAATTTAACAACTATTACTCACTTTTGATGGTCTTAATAAGTGTAAAATAAAACTTTTGTTATAAACTAGAGAGAAAAAGAAAGAAAAGTAGAGATATCAATAAACTTGTGTATTATTATGAATCAAAGCCCCCATATATATAGGGAGAATAAGGGATACATAAGGTAATAATACCTAGGATTTTAGGGGTACAACTGTCATTCACTAATATAATATAATATTTACAACACTCTCCCTTAAATGACATATGATATTACAAAATATTTGCCTCGTTAAAACCTTGTTTGATAAAAATCCAATGGGACAAAAATATCAAATGAACAAACGAAGGAAAAAGAGTACAGTTATTCTTGGAGTATTAAGATGAATGCTGCCTCGTTAAAACCTCGCCAGGAAAACCCAATGGGACAAAACATTGGTTAAGGAAAAAGAGTACAGCTACTCCCCTCTAGTGCTGATCGCTGTAAATCATCGAGTTGATGTATCCCAATTTTGTGAACTGGTTTCTTGAATGTAGATGTTGATGGTGCTTTTGTAGATAAATCGACTTCATTGTCACTTGAGTGAATTTGTTGAAAATTCTGGAGTCTTTTGATGCTGCCTCGTTAAAACATTGTCAGAAAAACTCAGTGAGAAAAAACCTGAACAAAGGAAAAATAGTATAGCTACCCCCCCCCCCCCCCCCCGATTCAATATGTATTGAATCATCTATATAGTTACTCCCCCTGATTCAATCTCTATTGAATCATCCATATATTGATCTCTTCAGGAGTCTTGTATAGGATAGTATATCAATAGACATTGATAATAGTTACCTCATTAAAAACCTTGCTAGGAAAACCCTGTGGGACAAAACCTCAGTTAAGGAAAAAAGAGTAGTGCATATTAGCTCCTCCTCATGGGAACTTACAATTGTTTGGATATTGCATATAATTATTTCAACTGTTAATCGGTGCAATATCGAATATCTTCACCAAGCATATATAAATGGAATGTATCCTATATTATTTGTCATTCGAATATAAATTCAATTATTCATTTGAACTTGAAGAACTATAAAATATTTCTAATCATTTGAACATGCTGCATCGAGTCATGTTCTATAATCAATATTCATCAATGCATTTAATGCAGTTCTCAAATCTGGAAGTGACTTATTCACTTCAATGAACAATTAACTTATTCACTTCTGGTGAATAATTAACCATGAATTTGAATTTTGAAAATCAATTGCCATGATTTTTATTCACAGTAATGGTACATCTCAATTTCAACACTTTGTCATATAGTCATTTGTATCATTCTTCATGTAATCTAATTTCAAACAAGTTTCTTAAAAACTTGAATTATATGTTTCAAACATATTTAATCCTTCGAGGATTATATTGTATGCTTAAGGAATAGTATATGTTTCACATTGCAATTGTCAAATTGCTACCACCAAATTTAAGTCGTGAAACTTTACATAGGTAACGATTCCTATATTTCAAATAGATTTTCTCTAATTATTTCACCGCAATCCCAAAGTACCGAGGTATTGATTACCTTTTTTAATCTCACTCATTGGTACTTCAAAGAATACTCCCAACGTACCGAGTTGATGATCATACATTTTGATATCACTCATTGGTACATCAAAGAGCGCAAGCTAGTAATCAGAGTAAATCATTTTTCATTAAATACATTTCTGATAATCATATAATTATAGGCACTTATTATGCATTTTCATGCAAATAAAATATTGTATCTATGCCAGATCTTTGACATTCGTTGCACAACAAGTCGTGTATTACGACTATACCTATAAATATTTTACTGGCTTTACACTTTTATACATTTGGACTTCAGGTCCCAAAACTTCAGGTTTTGTGATAAGTTTAATTTAGCCTGAATGCATACTTTTGCCAACTATTTTTATGTCGATTTTCTTCGACATGTTTTCTTTTATTATCCTCGCTATCATTCAAATTATGATGCGGCTAGCTTCGCAATTTGCTTTTGCATAAGTTCTTTAAAAAGTGTGTCGACACAATTATCATCTCAATTTGATTTCTTTCCCCACAAGACATAACTATTGAGATCTCAATTTTTCAATATTTCAAGTACTTGAACCTCTTCTGGAGATTTACAATTAATTATGTCAATAAATACTCTCTCACGAGTATATGCCTCCTCAATAAGACCATTATAATCATTTGCTCTATTTTTATTTATTTGAGGATCTTTATTCGAATCAAATATCGCTACGCTTCAGGCGTGCTACATATCAATATAAGATAGAGCATGAGATTTTATTAATCTCTTATGCATCTTGTAATTATATTATCTTTGAACGTTTCGTTCATATTTTCAATCGAACTTCTAGTTCGTATTATTAATAGCGAGGATAGATATAACATAATATGATGCATTTGTTTGATTTTAAGCTACTTCCCCCTACTGTTGAGAAAATTATCCAATCAAATTGACAATAAATTTTTTTTTCGACGTTGTAAAATATCACCCATTTGGAATATATGTTCAAACAACGCATTTTTCTCAACATTCTTTATTTTCCATATCAGTGCATTGTGGTGGATCAATTGCACTATTAAAAAATTATATGGAAAAATTAGGCTCTAACCATAAGCCAATTATAATAGAGAGAACTATGATGTTGGCATGATGCGTAATAGAATTCCCTAAACAAAAAGGGAAGTATTTTGTTCTCAATTAAATTAATTGGAGGCGTTTAACAAGCAAAAATGTTAAACCATTTATCGACATCCCAACTAACACTTATTAAAATGTTGAGATTCGTGTCCACTAGCATTATCAAGACACATTCTTGATTTTATAATCTGAAAATTATGCTCATAATTCATAATTTGAGCAATAATTTCGCAAACTTCAGGTTGCGAACACCATGCAATCATCTATTACATGTATCAAATCTATTAGATACAAATATATTTAGATGATCAACGTGGAGAATGATGGGTCCCCATTTATCACCCTAATTAATTTTCAGAAATATAAGGAATTTAATCCCTATTTTAGCTAGTGATAATGAAAATTTTATGAAAGAGAACAAACATCATATATGATTGAATTGAAGAATCTTCTGGTTCTTCATTGAGTATCAATTTTAATTTCGTATCATTATTGATCCAGTGATGGTCCAACTGGTCATGCCAAATAATAAAATTAAATTGAACTTTTAGTTCAATATAAGATATAATTCAATGATTAAATATTTTATAATCATGTATTATTCAAGTAGTCAAACTAATAAATGTCCTTATGACATTAGTTATATGTTTTCCTTCAGAGATAAATATGAACTCAAATGAGATATTCTTCGAAACAATGCTACTTCAAAAAGCACGTTTTATTACTCATTCAAAATCAATATGTCAATATTCTTCCGGAATATTGTAATATCAAATTAATAACATATCTCATAATATTGGGCTCTCCGAGAGCAAATTATATTCCATTATTATATTTCATATGAGATAAAATTATGATTCTTCAGGAATCATCACAACTCTATATTAGACCACATCATAATAATCTTCTGGATTATTAATAAATTCGAATTTCTTTGAGAAAAAGAAAGCAATATTTATCACTTGAGCAATAAAATAATATTCTTCTAGAATATTGAAACGTAGCAATAGCGCAATATTCTTCTGGAATATTGATTCGAATCTCATTCAATTATAACAATAATTAATATTTATTGTGCTATTTAGGAGCAAAATAACAAATTATTCTTCTGGAATAATTATATTGCTAAAATTGCAATTCTTCAAGAATAATAAGTCAATATTCTTCTGGAATATTGATATTAATGATTCATTCTACTTTTCAAGCTAACAATATTTGTGCTCTACACGAGTCACGCTAAAATATTCTTCTGAAATATTTATCTAACGTGGGTTGTGTTTATTTGAGAACACCAACACCATATTCGTTTAAAACATATTTTAAATTATGCTTCTTCAAGAGCATTGGATTAATATTCTTCTGGAATATTGAAATTGTAATATACTGCTTGTGACAAGCAAGTAATATTCTTCTAGAATACTACTATTGTTATCCTACTTCGTGAGCAACAATATGATACATTATTAAATCAGAATTTATGAATGAACATCTACAAATATTTATTCATCTTAAAAAATATTAATTACTATATAAACATAATATGAATTTATATATAAAAATGAATTACCAAACATATGTCAGGAAAAAGAATCTCCATGTATAGAAGTTAACAAAATTGACTAAATCTTTTACCAATATGTAAAAGATACTAAACATGCACGTGAATTCCATATATAAAAATTAGATATATAACTAATATATGGTAGAATCAAATCTAATAATGCATTTGAGAATTCAAAATAACGTAGTGATTTCCAATGCCAAAATTGAAAGAGCAAAAAATAATAACAATAATAATTTGCTGGAACAAGGTATACTTTAACGAATTTATTTTGATTCTTCCAAAAGAAATAATAAATCAATATTCTCTTAGAATATTGAAAATTATAATTCATGCTCTTCAGGAGCAAATAACATCCTTCTAGGATATTAAATATAATGTTGTACTACTTCAGGAGTAACAACAAATTATTTATAATAGACAAATTTACAATTAATATTTTTTTGAAATATTAATCATTCGTTGTGCTACTTCAGGAGCAACATAATGAATTATAAATTTAAATCAATAATAACAATAATGATTGTAATCGATAGATCTATAATTAATATTCTTCTGAAATATTAATATATATACTGTTGTACTACTTCAGGAGTAAGAACAAATTATTGTTAAAGATTTTAGATATTTGCTCTTCTGGAGCAATTGAATAATAAATCTTTCAAAATTATGCTCTTCGGGAGCAATTAATATTCTTTACGAATATTATTATAATAAAAATTGTGCTACTTCAGGAGCAACCACAAATTATTCTTCTAGAATAATTATAGTTCTAAAATTTCGATTATTCAAGAATAATAAATCAATATTCTTCTTGAATATTGAAAATTTAATTTATGCTCTTCGGGAGCAAATAATATTCTTCTGGAATATTAATTATGATGTTGTGCTACTTCAGGAGCAACAATGAATAATAATCAATTCTATGATTAATATTCTTCTGGAATATTAATGTATTTTTGTGCTACTTCGAGAGCAACAACATAATGAATAATCAACTTAAAAAAAATTAAACAACAAAATAATTATATACATTAAACACAAATAAAAAAGTTAATGTATGGAGCAGAACTTGACTTGCATCCAAGTCACAATTGTTACACGAGCACAAATTATTGGTTTGAGTATGGAGGTAGATGAAATTGGAACAATTATTGGAATTGAAGCAACCTCCTGGAATTGGAACAATTCAACCACGATCGGAACAAAAAAATTCATATGCTGTCAAATTGATTTCGACGTACATGATTTTACCTTCTAACTAATATTTTGGTATATGAGATTTTGAAAAAGAAAATTCTAACTCAATTTGATAGAGACTCGTGCTGATAACGTGTTATAAACTAGAAAGAAAAAGAGAGAAAAGTAGAGATACCAATAAACTTGTGTATTATTATGAATCAAAGCCCCCATATATATAGGGAGAATAAGGGATATATAAGGTAATAATACCTAGGATTTTAGGGGTACAACTGTCATTCACTAATATAATATAATATTTACAACAACTTTTAACTATGGATGGACTCATGGCCTTCAATCACTTCAAATTAAAGAAGTATAATGATGAGAATAACCTAACACTGAAACTATTATCGAAATTACTATTATAAAAATGTTGTTCAAATATATAAGTAAATCAAATTATAAGTTGAAAGTGCAAAATAAGGATAAAGACAGTAAAAATCGAGTCGAAAGAATCGATCCGGAGAGATCGGACTGGACCAACCAGAAAATTGAACCAAGTGATTGGTCAGTTCAACATTTGGCGATAGCATGGTGATGTGATCCTGGGTGGGATGCTCACGGAATTGTAATCTAAACGACGGGAAAGTTCCGAATTCAGGTTGTTGACGGATGATGACATTGAGACCCAAGCCTCACAACTCAAGAACTCAAAGTATATTAAACCTTGGACCCGTTAAGATCTGGAGATAAGAACCCACATGGGTTGAACGCCACAAAGGTTGTGATGCGAAATCCTTCGGTATATTGACCGAAAATTCCCACAACAATTTTAATACCAACCCAAGAAAGCTAAAGTGGTAAAATAAGGGATAAAATACCTTAACCCAAGTTTAAATCTAACCCAAAATTCAAAGGTTAATAAACCCTAGCCCAATGGGTATCAATTAAACAAATTCCAAGGTGGCGGAAATCAACAACAAACACAAGAATAATAATACTCTAGATTTAGTTGAAGAAATTCCAAGAATGATACAAGAACGAAGGAGGTTAACATTACCTCAAAGAGTCTCTCTAAGACCAAGCTCAATGAACATTCGAGTTATCTAGGTTTGAAATGAAAAAATGTGTATATAATGTACAAAATTGGGCAAAAGATGTAATTTCGGAATTTGTAAGAAAAATCCCGTTATTCTGGAACGAGGTGTTTCGGTCAACCGAACTGGTCGACCGAAATTATTTCGGTCGATCACATGGTTGACCAAAACGGGAATTTTGATCGTCCAACCTTCAGCCAAACACAAGAATAATAATACTCTAGATTTAGTTGAAGAAATTCCAAGAATGATACAAGAACAAAGGAGGTTAACATTACCTCAAAGAGTCTCTCTAAGACCAAGCTCAATGAACATTCGAGTTATCTAGGTTTGAAATGAAAAAATGTGTATATAATGTACAAAACTGGGCAATCTATGTGCATTGAACAACAAAGCACTAATGTTGATAGCACAATCTCAATATTGGGAATTGGATAGCTCCAAGTAATTAGCAATATATGTGCATTGAACAACAAAGCACTAATGGAGTATTTTTCAAACACTTTGAGTACACAATTTGGAAAGTGTAGGTTTTTGTAGTGAATGAATAATGGAATTCTCACAACAAACTCTCAATCAATATACCCAATACAAGGAATCAACAAATACACATGGGCATAAAAAATTTTCAATTTTTCTTGAATTTTCGGATTTTTTTTTCTTTTTTGCGAATAAAAACAACAACAAATGTAAATGATAGATTTACCAAATTAGAGCCAAGCTCTGATACCAAATGATGCGAACCCCTTCGGTATATTGATCGAAAATTTCCACAACAATTTTAATACCAACCCAAGAAAGCTAAAGTGGTAAAATAAGGGATAAAATACCTTAATCCAAGTTTAAATTTAACCCAAAATTCAAAGGTTAACAAACCCTAGCCCAATGGGTATCAATTAAACAAATTTCAATGTGGCGAAAATCAACAACAAACACAAGAGTAATAATACTCTAGATTTAGTTGAAGAAATTTCAAGGATAATACAAGAACAAATGAGGTTAACCTTACCTCAAAGAGTCTCTCTAAGACCAAGTTCAATGAACATTCAAGTTATCTAGGTTTGAAATGAAAAAAATGTGTATATAATGTACAAAATTGGGCAAAAGATTTAATTTCGGAATTTGCAAGAAAAACCCCGTTTTTCTGAAACGGGGTGTTTCGGTCAATCACATGGTCGACCGAAACGGGAATTTTGGTCGTCCAACCCTCAGCTAAACACGACTGAGGCTGACTTCAAAATCCTCTGCAGAGTTTCGGTCGACCGGAATGATTTCGATCGACCGAAATTGGCTAAGTCCAATTTCTCCTTGTTTTTTGTTCCAACTTGATTCTTGGCTTGTTTTTCTTGACTTTAATTACTTGTTTAGTCTTGAATATTGAACCTCTTCGGCGTCGGATCTCTTCGTGGTCTCACAGGCACGCGCATCGAGATTTGACTTTCTCGTTTCTCATCATCCCCTCCCTCTTGAAAAGGATTCGACCTCGAATCTTGCTTGATTGCACAGTCGTGAGATTCTTTGACCTTTGATCTTGAAACATTACGGACCACAAGTTCATGCGATGAAGTTGGACTTTCGAGATTCTTATCACCTCCTCCATCTCGAAAGAGATTCGACCACGAATCGACACCTACAATAAAAATAGAAAATTCAGACACAATAAATGTAATTGAAATTTCATACTCACCTTGCAAAATCAATTTGTAGGCGTTGACAAGAGCTTGAGATGTGCCAACACCGCAGAATAGCAATTTGGATTTTATTTGATCGGCGGGTCGCTCCTTTCACGAATGGGAACACATTGGAAGCACATTGCATACCAGTTTTCCGAAATGGAAGCTTGAGCTTCCTGCAAAGGGGCTTAACAAAAGGTGCATTCTCGTGCCCACCTAAACCAACTCTTTCTTCAATAAACATATGCATAAAGTTCAACAGAGTTAATAGGATAAAGTCACAAGCAACTTTAAATGGAGAAAACTTGCCAATATGACTAGCAATTAAATTGCAAGCAAATATAACAACCACAAAATTAGCACCAACTTTGTGCAAATGCACGGTTTCCCGAAAAAAAAAAAAAAAGATTACCTATGTTGATGACCTTGTTGGTTTCGTAGCATGCAATCAAATGTAACATTTTAATACTCCCACTAACAAATGCAAAAATATCATCATTTTCTTTCTTTATTCCAAGTAAACCTACTATGAAATTCATAAAATTAGTCATCCAAGGTTTACTCACGATGGGCAAATATGTATGGAATTCTTGGGGCAAAAACTTGAGTTTAGCCATTTTGTAAGTTCGGAATTTGCAACAAGTACAAACATGTTTAACACCAATCTTCAAATTAGGCCAATAAAACTGATCACATAATACCCATAAAACCCCGTTGATTTTAAATCGCCACATCAAACAACTATCATGTGCTTCTCCTATTAGCAATTTGCGCAAGGCACATTTAAAAAGAAACAATCCAATTTTCCAAAACAAATAAGTATCATGCCCATAGAATCCATTAAGATATCGCTCACAACATGATTCATAAATGTTTAACAAATTTGGATTATTAACATGTATGCCCTTAACATGTTCAAAACAAAATGAGGGGGCGTCAAGAAATGTTAGAAGTGAAGTCCTTTTATCATCAAGACATCCCAATAAATTTCTCCCATGGACTCCCCTAACTAGCAATTCCTTTAGAGGGCAAATAGGCACATCAAACATATTTTCACAAAAGGATTTGGTACATAGGCAAATTGGCACATGCAAAAAGTTGCATTTACAAATTAAGCACTCATCATGCCAATGATCCTTATTACATGCAACATTTTTACAAGTCACAAATACACTTGTCCGATCTACATCAATATCATACAACCCTCTAATGTATTCAAAGCACAATAACCTTGCATTCAAAGAAATGTTAGGAGCATACCTCCTAGATATTGCATTGGTTATTCCATTTTCTTTACCTCGGTTGTACTCGTTGTTGTAGGAAAATGTTTCCATGAATTTCTTCCACACGGTATGCCTTTGGAGCTCCTTGTTGCTTTGATCAGTATGCTTAACGATCCTATGCAACAAAGAAGTAGCCAAGCTAGGGAGGGAAGTATTAGAGTATTCAAGAGTAAAGAACATTTTTGTGTGATCTTTGTTCTCAATTTTCTTGGTGGCACTCATCACTTCCTCACCTTTTTCTGAGGTAGAATCCTCAACCTTCGGTTCTTCTCTCACCTCTCCTTTTTCTGGAGTCGTGGCTCCAACCCTCATTGCCTCTCCTTTTTCTAGGGACGTAGCCCCAACTTTCTTGCTCTCATTCTTATTTTCTTCAATTGAATTTTCTTTTTCTTTATCTTTTTTTATTTTCTTCTTCATTTTCCTTCTTGAGCCTTATTTGGTCTTTGCATACTTCTTCCGGGCTCAAAGATAGGATCACAACCTTTTTTCCATCCATTTTGAAGCTACACCCATTTTCCCTCCTATCATGATTCACATTTCACTCACATTGTCAAGGTCTCCCCAAAATTATGTGTGTAGTGTGCATGGGAACTACATCACATAATATTTGATCACTATAAGTACCAATGTGAAAAGTAAGAAGAACTTGTTCATTTACCCTCACCTCCCCATAGTCATTCAACCTTCGTAATACGTAAGGATTAGGATGCTTCATAACCGGTAACCCCAATTTCTCAACTCTACTAGCACTCACCAAATTCATGTCACTCTCCCCATCTATCATGAGACTACATGGTTTATCACTCACTAGGAACCTCGTGTAGAAATTATATTCTCCATGTGTTTCCCTCTCATTATCATAGGCCAAAGATGTTGGTGGACTAGCAATTCTCTCCAACTGTCCCCTCTCATTATTACCCCTCCTATGGAATGATGGACTCTTCACTTTTGTTCTATCAATATTACCATCAATTCTATCTCCATCTCTATCTACCCATTCTTTTCTTCTTCTACCAATTCTCCAATCTCCTTCAACTTCCCCTTCATTATCACAAACATCCTCTCTAATTTTCCTATTCAAACTCCCATTTTGTTCACCATCCTCCTCATTTCTCCAAACATCCCCACATTTAACCCTAATTTCTTTCCTATTCTTCCTTCCCATTCTCCCATCATCCACCAAAACATCTCCACATTTATTCCCCATTCTTCTATTATCTATTCCCTCTCCTCCATTATTAGTTGATGTACTCTCCCCTTTTGTTGCTAACATTTCTAACCCTCCCTCAATCTCCTCCATTTTTCTAGCCACGGTGATTGAAAAAGTTTGCAACAATCCATTGAGGTCTTGAGTTTGAGTATTGGAATTTGACATGGTGTGCAAGTGTGAAAATGTTCTCACAATAATATTTTTCACTCGTGTTTCACTCAATTTAGGCTTTTACCCTCTAATGAGCTCACCACTCTTGCCTTTTTTCCACTCAAAAACTCCTTTCTCAAGTTCTCCAAGGAAGGTAATCAACTAAACCACAAAGTATAACTCTTGTGAAGTTAAAGATCACAAACAAGGAAGAAGGAATTTATAACAAGTAGAAACAATAGCAAGCAAAATTTATGTGTTTGCTATAATCAAAAGGAACAATTGTTATGTGGGAAAAGATGCTAGGAATACAATTTTAGCAATGAGATTAAAAAACCACAAATATTTGATAAGGCATAGATGTAGAGCAAATAAGCACAAGAGTGTAAATTTTCAATGTTGCAATTTATCAAACACCTTGTACTCAATCTTTAAGTGGCCTTGAATGTGTTTGTTGTGGATAGATGAACAACCCCCAACAACTCAAATTTGACAAGGTAGGAATGAACAATAATTACCAACATATGAAGAAGTGATTTATGGGATAAAATGTTGATAGCACAATCTCAATATTGGGAATTGGATAGCTCCAAGTAATTAGCAATATATGTGCATTGAACAACAAAGCACTAATGGAGTATTTTTCAAACACTTTGAGTACACAATTTGGAAAGTGTAGGTTTTTGTAGTGAATGAATAATGGAATTCTCCCAACAAACTCTCAATCAATATACCCAATACAAGGAATCAACAAATACACATGGGCATAAAAAATTTTCAATTTTTCTTGAATTTTCGGATTTTTTTTTCTTTTTTGCGAATAAAAACAACAACAAATGTAAATGATAGATTTACCAAATTAGAGCCAAGCTCTGATACCAAATGATGCGAACCCCTTCAGTATATTGATCGAAAATTTCCACAACAATTTTAATACCAACCCAAGAAAGCTAAAGTAGTAAAATAAGGGATAAAATACCTTAATCCAAGTTTAAATTTAACCCAAAATTCAAAGGTTAACAAACCCTAGCCCAATGGGTATCAATTAAACAAATTTCAATGTGGCGAAAATCAACAACAAACACAAGAGTAATAATACTCTAGATTTAGTTGAAGAAATTCCAAGGATAATACAAGAACAAATGAGGTTAACCTTACCTCAAAGAGTCTCTCTAAGACCAAGTTCAATGAACATTCAAGTTATCTAGGTTTGAAATGAAAAAAATGTGTATATAATGTACAAAATTGGGCAAAAGATTTAATTTCGGAATTTGCAAGAAAAACCCCGTTTTTCTGAAACGGGGTGTTTCGGTCAATCACATGGTCGACCGAAATGGGAATTTCGGTCGACCAACCCTCAGCCGAATGCGACTGAGGCTGCCTTCAAAATCCTCTGTAGAGTTTCGGTCGACCGAAATTGGCTGAGTCCAATTTCTCCTTCTTTTTTTTTTGCTCCAACTTGATTCTTGATTTGTTTTTCTTGACTTTAATTACTTGTTTAGCCTCGAATCTTGAACCTCTTCGGCGTCGAATCTCGTCTTGGGTCTCACGGGCACACGCATCGAGGTTTGACTTTCTCGATTCTCATCAGGTTTCCCACACCTTTGATTAGTTTGAGTTTTGTGAACGCCACAAAGACTTAATAATCTTTGATAAGTTCAAGGATGTTCAACAAGAACAATATTTGAGAGAAAAACACTCAATAGAATTTTTATTAATCCCAAAAACTGTCTATTACATTGAAGAGATAGTATATAAATAAGCAAAATCCCTAACAACTAGGATAGCCGCTAAAGAGGCACAAAACCCTTACATACTAATTAAAAATAGAAAAATAACATAAAAATGCGGAAACCCTAATTCCCGTCTGTGGCTCGACCAGAACCTCCCTTACGGCCATGAAGGATTTGACTAATGACCGTAAGTTAGTCTTTGCTCCAAATTTCCTTTTGCTAAATTTTCACAATTACGGCCGTGACTAAAAAACTTACGGTCGTAAGTTGTTTCCTACTCAAAATGCTTCACTTCGTCCTTGAATTTCGGCTTCCATTCCCTTTCACTCGTCTTGTGACCTCTTTATCACTTCTTTTTGGTTCTTTTATGCCCCTTAGCTTGTTCTTGAATTCTTGTTCGGCCTGAATTATTGGTCTTTCCATCAAGCCCACCATGATTCGCTTCATTCCCTCCTTCTTTAGGATGATTCGTCCCGAATCATAACTTTGTTCTTATTGTGCAACTGCTCCACCTAGATCAAATGGAAAATTATGGACTCCAATGAAATGGATTCGATAAGTGACAATCCTTCAATTGGTGAACACGAATGTATTGAAACATGAGGTTAATTTGCCAAGGTGTATATGACTCAAGCTTCCATGTGTAATCAACCTATAAGAAAGATTCAAATAAAATGGGGAGGGAAATGTTAGTTTCATGAAGTATAAAGTATGGATCCTTGTAATCATGATGAATCACCACTACCTCCTCTTTTCTCACAACAAGGCTATTTTCTTCCCATGTTTCAATCTTTTCACTCTCTTGCTCAATATTTTTCCTCTCAAGCCCAAACGCATCTTCCAACCCCACATTTTTATCAACATTTTCACACACTTCCTCATCACTACTCAAATTTTTATCCTCCACTTCAAAATTCGAAGCTTGATCAACTACTTCAATTTTCAACTCCTCAGTTTCAATATTCTTATCTCGAGGCTCCAACCGTAAATCCCCTATAATCTCACTTTCACCCTTTTATAATTAAGCCTCAGCCTCCCTTTCACTCTCCCTTTGCAACTTAGCTAATTTTTCCCTTGCTCTCTTTGCAATCATCTCCTCCTTTAACTGCTTTAATATATTTCCCACCTCTTTGAAATTCATCCCTCACTTCCAAGACAACATTACTTACTTTTGAGAGATCATTGCTCAATATTTTCAATTTATCGCTAATTCCAACCCTAGGTTTATGGTTAAGTCTATTCTCCCCCCTACATGAAGATTTTTCCTGAATTTAGGCATTGTGGAACAAAATGAAAAGTGGAATGGAATGAATTATTTCGACACAAGAACAAAAGAATGAATTTTGGAATTATTTGTGATTTTTTTAATCTGCTAGAAAATTTAACTATGAGTATAGCAGAAAAAAGGGAATTGGATTTGGACGTTTGAAATTTTGTTGGAATTTTTATGGATAAAAAACTGAAAACTTTACTGGCACGAAGAACACAAAGAACAGAAATAAAGACTCGACAAAAAAAAAAAAAAAAAAGGATATGAATGATTCTATGCAGACTCTATGATAAAAATGTAGAATCAAACTAGGATAAATAAAACCTGAATTTACCATGTGATGTGATTCTTGATGGGGAATGACGTAGTCTCGCGAAAATTGTTGTAAAAACATGGGGAACGATCCAAATCCAGATTATTAGATGATAACAATATGACCCAAAACTCACGACTCAAGAACCAAGGGTGTATCAAACCTAAGACCCGTTAAGATACGGAAAGAAGAACCATAAAGTGGTGAATGCCACAAAGGTTGTCAAATCCTTTGATAAGTTCAAGGGGTAAAACAATTAGAATAACGGAAAACTCACCTAATTTAATGTAAATTCAATCAATATTCAAGTTAAGTTCCCCAAAAAGACAGAAGAAACAATGTATATGTTTGTTTGCCTCAAAATTAGGCTTGAGTCGCAACTAATGGGCCCAAAACGGAAAAAGGAATAAAATTTGCGAAAAACTTAAAACTAGAACCGTGCGGTCGCGCGACTAAAATTGGAGCGGTCCCGCGATTGAAATATTTACGGCGATAAAAATTTAATTACGGTCGTAAGTGTCTTGCGGGTTAAAATTGCGTTGCTCTAGTTACGGTCGTGATTGCACCGGTTACGACCGTAAATGACTTTCGGCCCCCTTTTTCATCCCATTTGGATCTCGACTCCGTTTTCAACTTGGTTCTTGGCCCAGATCAACTGTACTAGATTTGACTCTTCTTCTACTTTGTCATGCATTGAAAATGGGGTCTTCAATCTTGAACTTGTGTATACATCTACCCAAGCTTACATAAATCCTTGCATGGTTTGTTTGACCTTCTTTGCTCTTAGACTCGTTATTGGCCCCACCGGCACATGCAATGGGTCCTTGCTTGCTGGTCCATTCTAGTACTCATCATTCCCTCCTCTTGAAAATGATTCATCCTCGAATCATCACATGCATCAAACAAAGAGAGATCAGTAACGTTGAAAGTAGCAGACGCATTATACTCACTTGGGAGGTCCAACTTGTATGCATTGTCATTGGTTCTCTCGAGGACTTGAAATGGTCCATCTCTTCTAGGCTGCCATTTAGATTTTTGTTGTGTTGGAAACTGTTCCTTTCGCATGTGGACCCACACCCAATCACCCGGTTCAAAAATTACTTGCCTTCTGCCCTTATTTTCTTGGGAAGTATAATGCTCATTCTTCCTTTCAATTTGGAGCCTGACATTTTCATGGAGTGACTTTACCAGCTCAGCTTTCTTCTTCCCATCTAAACTGTCCCTTTCATCCACAGGAAAAGGAATTAGATCCATAAGGGTTAGTGGATTAAAGCCATAAACAATTTCAAAAGGTAAGTAGGAAGTAGTATAATGTACAACCCTTTTATAAGAAAACTCTACAAATGGTAAACATTCTTCCCAACTCTTCAAGTTTTTATTAATGACAGTACATAAGATTTGTGTTAATGTTCTATTGACTACTTTTGTTTAACCATCCGTTTGAGGGTGACATGTTGTAGAAAATAAAAATACGTAAAAATATATAAATGGTTGATATACTCCATTATATGTAATCATGAAGAGCATAATATTTTTATAAATATGGAAAAGTATATGAATGGTTGATAGACTCCATTATATATAATCATGAAGAGCATATTATTTGTATAAATATGGAAAAGTATATGAATGGTGCTTTACTTTAAGAAAAGGATGTGTTAAAATTAATAGAATTGAATGATGATGTTTACATTATGCCAACTTTACACATCTATTTAAATCCATCTCTTTTACACACAACTCTACGCATATACACTTATTTCCAATCTCTTGACAAAATCCACAAGTAAGAGAAATTCAAGGTGGTCAAGAAAGTTTTGGTCCATTTACTACTACATTTCATTTTAATCTTTTAAACAGTAAGTATATCTTATGTTTTTAAGAAAAGTAAGTATGTTTTTATGAAAAGTAAATATACCCTATGTTTTTATGAAAAGTAAGTATATCTTATGTTTTTAAGAAAAGTAAGTATGTTTTTATGAAAAGTAAATATACCTTATGTTTTTATGAAAAGTAAGTATATCTTATGTTTTTAAGAAAAGTAAGTATGTTTTTATGAAAAGTAAATATACCTTATGTTTTTATCAAAAGTAAGTATACCTTATGTTTTTACGAAAAGTAGGTATACCCTATGTTTTTACGAAAATGTTTGGATCATTGCTATGAAATCAATCTCACAAGATTGCTATGGGTCACATATGATATGTTTATGATTATGCTAAGAGGACCGGAGTTTAGTAGCGCTACACATAAGAATTCTTGCCATCTAAGTTAGGTAAAATTCTTGTGTCTCCCTATGTTTATGAGGATTTCGATCCTATCCTATGTTATGATGAAAATGATCCCTATGCTTTCAAAAGAAAATTATGCTTGGTATACTTACTGGGATTTTATAAATCTCACTCCACGATATTTACCATTTTCAGATAATTGAAGGTTCAAGACGGTCAACATGGAAGTGGCAAAATGGGTTAAGATTGATGAGATAATTATGTTGAACTTTATGTAAGAAAATTATGTTCTATTTTTATTCATGAAATAAAATTATGGGATTCTAATTATTCTTTTGAATAATTTTACATTACTATTTAAGTCTGGATAATATGATATGAGTCACTTTTAGTGGCACTCGAATGGCCGAGAATTCGGGTCGTCACATCTAGTCCCCATGAACTACATGATACCAGACCGTAGATACACATTGCATGATCAACTCAATACAATTTGGAGGAAAGACCATGTGGATCAATATTGCTTCAAATATCCCCATTCAAGCCGATCATATACCTTGCTGATGTCGATCTTGAGGGTAGCCATACCATGTTTTCCGTTATTCTTTTTTTTTTATATGATGAAGAACCTCGACTGCCAACATAATATTATCATTGATGGCTTGGTCAGGAACAAAAGCATATTGCTTTTCTGAAATGACATTTGGTAATATAAGCTTTAGGCGGTTGACAAGCATTTTTACAACAATTTTATATAAGACATTGCGGATGGATATTGGTCTGAAGTCTTGCATGATCTCTAGGTTTTCTTTCTTCGGGATGAGAACAACAGAGGCGTCATTCAAGCCTGCAGGAAAAGTGTGTGTGTTCAGGAAATTTAAGCATGAAGCGATTACATCCTTACCCACAATTTCCCAAAGGTTTTGATAGAATGCCGAGTTCATGCCATCCAGCCCCGGAGCCTTATCAGGGTGCATTTCAAAAGTGGCCTTGTGAGTTGTGAACTTCCTCAGTTGTAAATGGACCTGCCAGCAAATCATGATGGAAGTCAGATAATCTAGCATTTACACCCTAAACCACAGGTCCTAGATTATTCTCTTGGGCTGATGAATTAAAAAGTTCTTGGAAATAATCAGAGATGATCCCATGTATAGATGTTATGTTACAACCCACTTTTGATTTTACAAGTCAAATAATTATTTTAGCAAGTCAACATTTATTTTTGACTAATTTAGTCCAAGTGGGGACAAATTTAAATGAGTGAATATTTTGAGGATCATTTAAATTTGGTTATAAGTTGAGGGACTTAACTTATTATCATTTATATTTGGGATTTTATTGGAATAATAGATTAAGGACCCAACATGCTATTTCTACCAAACTTAAATTGTCTTCATTTAGGGAGAAAACCACAATTCAACTACCAAACACACACAACACACTCACGCAATACACAGCAGAGGCCGAGAGAAGAAAAGTCGAGGGAAGAAGAAAGAAAGAAAAGAAAAAGAAAAAAAAAAAGGAAGAAAGAAAAGAGAAGGAAAAAGGGGGATTTCACTCAACCATCATTCTCTTCTACTTGTATTCTTCATCTTCAAGAGGTAAGGCAATACCCATTTATTTGAGATATGGTGTTGATTTTAGGGTTTTGCTTATTGAGTTAAATGTTAGATTTTTGGATGGATTTATGGTTCACTTGAAGATATTGAGCTAAATATTCAAGTTTGGTTGAATACTTTATGGTTACATGCTAGGGTTTGTAATAATAGTGGATTAAATTCAAGATTTGGGCAAGATTGAGTTATTGAAGCCTATATTAAATTATTTCATGCTTAAATGCTTAATTTGGTGATGTTTACTTGGAGATTAAATTACCCATGTAATTAAGTTGAAGATTTAGTTCATTACTAGTTTCTTGGAAAGGGGTTTTGGTTTCAATGAGCATTCCATTGAGGTATTGGTTAAATAAAGGATATATTAGTTATAATGAAGCTATATTTCACATAAGAGAAGGTTGGTTGGATGTAATGTTGGAGGCATATGAAATTTATGGTTATTTATAGGATGTTATTTCATTTTGTACATTATTCTATAAAAGAATTTGTTACATGTAAATTATTATTGTGAAAAACCATCAGAAAGTACCCAGGTGATATTACCCGCTCTACATTTATGTGAATTCATTTCCACAGTCTATGACCATATTATCAGAGGTCTTTGGGACCCACTCTTGTGCACATATAGGCTTTGGGCCGTGTACTAGGGTGCTTTAGCCTTTGGGGCAGTCTATGCGCATATGACACAGTTTATCAGATTATTAGCTTATCAGATTTGAATGGCTTTGCCTTGTACATTGAGAGTACTCTGTACTTGAGTAAATTTGTTCATTGGGTATACTTTGATGTGATTCTTTCAGTACATTATGATATATTTATTCATAGAACAATATTTCAGCTTCCCAGTACAGTTCAACAGAATTTTGAGCATGATCAAACAGTTATTACTATTTATGCCATGATTTCAGAATTTAAAAGATCTTATTTCAACTAGACGTTCTTTTCAAAATAAGTTAAATAATTTCGTATGTCAATCAAAAGTTATAGTTACAAAACAAAGTGATTTTATAAAGAAATATAAACGAGAAAAGTATGACTAGTTTTCAAACCCTCCACTCACTGAGTTAAAATCTCATATTTTTGTAACATTTTTCCCTACCAGGATACTTTTGAGTTTTGAGAGGAAGTTGGAAAGCCTGTAAAAGAGCCAAAGATCATTTAGTTGTATGTTTCTAGTCTTCATCATTCTTTTGGGATCCATGTATATATATTTAACTCGGTCCACTCTCGAGTTATTGTTTTGTCAAGTACTTAGTTGATTATAATGATATGTTGATGTATCAAATGTAAGAGGAATGGATGATATGTAGTAAGAACTAGATGGGCAGGCATAAGCTCTTTTGATTTTTGATATGATGATGAGAAGGGATATGGATTCCCAGTATTTGTTGATTTTGTTACATGGAGGTTATATCCAATATTTAAAGGGAACTCTGTCAAAAAAAATTTAAAATCAGGGGGTATTACGAGAAGATTTATAGAATTTGAAAAGTTTCAGTAGCCTTGGTGGTGGGTCCAGTATCTAGCTTGCATTCATCATCGGCGCACGCCACGTCTCGGGTCCACACAGGGTGATTCAAGACGGGGTCGTGTCATGTTGCCTCCGAGGACCAGTTTCTATCCTTGTCTTTCAGTCGCTGGATCCCATTTACCCGTTGGCGAGATGAAATAATTTGTGGAAGTATTTTGTGTTGGAATCCCCTTCTCTCAGCCAGAACTTCCTGGGCCTTTGCTTCCAATAAAATTCTTTTTGTTGAAGAGCTCTAAAGTAGTCACATTGGGCCTTCCTGAACTCACGGATACCATCAGAATCAGTCCTTCTTTGTAGACGGCTCATAGCTTTTCTGCTTAGTTTGATTTTGAAGTTTATTCTCCTCAGTCCAGATCCTCCCCACCGAAGGAGGTCATACCACAATGCTTGTTATGGTAAAGAGTTGGTTCCCTAACTGGGCTATCCAGCTTGAACGTATTACATCTTTGCAGTCACTTTCTCGAATCCATAAATTTTCGAACCTGAACTTTCTGTTTGAGGGATATGGCAGTGGTATTTCTACTTTCAAGAGGATAGGGAGTGATCGGATGAAAACTGACCCAAATTGTGGACCTTGGCGTATTGGAAAATATCCATCCATGCTGGAGATGCAAAAGCACGATGGAGTCTTTCTTCTACCCAACTTGTTGAGCCTCTACTTTTGAACCACGTGAATTGATAGCCCTCCATTCCAAGGTCACAGAGTTGGCAGTCTTCTACAGCTTCCTTAAATTCATTGAGAAGCCAAGTTGGATGTTCATATTGTCCCTTTTTTCGTGTTGAAAAAGGAGGTCATTAAAGTCTCCAATACAAACCCATGGAAGGGAGGAGGCTGATGCTAGAAGTCTCAGGTGGTTCCAACTATCTTGGCGTTTGCTTCGATCCGGATTTCCACAGCAACCTCTGAGGCGCCATTTTGGTTGTCCACATAGTGTAACTTCTATGTCAATATGGAAGTGGGATAAGCTAACAAGAGACGCCATATTTTGTTTAGGGCAAGACCGCCACTATCCCTAAACAATCGGCTACAATACAACAATCGTAATTCAACTTACTTTTTATAGATATCAATTTTTTATTACAAGCCAAAGTCCCGATAAGAAAAATAAAGTCGGGCTTATTAAGATTCACTAGGTCAACAAAGACCTGAACTGCTCGTGGGTTGCCCAGCCCATGACAGATCCAACTAAGGATATTCATGTTGATCGGTGGGTCTACGAGGCAGGCCTCACCGCTATTGTGTTTTTTGGATCCTTGTGCATTGGCTCAACCTCATTGGCAGTAGCCATGTTATTCAGATTAACCTCCAAATGATTATCCATTCTGCGTCTTTTTTGGTCCATAATGGTGATCCCCATACTGTCATTTCCTTCAATTTCATGTTGGTCACCAGCAGTTCCTTCCTTAAATAAAGGATTTTCCTTTATATATAGCATAGCAGATGACGAGGGAGTTGGGATTGGATTAGTTGATACAGTGCCTTGTATTACGTGGTTTCCTTTGATAACAAAAGAGGATTTTTCGCCACCCTGCATGGTAATTCCCTTGTCCATGCCTTGATCCGTGGTTATTCTCTTTCCATAATCAATTTTTCCTTTAATAGTCTGTGAGAGATTCCCGTCATCATGCATGGTAATCCCATTCCCCATGTCATGATCCTTGCTTTTTCCAAGTATAGACTTTGGATCGTCTGACAGTGATTCCCAGAGCCGCCTCTCTCCGGCCATGCCAGCGGTATTACGGAGCGTCGCTCGAAGGAAAGGGCCATATGGTCGTTCAATCTCTTCCCCTTTAGCTTCATCAAGGTTCCCACAATTCGAATCAGCGTGTCCAATCCTCCCAAAGATGAAGCAAAACGTTGGCAATTGCTCATATTTGAAATTCATCCAAACCCATTCCCAAGGGCGGAGCTAGGAATCCCGAGAGAGGGGGACCAGGAGGGGGAGGGGGGGAGTTAAGGGGGGTAATCACAAAGCCAATTTTATGAGAATTTAATATTTTCCAAATAATTTACAATAGTAAAAGACCTTACAAGAATTTGTTACATTTCCAAAACAAAAACAAAAAAACATTCAAGATCTAAAATTAGCTAAAGAAAGTTGTGAGCAACGATCTTTCACAGCTGCGAATTCTTCAATAATAGAATCTATATCTATTTTATCCACGAGGTCTCTCTCAACATAAATTGTCATATGATCAGCAAGAAACTCATCACCCATTTTGCTGCGAATTGTCGTCTTCACATGTTTCATCGCTGAAAATGCTCTCTCGGTAGTCGCCGTAGAAACAGGTAATGTTAACACAAGGCGAATAAATCTAGTTATCATCTTGTAATCCTCTGATCTTCTAGTCTCAACCAACTTCTCGCTTAATTTTGCTAGTGTAGGTACTTCAAATTGAGGATCACGAGCCACATCATCACCATAAAATTTCAATTCACTTAACAAAGCATGTCTCTCTTGGCGATCAAAATCGTCAGGATAAAACTCCACTGCAAGCTCATAAATTTCATTTGCATTAAATGATTGAAATGAATTTTTTGGATCCAAAGCCACACTAACAGTAAGGAGTCGAACTGATGTCTCATTAAATCTTGTATCCAACTCTGTCGACTGAAAATCTATGGCTTCATTGAAGATGTCAAAATGGTAATGATGCTCAATTGTAATTTGACTGCGACCACGACCAACATTGCTGTCCATGTCGGGTATGGTAATATCATGGCTTGAGCAAAAATCTTTCACTTCTTGAAGCAGTTTCTCCCAACCCAGTTCTCTTAATTCGCGGAGAAGATTTTTGCAGTCGAGACATACCTTATAAAAGCTAAAATGTCAACAGATTCTTTTTGAAATGCTTGACAAAGAAATTAGTGATTCCCATAATTGAGTTCATTACATGCAAGGAAAACACAAAATTAAAGCTTTTGATGTTTTTGCAAGCACCACGAAGTTCAGCCCGAGTCTTTGGATTAGAGCAATTGCTAAGAAGATCCTCAAGCAACTTACAAGTTGCATCATACATTTCTATCATACTCTTAATAGATTCGTAATGAGAACCCCAACGAGTAGATCCTGACCGTTGCAAAGTCATCATCTGATTAGCCCCACGTCCAGTATCACGTTCTCCAGCTACTACCATATTCTCAATCATTTCTCTTTGGATAGCTTGTAGCTCAGTATTACGCTTAGGAGAAGATTTAACAATATTAATAAAATTATCTAATAGAGAGAAGAAATCCCAAATAGGATCGCACTGCTTGGCTGCAGCAACTAGAGTTAACTGTAATCGATGAGCAAAACAATGGACATAGTACGCATATGGGCAATCTTTAAGAAATAGTGCTTGAAGTCCATTCCATTGGCCACGCATATTGCTAGCTCCATCATACCCTTGCCCTCTCAATTTATAAACTTGAAGATTGTACTGACCAAGAACATCTGATATATGATTTTTTAGTGTCTCTGAAGAAGTCTCACTGACCGCTCTGATAGCAAAGAAATGTTCTGTTAGAATACCTGAAGCATTCACAAACCTCAAAATAATGGCCGTTTGCTCTTTCTGGGATTCATCTTGTGCTTCATCTACAAGAAGTGAAAAGTAAGCATCTCCAATCTCCTCGCGAATCATCCGACGCACTCTATTGGCTATTATTGCCAAAAGCTCTTTCTGAATCTCTCCAGAAGTATATTGGGCATTTTTTGGGTGCATTATGCAATACAACATTTTTAACTGCTTCATTCATTTCACCAAAACGTTTAATCGTCTCAATCACATTCCCACTATTCGATGAACCTTCAGATTCATCGTGACCTCTCAAAGCACACCCTTGCAATACTAGATAACTAACAGTCATTATTGTAGTCTTTAGCCGCAACCTATTTTCCAAAACTTCCTCTTTGGTAACTCTATGCATGACCTTATCAATGTGTTGAGATGTTCTCATTAAAGCTTGAGCACTTGTCACACACCTATTATGAGGTGATGAAGATGAAGAACCAACATGACCAAGAAATGCATACTCCTTTCCCTGAACTTGCTTCCAGTTATCAAATCCATTAGTTACTAATGCCGAAGAAGAAGAAGTCTGTTGTCCATCATTGGAAAAAACAAAACATGGAAAGCAATAAGCCTTATGTGTTGAAGGCGAATACTCCAACCAAGAAAATTGACTAAACCAACTGTATTGAAAATGACGACCTCTATCCTTATACATCCTAACTTTATAATCTCGAAGTTTAGGTTGATAAGGACCTACTATTAAATATGCCCGTCTAACCTCATCCCTTTTATCAATAGGATAGTCACATATTTTCTTCTTTTTTCCTGGATCACGTTCAATATCAGAAGATGGAATTGGAAGAGATTGTTGATTATCACTCGGTTGAGATTGTTGATTGTCATTTTGAGGAGACTTTTGATTATCATTCGGTTGAGATTGTTGGTTGTCATTTTGTGGAGACTATTGATTATCATTCGGTTGAGACTTTTGATTGTCATTTGGTGTTAGTTTGAGGAAAGAATGCAATGTTATTTTGCCTTTCTTCTTAGGAGATTGTGTGGCCATTACTCATTATAACATCTGCATAATCAAGAATCCCAAATGCCAATATCAATCTTCATTTTTCAATTACAAATATTCAACAGTTAGGCACAGCACCACTAAATCAGCAAATTGTTTGCCAAATGCCAAATTAAAAATTATCATCTCCAACCTCAAAAAACTGAAATTACTAAATACTAAATAGCATTATTGTGTCATCATCAAATTTCTCATCAATTAGGATTTATGGCACAAAATCAAACAAATTGATAAACTAAAATTAGGGTAGAAACTAAAAATTGAAATTACGAAAAAAATCAAAATATTAGGGCAGAGAGAAGAATTGTTTATAATCTTCAAAAGAAATCAACAGAAATTGGCATAATTAATCAGTTTGCCTTAATGAAAGAGGTGAAAACTCGAATTGAATTGAAGGCAAGTGCACGCTAGCAGCCTAGCAGTAGCAGCGAAGCTGCGAAGGTTGACGACACGGACACGGAGCCGGAGGCACAATCGCACGCACAGAGCAGTAGTAGTCGTGAGTCGACGGAGGTGCGGTAGTGGAGCAGTTCCTCACTTCCTCCCAGTCCCAAATCGTCGTCTTCGTTCGTCTCTCACTCTCAACCCTCGGTCCTCAGTGGAGCAGCGGGCTGCAAGCAGGGGAGTTCAAATTTTTTTTCTTTTCTTTTCAAACCGTTTTGAGCCTCTGAATGAGATTAGAGATATCATGCTGGGTAATAACCAGCAAGTCAGCAACTGTCGTCTAGGACATTTTGTTTTTGAGCTGGGCCAATTCGTTTTTAAGCTGGGCCATTTCTTTTTTTTTTTTTTTAAATCTTCAACATCAGGCCGCAGATTGGGCTGGGTCGTGGCCCAGTGCAGCCCCCCTGGTTCCTCCCTTGCCCATTTCCCTCCGGGTTTTTTAAGTTTCATCCTTCTTTTCAGCGGGATTCTGACATCCATGAGGACCCTAATCCGAAGAAAAGCTTTCCAACCTTCCGAGATATTCTTAGGATCAGATGAAATAAATCTGCCAATATAATTGCCAATCTGGACTAGGACACTTTCCGCACAAAAACCGGCAGGGACTTCATGGACTTGTACCCATGGGCTTGTTTCGAACAGGTCCACTTTCGCAGGGTTCTCTTCCTCTTTAAGGTGTTTCAACAGTAGAAGGTGGTTGTTGAAACTCCAGGGTCCATTATCCAGAACTCGATTCATATCGATGGGGTGAAAGAATTGAAAGATGTAATTTCCCATCCCCAAATCCTTTATGTAGACCCCTTAGTTCGGTTGCCAAAAAAAAGGCCATTGCGTTTCTCATTGAAATGAAGTGGATAGCACGATCTGTGAGAAACTTGCCAACCAAGTAGTAGTGATATACATCATTTTCCTGTGGAGCGTCATCTTCATGCAGTTCGACACCCAATTCTTTTTCCTCTATCAATAGTTTTGTGTAAAGATCTTCCAGAGCCATGTTTGGCTGTTCAAGAAACTATTACCAGACTGAGAGGGTTAAGAAAATAAGTGAAGCTTGTCAAAAGACGAGAGAAAGCTCTTCGGGTTAATTAATTAATTTAGTTACAATTATTCCTTGAAATTTCAACTAAGTTAAATAAATCAATAATATCTGTGACAATAATATTTTTATAATTTTTGCTTTTCAAATGTTAAATGATAATAATATTTTTATAATTTTTACTTTTTATACAACGAATAAACTAAAATAAAATTTAAGTTATCTTCAATTACGTGAGTTATTATTTTTCATTTAAATACTGTGCATTAGTTGATTATTATTTAAATTATTCTTTTCTTTTTTCAAACTACAGTATCATTTTAATATTTTCCTATTATTTATTTCATCATACACATGTTTGATGTATATTCAATTTATTTTTTTTAGAAAATATTGAAATCGCAATTAATTATATTTTTCGATATAATGTCGTGCATCGTATGGATGAAACTCTGGTTAATAATTGTGTTTGAATCGGGTGGAGGCAAGTATTTGAAAAATTGTGTAGTTTAAATTCAAATTTAAACAACCAATTAAATCAGCCGCCGAACGGAGACCTCAGTAATATGAAGTTTGATGTAAGGTCAACTGACACAAATTAAACAAGACCTCCAAAGACATTCAAAGCGCCATGAAGCATATCCGTAAAAAGTTTGGTTTGGCCTGAAAAAACTGCTTTCTATTTTATTTATTATACTTTAATTAATTGCATGCATGTATTAAGTTAGGATTGCATTCGAACTTAGGCACGCATAATTTTTTTTTATTAAATTAAATATTTATATTAATATTCCTGGCTTCACATATCCAGATCTTCCCAGATCCACATTGCCAACAAGTATAGGATTAGTTTTAACTCCAGTGTAATTGTATTGATGCTTAAGTTTTTTCTTCTCTCTTTTCAGGTATCATGCACTATATTTAACAAAATAAAAAAAGGGAAAAATAGAAGAAGCTGTTATTGACTATTGAGACATCGTATTATACAAAGAGTATTGCTAATATTTTAAGTCTATTTTGTGCAAATTGAGGATAATATGTATTTTAGGTTTGGAGATGCATAACTTTTGATCTACAACTTCGAATTGTTCTCTTAAATCCCAAATTCAATTATCTTTCTAATGATATATTATAGAGTCCATGAAGATCTCTATACTAAGATTTGTGCAATAATTTCTTAATTGACTCCGCATATAACTTTATCATTTTGCTCCAATGATTTATTGATATCCTCTTGATTTTTCTGTTGATTCTCTATAAACCTCTCAATCTTGATGTATAATTATTTATGATAATTCCTCCTTTAATTGTGTATAAATATGTTTATTATAGGTCCCCAAAGTCCTAAAATCATACCAAAATCAATTTGAATGCCAAATAGAAATTTAATTGGAGAAAGAATATGGAATTTGTAGTTCTGTTTACTCGTGATTGCATGGTTATGTTAAGTTGTGAAGCCTAAATATTTGTTAACTGGATAAGGTGTCAATTTGATATTGGATAAGGATGGAAATCCTAGTTAATGACAACTTAGCCGATTGTGTTATTGTAAAATTCTATTAAAGAATTGAAGTCCCTTTTTATATGTGGATTAAATCTTATTCAAGATTTGGAATCCTTGTGTAATTTGAATGTACCTTTATTAGATAATCAGAGTCCTTGTGTAATGTGGATTTGACCATATTCAATAAGAGAGCTTAGAGAAGATAAGTGTGTGTTTTCTCTTGTAAAACATGAATTTTCATTATAGTGAAGGCAAAGAGGACATAGTCTCATATTGAGGCAAACCTCTATAGATCTTGTGTTTATTGATTTTTTTTCTTCAAATTAATTGTTTTAGATAAAAATGAAATTAGAGTTCCTAATTCTAAATTAATAGTATCAGAGCCTTAGTTCTTGATTGCGAGCAATGACTAGTGAAGAAGGAGGGTCGTTCTAATTTGGAAATTTGATGATAATGATTTTGCATTTTGGAAGATTTAGACTGAGGATTATCTATACATCTGGATGGTATGATGTACAATTTGTGTCAATAATTATTTATTATTACACATGAACAATTAAAAATAACATTTTGTCAAATTATGATTTCGCAGCTGTATTTAATTTCGAAGACAAATTTGTAAATTTTGCGAGCTCGTTGAGTAGTGTATTAAAAACACGGGTTTATCTAAAATATGCATGATTTTTAAATTGAGATGAAATAACTCGTAAAAAGAAAATCTAAAAATAGATTTTTAAGGTCCAATAATCACAAGGATTTAAAAAAGTGAGCTGTCATTTTTGTATGCTCGTTCTACTTATTTTTTACAGTCGTTATATGATTTTCAAAAGGCAAGTTTGTGTTTTTTATGAGCTTTTCAAAATAGTACATTTAAAACTTAGTTTTGTCAAGAGTGCCAATGTTGAAAATGGGACGAAAGTTGACTCGTAAAAAAAATATTATTAAGAGACCATTTTAAATGACTATAAATTTTACTATGATTGACGGTTTTGTAATTTGAAAATGATGTGGTACAATATTTTGGGAATGAAAACCTTTCTATTACGACCTCATTTGAGCCTTCCAAGTTCACCGAACAAAGAAAACCAAAAATAATAATAATAATAATTAAAAGACAAAATATGGGGCAACGAAAACAATTGAAAAGTGTATTTTGAAAATGCAAATTTGTAGTTTTTAATGAGCCTTTCGAAGTAGTACATTAAAAACTTAGTTTTGTGTAAAGCATATGTCAAAAATAAATCAAAAGTTGATTCGTAATAAAAATGAAAAATACATTGTTAAGGTATCATTTTAAACGGCTATAACTTTTGCTACGGTTGATGGTTTTGTAATTCAAAAATATTGTGATAAAGTACTATGTGAGAACTTGATGCAACAAGTCAGTCACTAAAAAATCTTAAGGGTGTGCGTGATTCAAGTTGAAGAGGAAAAGGAAGATCCATGTAAGATTTTCTCAATTAACAGGTGATAAAATGTTTGCCTTGAAAATGGCTAAATTGTACTTTGCAGAAAATATTCCATCTATAGAAAAAAATTTCTATGTCAATCCGTTGACACATAAAAATACTGAAATCGAAGGCCAAGCATAGAAGTCCGAAACATGAAAGCCCATGAAAAATGATAGGTGGATGCGGAGGAGCCTAAGAAATTGGGCAAGCACAAAGACACCTGGACAATTGAACGATCACAAGAGTGATTGGACGATCAAACCAGTCATGAGTAAAAGAATAGTTCTTACAACTCATTCCATGATCCACTTGGCCATCTACAGGCGGTTTTCACATCATGGACAGTTCAAGGAGGTCATGGGAGGTTATGATAAGTGTATTTTATACACTTATTTCTATCCTAAAAGTAGGAATTTATTTGTTTGTTTAAGAATATTTTTTATATATTTTTTTAATATTTGTTTATGTTTCAGGAATAATCCCGAAGTCAAGAAAATAATGGAATTGAAGCCAAAATCAAGCAATTGAATGATAAAAGTGTCAAATTCTGCAAATAAAGAATGGATAAAGTAAATCATGGGCTCAATTGGAAGAAAATTCAAAGAAGACATCAAATTCGGAAGAAATCTTAAGTTCAGGGCTAAATAGCAACAATCAGAAGTTAAGGGACCAGCTATGCAATTGAAAGATAGGGACCAACTTATAGTATTTGAAAGATGGAGATTTCACATGTTCTTAATACTGCGTGGTCACGCCTACAAAAATCATGCAATCTAAATGTAGGACTTTTTGGCGACTGAGGCATAACATGCAGAGGCGCGGTCGCGCTACACTCCACCGTGCGGTCGCATAGTAATAGCCTAGGCCGCGCAGCTGGACTTTTGCATGAATTTCAACAGAAATCTCATCTCTTTTGACCTAACATCAAGCATATCTATAAATACCAGACTTGGGGCACGGGATTCCCAACTTGCTGAATTCATGCCAAAACGCTGTTAAATTGCTAGGGGATCTATGCCACGTCAAGAGCACAGTTGAAGATCAAAGAACAAGAAGATGAACGAGGTGACATCCTTTTATTTTTCTTGTGATTTCTATTCAATTATGTTTCTAGGTTAGGCTCATAGTATTAGAATTGTGATGAAGTTTTGAATTCTTGAATCCATGTTTTAATCTATCATTTATTTCATGCAATTTATGGTTTTGAACAATTGATTCGTGCTTTTATTATCATATGATTTTTTGGCCAATTACTATGTAATTGATGTTATGATTTCTTAAGTTCGAAAGATTAGAATTTCATTAAACTTGTTTCAATTGCTACAAAGTCCGATAGATGATAGAAATATATCCATATGTTTGTGTTATCTGCAAAAATATCTACAAATCTTGTAATGCTTTTCTATACATTCAGATTTGTCATAGAAATATAGTCGGGTCATGTATAGGAAAAAGTGTTAATTCTTGTCCGAAAGGGAGTTTTAACAATATTTGGAATATTGATTTTCAAAACCCATAAATTATATTTAATTGATTTGATTAAAATATGGATGATATAGTCAAAATATATTTAATATTTATTTTAATTTTCAAACCAAAATCCTCAAAATCCAAGTTTTCTTAGTTCCAGTTACAGATCCGTAATCTAAAATACAATTTGCTCAATCCCTCTAGGTATTTGGACTTAAATCCACTTTATTACTTGCGTAATCCGTACACTTACGGTTAGCGAACAAGTTTTTGACGCCGTTTTCGAGGATTGTAGTTTAAATTTATTTTTAGATTACTTTCACTAATTAGGACTTTAATTTTCTTTTTTATTTTTATTTTATTTTATTTCTCCTTTTTTTATACTTTTCGTTACCCACCACAATTCTAAGACTCTTTATGCTTAGTTACATATCGAGGTATATTTGATTCTACCATTAGCTTGCAATGAACAATCTCTACCTGGATTATGAAGACATGCTTGGAGAATATCCAAGCTGTGAATTTTGTTACAAAATTCGTTGTAAAGGAAATTGTTTTCTTCCGGGGAATAGTTTGATCACGCTAAAACTCTGAGTGTTTAGAGAATACTTGAAATGCCTACAACAAGCAATCAACAAGCCGGATGCAAGTCACATGCTTTTTGATGAGTGTGTACCTAACGATTGGGATGAGGACATTTCTCTTGTGGGAGATGGTCATCTACTATGGAGTGAAATGATAATTGCGAAATACTATCAGAAGTTAGCCAAGTTGGATGAAGATGATATGCTTGTTGGAGATGCCATGTACTGGGATGAATTTCAAACGTGGGGGTATAATCCACTCGGGAGAATTAACCAGAAAAACTTACCATTTCCAGTGGAGTTTGAGGAAGGACCGGCCATTCAATCCAAGGATGAGTTCCTATTGAAGAAACTAATGAAGAAAATTAAAAATCAATCACAATGGAACTGAACAAAGATGTAGCCATCAGTGAAGAAAAAATCAACTTTCATTGTTTTGACTGATATCCAAGAAATTGATTTTGTGGTTAAACCTAATGAGGAGGTGGAAGTCTTCGTAATTGAATTTGAATTGGATGAAAAGGACAGGTTCTATAATATGGAGAGAGGCAGTTTCAAGATTTGGAGAGTAAATGAGGAGTGGAACAAAGCCAAAAGAAAGAAGATAGGCAAGGCATCAAAAGCTTTCTTTGGTGCCCTTGAATCGATTGCTATAAAGTTTAGCTCTAGACTATAACTGAAGCGCTTGTTGGGAGGTAACCCAACTTCTCAAAATTTTCTTTATTTATTTTATTTATTGCTTTTAAGTTATTTATTTGATTTATAGTTTTTTAGTTGCTTCACATTGCATTTTAGGATAATTAACATGTTTAGAATTTACATTTTAACATGTTAGTTGCATTGAATATTTCATTTCCCCTATTTTGCATGTTTTAGCATTTTTAGGATTTACTTGCTTTCTATTTGTTTTGTTATTTATCATCACAATCTTCAACACGAGGACCTAGCTTAGGACATGTAGATATAGTTTGAAAGTTGGTTGCATGTATTAGAAGGCATTTAGAAGTCGAAAAATGGATCAAAAACTCAAAATTGAAAAATTTCATGCCACTGTTCAAAATCACCGTGCAGTCGCATGGTGGTATAACCATGCGGTCGCATGCTCACTTTCTGGACAGAACCGACAGTTTTATATATGATGCAACAACTTTCATTTTAACCACTTTCATCCCATTTTTCTTCCCCCAAATCATCCCACATTGAGTTCCTAACCACTCCACGATTTTTGCATGCCATATTAACTCAAATTCATGCATTATTACAGCACATCAAAATCATTCCAAAGGTATGTATTTTCACACTTATCAGGGATTAAGAATGATTTTTGAGTTTTTCATATTTCTTGTGAAATTTCATATTGTAAATTGGTTGGAGTTGGGATTAGAATAGACTTTGCATTTGTGGATTGTGATTCTTTAGGTGAAATTTTTTGGCTTGATCCATGAGTCCAACTCTCTGTTCTATATTGATTTTTTACAGGCATATAAGGTGCTTGATAAAATGTCCCAAAGAGTTTTTTGTTGAATTTTTGCAATTCTTTTTGGATGATCACCTTCACCACAAGTTATACATCATTTGTGCATCATCCATTCATTGTTTACAATGATTTAAGGCATAAAATTCAACATGAACATCATTGCACCCCATTGCACCTCATTACAAAGCCACTGTAGGTACCGTTGCACCACATCCCCTGATTTCAATTTCACTGCACCTGTTTCACCTTGCATTTTCACGACCCAAATGAACTCCAAATGTAATGAATTTTTGATATGTTGTAGACCAAGTTATGTACTTTCATATGCCCATGACATGTCTCAGGAAATTTTCACTTTTTCGAGGTGATATTAAGGACTGAATATCAGTGGTCGACCATTTTCAAAAATTTCAAATTTTTTCTAATTCATAATTTGGGTGTGTTTAGTTGATTTATTTCAGTTCCTATGCAATATTTATGAATTCAAACGATGTTTATCACTCTTTTGCATGGAACATAATATAAAACACCTTGGGCCAAATATGGAAAAGCTCGAAAAGGGTCGAATCATCCAAGCTACATGAAGATCATAACTTTAAAATGGGAACAACGTCTCTCCAAACCCAGGAAGTACCTTACCTCTCTTTGTTGTGTTGTGTTTATATGATTTATCTATTTGGAATACGTTGAGGACAATGAATATTTCTAGTTTGGGGGTGGAAATCTCATTCATGTTACTTGATTTAAACATTCATTCGATTTTGGGATAGAAAAATCATAAAAAATTTAAAAAATCGTAAAAATTGGAAAATTTTGAGAATTTTTGTTGATTTATTTATTATTGATGATATGATTTGAATTGACTTTTGTGCTTTAGTTAGAAAATTGGACAACGTGTGAACTTAATTTCTCTTAAACATTCATACGGTAAAACTTTAATCAAACTTGAGCACATAGCCATTTTCTAATAATAACTTGTGCAGGAGATATTTGATACATGTGGGGTAAACTTGTGCAATTTGAACATAGAATTGACTGAAAAATTCCAAACCTTAAGAATTTATATACGACCTAAAATTTAGGGATGGAAAGGGTAGTATAAGTAAGCATTGGTGGATTGAGAGTCTGAAGTTCTTGATTTTGCATCTTTGTTCGAGGAGGTTTTAATCAACAAATATAAACTGGCAATAGCATAAAAATAGAAAAACATTAATAGTCTTATTCTACTCTTCAAATTCCTTTTTTACTCGAACAATTAAGTCTGGGGGGTTCTCTGAACCTGATACCCTAAACTCAACTGAGTTGGGAGATATCAACCTAAAACTCACGGGGGTCAATTAGAAAGTAGGCACAGAGAGTGGACTTACACATAAGATGCTAAAAATCTTTAACTTTTCTTTTACGCCTTTACTACTTGGGTAATTTAGTTTGAGGGGTTCTTTGAACTTGTGTCATAAAATCATTTGGCTTGGGAGCCAACCTAAAGCTCGCTACAGGGGTCATATAGAAAGCAGGTATGAAAAGTTATTCACAAAGATGGTAAATGACATGGACATAAAAAGAGAAAGTTGTCCAAATGAAAGAAAAAAAAAAATGAATGAAAATGGTATAAGCCTGTTTGATTGGAATTTATAACATTGGAGTGTGAGATTGGGGGTGGATTACTCTTGGTCTGTTGTGCATGCTTATCAAATCCTAACTGCCTTCTATGAAAAAATGCAATATATACATATTTAGAAACCACATCAATAGAAAAGATCTCGGGATATGAGAGAAAAGCTGTAAGGTAGTGATCATCCATGAGAGTACAAGGAAAATCAAAAAATTAGAATAATGCTAATAGTCTTATTCTACTCTTCAAATGCCTTTTTGACTCGAACAATTAAGTTTGAAGGATTCTCTGAACCTGGTACCCTAAACTCAACTGAGTTGGGAGCTATCGACCTAAAGCTCGCTACAATGGTCAATTAGAAATTAAGCATGGAGAGTAGACTTACACATAAGACGCTAAAACATCTTTAACTTTTCTGTTACACCTTTATGAATCGGGTAATTAAGTCTGAGGGGTTCTTTGAACCTGGTGACCTAAAGTCGTTTGGCTTAGGAGTCACCAACCTAAATGTCACTATAGGGGTCATTTAGAAAGTAAGTATGAAAAGTTCTGCACAAAGATGATAAAAGACATGAACATAAAAAGAAAAAGCCGTCCAAATGAGAGAAAAAAATAAACGAAAATGGTATAAGCCAGTTTGATTGGGATTTCTAACACTGGAGTGTGAGATTGAGGGTGGATTACTCTTTGTCTGTTGTGCATGCTTATCAAATCTTAACTGCTTTGTGTGGGAAAATGCAATATATACCTATTTAGAAACTACATCAATAGAAAAGACCTTGGAATATGAGAAACAATCAGTAAGTCAGTGATCATCCATGAGAGTACAAGAAAAATCATAAAAAAGAAAAATCATTCTTTGACCAAATGGTATTTGGGTTTATTTATGCATAATCCACCATACGGTGTCAATCATGTTTTTACATTAGTTTGCATTTGATTTTGACCATTCACACACACACACACAATAAAATTGAGTATCGGATGAATAAAAATATTTTGTATTGTTCATATTCCTTTTTTAAAGTGAATTGTCAATTTGGGTTGTTGAAGCGCATATTAATAAATTGACAAAACAAAAACGTTTGTTATTTGCATTTTTATTTTATAGTTTAGTTTTCTTTTGTTCGAGGACTAAAACGAGTTCTAGTTTGGGGGTATTGATTAGTATATTTTATATACTTATTTCTATCATAAAAGTAGAATTTTATTTGTTTGTTTAAGAATATTTTCTATTTATTTTGTTAGTATTTGTTTATATTTCAGGAATAACCCCAAAGTCGAGAAAACAATGAAATTGAAGTCAAAATCAAGCAATTGGATGATAAAACTGTCAAAGTGTGTAAATAAAGAATGGAAGAAGTAAATCATGGGCTCAATTGGAAGAAAATTCGAAGAAGAAATCGAATTCGGAAGAAATCAGAAGTTTAGGGCTAAATTGCAACAATTAGAAGTTAAGGGACCGGCTGTGCAATTAAAAGATAGGGACCAACTTATAACATTTGAAAGATGGAGATTTCACCTGTTCTTAATACCACGCGGTCGCGCCTATAAAAAGGGTAGGGTCGCACGGCAGGACTTTTTAGCAACTGAGGCATAACTTGCAGAGGTGCGCGGTCGTGCAACACTCTACAGTGCGGTCGCACGGTAATAGTCTAGACCATGCAGCTGGGATTTTGCGTAGATTTCAACAGAATTCCCAACTTGCTGAATTCATGCTAAAACACTGTCAAATTACTAGGGGAATCATGCCACGTCAAGAGCACAATTGAAGACCAAAGAACAAGAAAATGAATGGGGTGACATCCTTATATTTTTCTTGTGATTTATATTCAATTATGTTTCTAGGCTAGGTTCGCAGTGTTAAAATTGTGATGAAGTTTTGAATTCTTGAATCCATGTTTTAATCTATCATTTATTTCATGTAATTTATGGTCTTGAGCAATTGATTCGTGTTTTTATTATTATATGATTTTCTGGCCAATTATTATATTATTGATGTTATGATTTCTTAAGTTCAAAGATTAGGATTTCATTAGATTTGTTTAAATTGACATAAAGTCTGATAGGAGATATAAATATGCCCTATTCTTTATGTTATCTGCAAAAGTATTAACAAATCTTTTAATACTTTTCTATACATTCAGATTTTTCATTGAAATATAGTCAGTCGTGTATAGGAAAAGTTGTTAATTCTTGTGTTGAAATGGAGTTTTAACAATATTTGGAATATGGATTTTCAAAACCCATGAATTGTATTTAAATGATTTGGTTAAAATATGGATGATAGAGTCAAAATGGATTCTTAATTCTAAAGCGTCTATTTTTTATAGTTTTCATAAATAAAATTTTCTTGTTTTTTAGTTTAATCTTTATTTTAATTTTCAAAATTCTCAAAATCCAAGTTTTCTTAGATCCGGTTAAGGTTTCGTAATCTAAAATATAATTTGCTCAATCCCTGTGGGTGCGATATCTGGACTTGAATTCACTTTATTATTTGCAGGATCTATACACTTACGGTTAGCGAATAGGGTACTTGATACAAAGTAGTGGACGACAATTACATGAGGAAGTGAGCGACAGTTATCACATTCAAGTTACAAAGCTAAGGCGGAAAATTAGAGATTCAAATAGTAGTAGTCAGCTTACTCTGATATGTATATATAGTAGAAGTTTAAAAGGACCAACAAATTAAAACTCTCAAAACAGAGATGTAATCTTTTATCTTAGATCTTACAACTTATCCTAATTTAAATTGTGTTCTTGCGCCTCTTAGAGGCGTCTTGTGTAATCAAGTTTTTTTTTAGTGCAAACACTCTTTTTTTGTACTTTGTCTCAAGAGATTTTTCTCTTATACTTTCGTTTGATTCCTTTTAATTGTTAGCTCGAACGAAACCATTCCCACGCAAAACAATTTGTCACGTCCAGTCAGACACTTGGTGTTGAGAAGTTAGACGCATCATGCCTCATAAAAATTTCGACAAGGAGTCAAATGCTCATCGATTTCTTCCTTCCATAGTTGAAGAACAAGAAGGGAAACTCAGGATGATCTCGTGGTCATTATGATCCAACGACTGAGTTGAGCCACGTACAATGCGTGGAATATTGGGAGAACTCACCCAGGACATCGTTGAGCAGGTAGATTTACAAAGTATTTATACAGTTGAAAAACTTGCTCAAAACCGAAATAGGCACTATGACAACAGGGCTAAACAGTTGAGTACTTTAAAAGAATTGATGAATAAATTGGTTTGTCAAGTATTCCAAACAAATCCTATGGGAGGAGATAACAACTTCCAAAGTAGAAACATACCAAATAATGACTCACCAAATATGAATATGAACACTTGTTATTCAACTTTGAACATGAGTCGTGGGTTAGAAACACCACATATTGGTAAGTCCAACATAGGGGGTTCAGGACCTTCCAATACAGGAGGTGTTGGAACATCTACTTTGAGGGGTACCATTAATTTGAGGGAAAATGTCCAAAACATAGGACCAAATGTTACACATCTCAATGAATGAGCAAACCAATCATTCAATGGTGTTAATGAAGCAAACAATGGTCCATTTATGGCTATTGCTGAGGTTAATTCTGTCAGACCGCTAGCCGTACCTTACCACCACAGCTAGTAGGATCTCCATTTGACCCCGATACTATGCTGAGGGATCCAATAACAGAGATCTTGTAGGATCAAATGACCTTTGGGACTAGGCCAGTAATTTGTCGATCTTATAGAAAACCTTATCCAGATTGGACAAATCAAGCATATCCTTGGCCTAGAGGGTTTAGAAACCAGAATTCTCTTTGTTCACTGATTTAGGGGAAGTATCTACCTTAGAAAACATAGGACAATTTACATTATAATGTGGCGAAGTCTTAGATTATTATAAAATGAGGTTGTTCCCAAATTCACTCACTGGGGTCATATTCTCATGGTTTATCAACTTTCCAACAAATTTTGTTTGAAATTGGCAACAGTTAGAGCAGTATTCCAATGCTCAATTTTACAAAACTGAATTAGAGATTACTTTACCAGATTTAGCAAACTTGCTTCAACAACCAAAAATGAATGGACTGAAACTTTCCTTCAAACCAGATTTAGCAAACTTGCGTCAACAACCAAAAATGAATGGACTGAAACTTTCCTTCAAAGATTTAAATGGCTATGAGTAAATGCTTTACCTCCTTGCCTGAAAAAGAATTTGTAAAAATCGCCCAGAGTTGTTTTAGTTTTGAGTTGAAAAAGGAATTTCAAAATAGAGAGTTCCTTGATCTCTTTCAACTTAGTGCTAATGTTGTTAGATATGAGCGTTTGTTGAGAGAGGAGGAACAAAAGAAATATGCTAGTAAAGAGACCTACTATAGAGACCCTAATTTTGGGGTACATGCAATTGACGTTGGTCAAGAAGAAGTTAAAATCTGTTTAGCCGAATTGGTCGAGGGTGATACTTATGAATATCATGTGTTGACCAAATTGGAAGTATCAAATAAAAATGAACCATCTAAAGATGAGAATCAAAGATTCAGAACATTTTCTTTTGATTTAACAAAGCCCGGTCTGATATTTGACTAGCTATTCAAAGATAAAAAGATTAAACTGAGCGATAAGCACAGATTGTCAAACCTTGAATAGATTAAGGGTAAAAAATACTGTAAATGACATAATGCATGGTCTCACACTGCTAACAACTATTTGGTCTTTCTCAATGTTATACAGGATGTCATTGAATCTGGGTGAATAACCTTTGATTCAATGAAAAAGATGGCGGTAGATGAAAATCCTTTTCCACAGACAGTTGGTATTGACATGGTCACTCCCAGTTCAAGAAGCATGATCCATCAGAATTTAAGTTGGTTATAGATGAAGGAAAAGAAAAATCACGTCATAATGTGTTTGAAAGATTGAGTAGTTACAAACCAAAAGGAAAAGAATTTATGCACTTGATGCCAAAAGGAGATTGTAAAAGCAACTAGGGGTGAGCGTCGGGGGGTTCAATTCGGGTATCTCAAGAACCGAAATCGAACCATACTATTCGGTTCTTGCAAAATGAAACCATTCGATTCCATTTGAATCGTAAGAACCAAACCATTTGGTTTTGATTCGGTTTCTGTTCTAATTTGGTTATAGAATAATAATTATTTTTCGAGTGCCTTATCAAAGAGTATCTAGCCTCGGGAAGTGAGCTAATAACATGAAATAAACTTCTACCGAATATACAAAGATCAAGGATTTCGAAAATCCTTTCACCCCGAAGAAAACATAGGATTCTCCACGAAACAAAAGATATTCATAAACTAAAATAAGAAACAAATGACCTGGAAGGTTTTTCGAGTATGGCAAGAAGTCATACAAGCAAACTTGTGGGAAAAATCATGAGTTTTAAATGCATTATTATTAATTGTTTTATAGTTGTATTTAAATATTTAATTAACTCCATCATGGTCATTTACAACTTCGCTTATTGATAAGTTAGTCTCATTTTATTTACATTTACTAAGAATTTCAGTCCAAGTGTGAAGTTAAATGTTACAATGAGATAGAGATGTAACAAGTTTCACAAAGAACTTAATCATTTTCATTTTATCCAAAAAAATTACAAATTTTTTTGATTTTTAGTTTTAGGACAACCAATTAAAACATTCAAAAACATAAATAAGGGTTAAAGACTTGATTCTAACTTTGATTTTTCGGTTCTAAAAGCGAAACTGATAACCGAACAGAAAACCAATCAGTTCTAGGTTCCAAAATCGATTTCCTATTTTAATTTTTTGAAACTATACGGTTCCAATTTTTTCGATTTGGTACTGGTTCGATCATAATGGTTTCAATTTTTTTGCCCATCCCTAAAACCAATAGATAAAATGAAGGCCAATAGACAACCAACAATATTCAATATATTTTTTCTTTCTAAACAATGTTGTTCTGTTACCTGTGCATGCCCGTCACGGGTAAGAGAAGCTTTCCTGCTTTTTAAAAATGACAAAAGTATGTTACTTTACACCATTCCAATTGAAAAACGTCGTTTAACTCCAATTTTTCATTTCGCTTTCTTTAATTGAATTGCAGAATATTGAACAATATTAAAGTAGGACAAATTTAAATTTTCATTTTCTTTATTGTCGATTCATTTTAATTAAGTAGGATGGATCTGGACAGCCCCCG
The DNA here is from genome assembly GCA_963555705.1 of Ligustrum vulgare. Lineage (NCBI taxonomy): Eukaryota > Viridiplantae > Streptophyta > Magnoliopsida > Lamiales > Oleaceae > Ligustrum > Ligustrum vulgare. Next base: position 20,144,726 of record OY743188.1, read on the forward strand.
CGTCCTCTGTCGACCAGATATCTTATTTCCTATTTACTATTTCATTATTTTTAATTATCTATAATATGATTTCAGTTTAAATAAAAACATAAAAAGGGGATTCGGGAGTGTGCTCTTCGACGGCCAGTTAATGTATATGATTATATTTATAAAAAAATATATAATAAAATTAGTCTAAACTAATTGTTTCAATTTTTAAATTGTTACCTTAAGGTTAAAATGTATAATTATGTTATAATTATAAAAATCTAATAAATAAATTTAAACCCATAATTATATAATTAGAATTTAAATATTGATAAAATTATAATTTAAAAAATTTTAAACCATTTTGGGACTACAAAAATAAATATTGCAAAATACATTGAGTACATGTTTATTTTTTTAAATGCCTATAATTTTATTCATACATTTGATAATTATACTGTTATTTTGAAATCGAAAAATATGCACTATGAGTGTCAAATCGAAAATCTCAACAAGAACTTTAATACTGACTCACAAGTGAGAGTCAATTGTAAACACATCATCCATAAAATAAAGATTAAATGTAAAAGATTTATTTTTAAAAATTAAATAAAATTATAAAAAAATTGAAAAACTACACAATAGGAATTGAGGGCAATAATAATTTTTAATTTTAGATTATTTTTTTTATTGGTTTTATTGTTTTTAATATATAAATAGGTTTTTATATAAAAATTAAATGTACACAAAATATAAAACATTATAGCAACAATATTTTTCAAAGTTACAATTACTAATTCAAAGAAAACATAGATTAATTATTGTTAATTGTATTTGTTAATATAATTTATTTTCAAAACTTAATACTATAAGTATTTTAACCCATGAAAAATTGTTCTAAAGTCTTTGATGTGATCTAAAGTAGGAGATCAAAGGAGAGATCAAGACACAGGTGATGCAACTGTTGGAGTTATATATGCTCATAGAGTATAATTCACGACATTCGAAATAAAATGTTTATTGATTGTATTAATATAAAGTTGTGTTTGTCCACAGGTCGACTTGATATTACAAATTGAGTGTTTAAGTTGTTAAACATAGAAAGATTCAATTTGTGATTCGATCTAAAATTAACGTTCACGGTCAGTAAATAAATATGGACAATTTATTTTGATAAGATCGTCTCGATTTTATTAAAGTCTATCTTTGACTTTGGTAATAAAATTGAGAGTACGTTTGGAACGTATTGGACGGGACCACGTGAAATTAATTTGTGACATTGACCATACAAATTTAATTTCACTTGATTATCGTACGTGGGACCTTAATCCTAATCGGATAATGGACTTCGATTACTAACTTGAAGTTCTTTGAGGTATCAATGGGTGAGATCAAATTTCTGACCAATATCTCGGTACTTTGGGAATTAAAGTGAACTAACGAGGAACATATATTTATATTATGGAATCCATCACCTTTTAGGTATGATCATAATCTCACTGGTTCTTCTAGTGGACAGTTGAATCTGAGCTCAGTAATTCGACAGTGACTGTTGAATTCTATGATGTGATGGGATCACATCGAACTGTCAGATAGAAGATGAGAGTTGAGAATTTATGAATATTCGGAGAAGGGCATTTTGGTCATTTTAACTTGCTCCGAATATTCGAGTTGATCGACGGGGGTAACATGTAAGAACAATAAGTCAGAGGATATAATTATTGATTAATTGTTTCAGTGATTTCAATTTTACTAAGAGTGCAATCTCGTTCTTTTAGTGGAATAGAACGTGATTAATAAATTAATTTTGACTGATCAAGAGTTGATCGGGTCATAATTAATTTATTGGAGCTTAGTTTAATTGGGTCCGATCAGGTTCCCTCGGTGGCTTCACTATAATGGGTTTATACAGGCTTATTACCTGTATTGGATTGTGCAGAAATGGGCCTGGGTTATGGTACTAGGCCTGGTAGGGTTTTGGAATGTAAAGAGGTTACAAATAGTCTCCTAAGACTATTTTTCTTAATTTAATTGGCAAAGTGGCGAAACACATTAGTGTGTGTTTCCTCTTTACAAAGAAACCATAATCCTAGTTTAACCTAGTTCTTGAGAAAGGTGACCACACACCTGCACAACTGCCATTGGAGAACACAGGGGAAAGCTTGAGGGTTTGAAGCTTTGGTGGAATCAAGAAACAGTTGATGAAGATTATTGTAAAACACGCTACAAGGGTAATATCTCTTTCTTTTTGTGTGCACAAAATTATTTATTCCAAGTTGAATACATAGAACAGAAAATCCTATAACGGGATGATCTATCACAAGAAATCTATTTTTGTGAGTAGAGCAACCCGGGTTCCCAACAGCAACAACATTCTACATAGAAAAATGAGTAAGTTTCATGTTGGAGTCGAGCCAAGAAGACGAATAGATCAAGTCGAGTCAAAGGATCGAAGTTCTAGAACCAGTGACAAATTCACGGCCTTAAACCAATATGTCACGGCCGTAACCTTCTCTAGGGCAAAGGCAAAGATTTTCAAGATTTTGATTCTTACGGCTGTAAGTCAAAGTTTCACGGCCGTAACACTTAAACAAAATTACACTTACGGTCGTAAGTGTTATTATTACGGTCGAAACATAGTTCCTGATCGCGCGCCACTTTTCTGATGTGGGGTTTCATAATTTTTTTGCTATTTTTTCGTTTTGAATTGTTTAGTTAGGGTTTGGAGTCCATTAGCAGTTAGGGTTAGTTGTTAGGTTTTTTTTTCATTATTTATATGTTTTTCATTCATTATAACAATTAGCTTCGATTTTAATAAACAGATTTTATTGAGGATTCAATAAATTTATAAGTGAATTCCTATATTTTCCTTTCGAACTTATCAAGATTATTTCTTGTGGCATCAACCCGAACTAATCAAAGATTGACAATCTTTATGGCGTTCAAATAATCTGAAACTTATCAAAGAAAACTGAACGAATCCTTGTGGTGTTTAGAAAATTTTGGCTCTTGCTTCCGCATCATCAATCCTCGCGTCATGAAGTTTGGGTCAAGATTCCTCCGTTCATCCACAACCTGGGTTCGGAACTTTCCAGCATTTAATTCCGTGCTTCGAATCACTTCATTTGTTAACAGAGCTGGACTTTGAATTCAGATTTTTTATTCTATCCTAGTTTAATTCCATATATTTATGATTGAGTCTACATTTGAATTATCCATATCTTGTTGTTGAGTCTTTCTTTTTTTGAGTTTTCTTCGTTTTCTTCATTCTAGAAAATTTTTCAAGTTTTTTTATCTATATAAAAATTCAACAAAATTCAAAATGTTTATTTTATTAGATTCCTATCCAAATGATTTCCCCCCTTTTTTTTGCCGTGTTCGTTGTCGAATTTGGGATTAAAAAAAATAAAATCATTTTTTTTTTATTTTTTTATTTATTCCGAAAATTTCACAAAAAAAGTCACTCCAAAATTCAAGAACCACTTTCTTGAATTTCTTAATCATTTTTTTTATTGTTTTTTTCCATTTTATTCCACATAAATTTCACAATGTCCAAATTTCAAGAAAAATCTTCATCTAGAAAGGATGACGATAAAGATCGTGTGTGGTGGTTTTTTAATGAAGTTAAGATGAGATTGGATAAATTAGATGAAAACAGTGTCAAATTGAAAAATGAGCGATTTCAAACAAAACTGTAGTGATGAAAGGCATTATAGGCGTGATCATAAACTTAGGGATGAAATTGGGGTTAAGAGGGGAAAAGAGATTGATTCGAAGGCTATTTTGAAGATTCAAAAAGAAATTTATGAGGAAATAATAAGGTATGAACGGGAGGAAAAAAGAAAAAAATTGGCTAAATTGCAAAAGAAAGATTTTCCAGAAATAACAAAAATTTTAGATTCAAATAAAGAGATTTTACAAGAAACAAAAAAGATTAGTAATAAGACGGAAGAATTAAAAGGATTTATTCTTAGTTAATGAACAAAGATTTTGAATCCGAAAGAAACTACAAAGAAGCTTTCGATTATTGTAGAATTTATCATAAGGATCCAGAAGGAATAACAAAAATAGACTCTCCAAAAATTTCTGAAGGAGTTTTAATAAGACAAAATAATATAATTATTACCCTCTTAGTAAGTTTACACAAAAAATTAGAAGCCTTTGATAAAAGAATAGACCCTGAAATAGAAAGTGATTTAAGAACTATAACAAATAAATTAGGAAATTTACACATTAAAGAAACAGGCAAAGAAAAAGTCACAAGAAGGTTATCAAGAGACTTAAAATTTCCAAGATGAATTTGACAACTCCATTTGTAGGAAGATCAAGAACAATCAGTGAAGGAACATCTAGACCTAGTACATCAGGAGAAAATAGAAATTTCTTAGATAGAGTTTTGAGAAGAGTAGAACAACATAATCAGAATCTAGAAGAAATTGTAGATCCAGAACAAGATTATGCAAGATTCCAGACACATGGATTAAGAGTACTTAATCCAGATGTCCTATATAACAGAGGAATTTTTGAATCAAGAACCCAATTCTTTAGACATCATAGAGAAGTAGAAATACAATGTATTGGAAACCAGGTAGTTAAACTTAATTTAATTTCAGAAGATTCTAAGAAAGAACTTAGAAAAAGAAATTTTAGATTTATCCACTTAGGATTAATTGTAATAGGAATAAAAGGATTAACTAGAAAAAGCTTAGGATGTAAGACATTAATTACTATTTATGATGAAAGATTTAATAATATAGAAAAAGGACAGATAGCAAGTATGGAAGTAGACATGAATAGTAATAACGGTATTATTTACTGTAATCCAGACTTCTTAATGACTATCAGAGATTTTTCAGAAAAAATCAAAATAGGTATACAGACTAAAGGATATGAAGAGACTAATAGTGGAGACAATCTTTTGATACATGTAGGATTCTTAGGAAGATGCTCAATTAATTCCCAGACAAAATACAAAGTTTATATGGATAAAGTAGTAGGATTAATGAGTAGTAAAGGATAAATATGGTTAAGCCTAAAGAATTTTCAGCAGAACAATTAGCTGGATTAGAATGGGATATGGATAAGTTTTTAGAAGAAGAAGAAAAGTCAATAGCACCTAGAGAATCTTTAACCTATAAAGATGCACATGGTAGAACAAGCCTAAGGTTTACTGATTATCAATTGGTACCAAAGACTTCTGATGAAGAACAACAAGAACCACCACACCAAGAGAATGTTCACATAGAACTAATAGGAGAAGATATTGATAAAATAATTTATCCAAAAGAATTAGGAATTATTTTGAATAAAGAAGAACTCTTAGAGTTAGAAGATCAAATGTATATTTCAAAACAGATAAAAGAAAATGAGTATTTGTATTATGATTTAGAACAGAATATTAGGGCAGGAATTATTAATGAAGAAAATAATACAGAAGTTACAGATTATAGTTATACAAAAGAACTCATGGAAGATACAACTAGATACAGAACATTTGATGAAACTCCTTTTGATAAGACTGTTAAACATGAGATTTTAAATTATGGAGATGGTTTTCCTCCTAGAGGAGCCTATAATACATATAATGAACCACCGCAAAATAGTAAATATATAGCAAGAGGAAGTGAGAGACCTTTAGAACAAAAAATAGAATTTCAGACAGCCTCTAAAGCACAAATACTAAACATTACTGCACATGATCCACAGACATGGACAAATGTCATAGATGTTTGGAAGAACACTATAATAGGACATTATATTAGAAACATACAAGACATGGAACCCTTAGACATGTATAGATATTTAGAAACATTTTTAGGAGAAAGTACAAAGGCAATGTGGGAAGCCTATAAGATAGAAAGAAAAGAAGAATATGATCAATTAATACAATTAGGAAGTAACCCTTATAATTTTGTTAATAAAGTACAAATTTTAATCACAGGAGCAGACCCTAATTCAGGACATATGAGTATACAAAGAAAAGCAATGAGAGATTTAGAACAGCTTAATTTATATAAATGGACTAAAGGTAAGTATGTAAAAAGATTTTTAAATGAATATTATTATCAGACCTCAATTTCAGGAAATACATTTAACCAAGAAATAGGAAATAAGTTATTTCATAAATTACCAGGACCATTAGGATTAGAAATTACAGAATCATGGAATAATCTAGCATCTGTAAAAGAATTTCCAGAGAAAAACTGGAGTATAGGACAAAGAATACAACATGTAATAAGATGCCTAGAAGGTAAATGCGTAGAATTACAAATCCAAAAGCAATTAAAAAAGACAGATTATAAATTCTGTAAAGACATTTTTACACCTCAGACCTATGGAGCTTCAACATCTAAACCTTATAAGAAAAAATATATGAAAAATTTTAGAAACCCAATTAAGAAAAGATACTTCTTAAAGAAATCAAATAAGAGAAAACCTTACTTAGATGAAAAAAGACACGTTAGAAAATTTAAGCCAGACAAAACTTATAAAAATAAATTAAATTGCTTTGTTTGTAATAGCAATGAACATTTAGCAAGAACATGTCCTAAAAGAATAAACAATTATGATAAGAAAAGTACTCTCATAGAATGTACTAATAAAGATTTAATACAATTAGATGAATACATTTCAGACAAAGAATCTATTTATAGTATTATATCAATTGAAGATCAGGCTAATTTAGAAGAAGAACAATCTGATTATGAAATCTTAGATGAATTTACTAAATTCAAAATAAATGAAGAATCAGAATCAGAATCAGAACAAGAAACTGAATTCATGGAAACATCTTTAGACTCATGTAAACACAAATGGCAGAAGAACATAGGGATGGATAATATAGCATGTTTTATTTGTAAATAGTATCCAGCAAGAAAACTTAGAGCTAAATGTTTAGAATGTTATAAAGAAGCATGCATAAGATGTTTAGAAGAAAATATGATTTTAGAAAAAGAAGAAACAAACATTGAAGTAGAAAGAAATAAATTAGAAATTTCTAAAATCAGAATTCTTAGAAAAAGAATTGAAAGTTTAGAAGAAATGCAAAAGTTAATGATTAAAAGAATTGAAATATTAGAATCAAATAGGAAAGATAAGCAAATCATGATAGAAGAACCAGACTTAGAATGCTCACAAATTAATTATGTCCAAGTAATTTGTAATTCAGAAAAACTTAAAACAATCAAAGTAAAATGTCAGATCAGAATAGGAAATTATATAATAAAATGCTTAGGATTAATAGACTCAGGAAGTAGTAATTGTATAATAAATAAAAAATTAATTCCAGATCAATATGTTATAGAATCCAAAAATCCAATCAATGCACAACAAATGGATGGAGGATTATATACATATACAGAATTATTAAGACCAAACAGTAAAATAAGCTTTGAAAAAAATTGTGGACTTAGTACAGAATATACATTACCAAGAGACTCAACATGGGTTAGATCCCTCAATTTAAAAGAAACAGATTTTATTATAGGTCTTAGTTTTTTATTAAAAGACAATGGTAGTGTTACAATTACAAAAGATTTTATACATTTCCAAAAACATACATTATTTACACCAGCCCAGACAATACATTATCCATCAGAGTACACTGAGAAGGGTGGTGGAAGCCCTAAAGAAAAAGAATGCCCCTGTAATAAAGAAAAAGAATGCCAGCTTTTAGAAAACTTAGAAGAAAGTGATGAAGAATTAGAAGACATAGAAATAGATTATCAATTTATTGATAATGAAAAAATTTATGATATGTTGGTTACAAAACAAGACATAGAAAATTTGATAAATAGATTAGAAAAAATGGAAATTTTAGGAGAAAATGTTTTAAAATATTGGGAAAAAGATAAGATTTTTGTGAAATAAAAATTAAAAATCCAAAATATATCATAAGAACTAAGAACATAGAAGCAACTAATTTGGATTTAGAAGATTTTAAAATGCATATCGAAGAACTAATGAAATTAGGAGTTATTAGAAGATCAGATAACCCTCATAGATCAGCAGCCTTTATAGTAAGAAAACACTCAGAAATAGTTAGAGGAAAAAGCAGAATGGTTATTAATTATAAAAGACTTAATGATAATACAATAGATGATGCATACAAAATTCCAGATAAGACGGTTTTAATTAATAAGATCCAAGAATGTAAAATTTTTAGTAAGTTTGATTTAAAGTCAGGATTTTGGCAAGTTAAAATGCACCCAGATAGTATTAGATGGACAACATTCACATGTCCCGAAGGACATTATGAATGGTTAGTCATGCCATTTGGATTAAAGAATGCACCTAGTATTTTTCAGAGGAAAATGGAAGATATTTTTAATAGACATAGCAAGTTTATTATAGCATACATAGATGACATTCTTGTTTTTAGTAAAAACAGAAGAGAACATAGAGGACACCTACAAATTGTGTTTTCAGAATTTATTAAACATGGATTAATCATAAGTAAGAAAAAGATGATTTTTTTTAAAGAATACATAGATTTTTTAGGAGTCAATATAGGTCAAGGAGATATAAAGTTACAACCGCATATAGCTCAGAAAGCGTTAGAATTTCCAGACAAGCTAGAGGATTTAAAACAAATCCAAAAATTTTTAGGATTAGTAAATTATGCAAGACCATTTATAAAAGATTTAGGAAAAATTGCAGGACCCTTATATTCAAAGACCTCTCCAACAGGACAAAGACACTTTAATCAAGAAGACATTAAACTTGTACAAGAAATCAAAGATAGAATAAAAAATTTACCAAAACTAGCAATGCCCTTAGATACAGATTTTCTGATCATAGAAACAGACGGAAGCATATTAGGATGGGGAGCCATTCTATTATGTAAACCAAATAGATATGCAGATAAAAACACATAAAGAATTTGTAGATATAATAGTGGTAATTACAAAGAAAAAGGAAACATGAGTAGCATAGATGCAGAACTTTTAGCTGTTAATTATGCCTTAGACAGTTTTGAACTTTTTATTATTTCAAAGAAAGAAATCATAATTAGAACAGACTGTGTTGCTATTGTCTCTTTTTATAATAAATTAAAATTAGATTCCAAGAAAACTAGCAGAAGAAGATGGTTGAATTTTGTTGATAGAATCACTAATACAGGAATAAACATAGAATTTGAACATATTAAAGGAGTAGATAATAAAGCAGCACAAATTCTTAGTAGAATGGTAGAAAATAAAGAAATTTTTGAGATAAACTCATCATGATCTTGTTTTCTACAGATGTCTAGACCGCCTCCAAGACCAGGAATTCCTCCGGGAAATTCCTATGCATTGTTACAGACTCCATCTACTTAGAACAGACCAAATTACTCAGAACGAATTAGATTTGGTAACCAAGAACTTACATGTTTTCCTAGTAGTAACATTTCTTTCAAAGCACTTGCACACGTTTCAATTTCAAAAGAAGAGAAATGCATTTTAGACAATTTATGAATTTCTTACAACAAGAATCCAAAAGACCAGAAGTACTTTCTTGCATGCATGAATGCATTGTCAGAACATTTTAATCAGAACAGAACAAAGTTCAAGTTTTATGTAGTCATAAAAGGTCATAAGCTAGGCGTCTTTCATACATGGTTAGAAGTTTTAGAAAGCATCAGTAATTTTAAAGACCCTCTTTACAAAGGATTTACAAATTTAAAAGAAGCTTTAGACTCAGCAAGACAGCTCATAGGTATTAACTTTTTCATTTCCCCTTCTCTCAAAAATTACCAAGACCCGCCTCTTGATTTTTCCCCAAGCAGAGAAGAGAACATTTTTTGTAATCATTGTGAGTGTATGAAGAACAACTTCAGAGTCATCAATGAAGCTAACCAGAACCTTACTTCAGAAAGAACCCTTTTACAAAAGAAAATCACAGAAATGGAGAAAGAAATAATCAGCCTGAAGATTAGTTTAGGAAAAGGTACTACTGAGCCCAAGAAGTCAGTAGCTAGTCCAGCTCAAACGGTAGCTGGTAAAGACTTTTCAAACCCGTTGATGGCTATGGACTTGCCAAAAGTCCAACAGACTCAGGGAACTGTTGATTTCCCTAGTAAACAAGCCCATTTGTTTTTTGAAAAGACCCAGCAATTTCCCCTTCAGACCAGAGAAAATTGGGACACATTGGGCCAACCCAGTGGAAAATTTGACTATCTTGTCAAATACTCCCATGAATCCCAAGAACCATTTTCTAGCACAGACCAAAATTTCAGCCCAATACAAAATACTCAAGAAGAATCTTGTAGTCAGAATACCAAAGGGAAAGAAATTGTCCAAGAAGCCCAAGATCCAGAAGACGATATTATTTCAATTAATCATTTACTTTCTCAGATACAGAAACTTCAAAAGACTCCGTCCAGCAAAGAAGAGACAACAAAAAGAAAGAAAAAAATTTTAATTAAAAAGAAAAAGAAATTTCAGAATATCCACAGATCATGCCAGAACCAGAAGACAATGAATCTAGTCAAGGAAATAGTCACGAAGGCCATGAAGGAGAAGCATTCAATAATTCAGATAGTGGAATGTCTTTTTCATCAACAGCAGAACACAATTTAAATACATAAGATGCTGCCGACGCTATAAAAAAGACTTTTAAAGATGCTTCAGACAAGAAAGAAACTGCCAACAGATTTTTCAAAAAAAGATGCTGCCGACAGAAGCTTTTAGAAAAGAAGATGCTTTTGATAAAATTGTCCAACTACTTTTTGGACCAGAGTTGCTCGGAGAAACGCGTGTCAAAAAAGCATGAGACAACTTTAAAAAAGCAAGGACAGCTGTAAGATTCGTTTAGGATAGAATTTTCTTTTGCTCCCAAGAATTTCTCTATATAAGGAGTTGGTTTTCAGAAGAGAAAGCAAGAGTTTTCAGCATGTGATCTCCTTGCTCTCTACCCCGATAAACCTTCCTTATAAGAAATATTCTCAATCCAAAATAGGAACCCCTGTATAGAAAAACTGTGAATACCTCCAAGGTACTTGTTTCTTCCAAGTTTTATTTTATCCTTTAAGGGATTTTCCGAAAGGGAAACCCTTAGTTGTATTATATTTATAATGTTTTAATGAATCTCCAAAAAAGTTTATATTTATTTTACATTTTTGTATTTATGTTTTTTCCAGCAGTTCATATGATGTAAATTTTGTTGATGATTTAAATCATTTCATTCTATGCATATCATAAAAGCATAACTTGATCTTTAGAAGCCGTACTGTTTTTAAGTTAACCCTGAGTGACCCAGAGAGATAGGATTGTTGGCCGGAGTGAGCCTGTTGTGATCCTTAGATACTGGGGAAAGGGATAAGTTAACTTAGGAATCTTGTAAGGGAGTGCCAGTGGTAACCTTATAGGAAAATGTCAGGTTCAAGTTGATATGTCTCAGGTGGTGAAAAAAAAAAAAAAAAGAGGAGATTTGTTAAAATATTATTAAAGAAATACAGGAAACTAAGGAAAGTACCTAGTAGGATAAAAGTACGATTTGATAAAACAAAAGAAATTTATGAACCCTTCATCATCACACACTTCAAACGAGATAAACATAGAAAAAGAATTTACAAAATTATTTCAGACTTTGAATATTTATTATCAGTACACCAGACCCAAGTTATTGTCATAGATCAAACTTTAAAAGAAGACTATAAAATTTTAGATACAGTTATAGACATTCAAGGATATAGTAGTAATTTTTATCCTTTTAAGAATTATATTAACAGAAATAGTAAAAGAAGTCTTGATTTACAATTTAAAATCAAAGAATTAGAAAAAAATTTAGAAACAAAAATTTTAAGAACAGACAGTGAATTTTACCCTTTTTATCTAGAACAGTATAGAATAGAGACAGGATACTATAAACAAGACTGTGAAAGTCTTTTAGACCAATAATTCCGCACACAAGCCGACCTCTGCATCTAACCTTAGAATAAACCCTTCTACGCCAGTGGCTGTGTTTATTTTAAGTATATACCTGAGAAGGAGGAGGGTGAGTTAGAGTTGAAAATTGAAGTAGTTGAACAAATTCCAAAATTTAAGAAGCAAGAGGAGGAGTTGGGTAGCGAGGAGGTGATTGAAAATAAAATTGTTGACGATGAGAGGAATGAATTGGAAGTTGGAGTGGAAGTTCAAAATTTGGGTAGTGATGAGATAGTGTATGAACATGGTGATAAAAATGCGGGGTTAGAAGATTTGGTTAGGCTTGAAAGTTAAAAAAAAAAAAAAAAAAAAAAAATTGAACAAGAAGTTGCAAAGGAGGAAAGAGGCGAAGAGAAGAGCCTCGTGGTTCAAAAAGAGGAGTTTGTGATGATTCATTATGAATACAAGGATCCATACCTTGTGTCACATTAAACTAACATTTTCCTCCCCATTTTATTTAAATCTTTTTTGCAGGTTAATTGCATTTGGGAATTTGGGCCACACTACTTTTGCCCAAGGGAGCTTGTGATTCGATCCATTCATATAATCCAAGTTACAAAGTACTGCTGGTTGAACCTCTTGCACAGAAGCAAGAATTTTCCATTCGATCCAAGTGGAGCAGTTTTACATCAAGCCCCCAACAACAAAAAGTGTTTGAAAAGAGGGCCAGAATTTGATTCGAGGTCGAATCATTTTCAAGAAAGGGGAGATGATGCCATCCAAAGTAGAAGATCAAAGGAGAGATTAAGACACGAATGATGCAACAACATTCTACATAGAAAAATGAGCAAGTTTCATGTTGGAGTCGAACCGAGAAGACGAACGGATCAAGCCGAGTCAAATGATTGAAGTTCTAGAACCAGTGACAAATTCACGGCCATAATCTTCTCTCGGGAAAAGGCAGAGAATTTCAAGATTTTGATTCTTACGTCCGTAAGTCAAAGTTTCACGGTCGTAACACTTAAACAGAATTACACTTATGGCCGTAAGTGTCATTATTACGGCCGTAACATAGTTCCTAGTCGCGCGCCGCTTTTTCGATGTGGGGTTTCGTATTTTTTTGATTATTTTTCCTTTTTGAATTGTTTAGTTAGTGTTTTGAGCCCATTAGTTGCTAAGGTTAATTGTTAATTTGTTTTTCATTATTTATATGCGATTTTAATAGACAGATTTCATTGAGGATTCAATAAATTTAAAGGTGGATTCCTATATTTTCCTTTCGAACTTATCAAGATTATTTCTTGTGGCGTTCAACCTAAACTTATCAAAGATTGACAATCTTTGTGGCGTTCAAACAATCAGAAACTTATCAAGGAAAACTGAACAAATCCTTGTGGCTTTTTGAAAATCTTGGTTCTTGTTTCCGCATCGTCCATCCTCACATCGTGAAGTTTAGGTCAAGATACCTCTGTCCATCCACAACCTGGGTTCGTAACTTTTCTTCGTTAATTCCGAATTCTCGAATCACGTCAGTCTTGGAAGTCGCCCATAAGATCCTAATAAACCAAGTACCGGGTCTGGGGTTTTTTTCCAAAATTAATGGGGTCGACCGAGTTTTTCATGTCCGAATTTTTTAACATTTTTTAATTTTCCTTTTGAACCAGGTCAAGTGTTTGGCTGTTGAACCGGACAATTTGTTTCGAGTTTAATAACATTGTTTGATATTATAGAGGATAATCAAAATATTCAATCAATATATATATATATATATATATATATATATATATATATATATATATATATATATATATGATGTAGAACAGGTTTCATTAGAATTTGAAGAAGAGATTGATCGAAAATTGGCAAAGAAAGCGGGGGTTCCGAACAAACGGCCATAACTTTTTTCACCGGTGTCAGAATCCTTATTATAATACTTTTTCAGAATCATCGCACAGAGCTCTACGACATCCCAATTGGGGCTACCCGGTAGAGGTCATTTTAGGCTTCAAAAATGCAGTTTAAAGAGAGCTACAGGCCAGAAGTTTTTTCCAATTTTAGTTAAATTTATCCTTTAAGTCGTTTTGTTTTATTTGAATGTCTATTTCCATCTTTTTGCTCAATTAGGGTTGCTTGGACGTTTTTAAAAGGATTTTTTGCCATTCAATTGATCATTCATTCATATTCAAAAAAAAAGTTTCTTCTCGTTGGTGGATTCCAATTAAATTCTCTAGATTAAGTTTGTAAATCTTTGTTTCCGTTCTGCATCAAGTGGTATCAGAGCAAGGATTCGCCTTGTTTAATGGCCAACAACGAAGGCGGAAGGGTTCTCCCTCACGGCGCTGGTTGTAGGGAAACAGATACAGATCTATGGGCCGCAATTGATGCACAACAGTAGGCGATCGAGAGGATGGAGGCTATGATGCAGCGGCTATTGGAGCGACAACCCGATCCCAACGCACCTCCAGCCAACCCGCCTACCAACAGAGGTGGAATTGAAGGGGTGTCCCAGACCGTCCTAGGGCTGGACGCTAGCCTAGGGCCGTGGTGGATATACCATATGGCGATGTCAGTGATGAGGATTCAGAGGAGGATTTCGCAGATAACCTAGGCACCAACAACAGAATCAGAATCAACCCGATTATAGAATTCGGGCAAACATACCTCTATTTCATGGAAAACTGCAAATTGAGGAGTTTTTGGATTGGATCTCAGAAGTCGAGAGATTTTTTGATTTTACTGAGGTCGAGGAAGAGAGGAAGGTTGATGTGATCCGTTATGGGGATCACCAAGAACACGTGGAATTAAACGCCGGAAAGCTCTAAAATCCAAGATAGTAGACGGTAACAATGCAACCCCGACCTCACGACGCAAGAACTATGGGTATATTAAACCCAAAACCCGTTACGATGCGGAGATAAGAACCACAAAGGGGGAACGCCACAAAGGTTGTCAAATCCTTTGATAAGTTTAATTTTTTCGACGAGAACACGAAGAAAATATAAGGGAATATCTCACCTTCAATATCATTAATCTCAAGAATAAAAGTTGTGTTTTACAATGCTGAATAAAGCCATATATATAGGCAAAGAAAATAAAGCAACTAAAAATAAACTAGAATTCAACCTAAACTAAAAAGCTAAAAACGCCTAACATTAACTTAAAATTCGGAACCTAATTTACGGTCGTGAAAACGACCTTTACGGCCGTAATCACGCTACGGATTAAAAATTGACAACATATGTTACGGCCGTGAAAATAACCTTTACGGCCGTAATCAATACTCTGAATTAAAACTACTAAACTTTTTACGGCCGTGAAGATGTGGGTTACGGCCGCAAGTCCTCTTCTGCATAATTTCGCCATTGTAGTGTTACGGCCGTAATTTTGGCTTTACGGCCGTAATATCAGGCTTTACGACCGTGATTCCATTGCTGCCCAATTTCTTGTTCTTCTTTGATCCCAATGTATTGCAATAACTTTGGCTCCTCTTCCACATTGTTATGCAACGTAAATGAAGTCTTTGCACTAGAGCACTCGTCCATCCACGCTTGCATGAATCCTTGCATTGCCTGCTTGATTCTTTTGGCTCTTTGTCTCGTTATTGGTCCTACGGGCACGTGCAACGGGTCAACGTTCTTCGAGCCACTCCGGAACTCATCATCCCCTCCCTATTGAAAAGGATTCGTCCTCGAATCATCACCTGCATCAAACAGAGAAAGATCAGCAACATTAAATGAAGCACACACATTATACTCACCTGGAAGATCGAGCTTATATGCATTCTCATTTATCTTTTCAAGGATCTGAAAAGGTCCATCGCCTCTTGGCTGCAACTTAGACTTTCTTAGGGTTGGGAATCGCTCCTTTCGCAAGTGCACCCACACCCAATCACCTGGCTCGAACGTCACTCGCCTCCTACCTTTGTTGGCATGAGTCGCATAACGCTCATTTTTCTTTTCAATTTGTCCTTTCACCTTCTCATGAAGTTCTTTCACAAACTTAGCCTTTTTCGCCCCGTCCAAACTGTTCCGTTCATCTGCAGGTAATGGAATTAAATCAAGAGGAGTTAGCGGGTTGAAACCATAAACAACTTCAAAAGGTGAACATAAAGTAGTAGAATGCACAGATCGATTATAAGCAAATTCCACAAATGGAAAACATTCCTCCCAACTTTTTAGATTCTTATTTATTATAGTGCGCAAAAGTTGGATTAATGTCCTATTAACTACCTCGGTTTGACCATCAGTTTGTGGGTGACATGTAGTAGAAAATAACAATTTAGTACCCATTTTCCCCCACAAGACTTTCCAAAAGTAGCTTAGGAACTTAACATCCCTATCAGACACAATACTCCTAGGTATCCCATGGAGTCTTACAACTTCCCTAAATAATAGGTCCGCTATGTTAGTTGCGTCATCAGTTTTATTACAAGAAATAAAATGCGCCATTTTGCTAAACCTGTCTACCACCACAAATATTGAGTCTTTACCTTTTTTTGTCCTAGGCAGACCTAACACAAAATCCATAGATATATTACCCAAGGTTCATTAGGTACGGGCAAAGGTGTATACAAACCTTGTGGTAAGACTCTAGACTTAGATTGTTTACAAGTTATGCATCTTTCACAAATATGGTGAACATCCCTTTTCATTTTAGGCCAATAAAAATGCTCTTGTAAAGTTTCTAATGTCTTAAAAACACCAAAGTGCCCCATTAACCCCCCACCATGAGCCTCACGCACAAGCAATTCACGCATAGAACAATTAGGCACACAAAGTTTACTTTCCCTAAACAAATAGCCATCATGCCTATAAAATTTATCAATTGCACCTTTTTCACATGAAGCATAAATGGTAGAAAAATTAGGGTCATTAGCATACATACCTTTAATATGTTCGAACCCAAGCAACTTCGCATTTAAAGAAGTTAAGAGAACATACCTGCGAGAAAGGGCATCTGCTACCACATTCTCTTTACCTTGCTTATAGCGAATGACATATGGAAAGGTCTCAATGAATTCCATCCAACGGGCGTGTCTTTTGTTTAGCTTACCTTGTCCCTTGAGGTGTTTCAGTGACTCGTGGTCAGTGTGTATAACGAATTCCTTTGGCCACAGATAGTGCTGCCATGTTTCCAAGGCACGAACAAGAGCATAAAGCTCCTTGTCGTAGGTAGGATAATTCAAAACTGCCCCACTCAGCTTTTCACTAAAAAATGCAAGCGGCCTTTTTTCCTGCATAAGAATGGCTCCAATACCTATTCCTGATGCATCACATTCAATCTCAAAGGTTTGGTTAAAGTTAGGTAAAGCCAAAACC
Source organism: Ligustrum vulgare (assembly GCA_963555705.1). NCBI lineage: Eukaryota > Viridiplantae > Streptophyta > Magnoliopsida > Lamiales > Oleaceae > Ligustrum > Ligustrum vulgare. Next base: position 20,161,857 of record OY743188.1, read on the forward strand.
GGTGCAGAACATAACCTATCCTTAAGCATTTTAAAAGCATTTTCTTGTGCTACCCCCCAATGGAATCCTACACTTTTCTTGACTATTTCTGTGAGTGGTGCTGCAAGTGTGCTAAAATCTTTAACAAATCTCCTATAAAACCCAGTCAACCCGTGGAAGCTCCTAACCTCCGTAATAGTTTTGGGAGTTGGCCATTCTTTGATAGCTCGAATTTTCTCCTCATCTACCTCAACACCATTTGCACTAACGACAAAACCAAGAAAAATTACCTTTTCCATGCAAAAAGTACACTTTTTAAAATTAGCATATAGTTTTTCAGTTTTTAAAACTTCCAAAACAGATCTTAAATGTTCAATGTGATCACCTAAGTTCTTACTATATACTAAAATGTCATCAAAGTATACCACGACAAATTTACCAATGTAAGCACGCAAGACATGATTCATTAATCTCATAAAAGTGCTAAGTGCATTTGAGAGGCCGAACGGCATAACCATCCATTCATATAAACCATATTTGGTTTTGAAGGCGGTTTTCCATTCATCACCTTCTTTCATACGAATTTGGTGATAACCACTCTTAAGGTCTATTTTACTAAAAATACTAGCACCATAAAGTTCATCAAGCATGTCATCAAGTCTAGGTATGGGATGGCGATACTTTACCGTAATATTGTTGACTGCCCTACAGTCCACGCACATCCTCCAAGTCCCATCCTTTTTGGGTACCAACAGAACTGGTACTGCACATGGGCTCATGCTTTCCCGAACATAGCCCTTTTTCAGCAGCTCTTCAACCTGCTTTTGTAGCTCCTTGGTCTCTTCTAGATTGCTCCTATAAGCTGGCCTGTTTGGAATGACCGCTCCTGGCACGAAGTCAATCTGGTGTTCAATCCCTCGAATTGGCGACAGCCCACTCGGAATCTCCTCGGGAAATAAATCTGCAAATTTCTGCAAAAGAGACACAGCTAAACTGGGGAGGGAGTGGTTAGTTTCATCGAGCACAAGGAGAGATTCCTTGTACATTAGTAAAATCACAGGTTTATTTGTAGAAATAGCTTCGGTGATATCACTCTGTTTTGCGTAGAAGCTTACCTTTGTTTTCTTTCTTTCTTTTACTGGCACTCTTCACACCCTCTCCTTTTTCTGGGATCGTGGTCCCAACTCTCGGTTTTTCACACAACTCTCCTTTTTCCGGGATCGTGGTCCCGACCCTCTTCTGTTCACTCAACTCTCCTTTTTCCGGGTTCGTGGTCCCGACCCTCTTTCTCTCTTCCTCACTTTTTAATTTCAGTTGGTCTTCATAGACCTGTTGAGGTGACAAAGGCATTAGTTTGACATTTTTCCCATCCTTAGTGAAGGTATACCTATTTTTAAATCCATCGTGAATAACCTTCCTATCGAATTGCCATGGCTTGCCCAACAAGATGTGCCCTGCATGCATGGGTACCACATCACAAACCACGCTATCTTCATACTTCCCAATCGCCAAATCAACTACCACCTGTTTATTTACCTTAATCTCGCCCGATTCATTTAACCACTGTAGCTTATATGGCCTAGGGTGTTTTAGCATAGGTAGGCACAATTTCTCTACTAGAGTAGTGCTAGCAACGTTCGCACAACTACCCCCATCTATTATCAAACTACACACCATGTTATTTACAAAGCACCTAGTATGAAATATATTTTCTCGCTGCTCACCCGACTCTTCCACCTTAACTTGAGTACTAAGGGCTCTCCTAGTGACAAGTGATTTAGCTACTGCATAGTCCGCATCATCATTTTCACTAACATCCTCTAGAGCTGGCATATCCTTATACTCATCCTCTACTTCTCCCCCTTTCTCATCCTCCGAACATAATACCCCATCACGCAAAACTAATATTCGTTTATTTGGACATTGTGAAGAAATATGTCCTAAACCCGAACATTTAAAACAACGAATATCCCTAGTCCTAGGAGTTTGAGAATCAGAAGCAATTTTACCTTTGTTGGGTGGCTCTACTTTTCCCTTCGGTGCCTCAAATTTATTTTTCTGCACAATCCTTTCATTTTTAGAAGTCCCACTCCATGTAGACCTTCCAAAAGAATTGGAACTGGTAGAGAATTTGGAAGTTCCCTTCCTTTTTAATTGTCGCTCCACTTTCATGGCCATGTGAAGCATCTCCTCCAAATCGATATAATGCTGCAATTCAATAACATTAGCAATATCTCGATTTAAACCATTTAAAAATCTAGCCATGGTAGCCTCAGGGTCTTCCTCTATATTTGCCCTAATCATGGCAACCTCCATCTCCCTATGGTAATCCTCCACACTCTTACTACCTTGGGAAAGGGTTTGTAATTTTTGGTAGAGATCCCTATAGTAATGTCCAGGCACGAATCGTTTTCTCATAAGGGTCTTCAACTCATCCCAAGTTTCAATAGGCCTCTCCCCATTTCTCCTTTTACTAGTTATCAATTGATCCCACCATACTATAGCATAATCAGTAAATTCTACGACTGCCAATTTAACCTTTTTAGATTCAGAATAATTATGACAATCGAAAATCAATTCTACCCTCTTTTCTCATTCAAAATAAATGTCCGGATTACTTTTACCTTGAAACGAGGGAATGGACATTTTAATGTTACCAACATGTCCATCGACATCATCCCTACGATTACGCATATATCCCCTATCACGTCTTTCTCCCCGATCTCGTCTCCTACCAACACTAGTAATAGATAAATCACCACTATCCTCATCACTATCAACAACCTCAACACGTTCAGTCCTAGCTCTAAATTGTGGGTTGAAGTCATACCTTAGTGGTCTCCGTAAATTAGGAAAATTGCGCGGTTGTTCCTGACGTGGTTGAACATTTCCCGCACCTCGTGTCTCCTCCGGATTATTAGCCCCTTCCACATTCACGCCGGATTGTGGACCAAATTTTGCTTCCAACTTGGCATCCAACCTCGCCTCAAATTTTGCAAAACGTTCCTCCACTATTGCAAGCATTTTGAAATCTTGAAGATCCTTTTCCGTTGAAGAAACTTCCTTCTGTGGCATGGTTAGTAATAAAGAAAAGAGAAAAAAATATTTAATAAAGATCCTCACGTGTTTTATCGCTCGTCTATCACTCAATTTGGCTTTTTCCCTCTATTATTCTCACCACTCTGCCTTTTTCCTCTCTATTCCCTTTTTTCCCACGTTCTCAAAGAACCCACCAAACTAGTCACGGATTTGGTCCTTGTGGAATAAACCCCAAAGTGTAAATAAGGAAAGTTGATGGAAAATATTGGAATTAGGAAATTTAAGAAAGAAATTATGGAAACAAGAATTCTATTGCAAGAAGAAGTTTTATGGAAACAAGAATAAAGAATTTTATGGAAACAAGGATTTGTTGGAAAGATTTGCCCAAGATTATTTTCTTGATTTCTTGTCCAAATCAATAACTATCTTTTTTTCTTCTTTTTTTTTTTTTGTAATTTTCGGATTTTTTTTTTTTTTTTTAAGAATATCCTATTCAACAAGAGTAATCAAGAACAAGAAAAACAGAAATTGGCAAATCTTGAATTTTCTGGAGAAATTTCAAGAAACACGAATTGGAATGGATTTTTTTTTTTTTGAATGATTAATAACTGGAAATAAAAGAAAAAGAACTGGAATACTAAATAATTGGATTTAGAGACGGGCTCTGATACCAGATGATGTGATCCGTTATGGGGATCACCAAGAACACGCGGAATTAAACGCCGGAAAGCTCTAAAATTCAAGATAGTAGACGGTAACAATGCAACCCCGACCTCACGACGCAAGAACTATGGGTATATTAAACCCAAAACCCGTTACGATGCGGAGATAAGAACCACAAAGGGGGAACGCTACAAAGGTTGTCAAATCCTTTGATAAGTTTAATTTGTTCGACGAGAACACGAAGAAAATATAAGGGAATATCTCACCTTCAATATCATTAATCTCAAGAATAAAAGTTGTGTTTTACAATACTGAATAAAGCCATATATATAGGCAAAGAAAATAAAGCAACTAAAAATAAACTAGAATTCAACCTAAACTAAAAAGCTAAAAACGCCTAACATTAACTTAAAATTCGGAACCTAATTTACGGCCGTGAAAACGACCTTTACGGCCGTAATCACGCTACGGATTAAAAATTGACAACATATGTTACGGCCGTGAAAATAACTTTTACGGCCGTAATCAATACTCTGAATTAAAACTACTAAACTTTTTACGGCCGTGAAGATGTGGGTTACGGCCGTAAGTCCTCTTCTGCATAATTTCGCCATTGTAGTGTTACGGCCGTAATTTTGGCTTTACGGCCGTGAATCCGTTACGGCCGTAATATCAGGCTTTACGACCGTGATTCCATTGCTGCCCAATTTCTTGTTCTTCGTTGATCCCAATGTATTGCAATAACTTTGGCTCCTCTTCCACATTGTTATGCAACGTAAATGAAGTCTTTGCACTAGAGCACTCGTCCATCCACGCTTGCATGAATCCTTGCATTGTCTGCTTGATTCTTTTGGCTCTTTGTCTCGTTATTGGTCCTACGGGCACGTGCAATGGGTCAACGTTCTTCGAGCCACTCCGGAACTCATCAAAGGTGAAGCTCATGTCCTATAAATTACGGGGTGGCGCTGCTGTTTGGTGGGAAAGGTTGCAGATGGACAGGCGCCGACAAGGCAAGACCCCTGTACGGTCGTGGAGATGGATGAAGGAACTATTGATGAACAGGTTCTTGCCCGCGAATTACCAGCAGTTTATATTTCAGAGTTTTCAGAATTGTGTGCAGGGAACCAAATTTGTTGCTGATTACACGGAGGAGTGGTATAGGTTGTCAGTTCTTAATAATCTGAACGAGACTGAAGGGCAACAGGTTTCCAGATATTTGGGGGGGCTGAAGGCGTCGATTCAGGAGAAAATTGGGTTGCAGGTGGTTTGGACGATGGATGAGGCACATAACATGGCATTGAAGGCTGAGTTGATGGAGGAAACCTCTAATCGATTTTCACTTACAGAAAAGACGCTGGGGAGTTATCCAGTAATTCGGCGAATAGGGGCAGATCCTTTCCGAATGATGGACAAGGTTAAACGAAGTCTAGTGTTGATCAGTCACAGAGGGGCGTTGGGCCTGGTAGTAACCAGGCTGGAGCACGTCCAGCGACAGTAGTGAAGGAAGCAACGCGAGCACCTAATCCAAAGGAAGCATCTCGAGCATCGCTACCGGTGTGGTCAACCTGGGCATCGCTCGAATAAATGTCCAGCCAGAAAATCTGTAAATCTCGTGGACACAGGAGAATGTGAGGATGTGAATCAGTATGTTGAAGAGGATGAAAACGTGGATGAGTTATTGGAAGGGGCAGAGATAGTGGAGAAAGTAGAGGAGTTGATGAAGAAAGGATTTATTCGCGAGAGTATGAGCCCTTGTCCTGTCCCCGCACTATTAGTTCCCAAGAAAGACTGCACATGGCAAATATGTGTTGACAGTCGTGCTATCAACAAGATAACTGTCAGATATAGCTTCCCGATTCCAAGATTAGATGATATGTTAGATATGTTGGAGGGTTTGAGAGTGTTCTCGAAGATCGATCTGCGTAGTGGCTATCACCAGATTCGGGTCAAGCCAGGGGATGAGTGGAAGACAGCTTTCAAAACAAAGGATGGATTGTATGAGTGGCTCGTCATGCCATTCGAACTTTCAAATGCCCCCAGGACCTTTATGCAGGTCATGAACCAGGTACTACGACCTTTCATTGGCAATTATGTAGTGGTTTATTTCGATGATATACTGATTTATAGCTGAGATGAAGAGGACCGTATGAAGCATCTGAGGGCTGTGTTAGAAGTGTTATCTAAAAACAAGTTGTTCATCAACTTTAAGAAGTGTAACTGGTTGACGACGAAATTGTTATATTTGGGATATGTCGTAAGTTCTGATGGCATAATGGTGGACGAGGAGAAGGTTAGGGCCATTCATGATTGGCCTGCGCCAAGGTCAGTAGGGGAGGTGAGGAGTTTTCATGGGCTAGCAACCTTTTATCGTCGGTTCATCAGGAATTTCAGCAGCATTGTGGCCCCCATTACGGAGTGTCTGAAGAAGGGGAAGTTTCAGTGGGGAGGGGAAGCTGAAATGGCTTTCGTAGTCATTAAGGAGAAATTGTGCAGCACTCCTGTACTCCCTCTACCAAGTTTTGATAAGCTTTTTGAGGTTGAGCGTGACACCAGTGGGATTGGAATTGGGGCGGTTCTTTCGCAAGAGAAGAGACCAGTAGCTTTCTTTAGTGAGAAACTAAGTGATGCCCAGCAGAAGTGGAGCACTTATGAGCAAGAATTTTATGCAATTGTGCGTGCTTCGAAAGATTGGGAGCATTATTTAATTCAGTGGGAATTCATATTGTATACTGATCACCAGGCCCTGAAATACCTAAACAGTCAGAGAAATTTGAGTAATATACATGTTTAATGGTCAACATACTTACATAAGTTCCCGTTCGTTCTGAAGCATAAGTCGGGAGTTTCGAATAAAGCAGCAGATGCGCTAAGTCGGCGTGCCAGTTTGTTGGTGATCATGCGTCAAGAAGTTGTTGGGTTTGAGTTTCTGAAGGAATTGTACATTGATGATGAAGACTTTGCCAAGGTTTGGGAAAAATGCACACAGAAGCAGGCAGACAGGGAGTATCATATAGTTGATGGCTACTTGTTTCGTGGTAATCAACTGTGCATCCCACAGAGTTCATTGAGGGAGAAACTGATCCGAGACTTACATAGTGGAGGGCTGAGTGGTCACTTGGGGCGTGACAAGACCATCAGTGGAGTAGAAGAACGGTATTACTGGCCACAGTTGAAGCGTGATGTGGGAAACTTTTTTCGTAAGTGTTATGTTTGTCGGACAGCTAAAGGGCAAGCTCAGAATACTGGATTATACATGCCGCTACCTGTTCCAAATGCAATCTGGGAGGATTTGTCTATGGGTTTTGTATTGGGACTCCTGCAAACTCAACGTGGGTTCGACTCGGTATTTGTAGTGGTTGACAGGTTTTCCAAAATGGTCCATTTTATACCTTGCCGGAAAACCTCTAATGCATCACATATTGCACAACTGTTTTTTCGAGAAGTGGTTCGCTTACATGGAGCTCCCCGATCCATTACTTCTGACAGAGATTCGAAGTTCCTCAGTAATTTCTAGATTACTTTGTGGCGGCGGATGGATAATACGCTCAAGTTTAGTAGCACAGCTCACCCGCAGACTGATGGCCAGATTGAAAACTTGAATAGGACACTTGGAAATTTAATTCGCAGCATTTTTGGTGATAAACCTAAGCAGTGGGATGTAGCATTGGCGCAAGCGGAGTTCGCATATAATAATGCTGTCCACTCTGCCACGGGAAAGTCTCCTTTCTCTTTGGTGTATTTACAGCCTCCTAAACATGCATTGGACCTGGCTCGACTACCTAAGGTGGCTGGTGAAAGTGTGGCTGCAGAAAATCTGGCTGAACAGGTCCGTGACGTGCAAGCAGAGGTGAAGGCACGGTTGGAAGGGCAGAATGCTAAATATAAGGCAGCAGCGGATGTGAAGAGGCGTGAGAAACTGTTTACGGAGGGTGATGAGGTGATGGTGTTCCTACGAAAGGAGAGGTTCCCTGTTGGTTCGTATAATGAGTTAAAGCCAAAGAAGTATGGTCCATATAAGGTGATCCGGAAGATCAATGACAATGCTTACGTAATAGATTTGCCAGTTGACATGAATATTTCGCGCGCTTTCAATATAGATGATATTTATGAGTTCTGCGATGATATTCCACTCTATCCAGAATATAACTCGGGGTCGAGTTCTTCACAGGTGGGAAGGACTGATGTAGAACAGGTTGCATTAGAGTTTGAAGAAGATATTGATCGAAAATTGGCAAAGAAACCAGGGGTTCCGAAGAAACGGCCATAACTTTTTGCACCGGTGTCAGAATCTTTATTATAATATGTTTTCGAAATCGTCGCGCAGCGCTCTACGACGTTCTAATATGGGCTTCCCGTTCGAAGTCGTTTTAGGCTTCAAAAACGCAGTTTAAAGGGAGCTACCAGCCATTCGAAGTTTTTTCCAATTTAAGTTAAATTTATCCTTTAAGTCGTTTATTTTATTTGAATGTCTATTTCCGTCTTTTTGCTCAGTTAAGGTTGCTCAGATGTTTTTAAAAGGATTGCTTGTCATTCAATTGATCATTCATTCATATTCAAAAAAAGTTTCTTCTCGTTGGTGGATTCCAATTAAATTCTCTAGATTTACGTTTGTAAATCTTTGTTTCCGTTCTGCGTCATTATATATATATATATATATATATATATATATATATATATATATAAAGCTATAAGTCATTTTAAATTACAATATTAAATAAATTTCCTGAAATGGTAAACATAAGAATTGTAAAAAAAAAATTAAGGTATGTTTAATTATACATTTATTTTGTAATTAATTGTTTTCCCCTGTTTCTCAATATTCATTTCATATATTAACATATAAATTCGATATATGTTATGAATAATAAATGATCATGCATCACACGAATGTAATACTAGTGGTGAATAATAGTCGGATATCGAGGGTTGGTTTGAAGTATTTTCAATCCTAAACATGAAGTAAAGTACAAGGACAATTGGTGTATTTATTTAACCCTATTTATTTGTTTGTTTTTGATATTTTTTTTTTTAGGAATATTTAACCCTGTGTTTTAATTCATGCATTTTCTATTGAATTATTAGAATTACTAATTCAAAAAATATATAGATTAATTGTTGTTAATTATATTTGTTACTGTAATTTATTTCAAGACTTGCTATAAGTGTTTTAACCCGTGAAAAAAAAAATGTTCAAAAGATATCATATTAATAATTAAATACAAAAAGTTTGAGAATGAAAAGAAAATCAATTTTCAGAATGGATATATTATTTGAAAAATAATATAATACCAGGCTTTTCATATCCGATTTTTTAACATTTTACGATTTGTTTTTTGAACTAGGTCATGTGTTTATTGGTTAGATCAGACATTTTGTTTTGGGTTTTATAACATTGCTAAATATTATAGAGAGAAATAATCAAAATATATATTAAAGACTAACAAAATAAAAAAATCTTTTAAGCTTTAAATCAATTTTAATTACAATATTTAAAGAAATTTCTTGGAATGATAAACATACGAATCGTAAAAAAATTAATGTATGTGTAATTATACATTTTTTGTAATTAATTATCTTCTTTCATTTCTCGTTTTTATTTTAAATATTCATTTCATATATTAACATATAAATTTAATATATATGAATAAAAAATAATCGTGAATCGCATAAATGTGACACTAAAATAAATTAAAAATGAAAGAACAGTAAAATCAAGGGTCATGATGAATTCGAAGGGCCGCATTCCTGTCCCCAACCTTTTTACCCCCAGGCCCCAGCTGTGGAATTCTCGCCCCATTTGAGGTGGTGCGCCCTGGGGTAGGAGTAGGACCATGACCTTATACTGTTAGACATCATTGATGGATTTATCGTACTATAGCGATTAATCCATAATATCATATATGGGATTTTTTAAATTTTTTTTCCGTTTTTTTTTTCTTTCTAATTATAGTGAATCAAACCTAATTCAGGTCGCGGGGTAGGGTGCCTTTAACCTACAACTCATTCTCTTCATCCAAAAACAAACATTAGTTTATGAGTACGGTATTAAATTAAGCATCTATTTGGTAAACATTTTTTGTTTATATATATATATATATATATATATATATATATATATGATGTTCTAGGTAAAATATAATGTTGAAAAGTGATTTGAAAAAAGATATATAATTAAAAAGTGATTTGAGAAAATATATTATTTATAAATATATTTATATATATAAGTTAGAAAAAGAGGATATGAGAGATGTCTTTAGTCACTACTAGTGCAGTGGACGTCGTGGGGGAGGACTAATAATATCCAAAGGGAAGCTTTAATGATGGCCCATGTCATAATTTTCTCTAGAACAAATTATTATACCTGGACTAAACTAAAGTGTATTATAATTATTGTAGACAAAACTTATTAGAAGATCTTCAATGCCTTACGTGGATTTACAAGATGTGACAATGAAATAGATTGATTTTTAGAAAATGTGAATAAATAGACGGTGAATTCTAAAATTTACTTTCTAATGATTCCTTCTATATTTAAATAATGTTAATTATGTGATATTTTTTTAAATTTAAAATTAATAACTCATTCACAAAATAACTAAAATAATCTAAAACTTTTCGTTATTATTAACTGTTAATGTTATTTTCGTGTACTATGTTTTATTTTATTTTAGTAGGTAAATTTATTATGAGATTATTTTTTAAATTAATACAAACAAAAAAAATTTATTAATCTTAAATTATTATTTTTTATTATTACTGTGTTAACATGTTTCAATGACTAATATTTTTATATAACTTTATTTAGCAATGATTTTTTTTTTTTTTTTGATAAATTAAATTTATAAAATGCATATTTTTTTTAAAATAATTTAATCTTAAATTTATTAAAATTTATTGATCATGTAGCATTTTTTAAAATTTTGAATTAATAGTTCATTCACAAAATAATTAAAAAAAATCATAAGTCATTAAGTCTTACGGAGCATATATATATATATATATATATATATATATATATATATATATATATATATAAGAACTGCTTATATATACAAAAATAATTTTAGTTTGTTTCATCCAAATTCGTCTAATGCGATTATTAAATATATCATTTTAGATAATACGCTGTTGGCAAATCATTATTGCAAAGTAAATGAGGCATCGTGTTTATTTAATTATCTTTTTAATAATTTATTGGCTTTAATGATACTAATGCGATATGCAGCTTCCGTTTGTTAACAATGTTTTATTTATTAATTTATGTTTTGAGGTAAAAAGTGGTAATTAAAAATTTTGAGGAGAAAATTTGTATGTTTAAAATGTGGTTTGAGAAATTATGTAATTTATAAATCGATTTATAATTTATTTATTTGATTTACTAAACGGTTGCTTAAAGATGGTGCATTTCACTTGATATAGAACATTTGATTACGACATTCTTACCAAGAATGTGTTTGACCTTGAAACACCATCATGATTCCTACTGTAAATGGAAAATTTTACATTGAAGGTGAATTTAAACTTTGACTCTTAAATGATCATGCTGAACTCTGAATTTGGATCTCACGTTTTTTGTAAACAGATTTCCCCTGCACTCTATTTCACGTGCAAGTTTATGTGCACGTGGAATGTACATGTTATTTAAACCTGTTGGCACATAAAAATACTAAATTTAAAAGTTCAATATAGAAATCTAAAATATGAGAGTCCATTACAAATAATCGGCGATGTGGAGGAGTCGAGATTTCAGAAGTATCTGGGCAATTACACGATTGGGTAAACGAAGGAATAGTTTCCACAAACTTACAATTTATTGGAGTCATCTGTAAGCAATTACAATGACGTGAACAGTTGAAGAGGATCATGGAAAGTTATTCATGCAAAGGAGTGGATGATGGTTGAGTAAGATTGTAGCGACCGAGAATTTTTACGCAATTTAATATTTATTTCAAAGTTTCGAAAACCGTGTCGCTGTGATCTCGCCCATTTTTAAGTTAACGTCACGGCGCGTTCGTCTAGCCAAGTCGAGAAATGTAAAGTCAATTCGATTTTAATTAAAATCCGAATTTTCCAAAATTTTATTATTTATTTAAATTATTATTTTCAAAATCATTTTTAAATCTCAAATTACGTCAATCTCATTTTATCAGTTTCATTCTCTCGACCAGTTGAATTCGCGTGCGAATTTCCCTCGAACTACGTGCATTGCTTGTCAAGATGTCACACCACCAACCCCATCCATCACATCAATCTCATACCCTATCTATTCTCATACTCTACATCACCAACCCACTTCATTATTCATCCAACCCATACTCCACCAATTCAATCCTCACACTCCTTATACACTATCATACTGCATCTCTCTCAACACTACCACAATTCCATTTTCCCAGCCATCACAATAGGCCACTGCCATCCTCCACTGCAGGCTGCCCATTTCACCACCCAAACCAGCTCCATCACCAGCACCACCGGCAGCATCAACACCATTCCCCCTCTCCATCACCGGCACCACTGGCAGCATCAACACCATTCCCCCAGCTCCATTGCAGCCACTTCCAGCAACCAACTCAGCCCCATTGCAGTCTCGGCCAACCCCCAGCAAAACCAAGAACCACCACCCCCTGCAGCAGCGACACCACCAACCACCATCACCGCCATCAACACACCCAGTCCACAACCTTCCAGCCACCATTCGCACATCACCACCCATTTCCACCTCAACCACCGTTCGAAAACCGCCACAATCCCTCCTCAACACCACCACACATACCCATCATCATCACTGCCCAATCCCAACTAAAAATCAAACCAAAAACCCAAGGAAGAGAACCCATAACCCCAGAAATCCTTTCTCTTACCTCAATCGCCGGAAAATCGCGAATTCAAGCCTCGATTATTCTCGATTTTTCGCACCCACCTTGCTATTTTGTCACCGCCTCCTCCTCCGTATCACCGCCACGCGACGGCGATGATACCGCCGCAGTATCGCCGGCAGAACTCCCCCAGATTGATCCCCCCATCTCGCAGCCTCCTCCCTCTCGCTCTCTTCGTCTGAAGAAATGGGTAGGAGAGAGAGAAAGATTTGATTTTTATATATATTAATTTTCAGCATTTGCAGCTTTAGTCCCTAAGTTTGCAAAATGTTTTAAATCAGTCCTTATAGTTTTAAAATTATCTTTTCAGCCCTTAACTCCTTTAAATGATTTTTTTTAAATCGGCCCTCATTCTTAAAATCAATTATTTCGAGCCCCCTAATTTAATATTCATTTTGAGTCCCCTCAACTTTCAAAATATTCATTTTAGTCCCTCAACTTTCAAATTATTCATTTTAGTCCCTCAACTTTCAAAATATTCATTTTAATCCCTCAACTTTTAAAATATTCATTTTGGTCCCCCAACTTTCAAATCATCAATTTTTGTCCCCAAATTGTAAATTATCATTTTTAAACTACAGATTTCAAAAGACTAATTCGACTTAATCATCTAATTGGCTAGACGAAGCATACGGAGAATTAAAGAATTGAAGTCGTTCCCGCTCAACTTTGCACTCGTCAAATTTAAGGTAGACTCGCCCCTATTAATTGATTTAAATTATGATTGCATGTGAATGTTATGTGACTTGTGAAAAGTCATTTTTATGAAAATGAGCCTGTATTCCTTCGTCGGGAATAATGATGATATGAGTATGCGGGCAAGATTGGGAAAAGGCCCCTTGAGGGAGCCCAATCCGCTACAAGATAAATGATGATGTTATGCATAACATACGTGCCTTATTTGCACGAGACGAGACTACCCACACCCGATGATTTTTAAAGAGCCTATGATTTTCAAAGAGAAACCCCGTGCTTTAATGCACAAGAAGAGACTACCCACACCCTATATTTCTAAAGAGCCTGCATTTATGTGTTCAATTATATTGTAGATTAATTAATTGACGATGAGTCTACTGAGTATTTCTATGAAATGCTCATGTCTATTTTAACAACATTTGCAGATTTTGGAGACGGTGGCAAGTGATGGATGATGGTGGCAATAATCGTTAAATGGTTGAAAGTCTTACTTTAATGATTTTCGTATTTCCAACCATGGGAAAACTTTGAGAATTTCAGTTATTTGAGAAATTATGACTTTGTCAATTGCTTTACAATATTAATGGCTAGATTATTATTTCAAATTGTTTCATAAATGTTTTCAATTCTATCGACCATTACAGTTTATTTAATGTTGCCGAAAATGAATTTCAATTATTTCTTCTGCTAAAATATTATTTTAAAAGTTAGATCAGACAATGACGTGGTGAACCGGGTATTTAGAACTCGGGGCGCTACAAAAATGGTTAACAACGGTTATCAAGCAAGTTACGAAGCTTAGGTGGCAAACTAGAAGTTCAAAGTAATAGGCAATTTACACCAACTTGTATATATTATAGAAAGTTAGACGCTTAGAGATATCAACAAATCAAAACTCCCAAAATAGAGATGTAATTTTCTTATCTTAGATTTTAAAACTATACTGGTTTAATTTGAGTGTTTGTGCACTGGTTTAATTTGAGTGTTTGTGCTCCTTGGAGGCATCTTATGAGTCAAACTTTCTTTAGTGCAAAAACCTCTTTTTAGGACTTTATCTCAAGAGGTTTATCTCGTACACTTTCATCTGATCCCTTTTAATTGTTAGCACGAACGAAACAACACTCGCGTGAAATAATTTGGCACGCCCGATGGGATAATTGGTGTAGGAGAGTTTAAAGTATCTTGCCTCATAAAATTTTTGATAAGGAGCCAGTTGCACATCGATTTCTTCCTTCTAGAATTTGAGAACAAGAGGTTGAACAGAGCCCAGGCACATGAGGATCTCGATGTCGTTACGAATTAAAGGAGTTGATCCCACATATCATGTGTGCTTTGCATGGAGGACTCACTCATGACATCGTTGAGAAGATAAACTTGCAAAGTATTTATACTGTAGAAATACTTGTTCCAAACAAAAATAGACATTATGATAATATGGCTAAACAGTTAGGTACTTTAAATGAATTGGTGAACAAACTGATTGGTAAAGTATGTCAGTTGAATCCTATGTAAGGGGTAACAACTCTCAAACTAGGAGTCTAATAAGTAATGACTCACCAAACGTTGTAAAAATTGGTTTACCAACCACGAATATGAGTCAAGGCCTGAAAACATCACATATTGGTACACCCAACATGAGGGTTTTGGACCTTGCAACGCGGGAGGTTTTGGAACATCCACAAAGGGTACCCTTTCCATAAGGAAAAATGTCCAAAACATAGGACCAAATGCTACATGTACCAATGAAGAAGCAAACCAACCATTCAATGGTGTTAATGAAGCGAACAATCCATTCAAGGCTAATGTTTGGGTCAATCCTATCAGACAACCAGCAATGCCTTATGACCACGGCCCTGTAGGACCTCCATTTGATCTCAATGCTATGTTGATGAAGCAAATAATAAAAATCTTATAAGATCAAATGGCCTTTGGAACTTGACCAGTAATTCATCCAACATACAGGAAGCCTTATCCAATCAAGTGTATCCTTGAACCAGGGAGCCTGAATTTTCTTTATTCACTAGTTTAAGAGAAGTGTCCACTTTGGAACACATAGGACATTTTACATTACATTGTAGCGAAGTTATGGATAATCACAAAATGAGATTGTTCCCAAGTTCATGTTCGCTAATATCGTATACCGCAAGTGCACGGTTCACGTTCAAGTAGTAAAGTGGACTCGAAAAGTCTGGGTTATCGTACCCACGAGGATTGATTGATTTGTAACTAAACTTGTTGATTTCATTTTAAAAGAAAAGTCAAGTAACATAAAAGTTTGGTTTGGTGGTGAATTACTAACTAAGTGACATAGATAAGAAACATGGCAATATGAAAACTAATTAAATAAAGCAAATAGGTAACAAAATATAAAAGCTAGAATTAAATCTAATCATCCAAAGTAAATTGATGACTACAAGAACTTGGTGATTAAAATAAGCTAGAAAACATAAGTATAACACCCACACACTTAAGTTAAATCTCTTTAAAGTTTAGGGGTCAATTAGATGTTGACCACTAACTAAGGATCATGGGTGCAATTAATTTGGACTGTATATTGAAAACCCACGTATATTTTTAGGTTAAATTTCTATGTTATATTATATATTAAATATGTTATATATTATATTTGTTAGCGTGTATATATATGTATATAATATAATATAATATATAATTGGTATGATGCATGTTATATGATATATATTAGAATATTTAATTTTAGTATAATTATTTCAAATCAATATTTATTACCTTAATAGTGATAATCAAATTTTGATATATATGTATATATCTCCATATAAGGAAAAATTGGAGATTTGATTTATAGGAAAAGAGGTAAGATATATGTACACATGAAAATTATGAATTATAAAAATAATAATATTATTTCATATGGAAATAATATTATTTACGCCAAGAAAAAGTATATTAATTCCATCTTGGCCAAAATCGTGTGTTCAATATAAGTAATGATTTTGGTACCAAAGACTAGCAAAAATCGATTCTTCATCCTATAAATATGTCCCTTTCACATCACTTTTCTTACACCCACACAAAATCACTTTTGTGCTCTCTCTCTCTCTCTCTCTCTCTCTCTCTCTCTCTCTCTCTCCATCAATCGATCACACATATACAAACACATTACACATACGAGATTTATATATGATATCAAAGCATGAGAATTTTAGCACGCACAAAGTTCGAAACATTTTAAAGTTATATCATTAATTCATCCACGAGACGGTAAGTATATACGCGTAATTTTACGTTATGGCTTTTGAAATAATATGCTATGGTCCTTATGTATGTTTTAAGATTCAAACCGGAGTTTTAGTAGCGCTACGCATGCAAACTCATACCACCTATGCTCAGTATAGTTTTCGTGTCTCAATTATGTATGAATTATGATTTCAAGATTTATGATAAACACGCATATACTTAATGAAATTTTCTCACCTTCTTTATGTTTTCCCCTTTCCAGATAATTGATTGGTTCGAAAAGGTCAACGTGGAGATGGTGTGCGATAACGGATCAGAAAATAAATTAGACTTTTATCCATAATTTTTACTTTTAAAACTTCTAGACACATTTAATTATTGTTGGTTTCTTTATTAAACCGTTATGTTTAATTTAAGTTCTTTCTTATGACGATTTAAATATTATGAAACTATTTATTAAACGATTTCTATCTTATGAGTTTATGCAAGTTTCGTAACATCTGAGTCGTTAAGGTTTCGGGTCATCACAATAAGACAAGGTAAATTTAGTTATTATAACTACACTAATTTCTTCTTTCAAAAATCAATTAGTGATAATTAATCAATTAACCAAATTACATGGAAAATTTTAAATTTAACCTAACATGTATAGTAAATTTCAATAAGAACGTAACATAATGGCAAACATTTTCAAAGCTACAAAAACATAAATAACATTCATAATCATAAATACATAAACATAAATACCCACAATCCAAAAACAACCTAAAATGCTTAAATAACCTTAAACTAATTAAAAATTTCAGCACAATAACATTAACCCATAATAAACTAACAAAAACGTTTAACAAATAACAAAAATATATGAATAATACTTAAAAATAAAGATTAAAAACAAGAGAATAAAGAAAACTCCCCCTTTTTGTAAAGTTCTTGAAGTAAAAATCCAAGATTTCTTCACTTTGAACCAAGTTCCTCCATAAAATATTAATGTCTTCAACAACCCAAATATAAAACATTAAATGCACAAAAAGTAAATGACATTCTTGATGGAAATGTGAGAAAATAACAATAATCAAAAGCCTAACAATAATAAGAAACTTAAATGTAGAATAACTTTACTAAAACATAAAAACATTAACTTGACATTGTATTAAAGGTATGAAATTTAAGAGGAAAAAAATATAAAAGAAATTCAAAAGGGGGCAAGACTTACATAAACCCTAAAAATGAGTATTTTTCTATTTAAACCCCCCAAAAATCACCAAAAAAATGCACTAGATCCGCGAAATTCAGCATATGGGCCGAATCGGGTCGGCCAGGTTGACTCGGTCTGGCCCGGACCTTTTTAAATTTTTTGTTTTGATTTTAATACTGCGTGACCGTGCACGGTAAAAGGCGCGCGATCGCTCGGTAGTAATTCCGGGCGCCAGCTTTGCCTCGAGTCCATTTTGAGCCGTGGTTCGCTCATGTGGCTTGGTTCGAGCCACGCGTTCGCATGGCTCAGCTGGAGGGTGATTTTGCAGCTTAGTCCCTTCCGTAATTGCCATCAAGTCCTCCATCTTTTAATCTCGAGCAATTTAGTCTCCAAATTTTTATATTTATTTCAAATAGGTCCTTCTAAATTGCACTTTTGGTTCTTCAACTTTTGAAATCTTGCAATTTGGTTCCTCATTTAATTTCACAGCTCATCCAAGACTTCCCGAAAGTGACAAAATGGTCCCCAAATTTGGAATTTCAACAAAATCTTTACTCTTTTTGTGATTTTTGGCCTCAAACTTGGATATTAACCTATTTAAACACAAAATATACATAAATTAGTAGATATTTACTCAAAATATTCCAAAATATGCTGGTTTAAAGGTATAAAAAGTGTATAAAAATGCATTTAATAAATACCCCCAAACTTAAACTCTTGCTCGTCCCGAGCAAGAATATCTACTAATACAAAAAGCAAATGAATGAAGGATCAACAATACTAGACAACTTGTAAATTATGTCTTGGGTGTAAAATTGCATGACTAATTCACAATTATGTTTTCAAAATAATACTACAAAAAGAAGTTGAGCTTATCTTATGTTTGATCGGTGTGTGTGTGCATAGTCACTTCCAATTATTACTAAGGTTCAAAGAAATATTGTAGGAAGGATAAATTTTAAAACAGTACTATCCACCCTTAGTGGTTAATTTCATTTTTTACCCTCTCGTGACATTCATCCCCCATATTATTATTTTTCTCTCCCGAGATGCAATCCTAGAGGTAACTCTCAATTCACACATTTTTTTTCTACTAAAGCATGGTTATGAGTTACTGGTAATCTCAACAATCTAGATGTGCAGTGACTCTCCACTAGATGAGTGCTTCAACATTAAAGTTTATACCAAGCAATTCAAACACACTATTAATCTAAGCCCTTACGCAGATACAAATGCATGATTTCTACAACCTAATATGATGATTGCTCGTGACTTTCCCACTCCCTTAAGCTTTCTAATTGACCCATGTAGCAAGCTTTAGGTTGACAACTCCTCGATTGTTTTAAGATTAAAGGGTACCAGGTTTCAAAATACCCCTACGGACTTACTAACTCGAGTCAAAAAGGCTACGAAGTGAGGTAGACTTATTAAGCAGATGCAATGATGATGATGTGCTTTTTTTTTTCAAAGAGTGTGTGTGTGTACCCTACTCATTAAGCTTTCTAATTGACCCATGTAACGAGATTTAGGCCGGTGACTCCTAAGTTTCAAACTTAAGGCACCAAGTTTCAAGATACTCCTACGGGCTTAATTACTCTAGTAAAAAAGGCTATGAGATAGGACAATGCAATAATTAAAATGGGCTTAGATCTCTAGCATTTGATCATCACTTAGCTTATACTAACGTCAACAACACTCCACACAAATTTATATCAAGCATGCATGGAATCACTACACATCTAGACCGTCTCCTTTACCGGCTTGACCACTCCCAAACTTGTCTCACAAAGGATCGAGAGATTAATAGCATTGACAAGAAATTGGATAGGTTGATAAAAATTGAAAATACAAGCTCACAACATAATTTTTCTACTTCACGAATTTCTCCAACCTGCAATAGATTCCAAATCTCAACAAAAATTATTTATGACTATTGTGCTCAAGAGAACTCAGGATCACTCATAGATAAGCAATTTATAAAAATAGGTACAAGTAGCATATTCGATCATAATTCGTGAATTAATCAGAAATTTCAAATATCAAATCATTTTGAGCCAACAAAGCTGTCTAGCATGTCAATATCCAAAACCACATGAACAAAATCAAACATCACAACATCTTAAGCCGGCAAGGCTATCTAACATGATAAAGTGCAAAATAATGTCAACACCCTCAAACTTGAATTACACATTGTCCTCAATGTGAAAGTAGAAACAATGTGTAAAGAAGAAATGAATTAGTAAAACTTCCCTGATTTGATGCTTGTTTTTGATGTTTGAAATTGACCTAAGCTTTTGCCGAATGTCGTTCACCCCCAAACTTGTTGGGGACAATGTCACTTAGGATTTTCAAAAAAATTTGATACCTACAAAAGTTTGAAAATTAATAAAAAGGAAGTAAAGAAGTAAAGTAAATAATTACAAGTAAATCAAAAGAAAAGGAATTTTAGTTGCCTCCCAAAAAGCGCTTGGCTAAAGTCATAAGCTCGACTTTCTGATTTTCATTCGAGAGCATTGAGGAGAAATGATGACTTTTCCTCCAGGGGTTCCCCTTCCAAGAATGGTTTCAACATTTTCCCATTGACTTTGACATGTCCCTTGTCGGGATGATATAGCTCAATAGCTCCATGGAAATTTTTTTTAGAAATTGTGAATGGCCCCCACCAACGGGATCGAAGCTTTCCGCGGAATAATCGAAGTCGGGAATTGAATAGAAGAAATTGTTGCCCAACTTTGAAATCTCTCTTCACAATGTGGTTATCATGCCATTTCTTTGTCCTCTCCTTATAGATACGAGCATTTTCATATGAGTTGAGGCAAAACTCATCAAGTTCATTGAGTTGAAGAAACATCTTCTCACCAATTAATTTTGCATCAAAGTTCAATGCCCGTGTAGCCCAAAATGCCCTATGCTCAAGTTCAACGGGGAGATGACATGATTTTCCAAATATAAGACAAAATGGAGACATACCAATAGGAGTCTTGAATGCGGTGCGGTAAGCCCATAATGCATCATCTAGCTTCCTCGACCAATCTTTCCTTGATGTATTCATCGCCATCTCAAGAATTTTTTTCAATTCTCGATTTGAAATCTCTACTTGGCCACTTGTTTGGGGATGGTAAGGTGCGGCTACTCGGTGCTTCACTCCATACTTTGAAAAAAGTGAGTCAAGGAGGCGATTGCAAAAGTATTTGCCTCCATCACTAATGATGAGTCGGGGGTTCCAAATCGTGTAAAAATGTTCTTTTTGAGAAAATTGACAACCATCTGAGCATCATTAGTAGGCAATGCCACCGCCTCTACCCATTTAGAAACATAGTCCACTGTCACCAAAATGTATTGATTTGAGAACGAGGATAGAAATTGCCCCATAAAATCAATTCCCCATACATAAAAAATATCCACTTCCAAGATTGAAGTTAATGGCATTTCATTACGCCGAGAGATGTTCCCACTCCTTTGGCATCTATTGTTGACCTATGGTCAATTTGACCTTATTGTTTTGATCATAACAAACAAGAATTTATTGTGTTGCTAACAAGTGTGCTTCAAGTGTTTCATGTAATGATAAATATTCAAAGCACTCAATGTTCAAATCGTCTCTTAAAGATATAAATCAAAATTATGTGATCGAGCACATGAGACGCAAAGAAGATCATGAAATCATTGAAGATATTCAAAGATCAAAATTGAGGTCGAAAAGCATGACATGAAGATCAAGAATTCAAGCATACAAGATTAGAGTTGATTTAACATATGTAAAGGTATAACACTCTCAATCTTTAGCGATGAAATTCAAAGAGCTCGAAAATGATTTTTATGCATCAAGAAACTTACTTGAAAATTCATCACTTGCATAAAATATTTTCATCTTAGTCAAGATTGTCTTTCAAAGGTTATTTGATCTTAAATCATGATTATACTATGTTAAACCACTTTGAAAAATAAGTTAGAAACCTAAAAATCGAAAATTTTCATATTTTTCAAAAGTCAACAGAAAGTCAACGGTCAACAGTTGACTTTCTGTCAACCGAACTATTTCGGTCGACCGAACTTTTGGTCAACCGAAATTTTTCGGTCAACCGAAAGTTCAACGGTAAAATTGTAACGGCTATATGGAAGATTCGGTCGATCGAAACTCCAAATTTGGTCGACCGAAACTGGCTGAACTTGAATTTTTTCATCTATAAATAGCCATCACATTTGCATTCAATAACAACAACTTAGATAAGATTTTATACAAACTTTCTTGTGAAAATTCAGTGTTCTTACTTAGTTTTTATTCATCTTTTATTTTCATAAAACTTTGATTGATCTAAACTTTGTTTTATCAAATTCATCAAAGTTTTTGGAAGAAAGTTTTGTGAAGATTTTTAGTTTTACATTGTTTAAACTTCTTCAACATCTTCACACTATATTGGAATTGAATTGTAAGTCTCTCTTTGTTCTAAACTTGTTTTAATCTTTTAAAAGAGAAAAATTCTAATTGAGGAACTTTGATTATTTGTGCTACATTTTTCATTATCATTTGATTCATCAAAGTTCCATTGCCTAAACACTTTGAGCTTAACTTATTGTTAATTATTCAAGTGTGGCATCTCTTGGTACGTAATTTGATTCAATATTTTTTTAACAAGAGATCATTTGAAAAACTTTGTTTGATTGCCTCAAACTTTTCATTATCATTTGCATCAAAGTTTTTCTCTAACGCTCGAGCTTAATTCATTGCTATCTATTGAAGTGTTAGCCTAACTCTCTCGGTACTTAATTTAAGTATATCATTTGTCAAGAGAGTTATTTCAATTGTACATTCAATTCATTATATCTTGTGGTTTCGAGAGCCGTGTCAAAACTCGATTGTTGGTTTTCGAGAGCCTTATCAAAACTCGATTGTTGGTTTCGAGAGCCGTGTGAAAACTCGATTGTAAAAGGATAGGCGCTCCTTGTTGTAAGTCGCCTAAGGATTTGGTACTCCTTGTTGTAAGTTACCAAAATAGTGGATTTGGCCTTGCTCGTGACGGAGAGCTCGGTAACGGGGGACGTAGATCACGTTGGTTGATTGAACCTCCATAAATCGTGTTTGCACTCTCTTATCCCTTTTACTTACGTACATTGCACTTACTCTATTCTATCAATTTATATTGTGCAACATTATATCTAAGTGCTATACTTGCCTTATCAATTAAGTTTACACATATATAGCACACTACATTGATAGATTAGTTACTTGTAACACTAAGTGCACATATTTGTACCCATTGGTTTTTAAGTTTGAGATTATTATCGAAAAAGTTTTATAAACCAATTCACCCCCCTCTTGGTTAGTTTACTCTTGGGCTAACATCTATCACATTTGGATACTAAGGTATAAGCACCCTTGAACAAAGTTGGCCAATAGAACCCGATTGAAGAACCTTTGAAGTGGTTTTGGAAGCTCCAAAATGACCCCCATAAGTTGATGAATGACACCTATCAAGAATTGCTTCCATTTATTCCTTGGGAACACATCTTCTAATAATTTGGTCCGACCCCCTCTTGAATAAATATGGCTCATCCCAAAAATAATGCTTCACATCGGCAAAGAATTTCTTCTTTTGTTGATAAGAGAAATTCGGTGGAAGAATGCCACTTACAAGGAAATTCACGAAGTCAGCATACCATGGCGCTTCGAAAACTTGGAGAAGATGTTTGGCATGCAATATTTGTTCATCCGGAAAGACTTCATTGATTTCCTCTACTCCCAACTCTTTAGGTTGATCAAGCCTAGATACATGATCGGCTATAAGATTATCTGCTCCCTTTTTATCACGGATCTCCAAATCAAATTCTTGCAAGGGAAGGACCCATCTAATCAATCTTGACTTCGCATCCTTCTTAGCATGCAAGTATTTTAGAGCGGAGTGATCGGTATGGACAATTACCTTTGACCCGATGAGACAAGATCGAAATTTGTCAAAGGCAAAAACCACGGCAAGCTTCTCTTTCTCAGTTGTGGCATAGTTCAATTGAGCATCACTCAATGTTCGGCTTGCATAATAGATCACATGCAACACTTTATATCTCATTTGTCCCAAAACCGCTCCCACGGTATAATCACTAGCATCGCACATGAGCTCAAATGGTAAGCTCCAATCCGGGGCCACAATAGTAGGAGTCGTGATAAGTCTCTCCTTAAGAGTGTTGAAGGCCAATAGACACTCTTGAGAGAAATGGAAAGTGTTGTTCTTCTCAAGTAGAGAACAAAGAGGCTTGGTGATTTTAGAGAAATCTTTAATGAATCTCCTATAGAAACCCGCATGTCCCAAAAGCGCCTTATACCTTTCACCGAAGTAGGAGGAGGCAATTTCTCAATAACTTGGATTTTGGCTTTATCAACCTCAATCCCCCCTTGTGAAACTCGGTGGCCAAGTACAATGCCCTCTCTCACCATAAAATGGCATTTCTCCCAATTAAGCACTAGATTGATTTCTTCACACCTTTTCAACATTAAATCAAGATTATCCAAGCATTCATTGAAAGAAGAACCAAACACTGAAAAATCATCCATGAATACCTCGATAAATTTTTCCACCATGTCGGAGAATATGACCATCATACAACGTTGAAAAGTGGCCGGTGCATTGCAAAGACCAAACGGCATCCTCCAATAAGCAAAAGTCTCATATGGACATGTGAAATTGGTCTTCTCTTGATCTTTGGGGGCTATCAAGATTTTATTGTAGCCCGAGTATCCATCCAAGAAACAATAGTTGGAGTGCCCCCACCAACCTCTCAAGCATTTGGTCAATAAAGGGGAGAGGGAAGTGATCTTTTCTAGTGGCATTGTTCAACTTCCGATAGTTAATGCACACTCTCACCCATGCACTATCCGAGATTGGATAGATAATTCTCGCATCCAACCTCTTCAATACCTCAGCTTTCACCACTTCTTTCATGTTTGGATTTAGACGGCGTTGCTGCTCCACCGTTGGTTTGAAGTCACCCTCCATAAGGATTTTATACACGCATAGAGTAGGGCTAATACCCTTGATATCTTCCATAGTCCACCCAATAGCTATTTTATGCATCTTCAACACCTTAATTAGTATTTCTTCCTCCACTCCATTCAACAAATTCGAGATAATAACTGGAAGAGTAGAAGAATCACCCAAGTATGCATACCTCAAATGTGATGGAAGAGGTTTGAGTTCAAGAGTTGGGGCTTGTTGAATTGAAGGTAGTAAAGGAGAAGAGCTCTCTCCCAATTCTTCAAAATATGGCCTCTTCTTGAAGGGATACATTTTGTTAGCCTCCAAGTATTGTGACACCCTTCCAATGTCTAAATCATCCTCTCCCTTAGTGGTTATAGAGTGAGCAATGCAAGTCTCAATGGGATCCTTAGATGATCCATGGATGAATGATGTAGCCACTTCTTGATCAATGATGTCTACTCGGGAGCATAAATTGGCCTCGACGGGATACTTAATAGATTTCATGATGTCGAATGTGATTAGCTCATCTTGAACCCTCAATATCAATTTTCCTCCTCGCACATCTATTAAAGCCCTACCGATTGCTAGGAAAGGTCTTCCCAAGATGATTGGAATATCAACGTCTTCCTCCATATCAAGAATGATAAAGTCGACGGGATCAAGAATGATAAAGTCGGTGGGGAA
The DNA here is from genome assembly GCA_963555705.1 of Ligustrum vulgare. Taxonomy (NCBI): domain Eukaryota; kingdom Viridiplantae; phylum Streptophyta; class Magnoliopsida; order Lamiales; family Oleaceae; genus Ligustrum; species Ligustrum vulgare. Next base: position 20,187,182 of record OY743188.1, read on the forward strand.
GATGAATTTGTCCACCTTGATTAGCACATATTCAACAATACTACGCGGGTGCTTAATAGAGAGATCTACCAATTGCAATGAAACTGTGGTTGGCTTCACCTCTCCCATGCACAATCTCCTGAAAATAGACAAAGGCATCAAATTAATACTAGCACCAAGATCACATAATGCTTTCCCAAAAGTTAAATCACCAATAGTACAAGGAATAGTAAAACTCCCTGGATCTTTGATTTTTGGAGGCAATTTGTTTTGTAGTATGACACTACATCCTTCCGTGAGCATCACAGTTTCATGATCTTTTAGCCTCCTTTTGTTTGAAAGGATGTCTTTCATAAACTTTGCATAGCTAGGAATTTGTGCTAATACATCGAAAAATGGTATGTTGATGTGAAGTTTCTTGAAGACTTCAAGAAATTTACCAAATTGTGCATCCACCTTGTACTTTTGGAGTCTTTGAGGAAAATGAATGGGAGGCACATAAGCTTTCACCGGAGTAGGCACCTTTGTTGAAGTCTCCCCACTTTTCTTAGATGTTGCATCATTTGCATTCGCCTTCTCAACATGTTCATTACCTTTTTTCTCCACCTCGGGTTGTGCCAAATGTTGCTTTACCGTGATTTTCGGTAATTGAATTCCACTTCTTGTAGTTATGGCTTGCACATTTTCCCTTGGATTAATCTCGGTATTGCTTGGAAAGGCTCCTTGTTGTCTCTCCGTCATCATTTTTGCCAATTTCCCAACTTGAGTCTCAAGATTTTTGATAGAAGTCGCTTAATTTTGGAGAATAGTATTGGTCTTGTTCATGTATTGCATGAGTATCTCTTCCATGGAAGGCTTCTTCTCTTGGGGTGGTGGAGGTTGAACAAAACCGGGAGGCTTTACTTGATTTTGATTGTTGGACCAAGAAAAATTCGGATGATTCCTCCAACCTGGATTGTATGTGTTGGAGTAAGGATTGCCTTGTGGTCGGTTGAAATTTTGAGCATAATTCACTTGCTCATTTGAGGTGGAAGCCATTTTGAGAATGGGACATTCCTTAACCTTGTGTGTTGCTCCACATACATCACAAATAGATATAGGGAGGGTAGATTTCTTTTACTGTATGTTGAGAAGATAAATCATCATACTTCTTGAATAAAAGGTCCCTCTTTACCGACAAAGCCGCATATGCATCAACTTCATGAATTCCCTCGACTTTCTTTGGTACCATGCGGTCGGTTGGCCAAGTAGAATTGTGACTAGCCATTCTCTCAAAGAGCTCAATTGCTTCATTGGGTGATTTTGTAGTGATGCTCCATTTGAGGCCGAATCAACTGTCACTCTACTAGATGGATTCATCCCAAGATAGAAATATTGAACTTGCATTTGCTTGGTGAACCCATGGTTCGGGCATTTTCTCAACATCTCCTTAAATCTTTCCCATGCCTCATAGAAACATTCGGTGTCAAGTTGTCGAAATGTGGAGATATCATTCTTCAATTTAGCCACTTTTGACGGAGGAAAGTATTTTGTAGTGAACTTTTGAGCAAGATCATTCCATGTTTTAATACTTCCAACCAGGTTGGCATCTAACCATTCACGAGCTCCATCTCTAAGGGTATGTGGAAATAACTGCATGTTGATATCCTCCTTGCTAATTCCCGGATAATCAAAGTTACTACACATCTCCAAAAATAGCGAGATGTGAGTAAATGGATTCTCCTTGGTCATTCCATAGAATTGTAGATGCCCCTGAAGAGATTTATCATATCCGGCTTTGATGAAAGTCCGGACGTCCAAATGAGGGATATGTGATGCTTCCTCGATTTTGAGTGATGAGAGGGACCATGAATTGCCCCATTGGTCTATCATCATCATCAATAGCGGGATTTGTACCACCTTGATTGTTGTCCCCTAAATTGCCTTGTATTCTTTATTGTTCGACTTGTTCTCTTCTTTCCCTAATCCTCCTCCTAAAAGTTTGTTTGGGTTCGGGATTAAATGGAAGAATGTCCCAAGTCGAACGTTGTTGCATAAACAAGGCAAGAGTACCTAGAAAATGAAAATAAAAATAAGAAAGAGATGAGAATGAGAAGACAATTCAATTAACAAAAATCAATGCATTTAGTATCAAAAAAAAATCCCTAGCAACGACGCCAAAAACTTGTTTGCTAATATCGTATAACGCATGTGCACGGTTCGCCTTCAAGCAGTAAAATGGACTCGAAAAGTCCGGGTTATCGTACCCACGAGGATTGATTGATTTATAACTAAACTTATTGATTTCATTTTAAAAGAAAAGTCAAGTAACAAAAAAGTTTGGTTTGGTGGTGAATTACTAACTAAGTGACATAGATAAGAAACATGACAATATGAAAACTAATTAACTAAAGCAAATAGGTAACAAAATATAAAAGTTAGAATTAAAACTAATTATCCAAAGTAAATTGATGACTACAAGAACTTGGTGATTAAAATAAGCTAGAAAACATAAGACAAGGTAAATTTAGTTATTATAACTACACTAATTTTTTCTTTCAAAAATCAATTAGTGGTAGTTAATCAATTAACCAAATTACATGAAAAATTTTAAATTTAACCTAACATGTATAGTAAATTCCAATAAGAACCTAACATAATGACAAACATTTTAAAAGCTACAAAAACAAAAACAAAAACAACATTCATAATCACAAATACATAAACATAAATACCCACAATCCAAAAACAACCTAAAATGCTTAAATAACCTTAAACTAATTAAAAATTGCAACACAATAACATTAACCCATAATAAACTAACAACAACATTTAACAAATAGCAAAAACATATGAATAATACTTAAAAATAAAGATTAAAAACAAGAGAATAAAGAAAACTCCATGTAAAGTTCTTGAAGTGCAAATCCAAGATTTCTTCACTTTGAACAAAGTTCCTCCATCAAACATTAATGTCTTCAACAACCCAAGCATAAAACATTAAATGCACAAAAAGTAAATGACATTCTTGATGGAAATGTGAGAAAATAACAATAATCAAAAGCCAAACAATAATAAGAAACTTAAATGTAGAATAACTTTACTAAAACATAAAAACATTAACTTAACATTACATTAAAAGTATGAAATTTAAGAGGAAAAAAATATAAAAGAAATTCAAAAGGAGGCAAGACTTACATAAACCCTAAAAAATGAGGATTTTTCTATTTAAACCCCCAAAAATCACCGAAAAAAACCCTAAAAACGCACTAGATCTTCGAAATTCAGTATATGGGCCGAACCGGGTCGGCCGGGTTGACCCAGTCCGGCCCGGAGCTTTTTAATTTTTTTTATTTTAATACCGCGCAACCGTGCGCGGTAGTAATTTCGGGCGCCAGCTTTGCCTCGGGTCCGTTTTGAGTCGTGGTTCGCGTGCATGGCTCGGTTCAACCCACGCGTTCGCGTGGCTCAACTGGAGGGTGATTTTGCAGCTTAGTCCCGTCCGTAATTGCCATCAAATCCTCCATCTTTTAATCTCGAGCAATTTATTCCAAAAATTTTCACATTTCTTTGCACTTTTGGTCCTTCAACTTTTGTAATCTTGCAATTTGGTCCCTCATTTAATTTCACAGCTTGTCCAAGACTTCTCGAAAGTGACAAAATGGTCCCCAAATTTTGAATTTCAGCAAAATCTTCATTCCTTATGTGATATTTGGCCTCAAACTTAGACATTAACCTATTTAACCACAAAATATGCATAAATTAGTAGATATTTGCTCAAGATATTCCAAAATATGCTGGTTTAAAGGTATAAAAAGTTTATAAAAATGCACTTAACAGTTCACTTATTGAGGAAGCAAATAATAGAGATCTTACAGGATCAAATGACCTTTGGAACTCGACCAGTAATTCATCCAACATATAAGAAGTCATATCCAATCAAGTGTATCCTTGACCCAAGGAGCCTGAATTTTCTTTATTCACTAGTTTAAGAGAAGTGTCTACTTTGGAACACATAGGACATTTTACATTACATTGTGGTGAAGTTACGAATCATCACAAAATGAGATTATTTCCAAGTTCACTTATTGAGGAAGCAAATAATAGAGATCTTACAGGATCAAATGGCCTTTGGAACTCGACCGTAATTCATCCAACATATAGGAATTCATATCCAATCAAGTGTATCCTTGACCCAAGGAGCCTGAATTTTCTTCATTCAATAGTTTAAGAGAAGTGTCCACTTAGGAACACATAGGACATTTTACATTACATTGTGGCGAAGTTACAAATCATCACAAATTTAGATTGTTCCCAAGTTCACTTATTGAGGTTGTGTTCTCATGGTTCATTAACTCGTCAGCAAATTTTATTCAAAGTTGGCAGTAGTTAGGAGAGTTATTTCATGCTCAATTTTACAAAAACTGAATTTGAAGCCACTTTAGCAGGTTTAACAAGTTTTCCGCAACTGCCAAGTGAATGGGCTAAATCATTTCTTCAATGATTTAAAACGGCTAGGAGCAAGTGCTTTGTGTCCTTTCCTAAAAAAGAGTTTTTTAAAATCACCCAAAGCTATTTTAGATTTGAACTAAAAAAGAATTTTCAAGATAGGGAATTCCCCGAGCTCTTTCAATTTAGCGCGAATGTCGTTAGATATGAGCGTTTGATGAGGAAAGAGGAACAAATGAAAAATGCTAGTAAATGGTCTTATTATAGTTATCCTAATTTTGATGTACATGCTATTGATACTGATCAAGATGACGTTGAAGTTTGTTTGGTTGAATTGGTCAAAGGAGACACTTATGAATGTCACGTATTGACCAAATTAGAAACATAAAAAAACAAAAATTAAACAACGAAAGAAGGAAACCAAAAAATTAGTTTATTTTCATTCAATGTAGCCAAAGTCGATATAATATTCGATCGGATATAAAAAGATAAGCAGATCAAATTGAGCGATAAACACAGGTTTTTAGACCTTGAACAAATTAAAGGTAACAAATATTGTAAATGACATAACATTGTGGTCTTGTATGACTAACAACTGCTTGGTATTTCACAATGTAATACATGATGTCGTTGAATTTGGGCGAATTACCTTTGATTCTAAGAAAAAAGATAGCAAAAAATGAGGATCCTTTCCCACAGTCATTTGATATTGACATGGTCATTCCTAAGTTCAAAAACCAGAATCTAACAAAGTCGAAGCTAGTGCTAGATGAAGGAGAGGACGAACCAAGTTTTAGTATTTTTGAACAATTAAAAGGAAAATATAATGACAAAGAAGAGGAGAATCTATGCTAGAAAGAGATTTTCAAGACTAATCTGTGCTTTAGATGCTAGAAAGAGATTGTCAAGACAACAAATAAAGTAAAAGAAAATAGGCAACCTTGCATCAAGCTAAGCAGCACCAATTTAAGGGGAAATTATGGCCAGGTCCTAGAAGATTATATACCCCATGGTTATACACAAGGATGTTTGGAAGATCACTTAGTCCTCCAAAGAATCCCAAGACATTTAGGTCACTGCAATGTATGGCACTCGTACAGTTCTAAAGCAAGGAAAGCCCATCCTATTTAGGTCCTAGAAGATTATATACCCCATGCTCAAATGTATGGCACTCGTACAGTTCTAAAGCAAGGAAAGCCCATCCTATTTGATGAGATGACAAGAATGCAACAGAGATGGTATCAAAGAAATTATGGGTGAATGATAAGTTAGCAGCAAGGAATGGAAAAACTTAAGCTTGCAAATCTCGTTCGTGTGGAGAATCGAAGGCCAAACAAGGTAATGGTTCAAAAGAACCAATGAGAGAAGCATCATCAAGTATAATGTGATTCCTTTTAGGGAACGCGAAGAACGCAAAATAACAATTTAATAAAGCAGGAAAGATCTAAATTCAGAATAATTAAAATGACAAGAACAAAAAACAATAAATAAATAGACGATAGGACCTTGACATAAAATTCACGACGCAATGAATTGACGATGCGGAACAAGAACTGAGATTTTTGAACGCCACAAGGATTGTTCAATTCCTTGATAAGTTCTATGAATTTTTCTTGAAGAACAAGAAAAGGAATTTCTCACTTCTCTAGAGAAAATACTCAATTAATTATCAAAATGTCCAAGTTGTTGTTATAATAATGATGAAAACCAATATAATGTCAAAAACGCGCATAACCTAACCTTAGCCGCAAAAGGGTTCAAAAATAGAATTATTAAATAATTAAAAATGAAAAATAGATAAAAAAAAACCGCGAAACCCTGATTTGATAAAGCCACGCAATCGCGTGGTTATAAGCTGCGCTGTCCCGTGGCGAGACGATGTAGAAACTGCCTACTTTTTATACACCTCGTTCGCCCTGTTCCCATGCAACGATGTCGCATGGCGTCTCTGCGGCTACACTTCCCGACTTTGCCCTTAGACTTGAATTTTGGCTTCCACCCATTTGGGCTAGGTCTTGGGACTTCGTTTATCCCTCCATGGTTGGTCGTTCGAGCTCTCGAGTTTGTGTTTGCCATTTGGTTTCTTGCACCATGATCTCTTGGTTGATTTCTCATCTTGGATCACATCATCCCCCTCTCTTGAAAAGAATTTGTCCTAGAATCTTCAACTTGCTCAATTCTCTTGTAACTTTTGAAATTGTTTGTTATTGGATCTTGCTCATGCTTCGGGCTTTCCTTCAACTTTTTGGACTGTTCTCTCTTGCAACTAACCTTCTTCCCAGCTTTAATATTATGATTTGATTTTGGTACCTGGAAAACAAAATTAACCAAACTAGGGAAGGACTTGTTAGTATGGCCAAGTGCAAGGATTGATTCTTGTACATTAACATTTGCGCAAAAAAAAAAAAAACTCATTTTGCGGGTAGACTCTCTTTTCCTTTTCACTTTTCACTCATGCACTCTTTTTTCTGAAGTCGTGGCCTCAACTTCTCATTTCCTCACTTTTCACTGCCTCTCCTTTTTTGTGGTCATGACCTCAACTCTCTCATTTTTCTCTTCAAACTCACTTTTTATTTTCAGTTGATCTTCTTGGACCTCTTTAGGTGGCAAAGGAGCAAGAATAATTTTCTTTCATCCTTTATAAATGAGTAATGATTTTTAAACCCATCATGTAACACCCTCCTATCATGTTTCCATGGCCTTCGCAACAAAATATGCCCAACATGCATATGAACCACGTCATAAACCAACTCATCCTTATACCCCCCAATGGTAAACTTAACCTTAACCTGCCTATTCACCTTAATTTCCCCCGACTCGGTCAACCGCTGCAATTTATAAGGATTAGGATGTTTCATTTTGGGCAACCCCAATTTTTCAACCAAAAGGGTACTAACTACATTTGTACAACTTCCCCCATCAATCACAAATCCACAAACCTTTTTATCCATTATGCATCTAGTGTGAAATAGGTTATCCCTTTGTTCATCAACAACAATCACCTTAACTCTAGAACTAAGGACATGCCTATTAACAAGTGAACCCTTCATAGCATAAGTCAATCTCTCACCATCACTACTACTAGCCCCAGCATCCTCTAATTTAGGCATTCTTGCAAATTCATCCTCCGAACTAATTTCCCAATTACGCATAATCATTACTCGTTTATTAGGACATTCAGATGAAATAAGACCCGAACCCAAGCATTTAAAATATTTAGCCCCTGTTCTCTTTGCTGTTTTGAGGTCGTTTTCTGTTTTTATTTTCGAAAACGCTAAAAACGCGTTCTCTTTACCATTTTCGAAAACGCATTTTGGAAAACAAAAAAAAAATTGTACACAAAACGGAAAACGCCCGAAATATCGTTTTGGGCGTTTTGTGTGTATTTCGACAAAAAATGTCCAAAACGCGGAAAACGCGTTTTGGGAATTTTTTTTTTTTTTTTTGAGAATTATCCTAACTTGGAACTTAGTTTAAATAAAATTTTAGTCAATTCAATATCAACATTACAAAAAAAAAAAAAAAAAAAAAAAAAATTAAATGAGAATTCTTGTTGTTATATTTCAAAAAATGTAATGATAAATGGACTCTGGTGATTTTGAAAGAACTTGCATTTTCTGGATTTTAATAGAAGTAGAGCTTTCTCAAGTCCCGAACCTGACCAAGCTGTGTTAATATAGACTCTTAATACTCACATTAGTGTGTTGCATGTAACCATATTTTTAGTGTATTGTGAAAGGAAATTTGAGTTGGAGTTAGTAGTATTCTGCAAGCAAATTAATTAAAAATAGTTTAAATAGTGTTCTGCAAAATTTCAAACAGAACGTGTTTTCCAGCTTTTCATTTTCAAAAACAGTTTTCAGAAATGACAAACCAAACGCGTTTTCAGCAAATTTGAAAACAAAAATGAAAACACAAAATACAAAACATTTTCGAAAATGAAAATACAAAATAAAATACAAACAGAACGCCACCTTAATATTTCTATCCTTAGTAGGTTGGGGATCGAAAATATTTTTACCTTTGGGTGTTGGTTCCTTCCTCCCTTTCGGGACATGATCATCATGTGTTTCCCTCCTTGTTGGGATGTAGGATAAGTCCCTGTTGAATGTCTTGCTTCCCCCTTCTGCTTCAATTGCCTTTCCACCTTCATTACGAAATGCACCATGTCCCCCAACTTCACATAGTGCTGCAGTTCTATCACATTCACAATCTCCCTGTTTAGCCCACTCAAGAACCTAGGCATAGTAGCCTCCCTATTCTCCACAATATTGGCCCTAATCATAGCCACTTCAATTTCCTTATGGTACTCCTTCACACTCCTGGACTCTTGCGTAAGCCCCTACAACCCTTGGTAAATATCTTTATGATAATGGCTCGGGACAAACCTCTTCTTCATTATAGCTTTCATCTCATCCCATATTTCTATCAGCCTGTCCAAGTTCCTCCTCCCACCCATTACTAATTGATCACACCAATTTATTGCATAATCAGTGAACTCCACCACAGCTAATCTAACTTTTTTTTTTCTCCGAATAATTATGGCATTCGAACATCAACTCCACTTTCTTCTCCCAATCTACGGAAGCCTCCGAATCACTCCTCCCATGGAAAGGTAGTATAGACATTTTTATACTCCCTAGATTACCATCCACTTCATATCTATCACCAAGATGTCTCCTATTATTTCTCCTTTCATACCTATCTCCTCTATCTCTTCTCCTTCTCACACTAGCCATGGATGATTGTACACTACTCCCTTCACTTTCAAACCCCTCATCATCAAACTCATATCCAAACCTAGGATTATTTCTTCTCCTATGGTCCCTCTCTTCATTCCTCCTATCTCTAAGACACATCTGAGTTCCTTCCCTTCGTAATTGAGTAATATTTTCATCATAGCTATCCATTCTAGCCATCAGTTTCTCAAATTATTCCTACACAGCCGCCATTATACCTAGATCATGCCTAACCATCCTATTCATACCTTCATGTTGTTTGTTGTGACTCATTGATGAAGTTGTTGATTCCCTCCTATCAAGTCCTTTGTTGTCACCAACTGATGAAGAAGATGATCCACGTCTGTTAGACATTGTTAGATCTCAACAAAAAAAAAAAAAAATTCCTCACGTATTTATTTTCGCTCGTGTATCACTCTTAATCCTTTTTAAGTACCCAAAGAACCAATCAAAAGATTCAAGAATTAGGACAATAGGAGACACAAAGAAGACAAAGAAAATTGACAATTGAGAAATTTTTCAAAAAAAACTATGAAGACAAGAAGAACGCAAGGAAATTAAGAAAACCAAGAAATATCAAGGACTAGATTTAGATACAAGCTCTGATACCACCTGATACGATTCCTTTTGGGGAATGTGGCGAGAAACATGGAATAACAATTTAATAAAGCAGGAAAAATCTAAATTTACAATAACTAAAATAACAAGAATGAAAAAATAAAAAAATAGACAATAGGACATTGACCCAAGATTCATGACGCAATGAATTGCCTATGTAGAACAAGAACCAAGGTTTTCGAACACTACAAGGATTGTCCAATTCCTTGATAAATTCTGGGTTAAAACACCCCAAAGATTCAAGAAGCTTTAATAAGTTCTATGGTTTTTTCTTGAAGAACAAGAAAAGAAATTTCTCACTTTTCTAAAGAAAACACTCAATTAATTATCAAAAGTCCAAGTTGTTATAATAATGAATGAAAACCAGTATAATGTCAAAAATCCTCATAACCATACCCTAGCCGCAAAAGCGTTCAAAAATAGAATTATTATTAAATAATTAAAATTGGAAAATAGACAAAAATCCGCGAAACCCTGATTCGGTAAAGCCAGGTAATCGTGTGGTTATAAGCCACGCGGTCGGGTGGCAAAACGCTGTAGAAACAACCTATTTTTTATACACCTCATGCGATTCCCCAATTCCCATGCCACATGGTTGCATGGCGTCTCTATGGCTACACTTCCTAACTTTTCCCTTTGACTTGAATTTTGGCTTTCACCCATTTGGGCTAGTCTTGAGACGTCGTTTTTCACTCCATGCTCGGTCTTTCGAGCTCTCAAGTTTTTGTTTTCCATTTGGTTTCTTGCACCCTAATTGCTTGGTTGATTTCCTATCTTGGATCATATCAGAATAAGTATGTTTGGAGATTAAAATTTTAGCACATACAAAAGGATGAAAATGGAGATAATGCTAGGAAATCAACTAACATCTAGTTTTGCACTTAGCCTCCAAACATGGCCCGTTATTATGTGTTGGCCAATGAGTTCCAGAACAATGAAAGTGATGAAACAACCATAGAAGAAATAGAAAAAGCAGTGTGGACGTTAGAATAGGAAGATAATACTCATCTTGAGATAATCCTACAAATTGAGCAAACATACGATTCAAATGATGATGGGATGATAGACATAGAAGAGGTATTAAACTTGGAAGTAGGGTCCAGAAAGAGGGGAGTATCACGTGGTATGCACCTTAAACAACTGTATCAAGAAGGTAATCCAATAGTAGGCTTGTTGGGCGATCATTCGATTATTTGGTTCTATGTGGAGTTCCCAAAATAAAGAAGAGGGTACCTAGCGCTTAAAAAGTATGGATCACCTCCAAATATGTTGCCTCCACCTACCAGTTTGGAAGAATTACCAGTCAGTTCTATGTAAACCGAAAAGGTTAATGTAAGCCAGAGCGAGGACATGTTACAGGTGGATGTATCAAGTAGAAATGAGTTAGAAAAAGGGAAACAAAAGGTTGAGCTTGAATCAAATGAGAAGGTGATGTTCAGGAAGCCTTCCTTAAGTTTGACTAAACACTTAAGGCTCTTGTTTATGAAGGCTCAAATGATGATATTCTAGTTTCCAAGGTGTTCATCGAAAATAGGGAAGCCATCAACACAATTTCGTACAAAATGTTAAGGAAGTTTGCCAAGTCAAACATAGATATAATTCCTATAGAGGTGGTGCTAATTAGTTTCAATGAGCTAACAACTTCAGCCAAAGTAGTAATACCATTGGAGATAATAGGAGGGAGTACAATGAAAACCATTATCTTCTTTATAATAGACGGTCCCACGAGTTATAATGTACTACCAGGATGAGATTTGATACATGAAAATAAATGCATTCTAGAATGAAAAGGGAGACGTTGAAGTCGTGCAAGCTGATTAATGACCTTTTGTAGCGAAAGCCTACTCAGTTGAACGAGTAATGTATGAAGGAAAATATAGACTAATCAAGATGGTCTAAGGATAAGAAGAAACATGAGTAATAGCACAAAATGAAGAGTCATAAGCCCAGTCAAGGTGGTCCAAGGAGAAGAAGAAACATGAGTAATATCACAAAATGAAGAGTCATACTTAGTTAAAGCTCTTACTGAATTGTTTACCCAAATGAGACCAAACATATGGCCTTTGAAGAGCCAGTAATTGGCAAGAAAATGATCAAAAAGTGTAATGCAAGGTCAAACACAAAATACTTTGGCAGAAACCACGGCCCTTAAGACCAAATTAATGGTTTATAAAGATGAGTTCAAAGACAAGATGAAAGGTGAAAGAGCACTTGTATTGCTGAATGACAATAGAGTCGTATTCGGCCTGGATCTTAATTTATGAAGTGAAGTCAACAAGGTGTATTGCTTAGAAAAAGGGACCCATTCAAACTTGTGAGGTAAGTCTATGATGATTCAATAGCCAGAATGGTCATCTAAGGAGATTAGTTGGACGAATAAAGGGTAATATATTGTCATATTAACCAACTAAATGAACATGGACACAATTGTTCGGTTATTGAAAAGCTTTTTCCTAGTTCTTTATTTTATATGTACAAAATTAAAGGTCTACATTTGGCCTGTAACTGTGTGTTTAGTTTCACAAATTAAGTACATGCTCTATTGCCCCATTTTGTGTCAAAAACCTGACAAAGGCGATCTTTCAAAAAATATCTCACCCGACAAAGGAGTTATAGGTAGCATGAATATTTGGTTATCATTCATCGTACAAAGGCGTTTCAACTCAATTGATGATAAAAGATGTCGCTCTTAAGGCGAATAATAGATACATAAGGAAAAATCATCAAAGATCCAGATGGCTATTAAAATATCAATTAAATGGCCAAAAAAGATGTACAAGAAACCAGCATAATAGAAAGATAAACTACAACTTGTGCGAAAGAAAGAACATATACAGTTCAAGACTGGTTAGTTTGCTCCAACAAAGAGATAATAGAGTTCTTGACTATGTTCCATCCTTCATGAAGTTTTATTCTTCTATTTTTATAGTTTCCGATTCTCTTTCTTGGCAGGCTTTCTCCAATTCAGTATACTGGGAGGTAAGTACCTTAACACATTCTACTTCTTGAGCAAAATCCCATGTCTTTGTTGCTTTATCCATTTCCAAATCATCAACCTTTGCTTGGATCTCCTTAAGCCTTGCGCGAGCATCTTCCATAGAAACCTACCCATGTCACTTCAATAGTTAACATCCCTACCGTTTTCTTAGCTTTGTATTAGTCTGAAACTAAATTTTTCTTGTCTAGGACGATGCTTGATAATTTCCCTTTACATTTGTGAAAGTTGATTATTGATCAAGCGATTCTTGAAGTTCACTTTAAGCTTCTTTCAAAGTGATCCTGGCATCACGAGGCACTGGTATAGAAGGATCGGCCAATATTCCTTGCAACTTACTGTTAAGCTCTTAGACTTAGGAAATGTTCTTATTAGATGCGACTAAAATCACATCTCCATCAGTAAAACGAGCATACTAGAGCAAAAGCTCACACCATGCGTCAAAGTTAAAGGACAAAGCTATCAATGGTGGATCCAATTCAGAAGAATGGCCAGCAGAGCCACTTTCATGCCCTCCATTAAGGAAACAACTTGGCTATGAGATTGACGAACGTGGCCCAAAACAATGGGAGGACTATCAAGCTCAACTATGATAGGAAGGCTGGGATGAAGGAAAGAATTATACTCAAAATAAGGATGATCATAGGGTATTTCAGTAATGGTAGGACGACCCTGACTTAGGGGCAAAGTACTCAAAACTAGAGTTATACCCAAACTTTGTTTGGGGGTTCTATAGAATGATCAAAATTATCCTCTCGATTACCCTCATGATATAAAGGAGAGGATTCCACTAAGAACTCAGTGGATGGGGATGAAGGTTGTAAAGACTTGTTATGGCTACATCATAGCTAGATGGGTTCAATGGAAAACCTAAGGTGACACTGCACGGGCTAGGACGAGGCTGCAAAAGGAGAAAACTAAGTCAGAGCCAAGCTACATAGAAAAAAATGAAGAATAAGTCTTAGCATGGTTACCCTTCGAGCCAATGGAACATTATACACTATTAATATTTCCTGTAGATCAACCACAGATGAACGTTTCTGGGAACCAAAAGCTCCCACTTGAGAATGAGAGGAAGATGAGCCAAAATCTAACAGCCTTCGACCTGAAGAAGTAGGTAATGACTTCTAAAGAGAGTGGAAATTGTTTTAGCAACGACGATGTGGAAAACTTGAGAAAGATGCCCACCAAAGAGTCTTTCCTTCACTGTCACCCAAAAATTAGCAAACAAGGGATGAACTGATGGAGAAAAATGGAAAGACCTCCATCGCAAACTATTCAACAAAATCCTATTGTTGTTGTCCAATATGTTAGTTTTCTCAGGGTGAAGGATAAAGAATCAAGTATGGAACCTCACGTTCATACCAACAAAGACAGAAACTAACCATGCATGCACTAGCCCAAAATGGGGTGTGACAAAATAAGGAGAATACACTTCAATCCCAGCTTTTACATTTGTGCTAATACCAATGAAATCATGGAACCATTCATAACAGGTCAAAAAATTTACCCATATTGCCTTGTCCTCAACAATTGAAGCAGCTAATTAGTAGTCAGGACAATAAGATGATGGATAAGGAAAGAAAGAGCAAAATTCATGGAGATTGTAAAAGTATGAAAAAATCCCTACAACATTGACTCATAGAGAATAGCCTAGCCATTACTGGAGCATAACATGGGAAATGAGGAATCACTGATGGAGTACCAAAGTAAGTAAAATATGTCATTAACCATAATTGAATGATCAAGAGAGGACCATTGCCTTTAGGAGTTCCTTTATTGGTGCGAAGTTATTGATAAAAGTAGCCATACCCCTATAGATGGATGCTAAGGTAAAATAACACCACATCTAAACTTTGAACCTGTGCAATTTTCCTTTATGGGGGAAGATAATTGCTTGAAAGCTTGATAGTTGATACTAGGAGTATAAATGATATACTTGCACAACCAGTAATGAACGAAGACAACACTTCCAACAATGGATGGAGGTTTGGTAAGGCCCTTGGGGCTCATTTCAGTAAGAGCAGAATAAGAACTAAAAAAGGAATTTGAAAATTAAGGGCTAAAAAGAGTAGAATTGAAGAGAGGAGAGACTATACGACCTGTAGTTGCCAAATCAAGAAAAGCACCAAGATCATGTAAAGTAAGGGTCAGTGGACAACAAGAGAAGATAAAAGCTTTGTATTCACTGGACCAAAATTGAAGTACCATGGAAAATAGCATCGGGTCTAAAGTGGGAATCTTTGCAGAAGCTTCAATGACATTGAGAGCACTAGCCCTTTCGATGGAGTCCAAAGATTTGGGACATGAACGTCCCCAGAAAAGAGTGGAACCATTGAAATTGATTAAGAAAAGGGAAAACTTGTAGAAAGGGGAAAACTTGCACCACATGCATACGTTCGAATTTGATGATGAAGTGAAAAAAATTTCAGATGCAACGTGTGGTGAATCGAGGATTTTACTAAAATCTTGAAAGCAAGAAATTGTCTTGGGCGAGGAAGAAGAAGTTTTGGGTTCTATGGTGAATAGGAGAAATTAGTTTGTAAAGAAGAATTCGTGAGAAATAGACTAAAAAAACTCTAAGGTGATGGTAGTAAAAGGTAAAATTTGAGGACGAAGGGCCACTCCCTTTTTAATAGTGGAACAGGGAAGAAATTATGTTGAAATTGCACAAAAAAGGCCAAAACACGACCAATTGGAAAGCTAAGTGGCCGCATGGTAGAGAAGTGTGCAACCACTAAGTAGACTTACCGTTCTGACCACTTAAAGTAGGTTCGCGTGGCCGCGTGGTTCTGTTTCTCGCGGCTGCATAGTTGACTTTTCCATATAGATTTTCATCTTTTCAGTACGTTTAAGTTGGTCCCTCTCTAAAATTATGCACACAATCCACAACTTCTGATTTGATCATTTGAGCCCCCGAACTACTGGATTTCCTTAATTAGCTCGTTTCAACTCTTAATTTCTTCAATTAGGTCCTCAAACTCTTAGGGGCCGTTCTCTTTGTGTTTCGATTTTGAATTTTTAGTTTTGAATTTTGTTTTGAATTTTGGATTTTGGTTGTTTGTTTTGGGATTGCTGAAAACATGTTCTCTTTGTGATTTTGGAAAACTGTTTTCAAAATATAAAACTGAAAAATGCGTTTACTTTGTAATTTTTTGATATATTTATTTTGTAATATTTTATATGT
This sequence comes from Ligustrum vulgare, assembly GCA_963555705.1. Classification (NCBI taxonomy): domain Eukaryota; kingdom Viridiplantae; phylum Streptophyta; class Magnoliopsida; order Lamiales; family Oleaceae; genus Ligustrum; species Ligustrum vulgare. Next base: position 20,203,128 of record OY743188.1, read on the forward strand.
AAAAAATGATTGATTTGTTGAATATCATCAATTTTAATGTTAATAAATCAGTTAGTTCTCTATATCAATAAATTCATCATTAATATTGTTTCAGCTAAACAAAAATTTAACCACATACCAACAAAATCTTAACATGAATCTACATATAATGACAAAATAATATAAGAACTTCAAGTGAAAGAAGTGTCTCACATTTACAAATAATAATAATAATAATAATAATAAATAAAAAATTACAAAAAAAAAGATTATTTTTTTTTAACATGGATCTATATAATGACAAAATAACATAAGAATTTCAGGTGAAGGAAGTGTCTCACTTTTACAAAAAAAATAAAATAAAAATCTTAAAATAGATCTATATATAATGACAAAATAATATAAGAACTTCAAGTGAATGAAGTGTCTCACTTTTACAAAAAAAAATAAAATAAAATAAAAATCTTAACATGATCTATGTATAATGACAAAATAATATAAGAACTTCAAATGAATGAAGTGTCTCTCACTTTTACAAAATAATAATAATAATAATAATAATAATAATAATAATAATAATAATAATAATAATAATAATTTACAAAAAAAAAAAAAAATCTTAACATTGATCTATATATAATGACAAAATAACATAAGAACTTCAAGTTAAAGAAGCGTCTCACATTTAAAAATAATAATAATAATAATAATAAATAAATAATTAAAAAAAATATTAACATGGATCTATATATAATGTCAAAATAATATAAGAACTTCAAGTGAAGGAAGTGTCTCACATTTACAAAAAAAAAAAAAAAAAAAATTCAAAACGTGCGTTTTGGTCGTTTTGGACTTTTTAATACAAAATATCCAAAACGTAATAAACTCCTTTTGAGTTTCCTTTGTAATTTTTTTGGTGTTTTGGAAAACTTATTTCTGAAAATGGGTAAAGTGAACGCGTTTTCGATATTTCAAAAAATCGAAAACTCAAAACGGGCTCAAAACAGCAAAGAGAACGGGGCCTTAATTTCTTTACTTTAGCACCATACATGTTTCTTGGTTGACCTCATCAACTCCCGATTGTGAAATTTAGCTTCTTTTTATCATCCAATTGATCATTATTTGCTTCAATTGCTTCATTCTCTTGATTTTGGAATTAAATCTGAATTATAAACAAATACCAATTAATTAAGTAGAATTTATTTTCCGACTGTATAATATCCTAATTTTGACATATAAATAAGTGTATAAAATACACTTATATCCCTAATTTAAGGCAAATTTTTTTTTTTTTTGGATTGCGTTGACAGTGGTAAACGAATATTTTATGAGTTGGATGTGAATTAGCCGAATTACTTGTCCCTCGGTCTATTAGTGAACCATCTCTCTGAAAGATATTCGATTAGAAATATTCTGGTTATTTCTTCAACTCTTATTCTTGCCTCTCAGATCCTATATCTATCTATATGAAGAAGAGATCATTTAACAAAGGGGATTCTTATTTGTCCAAATATTACTTCAAACTTGGAACGAGCATGAAGAAAATGGGATCACTTCTTCTGGACTCTTTGAGAATGATTCTGATCTAGTTCATGACCTACTAGAAGTAGAAGGAACTTTTGTGGGATCTTCATGGATAGAATGTATTGTAGTCAGTTTGATAATGATCGAGTGATATTGCTTCTTCGGCCTGAACTGAGGAATCCCTTAGATATGATGTAAAATGGATTTTGTTCTATCTTTGATCAGAGATTTCTCTATGAAAATACGAATCAGAGTTTAAGAAGGGGAGGGAGAAGGAACCGTTGATCAACAATAGATAGAGGATGATTTATTTAATCATATAGCTTAGGCTCCTAGAATATGGCGCTATTGGGGCTTTTTATTTGATTGTATTGAAATGCCCAATGAATTGTGATTTCCCTATTGGTCCATGTCATTTCGAGGCAAGTGGATCATTTATGATGAAGATGATGAGCGTCAACCGAATGACTCACAGTTCTTACAAAGTCGAACCATGTAATTCCAAACACAAGATAGATCTTCCAAAGAACAAGGCCTTTTTCGCATAAGCCAATTCATCAAGGACCCTATAGATATGCTCTTTTTCCTATTCAAAGATCATCCCCTGGCTCTGTGTTTTCACATCGAGAATTATTTGCAGATGAAGAGATGTTAAAGGGGCTTCTCACTTCCCAAACAGATCCTCCAACATCATCTATATATAAATTCTGGTTTATCAAGAATACATAATAAAAGCACTTCAAATTGTTGATTAATTGTCAGAGATTGCTTAGAACTGTTAGGATATTTGACCCAAATTAAGAATGAAAATATCTTGGACAATTGATTTCCCTATTAAAGTGGTTAGCTTGGAGACCAAGTTCAAGGTGAAAAGGAAAATAAAAGACTTTATTTTGGTATTCTACTTCAATAAGGAAACTTACCTGTACACGAATTCTACATATTCTAGGTGTTGTTTTTACCTATAAATATGTGTGTTAGGGAGCCATAATATTTTGAATCTTATGTGAGACTAATTAGAGAGAATTGGAGAGCTTTATCTTTGTAGTTTCTTGTGAACTCTTTGTGGGATAATTTAAAGGGTAGAAACTTGGGTTAGATAGAAGTTTATTATTAGTATTTTTTCTGTAGTCTATGAAATTGGGTTGGTGAGTGAAATTCTATATAATTGTAACAATTTATTATATAGTGAAAGACTTTGGCGATCCGAAAATTTTGCATTGTTGTTATTATTTTCTTGTTACTCAATTATTTCTTGAACATCAAAAGATCCTGTGAGTTAAAGAAGGGGAATCAACGTGTAATTCCCAACAAGAACCAATAGTTCCTTATCTAATGGATCTTTCCATTCTAATATTGTATCCGATAGTTATCAGTATTTATCAAATATGTTCCTATCTAATGGAACACAATTGGATCAAATGACAAAGACATTGTTGAGAAAAAGACTGCTTTTCCCGGATGAAATGAAAATTGGATTCATGTAACAGGAGAAAGATTTCTCATTCCTTAGCCGGAAAGATATGTGGCCACAAAAACAAAGAGGGATTATGTAGAACAACATTGATTGGGTGGTAGAGTTGGGGAAATGCTTCTTTCTTCCATATTTCAAACCTTAATTCTATACCCACTCTCTAAATTAAAATGTTAAATTAAAGACCTTATTGGAGTGAAATTTTAAAGATTGACCTCAAAAATAAAGAACATCTCAAGTTTATAAAGTCTATTGAAAATGCTCTTAGTACTCTAAAATAAATGGAATCTCTACATAATGACCTCTAAAGCTGTGCTACCTTTAGATCCCAGGTGAAAATGATCTAAAACTTCTACCAAAAGAAGGTATGTGAGAACATGTTTACTTCACCGATTTTCAAAAATGCATTTCCGAATTTACAAAGAAAAGCTGAAAATGCTGAAATAGCGTTTTGGGTGTTTTCAATTGAATCAAATATAAATGTTAAAAACACGAAAAACTACCTATTTTATAAAAAAAACGAGCCAGTTCAATTGGCACAGTGCGCATCACCTCTCAATGAGGTCTGATACGTGTCACAATTCACAAGACTTTGTCACTATATTGGAATTGGGAAACATGGATAGAGCTGGAAGTCAGGAAGTGGAAACATGTGGATAAGGCCATGCATGTACCAGAAAATCGTTGTGGGAGGAAGACTTGGTCTAATTTATTTTAGTTATTGTTTTGAATATGGCATGCAAATTATTAATGAAAAAGGAAAAAACCACCTTCGTCTCATATTCTTTCTGTTCAGTTAAGAAATAGTCGAGTCTCTCTTATTCTATTCTGTGAGATTTCTTCTTTCCCTTTAATCTAAATTTATTCATAACAAGCTCATGTATTCGAACCCTTGTTGCCGCTTGATTTTTTTTTATTTTTAATATCAATATCAAGCTGAAACAAAATGAATTTATCACTTTTGAAAAAGAAGAGATTCAAACCTGAGTGAACCGCATGAAATGTCAAACCTTCTATATATATATATATATATATATATATATATATATATATATATATTTCCAATTTTCCAAAATTTGACCAATATTGTAACAAAAATTTTATAGTTAAATTAATTTAGATTGAATCCAATCCTATTTTTGTCAACAAAAGTTGATTTTACTACGTTAAATATTGTGGTCTTCTACATTTTTTTTTTCTAAAAAAAATAGTTCAACAAAATAAATTGTCGAGTGCACTATCGAAACTTGGCTAAACTTTTTAAAAGATTTAATTCAAATTTATTTGTATATAACGTTTTTAAATAACCTATACAAATTCCTTTTATGGTATATGGTAAGTTGTTTTTTTTTTTTTTTCAATATTATAAATAATAATGTACGCGACCAATATAATTTATTGTATTGAATAATTTCAAATAGGTTATATTTTTTTAAAAAAAGAAATCCCCTGTTAAAATACTAATGAACAAGTACAAAATTATTTACACTGTTAGGTAAATGATTTATAAATCATTTTATAAATTGCACAATTTTTCATACAATATTTTAGTTACGAATATTTTTTCAAACTATTTTCAATAATATATTTTATTTCGAAAATAATAAAATTCAATTTATAAATATGTTTGGAGCATTGGAAGGTCCCTAACTTTTCCTGTGGTAGTTAAAAGTTTTGCATTAAAAAATATGTTTTTAATGTTTTCGAGTTAAATATGTTATTGAAAAGTATAAAGAGAAAATATTTATGTTTAAAAAGTAATTTAAATTTTTTTGTTATTTTAAAACATGTTTTAACGTGTGCCACATGCCATGCATCAATGTTTTCTTTCAATCCTGTGCTTGTCAGAAGAGTTTAGTAATACAACAAAATGTTGCAATTATTTAAAATTTAGCTTGTGTTCGGATTTGCGGTTTATTTATTTTTTTTTTTTTGAATTTATAATCATTAAAATTTTTAATACAATTTTTTAACCACACATCTTTCCTTTCTTCAATTTTTAACCATCCATCTCGCATCGAAAAAAGGAAAAAATTGTATTATAATCCAGGCATAGCCTCCGAACATAGGATTATTTATGTGTTTTATATTTGGTAACCAAAGCTAATCCTAATCCCATTTCGATGCAAATTACAATTTTACCATTAATAATTAACTAACATTTCAACATAAACTAAACTAAGATGATTTAATTTAGATAAATAAATTAAAGTTTATTGAGATAACTGAGATTTCATTGAAGTTCAGTGACCAAAAATGAACCTAACCCAAATTCATATTTGATTCAACTTCTGTCTTATTGTGTGGGGACAACAATTATTTGACTAATAAACCCACAAACTATGTGAACGTTAAGTATTATTTGACTAAAACCACAAACTATGTGAACGTTATAATGCATTTATTCCTAACACTATCAATACTGCGCAAAGTAGCAGCATCCACAGACTGTAAGGCACTTCTGTGGGCAAATTTGTAACTTCAAAGTCTTTTATGTCAAAATATTATGCTTGTTCTCTTTGCTATTTTTATACTTTTTTTTTTTTTTTTCCTTCAGTTTTCCAAAACATCGAGAACTTCTTCACTTTCATATTTTCTAAAATGAGAAATTTTTTGTAAAAAAGTCGTTTTAAGCGTTTTCCTTATTCTTAGCGTAACAAACCGAGAATGGCGAAAACGTGAAAAACAAATCTTCCCAAAATCTTCATTTTCTTTCCAGACTCATTCTAAAAAAGGGCAAAACAAACACATTTTCAAAAACTAAAACATAGATATTAAAACACAAAATTGAAAATGAATTCAAAATTCAAAACTGAAACAAAGAGAATGACCCATTACGTTTTCTTTATCAATTTCATTTTTTTTGCAAAATTTGCTCTATCCTTTTAACAAACCTCTCAAATAATTCAATTTATATATTTTGACATCAAATTTTAATTTTAATTAATTCTAATCCTCTAGGTGAGAAATAAAAGCCAAAATTCATTCAAACCAATTCAAATTAATCGGGCTGGTGCCGCGTAGAAGTGAGAACATCAGCTTATTGGCCACTTATTTTGCAAAAGAAAAAATTTTCATACACAATTGTATCTTTTAAATTTTAGTACATTATCAAATAAAAAAAGAACTACTAACGAAATTAAAATCTGAGTTCAACTTTTGATTAATATTAACGTGTCAAATTGTCACTAATCATCGTTTAAATAGGTAGACAATGATTTTTGGTAATAAATTTTTCTCATATCAAGACTTGCAATATCTTTTGATGAGTAGGTTATGGATAATTATCGTATACCAATCACAACAACTGTGCCATTGCGATCCAAATGAATAATCCTACACAAATGTGATTTTTTTTTTTTTGCCACACGACAAGATCATTCTTTAGTTTTATTTATTTTTCTTTTTAGACGCATCTCCCATTTTTATGTACCAAAAAAAAAAAAAAGAATTAAAAAAATCATTTTTTTTTTACCCATTTTCAAAATAAACATAGTTTCTGAATAAAAAACTTGAAAATATGCTTGCAATTCATTTGGAAAAACTTCAAATAATTTATTAAACGTCAAATATCCCTGGACCAATCAACCATTCTTATATATTTATAATTTAATCATTTATAAATTATTCTCAAATTTTGGCTTAAGATTATAAAAGACAGTCTTGTTTGACATGGATTTTTTAAAATTATTTTTCTTCCACATATTTTATAGAAAAATTTTCCATTTTTCAAACTGTATTTTTCTCAAAAAATAAAATCTCACTTAAAAAGAAAATATATATATGCCAAACAAGCAATACATTTTACGCTAGTATTCTTACAACTTTGTCACACTCACAATGATGATGACAATTTATTTACGTGACACAATTTTCTTTTTTCACAAATCACATAATCTTTTAAATTACAATAACAATACTTTCACATTATCAAATTGTCATCCGCATTGCCAAAATAATTGTGCAAGTAGATTAATTCGTGTTCTTATCCATTTCATTTTTAACGTTTCTTCCTAATTATTCAACTTTTCAGAATCCCAGAACTACCCTTCATTTCTCCTCTAATTACCTCAGGCTATATTCGGCGTCGAATCAATTACAGATATTTCTGTCTCCCCATCCTCTCTGGTCCACTCTCTCACTCTCTTTCTAAAAACACTTCATTCTCTCTCTACCTACGGATCCAGACTACAGTACATACAATGCTGTATGTATATATATATATATGCACACATGGACACGGGCTCTGAGTAAAAAAGCTTCTCAGAGCATAGAGCTCTTACTCTACTATCATTGAATGCCCTCCTTTTTGTCTTCCCTTTTCATTATAAAATACTTAAATGCTGAAGAATTGAAGTTTAATTGATGAATTGTTATTTATTAAGATCTGAAGCACCAGTTTTGGAAACGATTTGAAGAAAAATGAAGCCTAATACTCGGCTTAGTTCTGCTGTTTTTAAGCTCACTCCAACTCGAACTCGGTACAATTTCTTACCTTTGGAACCGCTTCAGCTTCCTTCTATTTTTCCCCCCCCATTGATGGCTTATTGCAGTATCCATGTGACATTTTGTGTGGTTGAAAGTTGAAACGTCTGTGATTTTATATTTAATCATTTGAGTTGAAGGTTTATAAGCATTGTAGGTACAATCAGGTTTTAAGAGTGGGACGTCACTTAGTTTTTGGCTGTTTAGTTACTAAGGTTTCTTGTTTTTTACTATTTAGAAATTTTGGAATGTATTTGTAGTGTTTATATGATTTTTGTTGGTCCTATTCCTTTTGGTATCCTTTATGTCATGGTTCCATTGGAATCATCGGAAATTGATGGCCTTCGGTGTGAGTTTATAACCTCTTGAACAACCTTCCTTCAATAGCTAGCTTTGAAGCTTTTGAGGGTGAATTCTACCCAAGAGATTGTAATATTGGCATCAGAGTAGGCACCTCGATTTCCATGGTGGCATCCCACTGACATGGTATGAGCTGGGTACGGCGTGGGCCAACAACCGTTGTTGGAAGTGTGTTGGTTTGTCATGGTTCTATTGGAGTTATGAGACTCGTCCCATATTGGAAATTCATGGTCTTAGACTCTTATGTTGGTTTATAACCTCTTGGGCACCCTCCATTTAAGAGTTAGCTTTTGAGGGTGAACAATAACTAGCTTTTGAGGGTGATTTCTGGGCAAGTGGTTGTAACACTTTAGATATAGTAAGTACCGCCTTCAGTTTCTGTATGTTCATGGATTCAAGTATAAAATAGATTCAACTATAAAATTGTGAAAGATGTCCATATTATTTGAATTTTTGTTGATATGTTGAAAATTGATATTGTTTTATCGATGAACCATTAATTTACTCCTCTCGGCTACCTATTTAAATGGGTGTTTAAACTATAATTTAAACTACATAATTTCCCAAACAATTTTTTAACCACACACATTTTCTCTCTCCAATTTTTAACCACACATTTCTCGAAAACAACAAAAGATCTCTCTCCTCTTTAATGAGCCGCTGAACACACTATTAAAATTAAAGGAATTTCGATGTGCAAATTTTCTTTGGAAGTTGAATTATTCTGCTATTATTGTATCAAAAAATGAGATTTGATATAAGTTTCCCCTTCTTTGTTTCATATTTTTTAAGGAATTGTTCTGATAATACTACCTCTTTTGTGATCATTTCATGGATATGTATTCAAATGATATCTGGATCTTGCAATTTTATTAATTGATATCGTTTGAGCACGTATCCTTTCATGTTTATAATGTAGTTGGGCGATAATACGAGGAATGTCAAAGTTTCCAACTTTCAACTCTGTAATCTTGTGATGCAAAGCTCATGGTCTTTTAATTCTCAGGTGTGACTTGATTATAATAGCAAGTGACAAAAAAGAGAAAATTGCATCAGGATTGCTAAATCCTTTTCTAGCCCACCTAAAGATTGCTCAAGATCAGGTTTCCAAGGGTGGTTATTCGATTTTACTTGAACCGGAAACTGACGCGACATGGTTTACAAAGGCCACTCTGGAAAGGTTGGTATAGCAAATTGTTGTTCTTCTTGATGGCATGTATGTAGTCAATGTAACACATTTTGCTCATTTTTTCATTTAACTTCTGATTGACTTGCTAGAATATTGGAGATGTGATTTAGATCGATGGAAAAATGATGACTTCTGTGCTCTTTTACTTTAACAAGAAGTCAAGAACTTTAAATGATGCAATAAAACGTTTCTGGTTTGATTACTTCACATTTTCATGATATTGATTGCTATATTGAGTTGCTGTTTCTAGTCAACCTGACAACTGATATATGCCTTTCTATCCCGTAGACGAACTTTTGGACAATGTAATTTTGAAAATTTCTAAGAAAGCTCAAAGTTGGGACAGTTCGTTTAATATTATTGTGTTCATCTGTCAAACAATAAGATAGAGTGCTGAGCTGCACTCTAAGCTGATACTTTTTTAACTCTTTTGCATGAAATAAAAGCCACAACATCTTTTATCAGAGTAGAGCAATCTCATTCCAAAAGAACATCTTCTGCACCATTTCGCTCTGAAAGACAACTTTTCTGCAAATACAAGCCTGAAATGTGCTTATGAGGAAAAAAGCAAACCCTTTATATAGATCCTCTAACTGCTGATGAATTTGCAATTAAACTGAATTAGATTCCTGTAATCAAAATAGAATATGCATTGCTAACACTTCTATGTAAACTTCCTTGTATCAATAATATTGCATTTAATAACACTACGTAGCTCAGTTGTATAATGTGCCTGTTAGATAACGTTGTTCTTTAACGTATGGAATCCCTGTAAAAGATAAAAAAGTTTTTCCATCATCAATGTTTTTGCTGTGAGGGTTAGTGCTTGGTATTTTCTTTTCATTTTGTGATTACCCAATACAAGATTCTAATATCTTCTGCATTAATAGGTTTGTTCGTTTTGTGAGCACACCAGAAATCTTAGAGCGTGTGTACACCATCGAATCTGAGATCTTACAGCTTGAGGACTCGATTGCCATGCAAAGCAGCAGTGATATTGGGCACAGCACTGTACACTGCAACACTTTCTTCTTTGTACTTGTTCAACACTAATTTCATGAATTTTCTTTTAATGTATTATGTACATTTGACAGGTAGAAAACCATGAAGAAAAACCTTTGGGCGGTTGCGAAGGTATTGTGGAATGAGCAAATTTGTATCTTCATGTTCTATGTATAAAAAGAACTTTTCACATTTGATTACTAGCTTGAGAAGGGATATACAATCTTTAGAGGTTTATATTGCACGTCATTTAGCTTCACCCTTCCTTTCCACCTATCTCAGTTTGTTTATTTGCCTCCTCCCTTTTGTCTGTGTAATTGTGAATATTATTTTTTCCATCTGATGATGCACTCCAAAATTTTCCAAGCAAGTAACGTAACACTGGTAAATCATAACACAGTATTAACACTGAAACTTTTCCGCAGGTAAGAAATCTTTGTCTGATGGCGGTGACGAAAAAGCCATTGTCGTTTACAAGGTGAACAGGCATTCAGTAATTTTTTAATTTGCTGCTCTTGATTATATGTTTTCATACTGCCTCGTTTTACTGACAGCCTGGAGCACAGCCACCTGAAGCAAATGGATCATGCTTGGAGGAGGGAAATTCTAAGTATGCACTTTAGAACCCATCATCAATTTTCCTTCTCTTTCCATGTTCTTGAGGCATTACATATGTTTGTATTGCACCCATTTATTATTTTGTGTCAACTGAGGATCATCTGTCAACTGAGGATCATCTGATCTAGAGGTCATGCATCATTTGTAATGAAAAGTAAGACGTTATTAAAATGGGACATTTTGGCAAAGGTCATATTGCATACTTGACAGTTTAAGATTGACCTAAATGACATTTCTTCCTTTGTATAGTTTTCAGAAACCACTATATTTTCTAATATCCAGCATTTTCTTCTTAAAAATTGTTTTCTTCTACATGAATGCTTTGATGTAAAACATATACTAATTTATGTGAAGCATGGAAACTCCTCCTAGGGAATATCCTCAGTGTCCAACATGTATTGGAAACTAACATTCATCTGACAAACCCGGAAAATTGTCTTACATGTCATTTTTAAAGTTACATTTTAATTTTTGACACATGAGGGACACATTCCCTACATGTCTCAAACAAACTATGTGACATGTCCTCTAGTTCATGTTTATCATACTATCTGACACGTGACACATGGAAAATCGTTCTGTGAAAAATTAAAATTTAGAAGACCTGATGAAATGCCATGAATCATGAGTATCAAAATGTATGTTCAAAATTAAGTAGGCTCAAAAGCAGGCATTTAAAAAAAAAAAAAAATGGTATTCAGCATCCAATTCTTCTCATTGGTTGGTACATATCTACTTTTTCATTTGCAGCATGTAGAAATCCTTGAGGGCTTATAGTTTAATTGGTTGATATGTACTGCTAAACAGTGATAATGAAATAATTGTCATCAAATGACTTGTAGCATTTGTTTTATATCTACTATATGCCCTTTTTGGTACATGAATGTATATGTTTCATTAGCACTGGAGGTAGACTCGAAATTATCTTAATTCCACGAATAATTACTTTACACAGATCAATAATTCCATTTTTAAATTTCAACATTAAAGATGAAAAAGAGTATTAATTTATTGAAAATAGAAAAGTACATAAATAATGAAATAAAATGTAAATTTTAAAGAATTAATTGATGCATCTACAGTGCATGTGTCATACTTTTTTGAAATAAATTATGTGGTGTGGTGTTGTGTTGATTTCCAATTGGTGTCCATCAAGCAAAGACCAATTTGAACTGTGTTTTTATCATTTATTATTGTGTATTTGTAATGGGAAATGCTTGGCCCCTATTTAATAAGGGGATCTGACCTTAAAATTCTCAGGGTTATAGGTAGACCCCGGACTGTTGAACCCACTGCCATGGTCATGTGGCACTTTATTGCTAAGGATTCAATTTAATTTAGCTACAAAAAGAATCTCCCTGATACACATCCCCCTTCCCCACCTTCAACAATAGTAAAGAAGGAAGAGAAGAAAGTAAACATTTTTCTCAGTTACAAGTGTTTCTTCTTATTGGCACTTTGTTTCTTCGGGCTGCTTATAGTCAACTACTATCCATATACTTTTGCAAAATAACTTCTAAATGCTTGCTTGATTAGCCATTTGAAGTAACATTACCAAACTGTTGTACGTTACAATGGTCATTTCATACTGTTGAAGTGCCCTTCTATTTGCATGTGTGGAGGGGTAAGGAAGGTGGTTGGGAAGCAGTCATATCTCTAAACATTGTTGTTGCAGCCCGCTTTCATCTACTAGCTTAATATGATAATTTTTTTTACCTGTTCTAGCAGATTCCAGCTTTTGAAAGTCCTTGAGACCCGTAAAGCAGTTCTACATAAAGAACAAGGCATGGCATTTGCACGTGCTGTAGCTGCAGGGTTTAATATTGATCAAATGGCACCGCTTATGTCATTTTCTGAGTGCTTTGGAGCTTCACGTTTATTGTAAGCTCTAAATTCTCACTATTACCCTGTCCTTCCAAAAATTTGCACAGATGACGATCTTTAGTACTATTGATAACCACAAGGAACTTTATTTTTAGAAAGTTAGCAGACTAATGAACTACATCCATTTGACAGGGAAGCATGCTCGAGGTTCATGCATCTTTGGAAGAGAAAGCATGAAAACGGGCAATGGCTTGAAATTGCAGCAGCAGAAGCGACATCTACTCAATCAGACTTTTCTGCAATGAATACATCCGGTATTGTGCTTTCTAGTGTATCCAACACGTATAATGACTCCAATTGCGAATTGGCTTCCGAGAATTATGGTAAATCAGGATCAGACATTAATACAGGTAAGAGATCAGTCTTGTTGAGGTGCTTAATCAAAAATATGTTTCCATTCATTGTGTTTTGGCATTGCCAACGTTCTACAACTCCATATTATTATGCGACCCTCTATTCATATCTTTTGTGTTGCTTGACTTGAAGATGCTGTCTTTGCTTTCCATTGCACATAAGCAAGGCATGGTGCAGGTGATCTGTTCAATTTTAGTGCCTAACAAGTGAATTCATATAGCCTTATACTGTTAATTTCTTACTAGACGGACTTATGTAAAAATCTATTTGAAATCTGCTTATTGAGATTGAGTATTAAATTATGAATTAGAGCCAAATTAGTCACAGTTTCTTGGGATTGGGTATTCAGAGGAATTGTAGGTGGAGAGATCAGACCTCAGTAACTGGGTTACTCAGTAGGAGTTATGCTGCCCTTGCATTGCTGTGTGTTAGAGACAAAGCTAATTGCAACTGCATGCTGAAAAGATATATAATTTATCCTCAACTTCATGATGTACTTTAATGTTGTTTTTAGTGATTATGGGAAAGTCCACCCCTAATACACTAAAGATTTTATCTTACCCTCCCAACTATATTCCCATGTGTTTGCAATATCTCCTAGATTTAATAGTAAATGTATGGCGAAACAATGAATTTATTTGGATATTATAAAATTTCTTATGAACTGATATTCCTGTCTTACATCTCGGAAATACTATTCATTATCTGGGTTTGAGGTTTGTGATAGAGGAACCATTCTTGGTGTGGTTGGGGGTGTTTGTTGATCTTGAGATGCTGTTTTTATGCTTGTGAGATTACTATTCCACCATCCTTGGCATTCCGAAAGAAATTAGCAACAAAAATAGAGCACTCTGCACAATAAACCTTACAGGATAATTACCCATGGTATATCAAATATATTAGTTGTTAGTCTTATCTTTATCGTTAATCTCCACACATCAATCCTAGACTAGCATGTGTGTCAATCTGTTGAGAATCTTAGGTGTATGAGAGGCTGTTGTGTGACAAAATTTATAGGGCCTGACAGGTGTCGTCAAATGCATGCATTGTTTAAAATGGTTTTCCCCCCTTCAACATCGTTTTGTGAATATTTATTTATGTTTTCAGTAGATCACTCGGTGCCAACTGCTCAACCAGATAATACTCAAGGACAGTTTCCTCATATGATGTTTCCTCCATGGCCTGTGCATCCTGCACCCGGTACCGCACCAGTTTTCCAGGCATACCCTGTCCAAGGAATGCCATACTATCAGACTTACACTGGGAATACCCCTTTATACCATTCACCTTACCCACCCATGGAGTATTATCATCAGACAGGACAGATGAGACATCCAAATGATGATAGAGGTACCAACACCGAGTCAGAAATACGTGAGACGGACAGAACAAGATCACAGGATGATATGGAGATGAATGAGGAAGTTTCACAGAGTCAGGAACCACTTAAAAAGGGTGGACGATCTCGTAAAAAGCAATCAGGCATGGTTGTCATTCGAAACATAAATTACATCACTTCTAAAGCAAACAAATCTGATGGTGAATCAATTTCGGCTTCTGATTCTGAAACAGATACAGGAAATGAAGATTTTGAGGCTGGTGATGATGATATAGTACATAAGAATAGTTTGAAATCTTCCAGACGAAAAGGGTGTCATCTTAAGTTCACAGATGAATCATATCTAAATGATAAAGAAGTCTCTGAAATTGTTAGGGAAACAGGTGATGGAGACTGGCAAGCATTTCAAAATTGTTTACTCAGAGGAACTAATGAAGATACTCAAACTGCCAAAATGGGCATTTTTGCTATGGAAAAAGATGTTAAAATAAAAAGACAAGCAAATGCTGCAAGCAGTGATCCGTTGGCTCTTGGTGGACATGATCCAGGTGAAATACAAGACTCTAGGATGAGTGAAATACACAGAATAAGTGGAAGTACATCTCGCCGGCTTAGAGGATCAGGTGAAGAGGTTCTATTCTCGAGAGGGCATAATGATTTCTTTGGACATGATGGTGAAATGAATATGCAATTTACGGTAACAAATGGAAGGAAGATTTTATCTAGGGGCGCAGATGATTTTATAATAGGCAATCGAGGAAACCAATTAAATTTTGGGAATCCATCAGATCCACTAGTTGTGGAAGGTTTTGAGGGTTCCCTCAATAAGATGGACAGAGAATCATCACATGGCCTGGCTGATGAAACATTTATAGTACCATTTGGTTCAATGTCAATAGATCAAGTTGGACTAGGAGATAGAACTGCTATTAATATGGATTTTGAGTTTCAATCACAACATCAAAAGTCCGATGGCATTTCTGATGGAATTAAGAACCAAGTCGATTATGAGCCTGTTGATTTGAGCTTGATGCCCAAACGTGGGACAGAAAAGAGTTCATTTGGATATGACCCTGCTCTTGATTACGAAATGCAGGTTTATGGTGAAGGTGAAGATTCTAGTTCAAAGAAGAAAAGGGAAAAAGAAGTAACCGATGTCAAGGGAGAGTCAAGAAAATCTGAGAAGGATAAAAGGTCAAAGGTTCCTTCGGATTCTTGGGATAAGAAAAGAACTGGAGGACCTATAAGGAAGGGGAAATTACTGAAGACGAGTACTTTAGAGGATGCACGTGAACGTGCGGAGAGGTTAAGATCCTACAAAGCTGATCTCCGGAAAATTAAGAAAGAGAAGGTACATCTAGCCTATTGTTTTTTTGACACTCTTAAGCACACATGACTAGTAAATGTAGTAGAGATGCTTTGCAATAACAAACATGACTAAGTAGTCTGGACCCTCGTCAAAGATATTATTTTCTTTCTCAATACTTCTTTCAGGATTACCATGTGTGTCATGTTTAAATTATTTGTGGGGTGGATTCCTTTTTTCCTATAACTTCTATATTCTAAAGCTCCTGTTCACAGGAAGAGGCAGAACAAAAGCGCCTTGAAGCGTTAAAATTGGAGAGGCAAAAGAGAATTGCAGTGAGAGGCAGCTCCACCTCTGCGAAGTTATCAGTACTCTCACCGCAAACAAAGACATTTCCTACAAAACTTTCTCCAATTGCTAATAGATCCAAGTTCAGTGATTCTGAACCTGGCTTATCATCACCCTTGCAAAGATCCAAAGTCAGTACCTCACTCGGATCCAGCGAGTCACGGAAGTCCTCTAAAGCCAATAAATCAAATGACAGTAGCCAGTTGGCAGGGGATAGGTTGAGTAGGTCAGCGTCGTCATTGTCTGAGCCGAAAAGAGAAAACAATAGTGTTACACCTGATTCAAAGGCTTCCATGGCACGGATCAGGAGATTATCAGAGCCCAAAAAAATCAGCAACCATCCTGTTACTTCAATGAATGTACGAAGTGCTGAAGCAGCATCAAAGCGAAAGCTTTCTGAGGGACCTGAGAGGAACAAAATATCTTCTATCATTAACCTTGATAAAACAAAGTCTGCAACTCTATCTGAACTGAAGATTAAAACAACAAAATCACCTTTAAGTGTAGGACATAAAAAATCAGCAGTAAAGGGGACAGATAAATTGAATGGAATAAAGCCTACTGGATCTACTGAAAATGCTGAAGTATATGTGAATGATCTGGATACTACAAATCATAATGATGTAGAAGACAACCTAATAGTTGAGAAATCTGTTGTGATGCTCGAGTATGAGAAGCCATCTGTTCCTATTTTACATTCATTAGAAGAAAAGATGGGGCTACAGCATAAACATCATGATAGTCATGATACTGGAGAGAAAAGTGGTATGATATCTGAGTTTGCTGCCATAAATGCAGTACCTTTACATATGGATGGAGTTCGTAGAGATCCCATACCTAGTGAAGACCAAAATCAATTACATTCTTACGAGGTAGAATATTTAATATTGAGAATTGCTTGTGTTAGTCATAAGCTGGAAATTATTTTAGTGTAGGTTAGAATATATTACTTATCTTTTAGCATGCTTTATATTTTTCTTTCCTCATATCATCCATATTACTTTTCCTTTATCTAATATAGGTTCTGAAGCAGGGAAATAAACTTCCAATAGAATAGACATGCATACTTTGTTTAAAATTGAAGTTAATCAACGTTTGTTGAGCATGCTACTGGGTTATATAATCTTTAGCTGTGTTCGGAAAATGGGAGTTCATAGAGGGATAGAGATATGACTATCTATATTCATGATATGCCCCTTAATCTATGATAAGATATTAGATGCTCCATTCCATCAATAAAATATGAAATAGATCTTACAAGTAGCTAAACTTTCTGTGGTCAGTACTGAATATAGAACTTCGTAATTAGAGTTCAATTGTATAATTTATAAGTACTACACAACTGGTTTTCTGATGTATTACACTGTGATGCAAGGTGAAGATACATTATTCAGTGGACCCTTCTGGTGCAGCAAACACCATCTCTGCTGAAAACCCTTATCAGGCCCCATATGCTCGTGTCTCCTCCTTAGAAGACCCTTGCACTGGAAACTCAGAGTACGGTAAAGCACCCACAGAAAGGTCAGAAATGATATCAAGAGTTGAACAATCTACCGGAGCATTTGTTCCTGACGTTAAAACTGTCAGAGTGGACAACAATCCAGAAGCTTCTGAAAAGATGAAAGTTAAGGAATCATCAAAAGGTCTTAGACGCCTTTTAATGTTTGGAAAGAAGAATAATTCTTCAACTGCAATAGATCGAAGTTTTGAATCATACAGCGCAAGTTTTGAGCAGGATGATATTGGAAGAAGTACTGCTTCGTCGAGTGAAGGTGATGCCCATTTATCCACCTTACCTTATATACTTTGTTAAAAAAAAAAAAAAAAAAACAAAAAGAAATATTGATGCTTGGTTCTGCTTAATCTCACTTAATCTGAAGCGATTTCCTCATTTAATAATCGTAATCAAGGTTTTTTAGTGTTGTAAAGGTGGTAGGGATTCAATCTTTAGCATTAGTTGCACAAAGTTGCTTTTTCCCAAATGCCTCAGTCATAATATTTTGACAATTAATTTTTATTTTAACAATGGTATTTATGATAATACCATTAAAATATCACCTTAATTTCAGTTCTCTGTTATGGTGACCTAAATATTCGTCTTTTGTGTTCATTCTAATTATAGATTTTAGCTGCAAGTCTTTGTATGACATTTCATTTTCTTCAAAGTAGGGTACTGTTGAGATTCTGGGACCAAACAAATTCTACAAGTTCAATACAGAGGATCACCGACACATGCAGTTTGACTTTGTCAAGACTTGTTTTGGTGATGCAAAAATTTAATGGTCCATTACTGAACAATATATTTTTTTTTTTTGGTTAATTTCAGTTCATACATTGAAGAATCTAATCTCACAAGATGAGACGCCCACTGCTGGCAATGCTTCGCAGAAGTGTAAGTACCCTGTACGCTTCTTTAATTCCTGATTGACAATGAAGTCACAGTTTTATTTTATTTTATTTATTATTTTTACAGCTGCTCGGCATTTCTCTTTATTATCACCCTTTCGGATCAAGACAAGTGAAAAGAAGCTAGCACAATGAGAATATCTTTATTGTTGACGTGAAATTTGACTTTTATGATAAATTGTTTAAATTTCCTGCTAATCCGTGTTGGAATACGCTGGAACATACTGGATGAAAAATTAAAGTGGATCGTTTTATATATGCAAACCGTACTTTATTGTCAATTATTTTACTCACTCTGTAACTATTGTGGGAGGCTTGTCTTCCTGTCCTATGCTTATTGGGCACAATTTCTTTTAGATATTAATTGTGGCAGCAGTCCCAAACATTTTTCTCCTGCAGATTTAACCTAAACCTTTTAATTTGTGCATCAACAGTTTCAGACCTTTCATTTCATTACAGCAGAAGGACATATTCATTTATTTGATCGTTAGTTCATCGAAAAATTGAGTTGCAATGAGTCGAGACTTGAGTTACATATTTAGATCATATAATAAATTTCGACAATTTAACAAAATGGTGAAGATACTTTATTGTGGTTGTTGTGATGTTATATGAATTCTTGTTATTAATGCATTTAATTATGATTTGTTCTGACCGAACAAGGAACATAGAGATGTGATTGATTTAATTAGATAAAATTAATTTAAACTCCAGGAAAAATTAGATATAATTGTGAATTTGATCAAATACTATTTTAGAAAGTGATGTTGAAAAAATTCCTAACTTTGACGTGACAAGATATGTAGTTATTTGATCACTGAAAAAGATCAATGAATTCGCCTTGGATGACTTGTAAAAAAGGCGAGGAGGATTTTTCCGTCGCCCCTTTGGTGTGAATTAGTTTTCTGGAGAGAAAAATAGAAAGATATATAACTGAAAAATTGTATTAATGATGAATGAATCAAATTCGATCAGAGGAATTGTATTTATAGGGTTCAAAAGCCCGTAACCTTCTTTTATTATGAGAATGAGTCATTTTTTTTGTGTAAACATACCTTTTAAGAGAAGATTCTTTATAAGAATTGAACTTCTTTTTTTTTGTAGTCCTTTCCTTAGGGAGAGCCTCGTATCTCGGAGCTCAAGGATGTAGCCCATGTGTAAAGCCCATAAACAAATGATAATTCGATGTCTGCTTGTATGAGCTTTCGGCGTGTCGAGGTCGGGATGGACTGACTAGTATACCCATGACTTGGCTAAATAAGAATATGGTCGGGAAATGCCCGACTTTAATGTTGGAATATGCTCGGGCATGTGGGCCGACTTAAGGATTGAAGGGGATGATCTAGTGAGGTTGGGCAATACGCCCGATCTTATGATCTTGACATGGACGAGCTGTAGTGTTCAAATCCATGACCCACAACCCTATTCTTAACGATGTAATCGGGAATTTATATTGATCATTGGACCCCGTCCGCCAGAGATCTAGACAAGATCTCTAGGTGCATGTGTATCTTACAGCTGTCATGCATTTTTGCCAACAATTGGACTTTAATGCTTTCAGATTTTGGTTTGTGAGGACTATTATGACGTGGACTTGAAACTAAGGTCTCAATTTTCTGGCTGTTGTGACTAGTGCAAGCGCAAGCTGTTCTGCCAGTGTATACTGAGTCTCTGCATCTAATAACATCTTGTGACACAGTAGACTAGTTTCAGAATCTTCCCTTCCTCGACCAAAACGACGGTAACTGTGTGATCTGAAACTGGTAGATACAGAAGAAAATCGTGTCTCAGATTCAGTTTTACTAGTATTGGGGGGTGTTCCCAAGTACTCCTTGAGCTTTCTAAAGGAAGTCTCGCATTCTTCGTCCTATTTGAATTCCTTATTAACTCTGAGAGATTTGAAGAAGGGAAAATATTTATCTGCTGCCTTTGACATGAAACGGTCCAATGCTACCACCCTCCCTGTAAGTTTTTGTATTTCCTGGATGCTTTTGGGAGGCTCCATTGTTAGAAAGACCATGATCTTGTTCGGGTTGACCTCTATTCCTCATCGGGTGATCATGAATCCTAGAAATTTTCCTGAGCTAACCTCCAAAGCGTACTTTGCAGGATTTAACTTCATCCAATGCTGTCAAAATGTAGAGAATATATCTTTCAGGTTGGTCACATGTTCTTTTTTGAGCTCCTCACTACCATGTAGGGTTGTCAAACGGCCCGGCTCGGCCCGTTTGATAGTGGCTAGCGTGAGTCCACGAGCCGGAAAAGGGCCGGATCGTTTCCACACGAAGCCGGCCCAAGTCCGGCTCGTGGCTCGTCCGTACGAGCCGGACTTGAGCCGACTCATGGGCCTTTTTTTTTTTCTCAAACGGGTAAGTGATAACGACTGGAATAATTGAGATTTGAAAATATAATAACTTAAATAAACCCTCCTCCTTTAATCTGGGCTTGGGACCGGCTACATTTAATTTCCTGTAGGCGGAGTTAAAATTGTACGAGAACAAAATGTTACGTGTACAATTTTTTTATTTGAATTTGAAAGAAAGAATTCAAAATACAGAAAAAGAAAAATGCATATATTATTTATAGCATAATACATATTTGTAAGGATAATAATTAATAATATAAAATAATTTACTCACCAATAAGATTGTTCTCCGAATTCCTCTGCTAGAATTTCACTTATTCTATTTTGTAACTTTTTTTTTTCCGCAAACTGTCAATCCTTCAAGCACATTAAGGCCTCCAGTATGTCTTCTTTAAGCCTTGACCTATATTCAGATAACACTCTTCCACCTGCAATAAAAGCAGCCTCCGATGCTACAGTTGATACCGGAAGTCCTAGTAGATCTCATGCAATCATAGAAACAACTGGGTATTGAAGCTCTTTAGTCTCCACCACTTAAGAATATCAAAATTATTTCTTTCGTCCTCATCTAACATGCTAAGAAGGTCGTGTGAAAAATACCTAGTTAACTCGCTTGGAGTTTCATCTGAACTATTAAATGTACTAGAAGTAGAACCACTGGTATGTGTAATAGAAGTTCCCTTCATAGTCATAAGGTAGGAAAGTAAATCATTGTCTTCATTTTGTATCACATTACTGGTAGGAGCAGTTCTTCTAACATTTTTGCCTGACTTTTCGGCATTGAGCTCGTACATTTTACATAAACATTTTTCTAAATCTGTACATGTCAATGAAGTCCCAAAAGTTAATTTATTTGATATTGCATTTATGGTGTGTTTAGTTTCCTCTAAATTTATTCTAGGGTCCATAATCGTTGCAAATGGAAATAAAGTGGGTACATTTTCCCAATATTTTCTAAACTTAGTCTCCATTGATGAAATGATTTGCTTAAAAATAAGAAATGTTTTGTATTTGTTAAAATTATTAGCAATGCAATAAAAACTTTGTAGCATCGTAAAAGGGTTTAAAAAAAGTTTTAACATGAAAAAAAAATTCTCAATCATCAACCCCCAAATCAAAACTTGGGCCATGTGAGTGCCGACTGTTATAATATTCACATATTAAATTCTCTTAACCTTGACAATGTTCAATCATTAAATAAGTTGAGTTCCATTTATGTCCTACATCTGTAACAAATGATCGTACTGGCATACCATTTTCTACACAATGTGCATCAAAAGCTTGTTTTCTAGAAATGCTATCATGATGAAATTGCAAGCATACCTAATTTTTTTTTTTCAATTTATTTTCTATATGCTTAAGACCATCTTGAACTATTAAATTAAAAATGTGACACACACAACGAACATGAAACAAGACTTCATCAAATTCAGGATTCATGTGGTTAGCTATTCTATCTATCACTGCTTTATTAATAGAAGCATTATCAAGTGTAAAAATACAAACCTTACTATCACAGTTAAATTCTCTAAGAATTGCAAGTAGTACATCGAAAATATTTGTTGCATTATGCGGGTAATCAATAACTTTAAATGCCATAATTCTTTTGTTCATTAACTAAGTATCATCAATGTAATAACAAGTAACAACTACATAACCTCTATGATTATTGTTAGTCCACAAGTCTGAAGTAAATGATAAGTTACCCTTATATTTATTTAAAGCATCTATAAAATTTTGTTTTCTCTCGCAATATTTATTAATGCAATCAGCTTGTAAAGTATTTCTAGAAACGGGTTTGTACCTGGGTTGGAGATACTTTTGAATGAATTCAGTGAATTGTGAACTTTTTACAATTGAAAGTGGGAACTCACCACTCAATACGAAGGTGTGTTGTGCCCTCACCCTTCTTCCAAGAGAAAAGTTTTCCGCAAGTTTTACATTGTGATTTGAATACTGGATTCCCATTATCGTCGATGGCCATTTTTTTAATCAATTCGAAAAAATTCCAGCAGCCCCGTTTTTTTTTTGCCCTTTTTGGATTTCTGTTGGAGCCTGCCGTCGTGCTAGCGGAGCTGGATCCATATGTAATAGAAACATCTTCATCAACAATGTCATCCAAATTAAGAGGAGTTCTAGTTTCTATATCATCGATCTCATTTTTCAAATACACCAAATTTTCAGGAATTGGAATTTCGTTGAGACTGGAAAATTCATCAACAAATTGGCTAGAAGAATAACCATGAGATTGTGAGTGTGCTGTTAGAAATAATGAATTTGAAAATTTGAAATTGAAGATGGAAATGAAATATTTAATTTGAGACAATATTGAATATTGTATATGAAAACGAAATATTATAGTCTTATAGGCTGAAGCACTACAAGTTAGAATATAACTAGAAAGTAGAAATATAGAATATTGCAATTGAAATTTGAGAGTTGAGGGAGTTGAGAACTTGAGAGTTGAGAGAATTGTGATCCAAATTAAGAAAAATGTATGTATATTTAAAAAAAAAAAAAAAAAAAAGGAGATTTGTTAGAATATTATTAAGAAATACAGAAAACTAAGGAAAGTACCTAGTAGGATAAAAGTATAATTTGAAAAAACAAAAAAATTTCATGAACCCTTCATCATCACACACATCAAACGAGATAAATCTAGAAAAAGAATTTCCAAAAATTATTTTAGACTTTGAATATTTATTATCATTACACCAGACCCAAATTATTGTCATAGACCAAACTTTAAAAGAAGACTATAACACTTTAGATAAAGTTATAGACATCCAAGGATATAGTAGTAATTTTTATCCTTTTAAGAATTATATTAACAGAACTAGTAAGAGAAGTTTTGATTTACAATTTAAAATCAAAGAACTTGAAGAAATTTTAGAAACAAAAATTCTAAGAACAGACAGTGAATTCTATCATTTCTATTTAGAACAATATAGAATAGAGACAGGATATTATAGACAAGACTGTGAAAGTCTTTTAGACCAATAATTCCGCATACGAGCCGACCTCTGCATCCAACCTTAGAATAAACCCTTCTACGCCAGTGGCTGTGTTTATTTTAAGTATATACCCCCCCTCTTTTGGTATCAGAGCCATAACTAATAAAAGATACATAGAATATTTAGACTTAGAACTTCCTAGCCAAGGTAAAAAGTTTAAATTGTAATTTAGAAACATCACATAAATTACACAGTTTGTTTTCAGAAGATCCAAGTCAGAATCTTTTAATAGACTTTGTCATAAATTTTGCAAAAAATTTAGAACAAGCTAATAAAAAGATTAATAAAACTTTGGAAGAAGTTTCAGATCATCTTAAAACAAGAAACTTAGATTTTAAAAATATTAAGGAAAATTTAGACTTTATTAAGAATCAAAATTGTGTTATTTTAGAAAAAATTTCCAAACAAGAAACCATTACTTTAACTAGTAATTTTCCAGAAATAACAAAAATTTTAGATACAAATAAAGAAATTTTACAAGAAACAAAAAAGATTAGTAATAAGACAGAAGAACTAAAAGGACTTATCCTTAGTTAATGAACAGAGAATTTGAAAACGAAAGAAATTACAAAGAAGCTTTTGATTATTGTAGAATTTACCATAAGGATCCAGAAGGAATAACAAACTTAGATTCCCCAAAAACTACTGAAGGAATTTTAATTAGACAAAATAATATAATTATTACTTTATTAGTAAGTTTACATAAAAAATTAGAAGCCTTTGATAAAAGAATAGATCCCGAAATAGAAAGCGATTTAAGATCTATAACAAATAAATTAGGAAATTTAAACATTAAAGAAACAGGCAAAGAAAAAGTAACAAGAAGATTATCAAGAGAATTAAAATTTCCAAGATGAATTTAACAACCCCATTTATAGGAAGATCAAGAACAATTAGTGAAGGAACATCTAGACCAAGTACATCAGGAGAAAATAGAACTTTCTTAGACAGAGTTTTGAGAAGAGTAGAACAACATAATCAAAATCTTGAAGAAATTATAGATCCAGAACAAGATTATGCAAGATTCCAGACACATGGATTAAGAGTACTTAATCCAGATGTCCTATATAACAGAGGAATTTTTGAATCAAGAACCCAATTCTTTAGACATCATAGAGAAGTAGAAATACAATGTATTGGAAACCAGGTAGTTAAATTAAATCTAATTTCAGAGGATTCTAAGAAAGAACTTAGAAAAAGAAATTTTAGATTTATTCACTTAGGATTAATTGTAATAGGAATAAAAGGATTAACTCGAAGGAGCTTAGGATGTAAGACATTAATTACTATTTATGATGAAAGATTTAATAATATAGAAAAAGGACAAATAGCAAGCATGGAAGTAGACATGAATAGTAATAATGGTATTATTTACTGCAATCCAGACTTTTTAATGACTATCAGAGATTTTTCAGAAAAAATTAAAATAGGTATACAAACTAAAGGATACGAAGATACTAATAGTGGAGAGAATCTTTTAATACATGTAGGATTCTTAGGAAGATGCTCAATTAATTCTCAGACAAAATATAAAGTTTATATGGATAAAGTAGTAGGACTAATGAGTAGTAAAGGAATAAATATGGTTAAGCCTAAAGAATTTTCATCAGAACAATTAGCTGGATTAGAATGGGATATGGATAAGTTTTTAGAAGAAGAAGAAAAGCCAATAGCACCTAGAGAATCTTTAACTTATAAAGATGCACAAGGAAGAACAAGCTTAAGATTTACCGATTATCAATATGTACCAAAGACTTCTGATGAAGAACAACAAGAACCTCCATACCAAGAAAATGTTCACATAGAACTAATAGGAGAGGATATTGATAAAATAATTTATCCCAAAGAATTAGGAATTAATTTAAATAAAAAAGAACTACTAGAATTAGAAGATCAAATGTATATTTTAAAACAGATAAAAGAAAATGAGTATTTATATTATGACCTAGAACAGAATATTAGGGTAGGTATTATTAATGAAGAAAAAGATAATAATACAGAAGTTACAGATTATAGTTATACAAAAGAACTCATGGAAGATACAACTAGATACAGAACATTTGATGAAACCCCTTTTGATAAGACTGTTAAACATGAGATTTTTACTTATGGAGATGGTTTTCCTCCTAGAGGAGCCTATAATACATATAAAGAACTACCGCAAAATAGTAAATACATAGCAAGAGGAAGTGAAAGACCATTAGAACAAAAAATAGAATTTCAGACAGCTTCTAAAGCACAAATACTAAACATCACGGCACATGATCCACAAACATGGACAAATGTCATAGATGTTTGGAAGAACACTATAATAGGACATTATATTAGAAACATACAAGACATGGAACCCTCAGACATGTATAGATACTTAGAAACATTTCTAGGAGAAAGTACAAAGGCAATGTGGGAAGCCTATAAGATAGAAAGGAAAGAAGAATATGATCAATTAGTACAATTAGGAAGTAACCCTTATAATTTTGTTAACAAAGTACAAATTTTAGTCACAGGAGCAGACCCTAATTCAGGACATATGAGTATACAAAGAAAAGCAATGAGAGACTTAGAACAGCTTAATTTATATAAATGGACTAAAGGTAAATATGTAAAAAGATTTTTAAATGAATATTACTATCAGACCTCAATTTCAGGAAATACATTTAATCAAGAAATAGGAAATAAGTTATTTCATAAATTACCAGGACCATTAGGATTAGAAATTACAGAATCATGGAATAATCTAGCATCTGTAAAAGAATTTCCAGATAAAAACTGGAGTATAGGACAAAGAATACAACATGTAATAAGATGCCTAGACGGTAAATGTGTAGAATTACAAATACAAAAGCAATTAAAAAAGACAGATTATAAATTTTGTAAAGATATTTTTACACCTCAGACTTATGGAGCTTCAACATCTAAACCTTATAAAAAAAAAAATATAAGAAGAATTTTAGAAACCCAATTAAGAAAAGGTATTTCTTAAGAAAATCAAATAAAAGGAAACCTTATTTAGATGAAAAGAGACATGTTAGAAAATTTAAGCCAGAAAGAACTTATAAAAATAAATTAAATTGCTTTGTTTGTAATAGTAATGAACATTTAGCAAGGACATATCCTAAAAGAATAAACAATTATGATAAGAAAAGTACTCTTATAGAATGCACTAATGAAGATTTAATACAATTAGATGAATATATTTCAGATAAAGAATCTATTTATAGTATTGTGTCAATAGAAGATCAAACTAATATAGAAGAAGAACAATCTGATTATGAAATCTTAGATGAATTTACCAGATTCAAAATAGATGAAGAATCAGAATCAGAACAAGAAACAGAATTTATGGAAACATCTTTAGACTCATGTAAACATAAATGGCAAAAGAACATAGGAATGGATAACATAGCATGTTTTATTTGTAAATGGTATCCAGCAAGGAAACTTAGAGCTAAATGCTTAGAATGTTATAAAGAAGCATGCATAAGATGTTTAGAAGAAAATTTGATTCTAGAAAAAGAAGAAACAAATATTGAAGAAGAAAGAAATAAATTAGAAATTTCTGAAATCAGAATTCTTAGAAAAAGAATTGAATGTTTAGAAGAAATGCAGAAATTAGTAGTTAAAAGAATTGAAATACTAGAATCAAATAGAAAAGATAAGCAAATCTTGATAGAAGAACCAGATTTAGAATGTTCACAAATTAATTATGTTCAAGTAGTTTGTAATTCAGAAAAACTTAAAACAATCAAAGTAAAATGTCAGATAAGAATAGGAAATTATATGATAAAATGCTTAGGATTAATAGACTCAGGAAGTAGTAATTGTATAATAAATAAAAAATTAATTCCAGACCAATATGTTATAGAATCCAAAAATCCAATCAATGCACAACAAATGGATGGAGGATTATATACATATACAGAATTATTAAGACCAAACAGTAAAATAAGTTTTGAAACAAATTGCGGACTTAGTACAGAATATACATTACCAAGAGACTCTACATGGGTTAGATCCCTCAATTTAAAAGAAACAGACTTTATTATAGGACTTAGTTTTTTATTAAAAGACAATGGTAGTGTTACAATTACAAAAGATTTTATACATTTCCAAAAACATACATTATTTACACCAGCCCAGACAATACATTATCCATCAGAGTACGCTGAGAAGCGTGGTGGAAGCCCTAAAGAAGAAAAAATTTGCCCCTGTAACAAAGAAAAAGAATGTCAGCTTTTAGAAGATTTAAAAGAAGAAAGTGATGAAGAACTAGAAGATATAGAAATTGATTACCAATTTATTGATAATGAAAAAATTTATGACATGTTAGTTACAGAGCAGGATATAGAGAATTTGATAAATAGACTAGAAAAAATGGAAATTTTAGGAGAAAATGTTTTAAAATACTGGGAAAAAGACAAGATTTTTTGTGAAATAAAGATTAAAAATCCAGAATATATCATAAGAACTAAGAACATAGAAGCAACTAATTTGGATTTAGAAGATTTTAAAATGCATATAGAAGAACTAATGAAATTAGGAGTCATTAGAAGATCAGATAGCCCTCATAGATCAGCAGCCTTTATTGTTAGAAAACACTCAGAAATAGTTAGAGGAAAAAGCAGAATGATTATTAATTACAAAAGACTTAATGATAATACAATAGATGATGCATATAAAATTCCAGATAAGACAGTTTTAATTAATAAGATACAAGAATGTAAGATTTTTAGCAAGTTTGATTTAAAATCAGGATTTTGGCAAATTAAAATGCACCCAGATAGTATTAGATGGACAACATTCACATGTTCAGAAGGACATTATGAAGGGTTATTCATGCCATTTCGATTAAAGAATGCACCTAGCATTTTTCAAAGAAAAATGGAAGATATCTTTAATAAGCATAGTAAGTTTATTATTGCATACATTGATGATATTTTAGTCTTTAGCAAGAATAGGAGAGAACATAGAGGACATTTACAAATTGTTTTTTTCAGAATTCATTAAACACGGTTTAATCATTAGTAAAAAGAAAATGATTTTATTCAAAGAATACATAGACTTTCTAGGAGTAAATATAGGCCAAGGAGAAATTAAGTTACAGCCTCATATAGCTCAGAAAGCCTTAGAATTTTCAGATAAATTAGAAGATCTTAAACAAATCCAAAAATTTTTAGGATTAGTAAATTATGCAAGACCATTTATTAAAGATTTAGGAAAAATTGCAGGACCCTTATATTCAAAGACCTCTCCAACAGGACAAAGATATTTTAACCAAGAAGACACAAAACTTGTACAAGAAATCAAAGAAAGAATAAAGAATTTACCAAAATTAGCAATGCCTCTAGATACAGATTTCCTTATTATAGAAACAGATGGAAGCATATTAGGATGGGGAACCGTTCTATTATGTAAACCAAATAGATATGCGGATAAAAACACAGAAAGAATTTGTAGATATAATAGTGGTAATTATAAAGAAAAAGGAAACATGAGTAGCATAGATGCAGAACTCTTAGCTGTTAATTATGCCCTTGACAGTTTTGAATTATTTGTTATTTCTAAGAAAGAAATCATTATAAGAACAGACTGTGTTGATATAGTTTCTTTCTATAATAAGTTAAAATTAGACTCCAAGAAAACTAGCAGAAGAAGATGGTTGAATTTCGTTGATAGAATTACTAATACAGGAATAAACATAGAGTTTGAACATATTAAAGGAGTAAATAATAAAGCAGCAGACATTCTTAGTAGGATGGTAGAAAATAAAGAAATTTTTGAGATTAACTCATCATGATCTTGTTTTCTACAGATGTCTAGACCTCCTCCAAGACCAGGAATTCCTCCGGGAAATTCCTTTGCATCATTTCAGACTCCATCTACTCAGAACAGAACAAATTACTCAGAACGAATTAGATTTGGTAATCAAGAACTTACTTGTTTTCCTAGTAGTAACATTTCTTTTAAGGCATTAGCACACGTTTCACTTTCAAAAGAAGAAAAATGCATTTTAGATAATTTGTGGATTTCTTACAATAAAAATCCAAAAGACCAGAAATACTTTCTTGCATGTTTAAATGCATTGTCAGAACATTTTAATCAGAACAGAACTAGATTCAAATTTTATGTTGTCTTTAAAGGTCATAAGTTAGGAGTCTTTCATACATGGTTAGAAGTTTTAGAAAGCATTAGCAATTTCAGAGACCCTCTTTACAAAGGTTTTACAAATTTGAAAGAAGCTTTAGATTCAGCAAGACAGCTTATAGGTATTAATTTCTTTATTTCCCCTTCTCTCAAAAACTACCAAGACCCTCCTCTAGATTTTTCTCCAAGTAGAGAAGAGAATATTTTTTGTAACCATTGCGAGTGTATGAAGAATAATTTCAGAGTTATTAATGAAGCCAACCAGAATCTTGTTTCAGAAAGAACCCTCTTACAAAAGAAAATTACAGACTTAGAAAAAGAAGTGATTAGTTTGAAAATAGAAAAAGGTACTACTGAGCCCAAGAAGTCAGTAGCTAGTCCAGCTCAAACGGTAGCTGGTAAAGACTTTTCAAACCCGTTGATGGCTTTGGGCTTGCCAAAAGTCCAACAGACTCAGGGAACTGTTGATTTCCCTAATATACAAGACCATTTTAATTTTGAAAGAACTCAGCAATTTCCCTTTCAGACCAAAGAAAATTGGGACACATTGGGCCAACCCAGTGGAAAGTTTGATTTTCTTGTTAAATACTCCCATGAATCTCAAGAACAAATTTCTAGCCCAGCCCAAAATCTCAACCCATTACAAAAAACCCAAGAAGAATCAAGTAGCCAGAATACCAAAGGAAAAGAAATAGTCCAAGAAGCCCAAGATCCAGAAGACGACATTGTTTCTATAGAACATTTACTTTCACAAATACAAAAACTTCAGAAGACTCCATTCAGCAAAGAAGAAATACCAAAAAGAAAGAAAAAATTTTTAATCAAAAAGAAAAAAGAAAAAGATCTCCAAGAAAAAATGAGTGAGACAATAGAAAATTTTTTTGAAAAAATTTATTCTCAGAACAGAACAGAAAAAGAAAAAGAAATCTCAGAATACCCACAGATCGTTCCAGAACCAGAAGATAACGGATCAAGTCCAGAAAACAGTCACGAAGGACATGAAGGAGAAGCTTTCAATAATTCAGACAGTGGAGTGTCATTTTCATCCACAGCAGAACATAATCTGAACACATAGAAAAGAAGAGATGCTGCCAAGAGACTTTTAGAAAAGAAGATGCTGCCGACGCAACAAGACAAAAGACTTTTAGAAAAGAAGATGCTGCCGACGCAATTAGACAAATAACTTTTCAAAAGAAAGATGCTCTTAGGATAAGATGTCCAAAACTTTTCTGACCAGAGTTGCTCGGAGAAACGCGTGTCAAAAAAGTAGAAGGCAACTTTAGAAAAGTAAAGACAGCTGTAGGATAGAATTATTTTCCGCTCCCAAGAATTTTTCTATATAAGGAGTTTGTTTTCAAAGATAGAAGCAAGAGTTTTCAGCCTGTGATCTCCTTGCTCTCTACTCTAAAACTTCCTTATCAGAAAAATTCATCAATCCAAATAGGAACCCCTGTATAGGAAAACTGTGAATACCTCCAAGGTACTTGTTTTCTTTTAAGTTTTATTTCATCCTTTAAGGGATTTTCCGAAAGGGAAACCCTTAGTTGTATTTTCTTTATAATGTTTTAATAAATCTCCAAAAAAATTTATCTTTATGTTTTACATTTTTTAAGCATGTTTTTAATTTCAGTTGTTTTAATGATGTAAATTTTGAAGAATTAAATCATTTCATTCTATGCATATCATAAAAGCATAACTTGATCTTTAGAAGCCATACTGTTTTTAAGTTAACCCTGAGTGACCCAGAGAGATAGGTTTGTTGGCCGGAGTGAGCCTGTTGTGATCCTTAGATACTGGGGAAAGGGATAAGTTAACTTAGGAATCTTGTAAGGGAGTGCCAGTGGTAACCTTATAGGAAGAGGTCAGGTTAAAAAAAAAAAAAAAAAAAACCCCAACGGTCACATGACCGTTTGGGACGAGCCGGCCCGTCCGACTGGTAAAGAACGAGTCCAAGCTCGTTATAAACGAGCCCAAATGCAAGCCGGCCCATTTTGGCCCGTTTGGCAGTCCTTTGGACTAGTCCACGAGCTTCACGAGCCGAACCTGAACTGTACAATACCCAAATTTTTTGTCCAGTCCTAGTCCAAGTCCCTTTTTTTACGAGCCGAACTCACGAACTGTCCAGCCCATTTGCCACCCCTACTACCATGTCGTCAATATGTTTAGAGAAGACCATGTTCACAAGTCTTTGGTAGGTTTCTCCTGCATTCTTTTGTCCGGATGACATGACCTTGTAACAGTAGATTCCCTCGTCAGCAAGGAATGATGTTTTTTCTTGGTCTTCTTCGACCATTTTGATTTAGTGAGACCCCGAAAAAGCATCAGGAAGTTGTGAAGATCGGAACCTGATGTGGAATCCACCTATCTGTCAATCTGGGGAAGAGGATAACAATAGCGACCCAGAATTTTTATGCAATAAATAATTATTTTAATATTTAGAAAACTGAGTCGCTATTGTTTTGAAATTAATGCCGCGACGGATTCGTCTAGCCAAGTCAAGAAATATCGAATTTGTTCGATTTTAAATTAAAATCCGAATTTCTAAAATTATGTTATTTTAATTATTTATTCAAAGTATTATTTTCAAAATCATTTTGAATTTCAAATTTATTAAAATATCTCAATTTTCCTTATTCAAATTATTTCAAGTCCAAATACGTAATTCAATTTTATCTCAAAATTTAATTATTCTCAAATTATTTTCAGTCCAAAATATATCTGTTTTAAATACATTTCTTAATCAAAATTAGTCTAATTTTCAATGGATCACTTCCCACGTTTTTCATCTTTATTACATTATTAAGCACCTACTCTACTCATATTCCCCATGTCCCCATTAATCATTTTATTTTCTTTCTTTTTTCCTTTTGAGCACGCTACTCACCATCATCATCACCAGTTCACAGCCCAAATAACCTTCCATGTGCAAAACACCTTTACAGCTCCAATAGCACCACCAACGGACCGATGCAACCACTGTACTTATCCACCCCTTCATCATTATATCATCACCTCCTGCAGCACCTCAATCACAAAAACCAACTCATGGCCAATTTAACAATAAAGTTCACAATCTGCTTCAATCACCAATTTGCTGCCAAAACCTCCCTCATTCCAGCAAGCATCCAAAACTCGACCAACGAACCAGCGCCGGCAACCAGCCACCAAATCAGTCATTGCCTCAACCATGTTCAACCAAGCAGCCACCTGCACCAAGCTCCATCTCCATCCCAGACGAGTGCAACCACAGTCCACCCACACTGCCTCACCGTCCATCACTCTGCCACCACCTACTGAAACTGACCAGCCATCATTTTCAGGCCACCAATCAACCACGAAACCAACCAATTCAATAAGTCATCACTACCTGAAACAACTCAACCGCCTGCAGCACCCCCAAAATCACGGCAAACCCACCTCCAAATCCTTAGCAAATCAAACCCATAAACCAAAAATAAGACCTAAACCCAATAATAGACGAACCCCGGCACTTACCTCAACCTTAAGCCTTTCGCTGCCAGATTTAATACCGGAGATTAATCGCGATTCAAGCCTAGTTTAGCCTCGGTTTTTATCCCCATCTCACACCAAACTCTTTCAAAACCGGAACCCCTTCTTTGCCGCACCTTACGCCGGTGTCTCGCCGGTGTTTCTTCAGTAGAACCACTGCCCAGCTTTCGTCGGCCGGTTGAGAGAAACGGGTAGAGAGAGAGAGTATGGATTTTGAGAGAGAGAGAAGAGTAAAGTTTTAATATTATATTTTTTTAATTTTCAAAATTTGCAGATTGGTCCCCCAAGTTTTTAAAGGTTTTTCAAATTAGTCCTTAACTTTTAAAGTTATCCATTTCAGTCCCAAAGTTTTAAATGATTTTAATCAGCCCTTTCATTTTAAAAATCTGATCAATTCAGTCCTTACTGATTTACTTTATTTGATTTTAAATCCCAACTTTTCAAAATATCTATTTTAGTCCCTGAACTTTCAGAAGTATTCATTTTAATCCCTCAACTTTCAAAACATCAATTTTAGTCCTCAAATTATAATTTATCATTTTGAACTATATATTCGATATACTAAAGTGACTTATTGGCTAAGACGAAGCGTACGGAGAATTTAAAGAAATTGAAGTCATTCCCGCTCAACTTTGCACTCGTCGGATTTGAGGTAGACTCGCACTTATTAATTGATTTAAATTATGATTTCATATAAATGTCATGTGACTTGTGAAAGTCATTTTTATGAAAAGTAAGTATGTTTTATGAAAGGTAAATATACCTTATGTTTTTATGAAAAGTAAGTATACCCTATGTTTTTACGAAAATGTTTTATATGTTTTGGATCATTGCTACACATAAGAATTCTTGCCACCTAAGTTCGGTAAAATTCTTGTGTCTCCATAAGTTTATGAGGATTTGCCACCTAAGTTCGGTAAAATTCCTATGTTTCCATATGTTTATGAGGATTTACCACCTAAGTTCGGTAAAATTCCTGTCGCATATGTTTATGAGGATTTCGATCCTATCTTATGTTATGATGGAAATGATCCCTATGAATTTCATGAATTATGTTTTGGTATACTTACTGTTATTATGATCTTACTGTTATTATGATCTTACTGCATAAGAACTCTTGCCACCTAAGTTCAGTAAAATTCTTATGTTTATGAGGATTTCAATCCTATCCTATGTTATGATGAAAAATTACTGTTATTATGATTTTACTGCATAAGAATTCTTGCCACCTAAGTTCGGTAAAGTTCTTGTGTCTTCTTATGTTTATGAGGATTTCAATCCTATCTTATGTTATGCTTTCAAAAGAAATTATGCTTGGCATAATTAAAATGTTTTTATAAGTATATGGTTTTCAAAGAGCTGTTTCCAAAGAGCTATTTTCAAAGAGCCTATGATTTGCAAAATATGTTCCGTGCTGTAATGCACAATATGAGTTTTATCAAGAGCCGTTTTATAAAGAAGCTCTATCAATGCCCGTTTTATAAAGAGCCGGGATTTATGTGTTTAATCATCTTATAAATTAAATTAATTTGCGATGAGTCTACTGAGTATTTCCCCCATGAAATACTCACCCTACTTTTTAACAGTTTTGCAGATTTCGGAGACGGTGGCGAGCGATGAATGATGGTGGAAATAATCGTTAAACGGTTGAAAGTTTGACGTTAATGATTTCCGTATTTTTCCAAACAATCGAATAATTTAGAGAAGTTCATTTATTTGAGAAATTATGACATTGTCAATTTCTTTACAAAATTAATGGTTCGATTTACTATTTCAAATGGTTTCATAAATGTTTCAATTTTATCGGCCATTACAGTTTATTTAATGTTGCCAAAAATGAATTTCAATTATTTCTTCCGCAAAAATATTATTCAAAAAATTTAGACAGAAAATGACGTAGTGAATCGGGTATACGGAACTCGAGGCGCTACAAGTTGGTATCAGAGCTAGTCTGCGTTTCTGTAGACTGGTAAAATTTTCAAAAAGAATTTTAAGAAATATTTTACATTATAAGATTTTTATTGATGAAGATTGCCACTGCCATCATTCGTTCCACCAACTCCGAGGTAAAGAAGTTTATGATGTTTAAAGTTATTTCAGTATTTCGAATACTCATTTTATTGATTTATGAGAAAGAATGAAGAGTATTTCGGATACTTATGATTTATGAGAAATAAGAATGTATTTCTTCGAAAATAATGATGTTGTTATGCTTTGTCATAACTTATATGCTTTAATGTATGATTATGAGAAAATTTTTAAGAAAGAAAACGAGTGTTGAGCATAATGGGAATAATATGATTTAAGAATGATTTTTAAATAATTTTTGTCCTCGAGTTAGAAATGATGAACCCTAGATGGACTTTGCATAATTGATTTTAGACATGGCATATATTTATAAGTATGAGTAATCTTTTGAGCCAATTAAGGTATGGAAGGAAATGATATTGTGATATTGAAAAAAATATGATTTGAAATTGTTATGTTGAGGAATTATGAATGGAATTATGAGATATTTTTGATGATATTGAAGTGTTGGAATCGTTTTCAATATTTTAGATCGTTGTGATCAAATGTGGAGTTATTTGTTATTGTGAGTTATGAAGTATGCTTATGTTTTGGGATAAGTCCAAATTACAAGGGAGACCCTGTTCAGAATTTTATCAATTGAAATTAAGAGCATGAAATGATAAGCATCCACTAAATGAAATAAGGTTATACATGCAAGTTCATTTACATCACAAACGAGATTTAGTAGATGATAGCAGAGATTTTATTTTTTTTTCTCATAAGGAGAACACACAAGAGTCACACTGGAAAGGAAATACAAGCATAAGAGAAAAACATGGAAAGATCCTCAAAATGAGAGATGTGTTTCCGGAGTAGCCGTATCCTACCACCTCTGATCTTTTGAGGAAAATAAAGAAACCTTCAAAGAGGTGTGTTTCGAGAGTAAGAATACTCCGTAATCTACCACCTGGAACCTTTGAGGTACACACAAGATTTAAACATTAAGGAAATCCTAGTAAATGGAGGGGTGTCTCGAGAGTGAGAATACTCCGTACTCTACCCCCACCTATTCTAAGATTCACAGAGTTAAGTTTACATTAACCGGACTCCATTTTCGCTTGATTCCCCTTCCTTGCGACCAATCTATCTTAACTCCTGCTGGATCTTGTATTGAGATATATGACTGTAGCTTATCCAGTAGTTCATCAATAGTAGGAGCAGAAATAAGAAGCCTTCTGGAAAATGGAGAGATGAATCCCTGTTCCACAGCATAATCAAGAAAGGTTAACAAACCATCAAAGAAATTGTTAACATTCAGAAGCCCAATAGGCTTAGTATGGAGATCTAGTTGAGCCCATGAGGTAATGTTAAAGATTTCTTCTAAGGTACCAAAACCTCCGGGCAGGGCTATAAAGGCATCAGAACCATATAGCATACAAGTTATGCGTTCATGGATGGATAAGGTTTGAACTTCATGCCCTCGTGTTTTGCCTGCAACATCTACCAAAGGGACAGGTATGACACCGATTACTTTTGATTTCTCTGCAAGAGCAGATTGGGAAACACAACCCATTAGACCACTGCTACCACCCCCATATACAAGAGTGATACCTTTTTCCCTCAGTTTCTTTCCAAGATCTACAGCCGCTTCTAGATAACCGAAGCCTTTCCCTACTTTTGATCCACAAAATACACAAATAGTTTTGATTTGTCGAAGTTTTGGTACTTCCATCTTTGATAGTATAGAAGAGAAAACTTACGAAGAAGATGTGATTTTGGGATGCCTGAACTATGAAATATGTTTGGCTATTTAAAGCCGGAAAAATTTACTGTTTTTGATTGATTCTGAAAAAGTAAAGATTTACTTTTGACAAAATCAGCCCACTTTTGAATATTTTTATCGTATCGAGGCTGTCACCTTTCGACGATTAAATATTTTATTTCCAGCTTTATCAAACCTCGAGAAAGGAAAATATATTTTATTTTCAAAACGCGTGAAAGAAAGCAGCAAAATATTTTAAAAGATTTACCTTATATCATTGCTGAACTGCCAGAAGCCTCATTTTGTAAAACAGACTGGCAAACAGGATCTTTCGATATTATATTTTGGAGACTATAACGATTTTTGTCCTCGTTAAACTGAGCGTATAAGGAGAGAAGTTCACGTTGTACATAACCACTTGGGTGCGTCTCAAGAGTCAGTCGAATATCATCCAAAGACTCCTTACTCAGTCCACCCTTTATGAATTCGATTTTATCATCCCGATTAGTAGAAGAATATCCTACTGATTTGCAACGAGTATCACAATTCCAACGAGCACATTTGTAGCAACCACCCAGTCTTTTTGCTCTTCGTTTCTTTGCAAACGTGCTTTTGCCTAAACCAGGCATGTGCTTTGGAAATGTTGATGGTAATTCACCAGATAGTCGAACCTTTGCTTCTATCAACCAGCGAACATCTTCTGGAATATCATGAGCCATTAGCAACCTCAATCTTTCGAGCCTTATTCTATAGATCTTTCTCAGATCATTCATAGGAAGACTGGAATAATACTTGCGAAGGTTAGAAAGGATGATATCCATTGTTTGATGATTCAACCTCTTCCTAGCATGAACTATTTAAAAGCGCAAGGATATGAATGAATCCGCGTGATTTGTGTTACAGTAAGAAAGCATGGAATAAAATAATGGATAAGAGGAGACAAGAATTAATGCGCCGTTCACTTTCTTGATAAAAGAAAGATTTGATGATGGGATTTGAGATTTGGAATATTTTCTTGGATTATGGGTACTGATATTTTGTTATAATAATGATAATCATGGTATAGTGTGATGATACGTGGAAAGTGAATTGAGGACCGTATCGAATTAGAGTTAATACGTATATACAAGTGAAAGAAATACTTTGCAGGAAATGTGATGACATTTAAGTAAAGAATTTTAGTTATTTGGAAGATATTTGTTTACTGAATTTTGGGTTACAAATATTGGAAAGATAAGTTAATGATATTATGTTGATATGTTATTGGGTATATTACGTAGAGAAATATTCAGGTAATTCTTTGATTATTTTGGGAATATTCGATGATAAGAAGAAAGGAAAAATTATTATGATATGATATGTCAGTAAAGATTTGTTTAAATTTTAGAGATATATACAAATATTTGAGGTCACATGATACGATGATAAGTGACAGGTTACATGAGTAATACAAGATATGATGAAATATCACATACGATTGGGAATTTTCATTTTGATTCAGAAGAATTTATGAGTAGACACATATGTCTATAGAAAAGTCCATGTTCTTAAGAAACAAAGTGATGCATTTAGTCAAAGTCCAGTGGGTTAAATATGGTTGGGTTAAATATGGTAGCGATGATGCTACATAAGAGATAGAAGAGATTCTGATTAAGTATTCAGAAATCATAAGATTAAGTAAGTATAATTTCGAGGACGAAATTATTTTAAGGGGGTAAGATTATAGCGACCCAGAATTTTTATGCAATAAATAATTATTTTAATATTTAGAAAATTGAGTCGCTATTGTTTTGAAATTAATGCCGCGACGGATTCGTCTAGCCAAGTCAAGAAATATCGAATTTGTTCGATTTTAAATTAAAATCCGAATTTCTAAAATTATGTTATTTTAATTATTTATTCAAAGTATTATTTTCAAAATCATTTTGAATTCCAAATTTATTAAAATATCTCAATTTTCCTTATTCAAATTATTTCAAGTCCAAATACGTAATTCAATTTTATCTCAAAATTTAATTATTCTCAAATTATTTTCAGTCCAAAATATATCTGTTTTAAATACATTTCTTAATCAAAATTAGTCTAATTTTCAATGGATCACTTCCCACGTTTTTCATCTTTATTACATTATTAAGCACCTACTCTACTCATATTCCCCATGTCCCCATTAATCATTTTATTTTCTTTCTTTTTTCCTTTTGAGCACGCTACTCACCATCATCATCACCAGTTCACAGCCCAAATAACCTTCCATGTGCAAAACACCTTTACAGCTCCAATAGCACCACCAACGGACCGATGCAACCACTGTACTTATCCACCCCTTCATCATTATATCATCACCTCCTGCAGCACCTCAATCACAAAAACCAACTCATGGCCAATTTAACAATAAAGTTCACAATCTGCTTCAATCACCAATTTGCTGCCAAAACCTCCCTCATTCCAGCAAGCATCCAAAACTCGACCAACGAACCAGCGCCGGCAACCAGCCACCAAATCAGTCATTGCCTCAACCATGTTCAACCAAGCAGCCACCTGCACCAAGCTCCATCTCCATCCCAGACGAGTGCAACCACAGTCCACCCACACTGCCTCACCGTCCATCACTCTGCCACCACCTACTGAAACTGACCAGCCTCATTTTCAGGCCACCAATCAACCACGAAACCAACCAATTCAATAAGTCATCACTACCTGAAACAACTCAACCGCCTGCAGCAACCCCAAAATCACGGCAAACCCACCTCCAAATCCTTAGCAAATCAAACCCATAAACCAAAAATAAGACCTAAACCCAATAATAGATGAACCCCGGCACTTACCTCAACCTTAAGCCTTTCGCTGCCAGATTTAATACCGGAGATTAATCGCGATTCAAGCCTAGTTTAGCCTCGGTTTTTATCCCCATCTCACACCAAACTCTTTCAAAACCGGAACCCCTTCTTTGCCGCACCTTACGCCGGTGTCTCTCCGGTGTTTCTTCAGTAGAACCACTGCCCAGCTTTCGTCGGCCGGTTGAGAGAAACGGGTAGAGAGAGAGAGAGTATGGATTTTGAGAGAGAGAGAAGAGTAAAGTTTTAATATTATATTTTTTTAATTTTCAAAATTTGCAGATTGGTCCCCCAAGTTTTTAAAGGTTTTTCAAATTAGTCCTTAACTTTTAAAGTTATCCATTTCAGTCCCAAAGTTTTAAATGATTTTAATCAGCCCTTTCATTTTAAAAATCTGATCAATTCAGTCCTTACTGATTTACTTTATTTGATTTTAAATCCCAACTTTTCAAAATATCTATTTTAGTCCCTGAACTTTCAGAAGTATTCATTTTAATCCCTCAACTTTCAAAACATCAATTTTAGTCCTCAAATTATAATTTATCATTTTGAACTATATATTCGATATACTAAAGTGACTTATTGGCTAAGACGAAGCGTACGGAGAATTTAAAGAAATTGAAGTCATTCCCGCTCAACTTTGCACTCGTCGGATTTGAGGTAGACTCGCACTTATTAATTGATTTAAATTATGATTTCATATAAATGTCATGTGACTTGTGAAAGTCATTTTTATGAAAAGTAAGTATGTTTTATGAAAGGTAAATATACCTTATGTTTTTATGAAAAGTAAGTATACCCTATGTTTTTACGAAAATGTTTTATATGTTTTGGATCATTGCTACACATAAGAATTCTTGCCACCTAAGTTCGGTAAAATTCTTGTGTCTCCATAAGTTTATGAGGATTTGCCACCTAAGTTCGGTAAAATTCCTATGTTTCCATATGTTTATGAGGATTTACCACCTAAGTTCGGTAAAATTCCTGTCGCATATGTTTATGAGGATTTCGATCCTATCTTATGTTATGATGGAAATGATCCCTATGAATTTCATGAATTATGTTTTGGTATACTTACTGTTATTATGATCTTACTGTTATTATGATCTTACTGTTATTATGATTTTACTGCATAAGAACTCTTGCCACCTAAGTTTAGTAAAATTCTTATGTTTATGAGGATTTCAATCCTATCCTATGTTATGATGAAAACTTACTGTTATTATGATTTTACTGCATAAGAATTCTTGCCACCTAAGTTCGGTAAAGTTCTTGTGTCTTCTTATGTTTATGAGGATTTCAATCCTATCTTATGTTATGCTTTCAAAAGAAATTATGCTTGGCATAATTAAAATGTTTTTATAAGTATATGGTTTTCAAAGAGCTGTTTCTAAAGAGCTATTTTCAAAGAGCCTATGATTTGCAAAATATGTTCCGTGCTGTAATGCACAATATGAGTTTTATCAAGAGCCGTTTTATAAAGAAGCTCTATCAATGCCCGTTTTATAAAGAGCCGGGATTTATGTGTTTAATCATCTTATAAATTAAATTAATTTGCGATGAGTCTACTGAGTATTTCCCCCATGAAATACTCACCCTACTTTTTAACAGTTTTGCAGATTTCGGAGACGGTGGCGAGCGATGAATGATGGTGGCAATAATCGTTAAACGGTTGAAAGTTTGACGTTAATGATTTCCGTATTTTTCCAAACAATCGAATAATTTAGAGAAGTTCATTTATTTGAGAAATTATGACATTGTCAATTTCTTTACAAAATTAATGGTTCGATTTACTATTTCAAATGGTTTCATAAATGTTTCAATTTTATCGGCCATTACAGTTTATTTAATGTTGCCAAAAATGAATTTCAATTATTTCTTCCGCAAAAATATTATTCGAAAAATTTAGACAGAAAATGACGTAGTGAATCGGGTATACGGAACTCGGGGCGCTACAATAACTGTCTTTGGGGGCATGCTTTGTTCAGATCTGTGAAATCTATGCAGACTCGTCATTTACCATTAGCCCTCTTCACCAAGACCACGTTGGCTAACCATTTTGGATACTTCACCTCCTTGATGAATCCTGCTTTGAGAAGTTTATCAATTTTTTCTTCGATAACCTGCCTTCTTTCGGTAGAAAATTGTGTTCTTCGTTGTTTCACAGGCTTTTATCAAGATGAACATTGAGCCTATGCAAGATAGGTGAGGGGTCTATCTCGGGCGTGTACTTGGTGCTCCAAGCGAAGACATCAAGATTTTTCTTCAAACACTGCATTATATCTTCTTTGGCCATTTTTAGGAGCTCCTTCCCAATGGCGAAAGTCTTTCCTTCCGAGATAAGGACTTCAATTCCTATTTTTCCTTTTGAGATAAGGACTTCCTCCAATTCTTCTATAGGTGACATACGTTCTTCAACCGGAAGCTCAATCGACATCAGTTCTGTCTTTTCCTTCCCGGTGCAATTAATTTAACACCTTCTGGCCATTGCTTGATTTCCCCGCACTGTTGCGATACCTGTAGGAGTGGGGAACTTGACTTCCAAGTGATATGTTGACATAATCTCTCCGATGCTGTTCAAGAATGGTCTTCCTTGGATTCCGTTGTAAGATATCAGAGTTTTCACAATTTCTAACGTAGTAATCCTCGTAACTTGTCTTTGTCCCGACCCCAGAGAAATGGGTAGATCTATCAAACCTTCTGGTTATATTGTACCTCCACCAAAACCTGTCAATGGAGTAATAATCTGCTGAAGCCGATCTTTTGGGAGCATCATCTTCTCAAAGGCTTCCAAACAAAGAACATTGGTTGTGCTTCCATTGTCTACAAGTATTCTCCTTACATCCAAATTCGCAATCATGGCACTAATAACAACTGCGCCATCATGGGGGTATGAAATTCCTTCCATGTCGGAGTTGTTGAAACTGATGTTGGTTGAGACATCATGGTCATGACTGGATGATCCGACCTCCTAACTTCACAATGCCCGAGCATAGTTTTTCCGTGGAATTATTTGAATCACCTCCTGAAGCTATACCTTTGACAATAAAATTTATGGTTCCCGGAGGTCTTCCCAATGCCTGAGCATAGTTTTTCCGTGGAATTATTTGAATCACCTCCTGAAACTATACCTTTGACAATAAAATTTATGGTTCCAGCGGGTCCATTCTTCTCTTGCCTTTTATCCTGATCTTGAGGACCCTTATCATCTTTCTTCAAGTAATGCCCTAGGAATCCCCTTTTGATGAGGGCTTCTATTTCCTGTTGGAGTATTTTGCATTCATCTGTGGTATGACCCGAGCTCTTGTGAAAATTGCAATATTTGTTACGATTTTGCTCATCGATTTTTCCCTTAATTGGTCTTGGCCAACGCAAGTCAGCTCGGCCTTTGATTTCCATGAAAATGTTGAGGTGCATTTAATGGAGTGGAATTCTGATGCCATTAATTATTCCCCTTTGAGCTAGATTGGGAGGTGTTTCGTCCATCTTCTTGCCTTGACTTTTGTTTTCCTGCGTGACGGGTTCTGAAGGTTGAGCTATCGTCGATCCATGGACTTGATCCCATGTTCTTACTGACAACAGGGTTTCTTCCATATTTATGTATTTTTCTGCCCTTCTGAGGAGTTCGGTTACGTTTGTAGGTGGATTCTTAGAAAAGGGCATTTTGAATTCCTGGCCCCGTATTGCTACGGTTAGAGCTGAAGTTGCCGATGTGA
Source organism: Ligustrum vulgare (assembly GCA_963555705.1). Classification (NCBI taxonomy): domain Eukaryota; kingdom Viridiplantae; phylum Streptophyta; class Magnoliopsida; order Lamiales; family Oleaceae; genus Ligustrum; species Ligustrum vulgare. The sequence goes on from OY743188.1 coordinate 20,246,751, forward strand.
TGTGAAGATCGGGAATCTGAAGTCACTAACCGTTGAAGCGAGTCATGAAATCTCATAGTGTCTTACTAGGCCCTTGTCTTAACTGCATGAGGGAAGCGACTATCTTTTTTATCCTTTTGTTGTTTGCAAAGAAGGCTGTGAATTTCTCAGTAAGATCGACGAAGGAAGAGATTGACCCCGAAGGTATTGTGGAAAAACCAATCTCGAGCTGCATTGGTTAAGGTCTACGGAAAGGCCTTATATAATATTTGGTTGGGAGCATTCTACATGTCCATGACGTTGGTGGAGGTATTCAGGTAGATGTTGGGATCTGTGGTTCCGTCTATTCCTTTATCCCAGGATACTTGGATGTTTCTAGCAAAGGGAATGATGTTATTTCAGGGGTGAAAGAGGTTCTTCTCGTGAAAGAGGTCCGACCTTGTGTGTTCTGTCTTATTCCGTCCATTATTCCCTCATGAATAGTTCTAGAAATTTCACGTTATGTCAGGTAGGCGAAACCTTTAGTTATGGGATGCCCCCCCGAGTCCCGGGAAACCCACAAGATTGACGGGCCTGTGATCTTCCCTGGGAATTGCTCCAGGAGTGTTCATTTCGAGAATTGCTTGACGACTAGTCCGTTGCTAAAGAATTTGACAGAGGTCATGAAACTACTTTTAGAGTTCATTGAAAGCTGCTTGACTAATTGGCTCATTGTCTGGTGTAACTTCTGGAGGTTGTTCTTCCTCAATATCTTCAAGAGGTGGGGATTATCTCCTTCAGCTAACGTAGGGGCTGGAAGAGGTTGTCCCGTGGATGTGGAAGGGTAATTTTGACTTCTATTAACCATGGCTAATCAAATCTGTTCCCAAAGATGGCTTCAATTGATGATGTATAAATTCCTAACCTTGACGTGACAAGATCTAAAGTAGCTTGATCACTGGAAAAGATGAATGAATTCCCCTTTGATGACTTGCAAAAATGGCGAGGATTCTCTCATCGTCCCTCTGGTGTGAATTAGTTTTCTGGAGAGAAAAATAGAGAGAAATATATAATTGGAAAATTGTATTAATGATAAATGAATCAAATTCGATCAGAGGAGCTGTATCTATAGGGCTTAAAAGCCCGTAACCTTCTTCTATTATGAGAATGAGTCATTTTTCGTGTAAACTTACCTCTTAAGAGAAGATTCCTTATAAGGATTGATTTTTTTTTTTTTTTTTTTTGGTAGTCCTTTCCTTATGGAGAGCCTCTTATCTTGGGGCTCAAGCATGTAGCCCATTTGTAATGCCCATAAACAAATGATAATTCGAGGTCTGCTTGTATGGTCTTTTGCCGTGTCGAGGTTGGGATGTGTCGACCAGCATTGATGAGTTCCGGAGTGGCTCGACGAACGTTGACCCATTACGTGCCTGCAGGACCAATAACGAGGCAAAGAGCCAAAAGAATCAAGCAAACAATGCAAGGATTCATGCAAGCGTGGATGAATGAGTGTTCGAGTACAAAGACATCATTTACGTTGCATAACAAAGTGGAAGAGGAACCAAAGTTGTTACTATGCATTTGGATCAAAGAACAACAAGAAATTGGGGCAGAAGCATTCTCACGGCCGTAACACCCACTTTTATGGCCGTAAAATCATGTTGGGGAAAATTTGAACAGAAAGGCCATTACGGCCTTAACATATCATCTTACGGCTGTAACTGAAGTAGAAGGACTCACGGCCGTAATCAAATTCTCACGGCTGTAACCAGAATTTGTAACTTTTAATTTTGTTCAGAAGGTCGCTTACGGCCGTAAAATAAATTGTCACGGCCGTAACGTATGTTTTGCTTTTTAGTCCGTAAGTCACTTACGGCCGTAAACTTAAAAGTTACGGCGGTAAATTCGGCGGCGTATTTTTAACCTAGTTTCATCGTTTAGTTTATTTTGCAATTCTAGTTTATTTAGGTTGCCTTATTTTGTTAGCCTATTTATATGGCTTTATTCAGTATTGTAAACACAACTTTTATTCTTGAGATTAATGATATTGAAGGTGATATATTCCCTTAATTTTCTTCTTGTTCTCGTTGAACAAATTTGAACTTATCAAAGGATTTGACAACCTTTGTGGCGTTCCCCCTTTGTGGTTCTTATCTCCGCATCGTAACGGGTTTTGGGTTTAATATACCCATAGTTCTTGCGTCGTGAGGTCGGGGTTGCATTGTTACCGTCTATTATCTTGGATTTTAGAGCTTTCCGGTGTTTAATTCCGCGTGTTCTTGGTGATCCCCGTATCGGATCACATCATCTGGTATTAGAGCCTGCCTCTAAATCCAAATATTTAGTATTCCAGTTCTTTTCTTTTATTTCCAGATTTTATTCAGTAAAAAAAAAATTCAATTCTTATTTCTTGAAATTTCGTCAGAAAATTCAAGATTTGCCAATTTCTGTTTCTTGTTCTTGATTATTATTTTTTGAGTAGCCAAAAAAAAAAAAATCCGAAATTTATAAAAAAAAAGAAAAAAAAGAAAAAAAAGTGCTGTTGATTTGATTCAAGAAATCAAGAAAATAATCTTTGGCAAATCTTTACAACAATTCTTGTTTCCATTAAATTCCTTATTTCATAAAACTTCTTCTTGCAATAAAATTCTTGTTTCCATAATTCCATCTTCAAATTTCCTAATTCCAATTTTTCCATCAACTTTCCTTATTTGCACTTTGGGGTTTATTCCACAAGGACCAAATCCGTAACTAGTTTGGTGGGTTCTTTGAGAACGTGGGAAAAAGGGAATAGAGAGGAAAAAGGTAGAGTGGTGAGAATAATAGAGGGAAAAATTCAAAATCGAGTGATACACGAGTGATAAAACACGTGAGAATCTTTATTTAATTTTTTTCTCTTTTCTTTAATACTAACCATGTCGCAGAAGGATGCTTCATCGACGGAAAATGATCTTCAACACTTTAAAATGCTTGCAATGATGGAGGAACGGTTTTCAAAATGGGAAGCGAGGTTGGATGCCAAGTTGGAAGCAAAATTTGGTCCACAATCCGGCGTGAATGTGGAAAGGGCAAATAATCCGGGGGAGACACGTGGTGCGGGAATTGCTCAACAACGTCAGGATCAACCGCGCAATTTTCCTAATTTACGGAGGCCACTCAGGTATGACTTCAACCCACAGTTTAGAGTTAGGAATGAACATGTTGAGGTTGATGATAGTGATGAAGATAGTGGTGAATTGTCTATTACTAGTGTTGGTAGGAGACAAGATCGGGAAGAAAGACGTGATAGGGGATATAGGCGTGATCGTAGGGATGATGTAGATGGACATGTTGGTAATATTAAAATGCCCATTCCCTCGTTTCAAGGTAAAAGTAACCCGGACGTTTATTTTGAATGGGAAAAGAGGGTAGAATTAATTTTTGATTGTCATAATTATTCTGAAGCTAAAAAGGTTAAATTGGCAGTCGTAGAATTTACTGATTATGCTATAGTATGGTGGGATCAATTGGTTACTAGTAAAGGAGGAATGGGGAGAGGCCTATTGAAACTTGGGATGAGTTGAAGGCCCTTATGAGAAAACGATTTGTTCCTGGACATTACTATAGGGATCTCTACCAAAAACTACAAACCCTTTCCCAAGGTAGTAAGAGTGTGGAGGATTACGATAGGGAGATGGAGGTTGCCATGATTAGGGCAAATATAGAGGAAGACCCGGAGGCAACCATGGCTAGGTTTCTAAATGGTTTAAATCGAGATATTGCTAATGTTATTGAATTGCAGCATTATATCGATTTGGAGGAGATGCTTCACATGGCCATGAAAGTGGAGCGACAATTAAAAAGGAAGGGAACTTCAAAATTCTCTACAAGTTCCAATTCTTTTGGTAAGTCTACATGGAGCGGGACTTCTAAAAATGATGGGGTTTTGCAGAAAAATAAATTTGAGACACCGAAGGGAAAAATAGAGCCACCCAACAAAGGTAAAATTGGTTCTGATTCTCAAACTCCTAGGACTAGAGATATTCATTGTTTTAAATGTTCCGGCTTAGGACATATTTCTTCACAATGTCCAAATAAACAAATATTGGTTATGCGTGACGGGGTATTAAGTTCGGAGGATGAGAAAGAGGGAGAAGTGGAGGATGAGTATAAGGATATGCCAGCTCTAGAGGATGTTAGTGAAAATGATGATGGGGACTATGCAGTAGCTAAATCACTTGTCACTAGGAGAGCCCTTAGTACTCAAGTTAAGGTGGAAGAGTCGGGTGAGCAGCGAGAAAATATATTTCATACTAGGTGCTTTGTGAATAACAAGGTGTGTAGTTTGATAATAGATGGTGGTAGTTGTGCGAACGTTGCTAGCGCTACTCTAGTGGAGAAATTATGTCTACCTATACTAAAACACCCTAGGCCATATAAGCTACAATGGTTAAATGAATCGGGTGAGATTAAGGTGAATAAACAAGTGGTAGTTGATTTGGCGATTGGGAAGTATGAAGATAGCGTGGTTTGTGATGTGGTACCAATGCATGCGGGGCACATCTTATTGGCCAGGCCATGGAAATTCGATAGGAAGGTTATTCATGATGGTTTTAAAAATAGGTATACCTTCACTAAGGATGGGAAAAATATTAAACTAATGCCTTTGTCACCTTAACAGGTCTATGAAGACCAACTGAAATTAAAAAAATGAGGAAGAGAGAAAGAGGGTCGGGACCACGATCCCTGAAAAAAGGAGAGTTGAGTGAATAGAAGAGGGTCGGGACCACGATCCCGGAAAAAGGAGAGTTGTGTGAAAAATCGAGAGTTGGGACCACGATCCTAGAAAAATGAGAGGGTGTGAAGAGTGCCAGTAAAAATAAAAGAGAGAAAACAAAGGTTAGCTTCTACGCAAAACAGAGTGATATCACCAAAGCTATTTCTACAAATAAACCAGTGATTTTACTCATGTATAAGGAATCTCTCCTTGTACTTGATGAAGCTAACCACTCCCTCCCTAATTTAGCTGTGTCTCTTTTGCAGGAATTTGCAGATTTATTTACCGAGGAGATTCCTAGTGGGCTGCCGCCAATTCGTGGGATTGAACACCAGATTGACTTCGTGCCGGGAGCAGTCATCCCAAACAGGCCAACTTATAGGAGCAATCCAGAAGATACCAAAGAGCTACAAATGCAGGTTAAAGAGCTATTGAAAAAGGGCTATGTTCGTGAAAGCATGAGCCCATGTGCAGTACCAGTTCTGTTGGTACCCAAAAAGGATGGGACTTGGAGGATGTGCGTGGATTGTAGAGCAGTCAACAATATTACGGTAAAGTATCGCCATCCCATACCTAGACTTCATGACATGCTTGATGAACTATATGGTGCTTGTATGTTTAGTAAAATAGACCTTAAGAGTGGTTATCACCAAATTCGTATGAAAGAAGGTAATGAATGGAAAACCGCCTTCAAAACCAAATATGGTTTACATGAATGGATGGTTATGCCATTCGGCCTCTCAAATGCACCTAGCACTTTTATGAGACTAATGAACCATGTTTTATGTGCTTACATTGGTAAATTCGTTGTGGTATACTTTGATGACATTTTGGTATATAGTAAGAACTTAGGTGATCACATTGAACATTTAAGATCTGTTTTGGAAGTTTTGAAAACTGAAAAACTATATGCTAATTTTAAAAAGTGTACTTTTTGCATGGAAAAAGTAATTTTTCTTGGGTTAGTTGTTAGTGCTAATGGTGTTGAGGTAGATGAGGAGAAAATTTGTGCTATTAAAGAATGGCCAACTCCCAAAAGTATTACCGAGGTTAGGAGCTTCCATGGGTTGGTTGGGTTTTATAGGAGGTTTGTTAAAGATTTTAGCACACTTGCAGCATCACTCATAGAAATAGTCAAGAAAAGTGTAGGATTCCATTGGGGGGAAGCACAAGAAATTGCTTTTATAGTACTTAAGGATAGGTTATGTTCTGCACCGATTTTAGCTTTACCTAACTTTAACCAAACCTTTGAGATTGAATGTGATGCATCAGGAATAGGTATTGGAGCCGTTCTTATGCAGGAAAAAAGGCCGATTGCATTTTTCAGTGAAAAGCTGAGTGGGGCAGTTTTGAATTATCCTACCTACGACAAGTTCGTGCCTTGGAGACATGGCAGCACTATCTGTGGCCAAAGGAATTCGTCTTACACATTGACCGCGAGTCACTGAAACACCTCAAGGGACAAGGTAAGCTAAACAAAAGACACGCCCGTTGGATGGAATTCATTGAGACTTTTCCATACGTCATTCGCTATAAACAAGGTAAGGAGAATGTGGTAGCAGATGCCCTTTCTAGAAGGTACGTACTTCTAAACTCTTTAAATGCGAAGTTGCTTAGGTTTGAATATATAAGATGTATGTATGCTAATGACCCTGATTTTTCTACCATTTATGCTTCATGTGAAATGGGTGCAATTGATAAATTTTATAGGCATGATGGCTATTTATTTAGAGAAAGTAAACTTTGCGTGCCTAATTGTTCTATGCTTGAATTGCTAGTGCGTGAGGCTCATGGTGGGGGTTAATGGGACACTTTGGTGTAATTAAGACTTTAGAAACTTTACAAGAGCACTTTTATTGGCCTAAAATGAAAAGGGATGTTCACCATATTTGTGATAGATGCATAACTTGTAAACAATCTAAGTCTAGGGTCTTACCACAAGGTTTGTATACACCTTTGCCCGTACCTAATGAACCTTGGGTAGATATATCTATGGATTTTGTGTTAGGTTTGCCTAGGACAAAAAAAAGGTAGAGACTCGATATTTGTGGTGGTAGACAGATTTAGCAAAATGACGCATTTTATTCCTTGTAATAAAACTGATGATGCAACAAACATAGCTGACCTATTCTTTAGGGAAGTTGTAAGACTCCATGGGGTACCTAGGAGTATTGTGTCTGATAGGGATGTTAAGTTCCTAAGCTACTTTTGGAAAGTCTTGTGGGGGAAGATGGGTACTAAATTGTTATTTTTTACTACATGTCACCCGCAAACTGATGGTCAAACGGAGGTAGTTAATAGGACATTAATCCAACTTTTGCGCACTATAATAAATAAGAATTTTAAAAGTTGGGAGGAATGTTTGCCATTTGTGGAATTTGCTTATAATCGATCTGTGCATTCTACTACTTCATGTTCACCTTTTGAAGTTGTTTATGGTTTCAACCCGCTAACTCCTCTTGATTTGATTCCTTTACCTGTAGATGAAAGAAGCAGTTTGGACGGGGCGAAAAAGGCTAAGCTTGTGAAAGAACTTCATGAGAAGGTGAAAGGGCAAATTGAAAAGAAAAATGAGCATTATGCGACTCATGACAACAAAGGTAGGAGGCAAGTGACATTCGAGCCGGGTGATTGGGTGTGGGTGCACTTGCGAAAGGAGCGATTTCCAACCCATAGAAAGTCTAAATTGCAGCCAAGAGGCGATGGACCTTTTCAGATCCTTGAAAAGATAAATGAGAATGCATATAAGCTCGATCTTCCAGGTGAGTATAACGTGTCTGCTTCTTTTAATGTTGCTGATCTTTCTCTGTTTGATGCAGGTGATGATTCAAGGACGAATCCTTTTCAAAAGGGAGGGCATGATGAGTTCCGGAGTGGCTCGACGAATGTTGACCCATTGCACGTGCCTGCGGGACCAATAACGAGGGAAAGAGCCAAAAGAATCAAGCAGGCAATGCAAGGATTTATGCAAGCGTGGATGGATGAGTGTTCGAGTGCAAAGACATCATTTACGTTGCATAACAAAGTGGAAGAGGAACCAAAGTTGTTACTATGCATTTGGATCAAAGAACAATAAGAAATTGGGGCAGAAGCATTATCACGCCCGTAACACCCACTTTTACGGCCGTAAAATCATGTTAGGGAAAATTTGAACAGAAAGGCCATTATGGCCGTAACATATCATCTTACGGCCGTAACTGAAGTAGAAGGACTCACGGCCGTAATCAAACTCTCACGGCCGTAACCAGAATTTGTAACTTTTAATTTTGTTCAGAAGGTCGCTTACGGCAGTAAAATAAATTGTCACGGCCGTAACGTATGTTTTGCTTTTTAGTCCGTAAGTCACTTATGGCCTTAAACTTAAAAGATAAGGCCGTAAATTAGGCGGCGTATTTTTAACCTAGTTTCAGCGTTTAGTTTATTTTGCAATTCTAGTTTATTTAGGTTGCCTTATTTTGTTAGCCTATTTATATGGCTTTATTCAATATTGTAAACACAACTTTTATTCTTGAGATTAATGATATTGAAGGTGAGATGTTCCCTTAATTTTCTTCTTGTTCTCGTTGAACAAATTTGAACTTATCAAAGGATTTGACAACCTTTATGGCGTTCCCCCTTTGTGGTTCTTATCTCCGCATCGTAACGAGTTTTGAGTTTAATATACCCATAGTTCTTGCGTTGTGAGGTCAGGATTGCATTGTTACCGTCTACTATCTTGGATTTTAGAGCTTTCCGGCGTTTAATTCCGCGTGTTCTTGGTGATTCCCGTATTGGATCACATCAAGCATACCCATGACTTGGCCAGATAAGAATATGGTCGGGAAATGCCCGAATTTAATGTTGGAATACGCCCGGGCATGTGGGCCGACCTATGGATATATGAAGGGATCCAGTGAGGTCGAGCAATACTCTCGGTCTTAATCTTGACAGGGACGAGCTGTAGTATTCAAATCTATGGCCCACAACCCTATTCTTAATGATGTGATCAAGAATTTATATCGATTAGAAAGACTTCAGATGAGAAATTGAATAGTTTAATTTTTAATTAATTTTGAAGCCTGTAATTATCTTCTCCATAAAATTTGTGTGTGTAAAAATAAAATTGTTAGCCTTATGAGATGATGATTTTTATTTATTTATTTATTTTTTGCTAAATAATTAGAATTATACTAAAAACATGGGAAACATGTCCTAAGGTCTAATGCAAATCTTAATGCAAATTATATGCAATTAAAATTTAAGTTTAGAGTTTAGAAGTTGGGTTACTGCCATATAGTTCTTAATTTATAGTGTTCAGCTCGACTTTTTGCAACTTTTATTGTGGTGGCCTATAAAAAGCTCTTGATGCTTTGCATTGCTTACAGTTGCACATCTCAATCAGCGAGTTGACCTTTCTCTATCTTTACCTCATACTTCAGACTTTTATCACTTTTTTCCACCATGTCCAACTTGAAGCAACTTTCGGTAGTGTATAGAAAATTGAAAACCGGTTCGAATAGGAAAAAGTAACGGATCAAGTGTCAAAAGGTCTGACCGGGTTGGTCGAACTAGTTTCAATTAAAAATTAAAAATTATTTAAAAAATCATAAAATATTCTAAAAAACAAGTTACTTTACAAATAAACCAAGATTTACTTATTTAGAAAATAAAACCATTCACAAAAGTAGCTTAAAACAACTTGAGGGAAAACAAAAAAACCAAAAAAAAAAAAAAAAAAAAAAAAAATCGAAAAATCAGGTTTAAAAATTGGCTGGTTCTCGATTTTCCTGGTTGAATCGGCCAAAAATCAGATTTTTAAATGGCCGATTTTTAGGCCAGACCGGATCGATTTTCCGACTAGTTCTCAATTTTTCCGTTCAAACCAGCTGGTCCGGTTCAGTTTTCTAAACACTGCTTTCAAGTTGATAGTTTTAGTTCAATTGTTAAGTAATGATGAAAGTTACTTATTCGTCTTGTACCCTTAAGCTCATATCTCCTTTTTCTACATCTATCAAAGCTCATCCTTGGCAATGGAAGGTCTACCAAGTATAAGTGCATTCTTCAATCCTCTTCAATACTCAGAATCACAAGGTTCTTTAGAACGATAAACTTATCCACTTTGACTAGAACATTTTTTGTCACGTCCTCAGATTTTCAATAATTTTTTTTTTACATTACTAGAACAAAACGTTGAACTAATTTGATAGATTTTTAACATGCAGTGAAAAGACAATTTTGTTTATCAAAGTTTTCAGATTTTAAACATCTTTTTAACTTCAAATAAGGCATAATGAAATACATTGGATAATGCTTAAGGAAATTATTGGAAACATAACTTTTCACACTTAAGAGAAACTTACACATTACTACAAAAGTTCAAGTTCTTTTTCAACATTCATGCATTTGCTATGATTTCCCTTGACTTGAGATAGTTTATCAAAAACAAAACATATATCCCTATTACTTTACATGTACATCACTCCGTCTACAAAAGATGGAGTGATAACCAAAGTGAGGCACTCTTACAGAAGACTCCTCACTCGAGCTATTTACCAAGAGTACCTATATGGGATACTAGGGAGTTTACAAAAGAAAACACAACAAGCTTAATTCCTCAAGAAATGAAGAGTAATGTACCCCTAGGCTCAAAAGTGTTTGCATAAAAAATTTGCATAGATTTATAAACCTATCCTTGAGATGAAGCCCTAACCAAGTTGGAAAGTGTTTCCAAACTTCTTTTCGTGTGATAATGTGATACTCTAATCCATTCCTTGAATATCTCCCCCATGACTGCACCACCTCATATAACTCGTAATCTATTTCCTACATTAGTCATGAAACGACTTTATGCGGTGAAACTTAGCAAGTAAAGTATTAACAAATATGAAATCAAGGACTTCATGGAGTTATTTAACTTTACCTCTTAACTTGAAATTCATCTTTCATATAGGTAGTTAGTGTAACAATCACCTAACATACTTGGATTGATAATCAATTCAGAATATATATACAAGACTTAAAATTATACTTACCATCATTCACAAACGTACCACGGACGTAAAGCAACATACATAAAAGATATTATGATACTTTCTCACTCATTGTCTCATTTACACTATACCTCCTAACTTACTTTTATCTTTTAAAAGAAGTAAATAAGTGAGCATTCACATAATAACTTAATAGCCAATTTCAAGTATAAATATAATACTTGTAATACTCCAAAATTTTATGCTCGTTTAATTTGCTCATTTAATTTTTTAGGATGATAGTTTGACTTTTCAAAACTTTTATGACCTAGATTAGTAGTATAAGCAAGCATTAGTTGTCAATTAGTTGCAAGCTATCTTTATGGTGAAGTAATTCTCCTAGTATGGAAAGCATGAGGTATCAATTAGTTGCAAGCTATCTTTATACTGAAGTAATTTTCCTGGTATGACAAGCATGAGGTGTTTAGTTAAATTTATGAAGTGCATGCATGAAATATTAGAGATGAAATTATAACTCACGTGGAGGCACCAAACTTCCACTTGGCATAGTCACCATTTATACCTTACTTAGTTCATAGGTTTTCCTTGCCTTTAGATAATTTAAAAAAATAAAAATAAAATTCTTGTAGATGTTTATGCAACCAGAAAACTACTTTCAAAAGAAAAACAAACAACAAGAGTTATTGAGGAAGAGTAAAGAGAATAAGATATAGTGAGAATACAAGAAGAAAAGCAAAGACTAGCATTCTCAAGTACACTTTTCCACCAAAATTTACTTCAAGTTTTGAGGTAAGATACTTTCTATTCTCAAGTGGTAGGATTTTGATGATGCTAAAAATTTGCACCTGAAATACTCCGAGCTTGAGCAACGAACGAAGACGAACTGGATCTCCGAATACCTGAAACAAAGGCGTTGAGGTGTGACCTCGTCTCCCCTCTGATGCTTAAGTCAATAAAGAGGAAGGAGAAGATTTATGCAAGAGGCTATAAACTGGAATAACAATAATTGTGTATCTGAATTGTGATTGAGAGGCGAGTATTTATAGAGGTGTGCAATTGAATCCTTGTAGGACTTAGGTGCTTGAAACTAGGCATGAGTCCTTTCGGGAATCATCTTCCTAATGATTATGGATAAGGTTGTAAGTCCTAGATTGGTTCTGTTGGAATTATGAGGTTGTAGATGTAGCGCCCCGAGTTCTAAATACCCGGTTCACCACGTCATTTTCTGGGCTAAACTTTAAAATAATATTTTAGCGGAAGAAATAACTGAAATACATTTTTGGCAACATTAAATAAACTATAATGGTCGATAAAATTTAAAAACCTTTATGAAACAATTCGAAATAATAAATCGAGCCATTGATATTGTAAAACAATTGACAATGTCATAACTTCTCAAATAATTGAAATTCTCAAATTATCCAATGTTTGGAAATGCGGATCATTAAAATAAGATTTTCAACTATTTAACGACTATTGTCACAATCATTCATCACTTGACAGATAAATGTAAGCTCTTTAGAAACATAGGGTGTGAGTAGTCTCTTCTTGTGCATTAAAGCACGTGGCTTCTCTTTGAAAAATCATAGGCTCTTTAGAAACATCGGGTGTGGGTAGTCTCGTCTTGTGCACTTAAGGCACGTAAGTTATGCATAACATCATCATTTATCTTGCAAGATATTCTCTTCTTTCTTTCTCATGCATAAAAGCATATAAGTTATGACAAGCATAACAACATAATTATTTTCGAAGAAATACGTTCTCGTCTCTTTTCATAAAAATGACTTTCACATAAGTCACATAACATACACATTCACATGCAATCATAATTTAAATCAATTAATATGGGTGAGTCTACCTTAAACTTAACGAGTGTGGTTGAGCGGGAATGACTTCAATCTTTCAAATCTCCGTACGCCTCGTCTAGCCAATTAGAAAATAAGTTAAATTATTCTTTAGGAATTTATAGTTTAAAAATGATAAATTACAATTTGGGGACTGAAATTGATGACTTGAAAGTTGAGGGACTAAAATGAATACTTTGAAAGTTGAGGGACTAAAATGAATACTTCGAAAGTTGAGGGACTAAAATGAATACTTCGAAAGTTGAGGGACTAAAATGAATAATTTAAAAGTTGAGGGACTAAAATGAATACTTCAAAAGTTGAGGGACTAAAATGAATAATTGGAAAGTTGGGAGGTTAAAATGAATAATTTGAAAGTTGAGGGACTAAAATGAATACTTTGAAAGTTGAGGGAGTAGAATGAATAATTTTCAAAACTTGGGTTGAAGCTCAAAACGAATATTAAACCATAGGGCTGAAATAATAGATTTTAAAAAGAAGTGGCCGATTAAAAACCATTTAAAATCTTAAGGACTGAAATTAAAAGGTTTAAAGCTGAAAGGGTTGAAATAAAACATTTTTGGGACTTGGGGGCTAAAGTGCAAATTCTGAAAAATTAAAAAATGTTAAAATCAAAATCTTCATTCTCTCTCTTTCCCATTTACGGTACAAAGACAAGAGAGGGAAAGGGAGGACGCGACTGGACGTCGCGCCCCGCGCACGTCGGTCTCTAGCCAGTGCTTTCACCGGCGAAACGCCACGCAGTGCGGCGACGAGCAGTGGGCAGGGAAAAGGGGCATATTTTGGGATCTAGGTGCGAGACTGAGGCAAAAAACGAGGCTTGGTTCGTGATTTTTCGGCGACAAACCGGCGATTGAGGTAAGAAAATGAACTTCTTGATTCATGGGTTTTCTTTGGGTTTGATTTGGAGGTCAAAAACGGGGAGAAACGAAATGGGAAGCGGAGTTGGGTTGGCTGGTTAGTGATGGTGTTGGGGCGGTTGAGGTGGTGATGATGGAGGTGACTTGGAGGTGGCGGTTTGAGTGGTGCAGATGATGCTTGGTTGAGGTGGTTGTTGGCTGCGTACGGTGGTGGCTGGATTGAGGAGGTGGCGGTCGGATTGAGGAGGTGGCGGTCATGGTTTGGAGTTGAGGTGTTGAAGATGGGTTTAGACTTGAGGAACCTGAAATGGCTGTTTGGAAGTGGTGGAGTCCAGTGGTGTGATCTGTGTGTGGAGATGGTAGGGTTGCGATGAGGCAGTAGAGGTGAGTTGGAGGTGGTGCGATGAGGTGGTTACCTGGCTGCGGGAGGGGAGTGCAGTGGAGTTGGGAGGAGGCCGCAATGGATTCTGCAATGGCTGCAATGGAGTCTGAATGTCGTGTTGGTGATGCTGGGAAGAGGCTGCAATGGAGCTGAGCTGGTTGCAGTGGTTGAGGTGATGATGCATTGCTTTGGAAATGGTGGGTTGGAGCTTGCGGTGGTGGCAGTGAAGGTGGAAATGGAGCTTAAACAGAGGTTGGTGCTTGGTTGGGAGGTTGATGATGGAGGTAGAGTGGTGTGGTTGAAGATGGGAAAAATATGGCTATGGTGATGTCTTGATTGGGTGTGTGGAAAGTGGAAAATCTGATGAGGGAGTGGGGTTGATATGTTTGGTGGAAGTTGATGGAAGAAATAGGATTTGATGTTTGGTGAAGTAGAGCTAGGTATGGGATTGATGTGATAGATGGGAGTTGGTGGTGTGAAATCTTGACAAGTAATGCACGTAGTTAGAGAAAAATAATACGCGTGAATCAACTGGGTCGGAAAAGAATCTGATGAAATGAGCTTGACGTAATTTGGGATTTAAAATGATTTTAAAAATAATAATTTAAATAAATAAAATAATAAAATTTTGGAAATTCAGAATTAAATTTTAAAATCGAACGAACTCGATATTTCTCGACTTGGCTAGATGAACGCGTCGTGAAGTTAACTTAAAAATGGGCGAGATCACAGCGACACCATTTTAACGATTTTAAAATAATTATTAAATATGTGAAATTTCTTGGTCGCTACAGTAGATCCCATGTGTCAGATCAAGTCATCCCGATCGGCGAGAGGCGTGACCCGAGCATCATTTACCCCGAGCACATTATGCACATTTTTGGTGAGATATATCTCCTCAGGGGTATTTTGAGTGGTCGGGGCAGTGCTTTCACCATGGGCATTTTGAGTGTGATCGGGGTTTATGTAAGTGGTCTTGCTTGAGGTGGGCACTGAATTATTACTCATCACTGGTCCCCGTGCATCCATGTACGAGGAGGACAGGATAGGCTTTGAATGATGGGTTGTAATGGTCGGGGATGAATTGACGGTTCTGATAATTGTTACGTCATTCAGAATGAACGTGACGTTTGGCAGGCCACGTGGGCCCTGGATGATTGACATGTGGCGTCGTTTGTAGCATAGATCATGCGACCTTTGATATTCGTGGGGTTGCCATCTATAAATAGTGTTTTTCCTCATTTTCCCATTTGCAACCACTTTTAGATCTTAAGTCACTGAGATCGTGCTCGGGCAGTGGAGGAGTGTTTTTGGTGTGCACAATACCTAAGGTAAGAGTTCGAACCCTTAAGTTAATCAAGTTTCCTGTTTATAAGGGATGTATAGTAGCAGTTAAAGCTCAAGTAGTGATAGTAGTAGCAACATGAGCATCCCTAGTAGCGAGCACTGTAGGCCCCACCACTCTATAATCCCTTTAGCCGATCCTGTAGATGTAAGACCTCGTCCTCGAGGTAAGGATGAAGTTCAACTGACATACCCTGAGCTTAGGTGTTTATATAAGGAGCACAAGATAATCGAGGTTGCTAGGGAGTTCGGGCTAATGCCTATGTGCGATGTGAGGGCCCCAAACCCCGAGGATAAGATTATAGAGGCTCGAGAAGGGGAGATTTTAGTTTATAGGGATGCTTTGAAGGTTGGGCTGAGGTGGCCACTGCATCCATTCTTTGTGGAGTTCCTTGTTGAATACTCAATGTGCCCAGGGAAATTAGTGCCAAATGGATGGAGGATATTGGTGTACTTTTTTATTGCTCGTAGGTTCTTGTCTATAGTACCACGGTTAGACCTCTGTAAGATGGTTTTAGAGCTTAAGCAACTTCCTCATTTCTCATGTTTTGCATACTTATCTAGCCAGGGTAGCTTTAAATTACCTAGGATGCCGAGCTCTCTTTTGGGTTGGAAAGAGAGATTTTTTTATGTCATTCTTCAAGAGCCCGAGCACCCTTTCTGGTCAGAGTGGGTTGTCCCGGACACAATAAAGTTTAACGAGGGTCAAGCCTATTTTGAGGCATTAGAAAGGGATAGGCAGATGCTCGAGGGCCTAGAGCCTCTAGTAAAAAATTTGGATGATCTACTCGGGGATGAGGTCCTCAACCTTGCTAGAGTTAGGAACTTCAAGGGTAGAAGGGTGGTCACTCTTTTATTCAGATTTTTTTTGATTTTTCATGATTTACTGCCCTATCTAATTACTTGGTTTTGTTTTTGCAGAAGATATTATGACTTTTAATTCTTCCAAGCTGAACAACTTCATACGAGGAAAGGCTGGAGTTACTGGTCGGCCCTAGGTAATGAAAAAGGGGAAGAAGAGGCCTCGTGTGCCTAGTGGCCCCGGGGAAGGGTTGAAGACAATACTCAGGGATGAGGATCCCATGGAGGTCCCTCCTCCTCCTCGTGGTTCTCTAGTCAAGGTGGTCCCCGATGTCGTAAACCTCGAGGACTTCTATTCTAAGGAGGCATCTCAGTGACCTAACATCGTGGAGAAGTAAAGGAAAGAAGTAAGCCTGAGCATTAGCCTTAGGCATTTGGAGGATGTGCTAAGCAGGGTAAGGATTGATTTTTGTTCAAAATTTCATCTTTGTTCCCTGAACTTATGGTTTATCGCTATTGCATTCATTAAACATTTCCCAAAGGTGTTGCCCTCCGGGAAGTTGACGACACCGAGCATGTCGAGGGACTGAGCAAGTCTATAACCATTTGCAAGCTGAAGATTGAGCAGCTCGGGGATGAGAATAAGGAATTGAAGAAAGAGCCTGAGGCTCTAAAGAATGAGCTCAGGGATATTATGGATCTGGCAAAGGAACTAAGGCTCGAGCTTGAGCGTACTCAGAAGGACTTTGAAAAAAAGTTGGCCACCGTTGAGACAGCTCGAGCCTCGGCCATAGAAAATTTCAATAAGTCTAAGGAGTTTGGGCTCCTGCAAGGGGAGTATGCCTCGGGGTCGTACAATTATGCCTTCAAGCAAGCACAAGCAATGATGCGCAAGAAGGGGGTTGAGGCTGAAGACGTACGTGGTGACCTTGAGCTCACCGGAGGCCTCGTACTTTCAGAATCCGACGATGAACCTGATGATGGGGATGAAGGTTCGAGAGATGAGATTAAAATTGTAAATAAGGATCCCCAAAATTAAATCTTGTACCCCCGAACTCTATTATTTTGTATGAACAGCCCCTTATTATTCTTGAATGAATATTTTTGTTATTTTGAATGAAGTTTATTTCTCGAGTTGTAGAGTCGTTTGATGAAGTATTTTGTGTGAACACTCGATGCATTCGAGCATGAGGAGTAAATTTTGAAATATGACGTGAACTTCAAAGTAATAACCCGGAACAAGGGCATGACTTGAACTTTAAAGTAATAACCTGGAACAAGGGCATGACGTGTACTTTAAAGTAATAATCCCGAACAAGGTCATGACGTGTACTTTAAAGTAATAACCCCGAACAAGGGCATGAGGTGTACTTTTAAGTAATAACCCTGAGCAAAGGCATGACATGAACTTTAAAGTAATAACCCCGAACATGGGCATGACTTAAACTTTAAAGTAAGAGCCCCGAACAAGTTCATGATGTGTACTTTAAAGTAATAACCCCGAACAAGGTTATGACGTGAACTTTAAAGTAAGAACCCCGAAGAAGGGCATGACTTGAACTTTAAAGTAATAGCCCCGAACAAGTTCATGATGTGTACTTTATTGTAATAACCCCGAACAAGGTCCTGACGTGAACTTAAAAGTAATAACCCCAAACTAGGGCGTGACATGAACTTTAAAGTAATAGCCCCGAACAAGGTCATGACGTGTACTTTAAAGTAATGACCTTGAACAGTGTTGAGAACTGAACATGGAGAGTTGTAATAAGGGTGGACGTGTAATTTTCGTTGCTTGGGGAGTGGCATTGCGCTCTTGCTTGTGAGAAAGGCTTCGAGTGCTTGCTCGTGGGCAAGCCTTAGAGTGCTTGCTCGTGGGCATGGATTTGAGGGCTTGCTCATGGGAAAGACTTTGAGTTATTGCTTGAGGGAAAGGATTAGAGTGCTTGCTCGTGGGCTAGGCTTTGAGGGCATGCTCATGTGCAAGGATTTGAGGGCTTGCACGTGAGCAAGGCTTTTACGGATTGCTCGTGGGAAAGGCTTGGCGTAAACACAATCATTGGAGAATTTTTTATTTTATTTATAGAGACAACTTTGAAAAAACAGAAGTTGGTGCGCAGGCTAAAAAATAGAAACAAAACTACAATTGAAAATGTAGTGCAAAGAAATTAAGAAGGGGGCGAGCTGAAGGGTTCGGTCCTATTATTTGTAGTAGATTTTCAAGTTGCCTACATTCCAAGGTCTTGGAAGGGGTGTTCCTGCAATATCTTGCAAGCCATATGATCATCCTCGAGTCTGTCGTATGACCTCATTGGGTCCTTCCCAAGTAGGCCCAAGTTTTTCTGGGGGATGACCAGCTGCTTCTGCTTTTCTTAGTACAAGGTCTCTTGCCCTAAACTTCCTTGTGTTGACCCTGCTGTTAAAGTACTTAGCTGTTTTGTTTTGATAGGATGCAATCCTTACACTAGCTTGTTCACGAATTTCTTCCAGCAAGTCAAGGTGTTCACCTGTACCTTCACTCTCAACATTATGGAAAAGACGTCTATGACTCGGTATGCCAAATTTAATGGGGATAGTGGTCTCTACCCCAAAAGCAAGCATAAAGGGAGTTTCCCCAGTGGCTGTGCGATGAGATGTCCTGTAGGACCAAAGTATGGTGGGTAATTCTTCGGGCCAAGATCCCTGTGCTTCTCCTATCCTAGTATGGAGATCTTGGAGTATTATCCTGTTCGTCACTTTTGCTCGGTCATTGCTTTGGGGATGTGCAATCGAAGTCAGGCGATGGTCAATATGTAGGTTTGCACAGAAATTCTTAAACTATGCGTTGTCGAACTACCTGCCATTGTCTGTTATCAATACCTTGGGAAGGACGAATCTGTATATGATAAATTTCCAAACAAAAGACCTGAGTTTGGGCTCCGAAATTGTTGCTAAGGGCTATGCTTCCACCCATTTAGTGAAGTATTCAACTGATACTGCTATGAACTTTAACTGTCCTCTTGCTACGGGAAAAGGACCCAAGATGTCGATTCCCCACTGTTCAAATGGTCCTAAGCACTGGATTGGAGTTAGGTCCTCGGCTGATCTGTGGATTATATTCCATGCCTCTGACACTTGTCACACTTCTTCACATAATCCATTGCATCTTTTCTCATGGTCATCCAATATTACCCTAATGATTTCCACATATACCTTCATGTACCTCTACGAGAGCTTGAGCAGCTTCAGAAGTTCTAAGGCATCTGAGGTAGGGAATTGTGAAACTCTTTCGAAAAAGAACTTCTCCAATCAAGCAATATCTAGTTGATCTCTGTTTCATGCTCCTAGCTTCCCTTTGATTTTTCAGGAAGGCTTCAATTGGATATGTATTTGATAATAGGGTCCATCCATGAGGGCTCATGGTAAATGTCCATAACAGCAGGCGTCGGGGCTATGCTCGGTTGCGAATCAAATTTCATGTGAACAGTCATTTCGAGGTTATCGATGCTCATGAATACTAATCTTGAAAGGGCGTTGGCTTTTATATTTTCTAATCGAAGCATTTTTAAAATATCACAACTTCTAGACTTTCTCTACAGATCATGAATACGCAGGCAATATAAACTCATTTTTTCCTATTTCCTTTCGAATTTTCCATCGATTTGTCCCACAACGAGCTAGGAGTCACTGAAAACTTTTATCTGTTCGAGTTTGAGGCCATGGGTGATCTCCAGCCCAATGATAACAGCTTCATACTCTGCTTCGTTGTTTATCGTTTCAAATTCAAATCTCAAAGTGCATTGTATTTCAACCTGTCCGTCCAGGCTTATGATTATGACTCTTGTACCGAGCTTGGGGAGTTGGATGCTCCATCCACAAAAAATTTCCCAGCGATTGTTGGGGCTGTTTGGGCTATTTACTGGCCCCCGAGGCCTTGGTGTGAGCTCTGCGATGAAATTCGCTAATACCTGTGCTTTTATCGAAGGTCTTGGTTTGAACTCAATATCAAAGTCTTCGAGTTCAATGGCCCATTTGAGTATTCTTCCTCATAGGTTGGGCTTCTGAAGTATATGTTTGAGGGGCTGATTCATGAGCACCAAAATTGTGTGTGATTGGAAGTACTATCTCATTTTTTGGCTGCTACAACGAGTGCTAATGCCAGCTATTTTGCTAGTGTATAACGAGTCTCGGCATCAAGCAAGACCTTACTAACATAATATATTGGTGGCTGGTCTCGACTAGCATCTCTGATAAGAACTGCACTTACTGCGTTTTGAGAAACTGCTAGGTACAAGGACATAACATCTCCTGGACTTGGTTTTGTAAGCACGAGAGGTGTGGTTAGGGATACCTTGAGCTCTTGTAGTGCATGCTTGCATTCATCATTCCACTCAAAAGTACAATTTCCCCTGAGGATTTTAAAGAAGGGGAAACATCTGTCAGCTGCTCTTAAGATGAACCTTCAGTGCTGCTACACGACTCGTCAACTTCTGTACTTCTTTTCTGCTCTTGGGAGACTCCATGGAAATCATGGCCTGCATTTTATCAGGGTTGGCGTCGATGCCCCGATGAGTGATCATAAAACCCAAAAACTTTCCTGACGATACCCCGAACACGCATTTAGTTGGGTTCAACTTCATCCTGTATTTTGAGTGTGGAGAATACCTCCTCGAGGTCATGAATATGGAAGTTGGTTTATGTTCTTTTCACTACCATGTCTTTGACGTATGCCTCAATGTTCTTCCCATTTAGGCCTACGAACACGTAATTAACTAGTCTCTGGTATGCTGTTCTTGCATTCTTTAAATCAAAGGGCATGATCCTATAGTAGTATATTGCTGAATCGACCCTGAAAAATGTTTTTTCTTTTTCATCCTTGGACATTGGATCTGGTGATAGCCTAAAAAGGCATCAAGGAAGCTGTATATTTTGTGACCCGATGTGCTATCCACGAGGTTATCAATTCGTTGTGGGGGTAGCTGTCTTGGGGCATGACTTATTAAAACTTGCTTAGTCCCCTCAAACTCCCCACTTACCATTGTTTTTATTTACCAAGACCACATTTACAAGACAATCTGGGTATTGAACTTCTCTGATAAACCCTGCCTTTTTGAGCTTGCCTAATTCTTCTTGAATCGCAACTCATCAATCAGGAGCAAACTGTCTCTTCCTCTGTTTCACTGGTTGTGCATCTGAGTTCACATTCAGCTTATGTACTGCGACCTCGGGGTCAATCCCAGGCATGTCCTCAACCTTCCAAGCAAACACATCAACATTGTCCTTCAGACAAGCGTGAGTGCTGATTTTAGGCCATCATCGAGGTATTGTCCAATGATGACCTTCCTCCTGGGCTCGAACTCAAGCTTGGCCTCCAACAGTTCCTCAACAGGTGAGAGCCTGCCACAGTGTTCGAGGTCGGGCTCTAGAGTTGAGACCTCTTCAGTTGGGAGATTCTTAACACTGGTAACATAACACTGCCTTGCCACTATTTGATCTCCATGAACGACCCCTATGCCTTCTGTTGTTGGAAATTTCATGGAGAGATGGAATGTTGACAGTATTTCTCTGATCTTGTTTACCAGTGGTATGCCTAGGATTGCATTGTACGTCATTGGAGCTCGAACAACATAGAACATCGTTATCTCTTTCACTTGCTTGGGGTCTATTCCCAATGTCAACGAAAGTTCGGTGGTACCGTCAGGCATGATAACACTCCCCTTGAAGCCTTGCAATGGGTTCTGATAGGCTTCAAATTGCTTGTGGGTATCCCTATTGTAATGAAGGCCTCATGCAATAAAACATTGGCTGCACTCCCATTGTCAACCAAAATTCTTTTCACCTCGAAGTTAGCTATGATTACTGTGACTACCTTAGCGTCGTCATGAGGGGTGATTACACCTTTTATATCATCCGATCTAAACGTGATATCCTGATGAGTAACAAGCTCAGCCTCCATAGACTGCCTGGCGTATACCTTGTACCCATTTTGAGAGTCCCCACCAGAAGCTATTCCACCAATAATGATATTGATAGTACCCGCCACAGGCTTGTTGTTTCTCAATGATTGATCCTGCTTCTGTCGTTTGTCATTCCTGACGTATGTTTTTAGAAAACCCCTCTTTATTAAAGTCTCGATTTCTCACTAGAGCGCATAACAAGTCTCTGTTGTGTGCCCATGATTACGATGAAATTCACAGTACTTGCTCTTGACGTGTGTGTCCGGAGTTGACCTAATCCTGGATGTCCATTTAAGCTCCTTCATATCCTTAATCTCCATAAGGATGTCGGCCCGAGGTGTATTCAAGGGAGTGAAAGATCACGACTGTTCTGATCTTGATCCCCGATCACGCTCTTGTTTTTGATTATCATCACGATGTCTCTTACGACCGGGTCTGTTGTCCCTACGCTCAGATTTTTTGGAATTAATATCACTCTTCCTCGAATACATAGCTTCCTCCATGTTTATATACTTCTCACCCCGAGTAAGAAGTTTGGTAACCGATTTTGGCAGCATTTTTGATAAAGACATCTTGAAAGACTCGCATCTCACAGCATGAGTAAGAGCAGATACAACAACAGAGATATGAAGATCAGGGATATGTAGTCTTTCTTCGTTGAACCTGGACATGAATTCACGTAGTGCCTCATTCTGTCCTTGGCTAAATCTCATGAGGGAAGTAGCTATTTTCCTTATGCGCTTACTACTTGCAAAGAAGGCTGAGAATTTGTTGGTAAGATCTACGAACTTCGGAATAGAATTTGGTTCAAGAGTTGAGAACCAATCCCTAGCAGCACTGGTCAAGGTTTGGGGGAACACCTTACACATAACCTGGCCGGGGGGAACTTGTAAGTTCATGACGTCAGTGTACACGTTGAGGTGATTCACAGTATTAGTTGTATCATCATACTCCATTATCCTTGGGTACTTGAAACTATTTGGTAGGGGGAAGGCTAAAACCTCTGGCGTGAATGGAGTGTTCGGTGTGAAACCTGCTGGGGCCCGAGTATTTTGTCGTATACCAACTATTATTCCTTCTTGGATAATTCTCACAAGTTTGGCAGGTGGCATGGAGACTGTTCTTGAACTCATCATGTTCGGTGGTGACCGGGGTAATCCTGAGGTACTAGCCCTAGTAGTATTGGGTGCATGGTTTTGTGGTAGGACCCGTGAAGCATTCCCTTCCTCAGGCATTGATGGCACACGTTGGTTCTGCAACACGAGTAAATGAGTCAATGCAGCGACTTTCTGACGAAGTTCCTCCAAAGCTGCTTGGGTATCAACAGTAGATTGGGGGTTTGATGTCTGATTTCCTAGTAATGTCGGGAGCACCTGTTCCCCCCCAACAGGATGATCATGGCTTCTAGTAATAATTCCCACAGAAGACGCCAATGATGATGCTAAAAATTTGCATCTGAAATACTCCGAGCTTAAGCAACGAATGAACACGAACTGGAACTACGAATACCTGAAACAAAGGCGATGAGGCCTGACCTCATCGCCCCTTCAATGCTCAAGTCAGTAAAGAGGAAGGAGAAGATTTATGCAAGAGGCTATAAACTGAAATAATAATTATTGTGTACCTAAATTGTGATTGAGAGTCGAGTATTTATAGAGTGTGTAATTGAATCCTTATAGGACTAAGGTGCTTGAAACTAGGCATGAGTCCTTTTGGGAATCATCTTCCTAATTATTAGGGATAGGGTTGTAAGTCCCAGATAGGGTTCTGTTGGAAGATGAGTTCTATTGGGATTAGGAGGTTGTACATCCCACGTGTCAGATCAAGTCATGCCCGATCAACGAGAGGCGTAACCAGAGCATCATTTGCCCCTAGCACATCATCAACATTTTTGGTGAGAAATATCTCCTTGGGGTATTATGAGTGGTCTGGGCAGCATTTTACCATGGGCATTTTGAGTGTGATCGGGGTTTACCTAAGTGGTCGTGCTCAAGGAGGCCACTGAATTATCACTCATCACATCTCATGGTAATATTTATTCTTAAGTTATGCATGAAAATCATAACATGAAAGATGTGGACAAGTCCACAAAGTTAGATATCTATTTCTGCCTTAGGACAAGTCCGAAGGGAACCGGCAAGCCGGAATGTGCAAGTATGTGTTTGGATGCTTTCTTTCGTGTAATATTAACACGTTAAATCCGAGCATAATATCTTACTAAGTATTCCTTATACTCATAGTATTTATACTAAATTTCAGATGTATGATTGTTGATGTTGATGGAAGCCAGTCGGCATACTCGATGATGGGTTACAGACAAAGTTATTTTGTATCGAAATTTCCTTTTCATATGTTTTGTTCGAAGACTAGTTTTCCACATGTTTTCTTGTGGCATTAAATATAACCATGTATAATACATGATGTAATATTGTGCTGGAAGTATATTTTCAAATCATATCTTTCATGTTATGCTAAAAGGCATTTTTATAGACTTTTTCCTGCAATGATAAAAGAGGCAGAAACTGGACAGATTTTTAGGGTCAATTCCAAGTGCCATTATGAAATCTAAAAAGATCCATTTGAGACTGTGAAAATAGCTCTGCATCAGTCTTTGAGTGATCTTTACATGAGTGTAAGAATCACTCGATTTGGAGATGTGTTGCACTAGATATAAATTTTTATGTGTCGAAAGGTCAATCTGAAATTTCTGGGCAGTACCTTACTGTCTTTAGCAAAACGTCCATACTGAATGACCTTGGTAATTTTCCATATTTTAAAATAGGAAACTGCATGTAAATATCTTTCTAATGATACATATTTCATAGAAAACGGAGTTGGGATGAATTTTGTAAAAACATTTGAACTGGCTGCCCCAACCAGCCGTGACAGCACCGAGTTCGTATATCTAAAGAATAGTTTCATGTTCGTATGTAGTTCCGCTGGAAAAAAAAAAATTTCCAGAGATATTTTGCAATAAGTTGAATATAAGTTTCCAGTATATTTCTCATTTTTTAAATTTTTTTCATGTAACGAAGGAAGAAGTTGTTATGTATAGTACGTGACACTCGAAACTTAAGTTCGGGACGTCACAATATTTGGTACCACACTTAACATTGTCCGTTGGAAAATAATCACAATAAGAAGGTAAGGTATATCATTCATATAAGCGTCGTAAATCTTTCTCATTCATCCATTTCTTTGCACTTTACCTCTTAACTTTGACATTATTTTTCATATAAGTAAAAGAAGTCACAATCACTTTAACATATTATTTAATAATCAATTCATATCACATGCATCACATTTAGTGTCATATAGCCATAATCAAAATAATCAATTTCTATTCATGGCATGAATGTAATGTATGAAATGAGATGCATGAATGATAACGTTTCACTTTTCTCACGTGTCTTTTCTTTCATTCTTTCTTGGAAAGTGACATGCACGATAGACAAGGTACTTCATTTTTCTCATGCTTTCTTTGGATTTTACTGTGGATCCTTTCCATATTAGAGTTGTACACGACACGCATCATAGTACTTTTTGCAAGCATAGGTCACCATAAAAGGATATCTCATGCTTACAAGTATGCTGACTCGATTTTCTGTAGAGCACAAGGCTCTTGAGCATGTTAGTTCAAACGAGACTGGCTCCCAAGGGCATCATCCCATAGCCCGTGACCTCATATAAGGACTAGCTCCCAAGGTGTACAACCTAAATATGGAAAGATTAGTTCTTCATGATCAATACTTTTTAAACATTCTTCCCTCATTAATGTCTAATGACCATGAATACTTGAAATTGTAAGATGCGACATTAAATATCATTTATCATGTTATCATCACTTGAAATATCTTGTACATAATCATTTCTTCACATTTGAAATAATATACTTTGCTCTTTAATGTGGAATGATTATGAACTCTCATGATGATGAGATGCAATATTAAACATCAAATATCATGTGAGGGACTTTGAATAACATCACCTAAACAATATATCAAAACATTTTATCCCATCCCTGGATTCACACATAAAGGATCAAGAATAAAATATTTCATCATACTAACAAAAAATTTCATGATTAATACTGAGAATTCTAGCATTAGAATACATCATAGAAACTGAAATTTTTAAGAATTTCATTAAAATTTCGGTTTTGGACATATACAAAGTGTCCTATACAAGAAGATAATTCCAATAGATTTTTACATCATGTTAATCACATCTTGTCATGCTTTTTCTCATGTGAATTACCATAAAATACCATCTAAACCTATAACAAAGTTTTGTCACAAGTTTAATATCATATAGCCTCAAAAATCCATTTTAAACATTTTTATTTTTTTATATATAATAACAATATAGCCGTCACATAAATTCGCACATAGTTTTCTACCTATTTTTACCTTCCATTTTAGGAAATTTCTTAATTTTATAAATTATTTTAATAATCGAGTTATGAGAGTTCAATTAATGCAACCTACAATAAATGATTTACGAATTTATGGAAAAAAATCTATAAAAAATTAAATTGAAGATTATTTTTATTCTTTTGATAATTATTGCATTATTTTGAAGTTGAAAAATATGTAATATGGGTGTCAAATCCAAGATCTCAACGAGAATTTAAATACAAGCTAACAAATAAAAGTAAATTCTTAACATATCATTTGTAAAATCGTCTC
Source organism: Ligustrum vulgare (assembly GCA_963555705.1). Taxonomy (NCBI): domain Eukaryota; kingdom Viridiplantae; phylum Streptophyta; class Magnoliopsida; order Lamiales; family Oleaceae; genus Ligustrum; species Ligustrum vulgare. The sequence goes on from OY743188.1 coordinate 20,273,307, forward strand.
AAATACTAAAGGTAAAAATTTTAATTATATAGTTTTTACTTTTTTCCAGCAACCAATCTTTTTAATTTATCTCATTTAAGTCCTAAAATGATAGCTATCTTTACCTAAATTCAATTTGACCCAAATAATTAATTTCGAATATTTTTCTTATCAATTTGTAAGTAATAATAGATATTCGATCTTTCTAAGTATATTTAATTACTCCTTTAATTTCTACAACTTTAGGTTCCGATAAACTCATTGGTTCAATTTGTAAAATATATATTACAGACTTCAACAATTAGTTCAGTGGATTCTGTCAAAAATGAAAATAGAAGGAATTAACAAACTCATTCTATTTAAAAATAGAATATGGTCAACACAATTATTTAACATGCACAAATTTTTCTTTTTTCTCGAAAACATAACCCTATGACTAGTCAATGAAAAATAAAGAGTCACGTTACATTGAATCAATTGAATAAAAATATGTTTGATAGAGACTATAGATAAATGATTTTAAATATGCTGTAGGAAGTGAAGGAAAGTGGCTTAAAAAATAAAATAATTGTCAAATCAATCAATTGAGAGGTTGAAAGAAAACCTTGAAAAGTATTTTTTCTTTAAGAATGTGTGGTTAAAAAGTAGTATGTGCAATTATGGAAAATGAGTTTTTAACCAATGTTTGGTTGAGAATGAATGTTGAAAAAAATTATTTTTGAAGAATCAACTCTATACGAATAAGTGATAAAGTCTTATATTTTGTGTGTTAAGCCCAAATTTATAAATTGGGATGTATAGATGATTTTTTTGTATATTAAGTTAATTGTATTTGTAAATTTTTGTCATAACATATCTTCCTTTTTACATGTAATGAAAAGAAATATTTGTTTAATATATTTAAACATCAATTATTGGATTAAGATTGATTGTACTAATTCTTATAGTACTATTTGGGGAGACAATTAATTAATTTTATGAATGTCTATTGAACTCTTTATTTCATTTTATGATTTGAAAATTTTAAACATTTCAACTTTTAGAAGTCAATTAATTGTAAGATCAACTTCAGTCATCAAGTCAAAATTGAAAAGTATCGAATATGTCACGTGTCCAGGTATTACTTCACTTAAATAGACAAAGAAAATTAGAGAATGAACAATTAGTTGTTAAAAATGATATGGAATTCAAAACTTCATGTTTTTCTTTTAGGGATATTTTTCATTATATATGAATGCACAATTTATGTATGCAGGTTACTTGCTACTTTTATTTCATTTTGTGTTAAGAAAGTTTATGTTATTCATACAATGATATTAGACCAAGTAAGAAATCTTATAGGGGAAAGGAAATTATAAATTATCAACAATTTTTGTATAAAAGTAATGTTTTTTTTGTTGTTCATTGTGTTAGTTTCTTTGGACTTTGTATTTTTGTAACTTATTCAATAAATAATTGTCAATTATATATTTCGTGCATCGCACGGGTACGATTAATCTTCTTCAAAGTGATAGTTTATCTAAGTAATTCAAGTAGATTTTTAACTCACATTTATAGTATACTTTAAATCATATGGATCGATCATAAGACATAGCGTAAGCTAATAACAAGTTTTAGTCATAACAACCCCCATCATTTACTGTTAAACTTTAATAAATTTCTTCTTTCATTTCTCGAATTTTTAGATTTCCCAACTTAGCTATTCACCTTAAAATCTATAATTCCTTACACATGCAACTTCATAAACAAGGTTAAATCATGAAATATAACAAAATCAAATATCCAAAATTTCATTTAAATTTTAAACCAACATACCTACATGAAATCAGATTTAATATGCGTACACTTATCGATATGTCAAAATTAGAATATTGCATTGTCTTTTTAGAATAAATTCTAACTAATTGTTATTTATTTGTTTAATTTTCAGAAAAAATCCCAAAATCATGTGACTAAAGCAATTGATGGAAATAATGCGCAATTGGATAACAATTGGGGCTTAATTTGACAATTTGGAAGTTGTGAAGTCAACTGGGAGACATATGTGGTGCTAAAGTGAAGAAATCTAGATTTGGAGGATCAAATTGAAGAAATTGAGAGTTAAAACGAGCTAATTAAGAAGATGTAAAAGTTTGGGGACCAAACTGCTCTAATTGAAAGTGGAGAATTTGATATGCAAATCGGGGACTATTTTATTTAATATCGATGTCATTTAGTTCTTGCTTTAGTTTGAACTTTTTCTTTATTTTTTTTTGTTTTATTGAATTTATGTTAAGAATGTCTAAATCTTGTGATTTGCTTCATTTTGATTCAGAAATTGAATGCACATTTCGACAGAGGCACAAACAACACTTGGAAGCAGTTCAACAAACAGATCTTCACATGGCAGACGACAGCGTTCCAATTAATTCGGTAAATCTGAACAATCTGCCACCAGCTATCATTGAACAACAACGAAATCAACAGCAAGGAGGACGTTCTTTAAGAGACTACGATTCCTCCTATGGAAAATATTGAGACCTGTATAGTACCGCCTACTATACCAGCAAATAATTTTGAGATCAAGACCTCCTTGATTTCATTGATCCAAAATTCGACTGTATTTCATGGGTTACCATTTGAAGACTCACATGTACATCTTCAGGCTTTTCAGGAAATATGTGATATGCAGCATATGAATGGGGTTCCAGCTTATGCCGTGAAATTGAAGTTATTTTCCTTCTCACTGGCTGATTAAGCAAAGACTTGGTTTTATTCCTTGCCTCTACACTCCATTACCACATGGGCTATTCTAAGTAAAGATTTTGTGGATAACTTTTTTCCACCTAGTTGTATGTTAAAACTTAAGCGTGAAATCCTATCTTCCAGTCAACAGCCAGGTGAATCAATCTTTGAGGCTTGGGAAAGGTTTATTGAGATTACACGACCGTGTCCTACTCATGGGATAGCCAACTGTATTTTGGTACAAACATTTTACAATGGTTTGACTAATGAAAACAAGAAGTATGCAGATTTAGCAGATGGAGGATCAGTGATGGATACGACTTATGAAGAAGCTTCAGAAATATTTGAGAAAATGGCTGCAAACAATTATCAGTGGTACTCAGATCGTTTTGCACCAAAATCTACAGGAATAGTGAGGTAAATGAAATAACAACACTAAATTCAAAACTGGATGCATTAACGAAGAAATTTGACAGTTTGAGTCCTCAGCCGGTTCATGCAGTACATAAAGCTTTAGTTCGTGAATTCTATTTCAAAAAACATCCTTGAACAATTTTCTAGTAGCTAGTCAAAATCAGTCAAATCAAAAATAAGCAAATTTTTTGGGAAATAGGCAACATGGTGGTTCTTATTCGCAAACTTACAATGTAAAGTGGAAGAACCACCCCAACTTCTCATCGTCAAACAATCAAAATGTTCAATGCCCACCAGGTTTCCAACAGCAGCAACAAAACCAAACTACTATGAAGGAAGACATGAACTTGATAATTCAGCTGGTTAAGATTTAACATAAGATGTTACAGAGTCAACAAGGTGAAATCAAGAATTTGAAAAATCAGATGGGGCAGTTGGTAGCAAATAGATCAGAAAGACAGGTTGGAAAGTTACCTACTTTACTTCATTCTTTCAATTTTGAACTTGATAAACACGTTTTCTCTCCCAAATCATTCCATTTTTTATTCTCAATCTTTTGTTTATATAATCAACACTAAGTTGTATCAAATAATTTTCTCTTATCACCTCAAAATTCAATCAAAAGGTATGGATTCTTCACCTCATTTAAAGGTTATTTGAAAATTTTGGAATTTTCTATGAATTTGTGACAATTAAGTTTATGAGGATTGAAATATGAGCTTAGATTAGTCAATTGTATACGTGGATTATTCATATATAGGTGAAAAATTTTGGTTAATTCATGTTTCCAAATTTGTGCATACTCATTAATTTCCACAATGCACACCAAGTGTTCGATGGAATGCCACAAACAGATTTTTGTTCAATTTTGAGAAATTCTTCCGAGCATATATCTTGATAACATGTTTATCATTGAATGAGTGTCATTAGTTCATGGTTCGGATCATTACATCACATAAAACAAATGAAAACCACGTATGCACCAGTGCAGCCCCACCTCAGGGTTACTGCACTTGGAAACAGCTTTAGGTCACCTACTTCTCTATAATGTTTCATGACCTATTGAATTCCAAATGGTCTTAATTTTTGATATGTTGTAGACCATTCTATGAAATTTAACATACCAGAAGATGGCTAGAAAAATATTCTATTTCTTGAGGTGATGCCAGGGCTTGAATATATGTGGTCGACCATGTTTAAAAATTCAGGATTATACATTATCCTTAGTTTGGGGGTGCTGGTTTTGTACTCTCTTAGTTTCTTTATGGTGTTTATGTCTTCTAAAGTTATTTATCTTTTATTTTTCAAGGAACATGCCACTCAAAACACCTCAAACCAAGCTAGGAAATGCAACGAAATGGTCAAATTCATCCAACTAGCATGAGAGACAAGCTTCAGGGCGATGAAACACTCCACCATACCTGAAAAGTACTAGTACCCTCTCTATCATGTCTGTTTTTCATATTTACATTTATTTGCCAAACATTGAGGGTAATGTTTATTTCTAGTTTGGGGGTGGAAAATCCCATACATCTCATTTGTTTCACGTTCATTCTATTCATTCTACGCATTCATTCGATATTTATTGGGATACTAGAAATTAAAAAAAAAAAATTGACTTGCTTATTGCCCATGATATAATTTGTATTGAATTTATGTTTTAGTTGAAATTTTGGACGACATATGTGCTTAATGTTTTTTCTTATTGCTTATCCATGTTAGATTTTTCTAAAAACTGAGCACATAGCCATGGTTGAGTAACTACTTGTGGATAGTGTTGTACTAAATCGCAAGGATATGATATCGCATCTAAGTAATAATGTGGAAAAAAGAGTCCAGATTATCGTTCCCATGAGGATTGTAATTAAGTATCAAAATTGTGTTAGTTTTCACCTTATTTGAACGATCAATTTGAAATGATTCATCTAAACTAAAAATAGAAAATTAAATTAAATTAAAAGAAAATATTCATCATGTGGATTTTCTAAATTGATGTTTGTAAGTGTTAGGATATCCGATTTCACATTAGTCAATACTTATTTATTCATATTTATGTGCTCGATCGAATTCACTTATGCTTATGAAATTCCTCACTCGAGTTTAAATTAACACTACCTAATTAGTCAATCGTGTTTCTAGATAGCAGGTCATAATAATTAGGTATATGGAACACAAAAATTCATGTAGCTATCACAGTAACAATAAAAGTATATCTCTATCTTTTATCCAATTATCGAATTTTATTCTTAAATATAGGTTGTTAGCTCACCTCTCAGATTATGAAAACAACCCATTAAATTAATGAATTAGTCACGAATTAATTCATGCATTAAAGACAAAATCAAATCAACACATGCAACAAAAGTGCAAAACTAGAATTATAGAATTAAAAGCGTAAAACAAAGCTATATCGAATATCACAACTATGAAATTAATCATTTGTCAATAAAGAAATAAATGCATAGAAATAATAATAATTACGCATGTAGAGTTTATCATATTAACAAGAGAAAGGAATTGTTGCACCAAGATTTCGCTCCTTGTTGATAATCTTAAATTCTCCCGTCTTTGTCTTGATTTTCGCCTCCAAGATTTGAATGATAGAACAATTAATTATGAACTTGAAAGGTTTTGAAATGGTTTCCAAAGGCTTTCCTTTTTGTGCATGAAATGTTGTATTTTAAGAAGAAGAGAAAACTTAGTAGAATAAGGGAGAAATTAGGTAAAAAACATGCATGAGCCGAAAACTCACCCCTGGGCCGAATAACTGCGCTGCCGTACGGTAGGGCTTATGATGGCTGTGTTGGTAACCTGAATCAGGTTCTCCCTATTTTACGTGTTGTCATGTGGCCACCTGTTTGGATGAATGTTTCCGCCAAGGCCAATAATTCCTGCGAAATTTCTATCTTTCAACTTATATAGCCCCCGTTTGGTTTTCATTAAATTTTTCTCATTTTTCTACAGTATTCAATCTCAACCATCCATAAAAAGTCAAGCCCACAATTTTTTACTTTTCAACCAAATCTCAACCATCATTTCTCCTAAAAATCACTATTCATTTTTAAAAAAAACTTATTTTAAATAATACCAAACACACTCATAATTAAGTCCTTGTATTTTTATTGCACGTCAATCCTTCAACTTTAATTGCTCCAATTAGGTCCCACAATTCTAAATTCTTCCAATTGACTTCCTCTCGTCCTCAATTGCCTTAAAACCTTTTCCCATGTACACAATTTAAGCTCCAATTATCATCCATTTGGCTTTTGCTTACTTCATTTCCCTAGTTCACTTGATTTTTGGATATTTTTAACATTGTAAACAAATAATAAACAATTAGGTAGCTTTTATTCTAAAACGAAAAATATATTATTCTAATTTAGGCATATAAATAAGTGTATAAAATACACTTATTAGAGAGATTTATTCAATATATGTGGGGGAACTTTAAAATTTTTTCGAAGTAGGTTTGACTCTATGATTCCTAACCTTAGATCTATAGACATCCTAACTTTTAAACTTAGAATCTAAACTTGCACGAGAGAAGTTTTTGGGTTGGAAAGATTGGTGAAGGTAGGCAGAGGGTTTGAAGTTCCTGAAATGTATCTTTTGTCTAAGAAGTCTTGGTTAATGAGTATAAACCAGCACTAGCACTCAATAAATAAGTCTTATTATTCTCTTCGTAACCTTTTTGACTCAAACAACTAAGTTTTTAAGGGTGTTAAAATCTGGTACCTGTTGGTGAGATTATCGCAAGTGCACGATATCGCTAACAAGTAGTAAAATGGACTTTTGAATTCGGGTTGTCGATCCCACGAGTACTAGTAAATTCGTTATAAATTTAATTCGATTCTAAAATTCCTAGACTAAAATAAAAACTAACTGAGAAAATAAAATTGTAAGAGAATTCAAAAACGACAATAAAATTGAGAATAAACAAAATAAACAATGCAATTAAAATGAAAATAGAAAATTAAACTAAAAGCGATTAATAAAAGCAAGAAACAAAGTGGTGGGTTTTTGAAAAATTAAATGAATATCGGGACTAACAATTTCGAAGTAATGTTCTAGCTTAATTTCTCATCTCAAGTTATTTTCTAGAATTGTATTCGGTCGAATTCACGCATATATCTAATTTACCTCTCTCGAGTTCAAATTAGGCCTATTTAGCTAAGTCAACAAGGTATCTTTACAGTGAGTCAGAGTTCTCCTTAGCTAAATGCATTAAATTACCTAGGAATTCATAAGTGACCACAAGCAACCACAAACTCATATCTCTATCTTCTTGTTGAAATTGCCTGATTTTATTACGTGATCTAATTGTTAACTCACCTCTCGGATTATGAAAACAACCATTAAATTATGAATTGGTGATCAAGCAACTCAAGCATTAAAAGCAATAATAAAATCAAAACATGAAAATAAAGCGCCAACTTGAGAATTAAAATCAAACTAAAAATATCACATCTACATCGTCAATCCCGATTTAAAATTTAGCTATTCATGTTTTTGGAAGAAAAACCAATAAATAATGTAAATAAAACCCAAAGTTTGAAGTGTTGAAAAATTGGCATCAGTACCTTAAATTCATTTGAATTGGGAGCTATCAGCATAAAGCTTGCTACATGGGTAAACTAGAAAGCTTAAGGGAGAGTGTCTAAGGGGTTCTCTGAACCTGATACCCTAAAGTCATCTGGCTTGGGATTCACCGACCAAAAACTCGCTAAAAAGGTCAAGTAGTGATGTGTTCCGGACCCTCGATAATCGGAGTCATAGCAGGCTTGACGGAAAAAGTTAAATATTCAAGCCAAATAAAAGTACAATCCAGTCAACCATGTCGAAATTATATGCATAATATGTGTTTTTCGAGTAGAAATGGGCCACTAAGCAAAACTCATGGGCAAAAGCCCTTGAGCCGACTTATTTTATAGCCAAATTCCATCATTTGGGGCTTCAAAACAGCAAGTCAATTATGCACACGAAAATTTGGGTTTTTGCGTATTTTTTAGGTTAAATTTTGTTTTTAATTATTTGTTTGCCTATTTTACAATTTTAGTCTAATTAGAATTCTATTTTGAGTCAATTAGCGGCTAGGTTATTTTACTTATTTATATTCCTTTCCATTCATTGTAATTCAGATTTGATTTTGATATAAACAGTTTTTATTGAGGATTCAATAAAAGATATAGGTGGATTCTTATGTTTTCGAACTTATCAAGAATATTTCTTGTGGCTTTCAAATACCGAACTTATCAAATATTTCTTGAGAATATTTGTGGCGTTCAAAACCAGAAACTCATCAGGGAGATTGGACAAATCCTTGTGGCGTTTCAAAAGTCGTGGTTCTTTATTCCGCATCGTCAGCCATCGCGTCGTGAATATCGGGTCATGATTCATCCGTCCAACCACAACCTGAGTTCGGAACTTTCCGGCGTTTCTTCCGCGCTTCGAACCTTATCATCTGGTATCAGAGCTGGACTCTTAATTCAGGTTTTTTCTATCCAGTTTGATTTTTATGTTTATCATCGAGTCCCATAAAAATCATCCATATCTTGTTGAGTGTTTTGTTTTCAATTTTTTGAGTTTTCTTGTTCTTCGTGTCAGTAAAATTTTTCAGTTTTTGATCCATATAAAAATTCAACAAAAATTCAAAAGTGTTTATTTTGTTCGATTCTTATCCAAATCATGTTCAGTTTGTTTTGTTGCGTTCGTGTCGAATTTTCGGATTTATTAAAAAGAAATTATTTTTTTAATTTTTATTTAATTCCGAAAATTCATTATTAAAAAAAAGAGTTATTCTAAATTCAAAAACTAATTTCTTGAGTTTCTTTAAAATTCTTGATATTCATTTCCTTCCAAGTCAATAAAAGTCGTTTTTGTTATTTGATGTCTAAATCTTCTTCGTTCTTAAATTTTTGAAACGCCACATAAGGAATGGATTATGATCCGAACTTTTTATTCCAAACTAGATGTTATGTAAATCATAAGGGGTGCAGTTTGGCGATTGATAGAAAATGCTTTGCTAATTTTGTTAGTAGCACCGTGGTTGAAAAATTAGGATTACCCCTAGAACCACACTATAAACCTTATAGGATGACGTGGATGAGGGAGTTTGGAAATTTCAAAGTAACCAAACAAGTTCTAGTGCCTATCACCCAGGGAAGGTATAGTGATGATGTATGGTGTGATGTAGTGCCATTGAAATCTTATCATATTTTATTGGGAAAACCTTGGAGGCGTAGGAGGGAGGCTGATTATGATAAGAGTATGCACATATACAAATTCCTTAAGAAAGGGGAAATATGCGCACTGTATGGGTTGACATTAGAAGAAGCACTAGAAGATTCACGGAGGGTAAGGAAGGAGAGTGAAAAGTGGTATAATAGGAGGCATCGTGAGGATAAGGATATTGAAAAGAAGGAGGGAGAGTTGAAATTAAAAACAAATAAACAAACTCCAAAATTTGATGAAGTAAAGGTGGAGTTTGGAAGCGAGGAATTGATTAGGAATGAAATTGTTGAAGATAAGATGAATGAATTGGAAGTAGGGGTAGAAGTTCAAAATTTGGGTTTTGAATTGGTAGATCCACATTTGGGTAGTAATGAGGCAGTACACGAGCGTGGTGATAAAAATCTGGAGGTAGGAGGTGTGGTTGAATTTAAAAGTAAAAATATTAAAGAGGTGCTTGAGAGAAAAGAAGTAGAGAGGAATAAACGAGAACTTGCAGAGGAAGAACGAGGTGAAGAGAAGAGCCTCGTGGTTCCAAAGGAGGAATTGATGGTGATAATTCACGAATACAAGGATCCATACCTTGTACCTCATGAACCTAACATTTCCCACCCCGCTTTATTTAATTTTGTCTTGCAGGTTAAATGTGCTTGGAAATTTGGGCAACACCACCAATGCCAACAGGAGTTTCTACTTCAATCCATTCATGTAACCCAAGTTACAGGATACTATTGGTCATCCCTCTGGCATGGAAGCAATAATTTTCTGTTTGATCCAAGAGGTGAAGTGAAACAATAGGAACAAAGCTATGATTCGGGACGAATCATCCTAAAGAAGGAGGGTATGATGTGTTCCGGACCCTCGACAATCGGAGTCATAGCAGGCTTGACGAAAAAAGTTAAATATTCAAGCCAAATAAAAGTGCAATCCAGTCAACCATGTCAAAATTATATGCATAATATGTGTTTTTCGAGTAGAAATGGGCCACTAAGCAAAACTTATGGACCAAAGCCATTGAGCCGACTGATTTTATGGCCAAATAAAATTAGGGTTTTTGCGTATTTTTAGGTTAAATTTTTTTTTTTAATTATTTGTTTGCCTATTTTAAAATTTTAGTCTAATTAGAATTCTATTCTGAGTCAATTAGCGGCTAGGTTATTTTACTTATTTATATTCCTTTCCATTCATTGTAATTCAGATTTGATTTTTATATAAACAGTTTTTATTGATGATTCAATAAAAGATATAGGTGGATTCCTATGTTTTCGAACTTATCAAGAATATTTCTTGTGGTGTTCAAATACCGAACTTATCAAATATTTCTTGAGAATATTTGTGGCGTTCAAAACCAGAAACTCATCAGGGAGATTGGACAAATCCTTGTGGCGTTTCGAAAGTCGTGGTTCTTTATTCCGCATCGTCGGGCCATTGCATCGTGAATATCGGGTCATGATTCATCCGTCCAACCACAACCTGAGTTCGGAATTTTCCGACGTTTCTTTCGCGCTTCGAACCTCATCACGTAGAAAGCAAATAAGGAAAGTATTGAACAAAGATGGGTAAGAGACAAAGACATAAAAAACAAAAAAACAAAAAGAAAATAAAAGTCATCCATAAAGTGAAAAATAAAGTCCATGGTATAAATCTAGAGACTGAGACTTTGGAAACTGAAGGCATGGATTAGAGAATCGCTTACCATTGATCGTTTATGCAGACAACTAATTCTGACAGCCTTGTATGGAAAAATGCAGATGTTTGATATTTAGAAACCACAATAAGTAAAAGGAATATTGGGATTTGAGAGAAAAGTACGAGGAAGTGATTATACCTGAGAGATGCAAGAAATTGATAGAAAAGTATTGTCTAACCACCTAGGATTTGGGCTTATGCAATTTTTAGCCACACTATGTTGAGTATGTCTTGATATGATTATGCATTTAACTTTGGCTTTTCACACACACACACACACACACACACACACACACGATAAGTTGAGCATCGGATAAGTGAAAAATAATCTTAGTTTGTTGTCTAACTTTCTTTTCTGAAGTGTATGTTTGATATGAACTTTGAGGCATATAATGGGAAAATTGACTTTGAGTTTATTCAATAATTTTGAATTTTGTTTTGAATTTTATTTTCAATTTTAGTTTGTTCGAGGACGAACAATAATTATAGTTTGAGAGTATTTGATAAGTGTATTTTATACATTTATTGATATGTCAAAATTAGAATATTACATTGTCATTTTAAAATAAATTCTACTGAATTGTTATTTATTTGTTTAATTTTCAGAAAATATCCCAAAATCATGTGAATGAAACAATTGATGGAAATAATATGCAATTGGATGACAATTGGGGCTTAATTGGACAATTTGGAAGTTGTTGAAGCCAACCAGGAAACATGAGTGGTGCTAAATTGAAGAAATCAAGATCTGGAGGACCAAATTGAAGAATTTGAGAGTTGAAAAGAGCTAATTGAGAAGATGTAAAAGTTTGGGGAACAAAATGCTCTAATTGAAAGTGCTTTGATATGCAAATAAAAGATAGGGACTAACTTAAACGGATTTCAAACTTGAAAATTGCACTGGAAGTTATATATGTGAGGTCGCACGAATGTGTACTGCAAGCCCATACAATGCCTCTTAAAATGGTTAGAATGGTTTTTGACATAACTGTGCCGCCGCAAGACTTTTTCCTGTAAGCCCGCACAACTTTTCGAATGGGCCGTAATTCTGGGCTTTTGCATGATTTTCAACTGGTTTTCCTTCTTATTCTACTAGGTTTTCCCAAAACCTATTTATAGAACTCGTGACGCACGAATTTCAGACATTTGTCTCGCCTAAGAACAACATAAAACTCAGACTTTCACGTCAAATTCTTTGGATATTGGAACAAAGCAAAGGGGCGAGACTTGAGGATTACATGAATGATTGATTCTTGATGCAAGCTTTCCTTTCTTTATGTTATTTTCAATGAACGCCTACTTTTATTTTTTTTTGTTATTTAATTATGATGTGTAACTAAATTCTCATATTGTGATGAATGATGTAGCCTAATTTTATTATTTTAATTCCAAATTCCTTTGTTTTAGTGATTCGTTGCGTGTATTGATTTTATTTTGAGTTTAATGCATGAATTAATTGGCCACTAATTCAAGATTTCATGGAGTTTGAATTAATTTAATTGACTAGGTGAAATCATAATTCTCAACTACTTTACAATCATTTTAAAAACAAAACAATCTCGTGATTTATTTACTTTGTTCATTTTCTTATTTTAGTTTAAAATACAAAACAAATTCCCATTGTTCAAATAGAGTTATGAACTAAAACATTTCGGTAGTTAATAGCAGTTCTCGTGGGAATGATAATCCGGACTCTTAGGTCCACTTTATTACTTTTCATGATCCTTGTACTTGCGGGTATATTTTGCATTGCAAAATAAGATGAACAATATGTTAATATATTTAGCATAAAACTGAAATTCTAAGATGATTTGAAACAAGGACAACAATTTAAAATCTTTGCAGATTTCGATTTGATGATATTACACTTTAGATCAGGAACTTACAACTTATAATCAAGTTTAGAATTCTGCAAATCATTGACCAACGTACGAAAACTAAATTTCAACATTATACACTGCTGAACATTCTGAAAGCCGCCAACAAAATACATCAAAACACATTTACTTTACTCACAGTTGATAGAAACTTTTCCTTTTGATTTAGAACATGAAAATTTAAAATTTCTACAGATTAAACAAGGCATAAATTAGGGTAAATTGTTATACGTAAATTAGCTTTTAAGTTAAAGAAGAATCTGCCCAAAAATCTTTCAAAACCTTGCTAGAATTTCAAAAGTCAGTAACAATCGAGTGTTAAGTAACTTCAATTTCCTGAAATTCAAGTTCTGTTTCAACAGATTTTATGTTACTAGTAACCTCTGATTTGTGCAAAAATGTTTCCATTGAATTTCAGATTCAAAAATCTTCTTTCTCTTGCATTTTTATGAATGTAACAGGGAAGAATCCCATGTTGAACAAGGGTTCATAACTCTTACCTTCATAAAGTTGAAATGGAGAGAAGAAATTCATACATCTTGCAAAGATCTTTACCTTGAAATGATTGTAAGAGTTCTAAGGTAGATTGTTCCTCGTGTATAGAAGATGAAAGGGTGAGGGAAGATGAATGGGCATTTTATATTTTAGGACATATTGGTTGTGGCATGTTTGGGTAACTATGCACTTAGAATCCACATATTTGGATTTAATAATATTATTTTATTAGTTTAGTAATTGTTTGAATAGTATTAAATTGAAGTTGTACTCCAAACTTTAAAGAGAATGGCCAAATAAAACATAAGTGTAAAAGAAATTCTATGATAAGTGTCCACAGTGATTAGTTAATTAAAAAATAATGCAGGTTTCTCATTTGGAGTTTCCATCTTCGGGTCGATAATTTGAAGGACAAAACGATGTTCATTTAAGCCATTATTTATGCCGTTGTAATGTTCATGCTACAAGCTTCGCAAAGACTACACATACAAAGAAAATAAATCATTCTACAACTGTATCATTCGTTCAAAAACGGTTGCTCGACTGCAATTCTATACTCAGGATTTTTTTAGAATTTCCAGCATTCCAACCATCTCCTATATACAACTTCAACTCAACTTTTGAAGTACTTCTTGGATTCAAATGAAATTGAACTTGACATCAATACTTAGATCTCAAAATGATCTATAAGATGGTGTAACATGCATGGGCTAGAATTCAATACATATTACACAAAATGATCCTAAAGTCACTCATATAAAATGGAAAAACGGTAATTAATAATTGTTTTCTAAATTTCAAGCTTACTTTCCGCTTATGAAATTGAGTCCAATTGAGTCCAACATTATTCTTAACTTTGTTTCATGTCAATTGAACCCATAATATTATAATTCATGCAAATTTCTCTATATTCTCTTCTAAATTTTGCAATTAATACTCAAAATTATGCCATTTTCTAAAGATAAATTAAATCAAACTCTAGACATTAGAATATGAAATCTTTGAGGTGTTACATCTTATATGATTTCATATAGATAATTTATCAATCTGTTGCCAACTACAATGTGATGGTGGTGGGTTTGGGTTGTCCCAACCCGAGTTTCATGTAGACAGAAAGAGGCATTAAATTAACAATTGCCCCTAAATCACACAAAATTCTATCAAAATTTTAGTTACCAATAGTGCAAGGTATTGAGAAACACCCTGGATCTTTGAGTTTGGTGTCACTTTGTTTTGTAAAATTGTATTGCTTTCTTCCGTTAAGGATATAGTCTCAAATTCCTCAAGCTTCCTCTTTTTAAATATCATTTCTGTCACGAATCTTAGGTAAAGGGGCATTTAAGTCAAAGTCCCTGGAAAAAGGTATATTGATGTGCAGTTTTCTTGAAGATTTTTAGAAATTTACCAAGCTGCTTTTCTATTTTGTGCTTCTTTAATTGTTGAGAAAAGTTAATTAGTGGTACATAAGCTTTGACAGTAGGAGGGGCTTTTTTTTTATTTTTTAGTCTTTTATTGAGATTTTGATATTGATGTGGCTCCTTTTTAAATTAAATTTTCCTTTCTTCAATTACTATCTTTTGTTCATTCTTTTTATGCCTCTTTACATGTATTGTATTGCTAAGCAAGTTCTCCGGTGTTCTACGTGATAATTGTCGAGCTATTTGTCCAGTCTGTGTCTCTAGCTTAAGTATTGTTGCTTGTTGATTCTGATAATTTGTTTCAAATTCTCAAAATGTGTTTATACACACATTTTCACTTAACAAAAGTGTGTCTCTTCGATGGTCTGATTGGAACCATTGATCTGCTGGACTTAATTTGGACCTTTGGATTGTGGTATATAAAAGAGTTTCTAGCAAAACACTGGGTGTCTAGTGATGGCAACGGAGTGGGTATCCCCAATCCATGCCCTGCCCTGTGAGTGTTTTTATTTCCCAAACACGCTACTCGCCCTGCGAATTTTGGGACGTGTCGGGTTTGCCACCTCGTTTAATTTTTTTAAAAATTTTTTAGTTTTTTTTTTTATTTTTCCAGTATTTTTTCATTTTTTATTTATTTTAATTAATTTATTCGAGGAGGGTTCTGATCATCCAAACCCGCCCCATGACCCGCTCGGGTCATAGGAACTCACGTCGCCAACTCGCGGAGTGGATTTTTTTGCCCCATTAATGCTTGATATGATATATATATCTTATCCTACAATAAACCTATGAATAATATTTTTAAAATATGTATAAAAGAATTAGACAAAAATCAATTCTTAAAAATAAAATACATATTTCATATAACAAATTGCTATGTAGATTAGTGATAGAAATGGGGCGGATTGAAGCCGTTCCGAATCCGCCAAATTTTGGGGCGCATCAGGTTCAGGTTCGGGTTGGGGGCAGATCCACCCCCCCCGATCCGTCTCGCAGATTTTTTAATATTTTTTAGTGATTTTTAAAAAAATCACTAAAAAAATAAGTTGTTGTTATTATTATTATTATTATTATGTGAAATGGGGGCAGTCGGGGTCGATTTGAACCCGCCTCGCCCTGATCCGCAAATCGAAATATTTTCGCTCTATTCGAGTGAGGTACAATCAAGTATGCTGAGGTAATATATCCGCTGAAAAAGGAAGTTGATTGGGATGGGTGGTACCACCACATATTCGTTTTGATCAAATATTTTCACCTATTGTACGTCAACCACCAAGTCTGCTAGAAATACAACTTAAGAGATTCCAATTCGAGACTAGCAAAAGTATCAAAAAATGCTCTAGGTTTGGCAGTGTTGGGCACAACTGTGTAACATGGACCAATCTGGTTGGAGCAAGTCACTGTTAGTTGCTTAGGTGGCGTTCTGTTTGTATTTTATTTTGTATTTTCATTTTCGAAAATATTTTGTGTTTTGTGTTTTCATTTTTGTTTTCAAATTTGTTGAAAACGCGTTTGGTTTGTCATTTCTGAAAACTGTTTTTGAAAATGAAAAGCTGGAAAACACGTTCTGTTTGAAATTTTGCAGAACACTATTTAAACTATTTTTAATTAATTTGCTTGCAGAATACTACTAACTCCAACTCAAATTTCCTTTCACAATACACTAAAAATATGGTTACATGCAACACACTAATGTGAGTATTAAGAGTCTATATTAACACAGCTTGGTCAGGTTCGGGACTTGAGAAAGCTCTACTTCTATTAAAATCCAGAAAATGTAAGTTCTTTCAAAACCACCAGAGTCCATTTATCATTGCATCTTTTGAAATATAACAACAAGAATTCTCATTTAATTTTTTTTTTTTTTTTTGTAATGTTGATATTGAATTCAATAAAACTTTATTTAAATTAAGTTCCAAGTTAGGATAATTCTAAAAAAAAAAAAATTATTTATTTAGGCTTAGTTCCAAGCTAGAATAATTCTAAAAAAAATAATAAAAAAATAAAAATAAATAAAAACTTTATATTAAGCTTAGTTCTAAGTTAAGATAAAAAAAAAAAAAAAAAAAAATCCCAAAACGCGTTTTCCGCGTTTTGGAAATTTTTTGTCGAAATACATACAAAACGCCCAAAACGATGTTTCGGGCGTTTTCCGTTTTGTGTACAAATTTTTTTTTTTTGTTTTCCAAAATGCATTTTCGAAAATGGTAAAGAGAACGCGTTTTTAGCGTTTTCGAAAATAAAAACAGAAAACGACCTCAAAACAGCAAAGAGAACAGGGGCTTAGTATCGGTAAGATATTTATTTTGAAATTTCACTTCTGGGATGATGTATTTAATTTTGAAGTTTAAATGATTTTGTGTATCCAAATTACTTGAACAATTACTTTTCCATAAAACAATCAATTGCATTGATATTGAGAAATATTACGGCCCCGTTCTCTTTGCTGTTTTAAGCCCGTTTTGAGTTTTCGATTTTTGGAAATATCGAAATATCGAAAACGCGTTCACTTTGTCCATTTTCAGAAACGAGTTTTCCAAAACACCAAAAAAATTACAAAGGAAACTCAAAACGAGTTTATTACGTTTTGGATATTTTGTGTTAAAAAATTCAAAACGACCAAAACGCGCGTTTTGAAATTTTTTTTTTTTTTTTTTGTAAATGTGAGACACTTCCTTCACTTGAAGTTCTTATATTATTTTGCCATTATATATAGATCCATATTAATATTTTTTTTGTAATTATTTATTTATTATTATTATTATTTTTTTTTTTTAAATGTGAGACACTTCTTTCACTTGAAGTTTTTATGTTATTTTGTCATTATATATAGATCCATGTTAATTTTTTTTTTTTTTTTTTTTTTTGTAAATTATTATTGTTGACAATTCATAGTCTCAATGCTTCTAATTAATAACACTATTTGATTTATAAATTGGTTTATTTACTATTTTGAAGTAAAAAAATAGTGGTTGAAAGTTGGAGAGAGAAAATATGTATGGTTAAAAAGTAATTTGAGAAATTGTATAGTTTATAAACCAAACAAAAGGGTTTACCCGAACAGATGCTAATTATTTATGAACATGCTTCATTATTTTTTGAAAAGACTTCAACAAGAGATGTACTTAATGCATTAGTTAACATTGGAAAATAAAATAGTATGTTGGTTAAAAAAACCCTAAGGTTAGATTGAAAAAGATGGACAGTAACAAAAACTATTAGCAACAAATGTATGTACTAAACGGTTACAATTTTTTGAAGTAATATTAACATTTCACATTCGTGATAGATACCGAATTTCAGTTCTTTGACCACTTTCTTCCATTCCTCGTGAAAGGACAGAAACTACTCTGGTACTAGTCGAGACACATTTTCCTTTGGATTGGTATTCTCAATATCCTTCTAATATGGGATAATTACTAGCATCAGCATGTCATCTGGGACTTCTAATGTTCCCTCAAGTACAACCATTTCAGATGATGGTAGACCACGATCATCATTTGGAACGATATTCTCAATATCAACCAATTGAAACATTTCTGCATGAGTTGAGCATAGAATTACAGCTCTAGAAAGTTGATGAGATAGCCAAAGCATGAATTCTAAAAAAATTGTCTTCTGCACAACATCAAATTTATTGATTACCAAGTTCAAGTACTTGAGGTTGTTGCATTGTGAAATGTGTGTGAACTCACTCCTCTTCGGACAACACAAACAGAAAATTCCAATGAATTGAAGAATATATTAAATTTATGATGACGTTTTTGTAGGAAAATGATTGTCGAATTTGATTGACAAAAGAACAAACCAAAATGAATCCACAATAATATAAATATTGATGAAAACCAAAATTGTAAATTCGAGAAAAAATTGGAATCGAGGCCTGTGCAAACACAATTTCCTTAAAACAGATTCGCCCCCCTCACCAATCTGTGCTTGAGGTTTGTCTGAGCGTCTGTCTCCCAGGATACAACGGAGGTTGAGTAGTTAACTCAGCACAATGTTACCACTCCAACGAACCGAACTTTTGTATGAACTATCACCAAAAACAAAATAAATATATGGACAAAATATAGAATAAAATGTGTCTTGACAAAACCAATGTTTTTTTTTTTTTTTTCAAAGGAAGGGAGAGGGATTATATAGCATGCAAAAGAGTTATACCATAACTCCAAAATAACTCCCCAATTAACTATCATAACTTCACACATAACTCCCCAATTAACATGGGTAATTTAACCTCAATCAATTGTATGACATGGGAGTTACATGAGTTGAATTTGGAAGTTACATGAGTTGAATTTTCCATTCACAAATTTCCAACAATCCCCCACATGAATGAAAATTGCAAAAGACACAAAACAAAGGACACAAAGACTGGGTGATATAGTTCAACGGTTGAAACCTGCATAGGATAGGTAGGTATTACCCTTTGAACCTTCCCCTGTGAAAGTATATTTACTTTACTTGCTGACCAGTAGACGCGATGTCCTTGAACTGCTCTGCATTTTGTGTAAACGATGATATACCTCACACAGGATTCTTCCTTACATAGCTCAGTTCTCACGGTTATGTTTTTAGGCCATGAACATATGCCTGGTTCTGTGAGAGTTTCTAAGAATTTAGCCCAACACAATTCCTTTAGAAGCAGCCCCACTTCTCTCTCACATAGGTGATCTCTTAATTAAGAGTAGCCCGCTCTACTCCGCTCGGATTTCCGACGCATAAGAATCATTAAAAGCCTAATGCTTATCCTTCATCTTACGAGCATCACTGTTACATCATAGGAATGGACAAGGGATGTTAACCCCCACGGTGATTCAATTAAGTCTTTACAATTAGGTTGTCCCTTTGAACCTAAATCTTGGGATCTCCAGTCAACTAGGTTGGGTTTCCGCTGTATTAACTCATTCGTCCAAGGGCTTAAGTCCCATTCCTCTCAATGACTTTGCAACTAACTCTCTATTTAACTCTTTGGTTAGCGGATCCCCAATGTTATCTTTAGACTTTACATAGTCAACAAAGATAACTCCAATTGAGAGTAGTTGTCTTATGGTATTATGTCTGCGACGTATATCTCCAGACTTGTCATTATACATATCCAATTGCTGATTGAATATTTGCAATGTATACAAATTACTGGCACAAGCTTTGACCATCTAGGAATATCCTCTAACAATTGACGTAGCCATTCAGCCTCTTCACCACACTTGTCAAGTGCAATAACTCAGATTCCATGGTATATCTGGTTATAACTGTTTGTTTAGAAGGATTTCCATTATATCGATGCACCTCCCAATGTGAATACAAATCCACTTATAGACTTTAAATCTTTAATATCAGATATCCAGTTAGCATCACTATGTCCTTCAATAACTGTGGGATATCTGGTATAGTGCAGTCCATATATCTCAAGTATCTTAGTGCTCTTTACTATTTATTTCCAGTTTTCAGAACCAGGATTACTCGTAGATCTACTCAGCTTGCTAACTGCGTAGGCTATATCTAGTCTTGTACAACTCATTTAGTACATAAGACTTTCGATTAATCCAGAGTACTCAACTTGAGAAATATCGTCGTCTCTATTTTTCAATAGATGTTGACTTGTGTCTATCGGGGTTCTAGCTACTGTAAAATCATCTTTGTTAAATTTCTCGGGAGTTTTTCCACATAATGTGAATGGCTTAGAACAAGCCCATCTAAAGTTCTTGAGATTTTAACTTATCAGCTAAACCCTTTTCTTTCATGTCGAATCTCGAGTTCAACATGTCTTTTGTAGATTTAATCATCTTAAAATTATCACCAATGATAAGCAAATCATCAACGTGAAGACATAAAATGACATAGCCATTTTTAGTATCTTTGTCATACGCATATTTGTCATACTTGTTTATTTTAAATCAACTTTCCACCATGACATTAGAAAAATTTCTATGCCATTATTTGGTTGCTTGTATCAAGCCATAAATGACTTCTCTCACCAATTTATAGACTTTCTTTCCTGCCTTGGTGATGAAAACCCTCAGGTTGTTCCATGTAAATACCTTCTTCTAAATCTCCATTTAGAAAAGCAGTTTTAACATTCATTTGATGTACTTCGAGATTGTACAAAGTCGCAATCGCAAGTATCGTCCTAATGAATGTTATTCTCGTCACCAGAGAATACGTGTCAAAGTAATCAAGGCTTTCTCATTGCCTGTAACATTTAATTAAAAGTCTGGCCTTGTACATCGATAGTTTCATTTCATTTTCTTTTGAAAATCAATTGGTAGTCTAGTGGTTTGCTTCCCGCGGAAAGATCCACTTCCCAAGTATGATTTTTCAAATGGAATCTATCTTACTATTAATGGCCTCCTTCCCTTGAGGTCATTTTGAAGAGTTTGCAGTTTCTTTAAAACTTTGAGGTTTAGTTTCTAGCATATAGGTCAGAAAATCAGGACCATAAGATTTTTCTGTCCTTTCTTGTTTGCTATGTTGATTCAATCTCAACTTCCTCTTCCAATTTTTGGTCTTGACTATTTTCAAACATAGTCTCATATGTCCATACATATTCAAAGAACGAAGAATTTCTCGATTATTGTGTTTTATGTAAGTCTGGAATCTTATATTCATACACAATAAATTGATAAGCACTACTGTTGTGCAAATATCTATAATGAAATTGCGATCAATAGTTTTCAGACCTAACTTCACCTTCTTTGGTGTAGGTATAGCCACTTCGGCAAGACGCCCCCACATTCGTAGGTATTTCTAGGAAGACTTCCTTCATTTTCGTAACTCGTGGGGATATTATCTTTCCAAGCTAGAGGCATCTTTTCAATTATGGAAGCCACTTGGAAAGTTTTACCCAGAGTCATCATTTCGGCATGAATCTCATGTGGAATCACTTTGACTGGTCAGAGTCTTTGAATCCACTATCTTATATTCAAGGAAGCGGCCAACTCTCACAATTCCTTAGCCATTTTTATTATACAGTACACGTTGTACAGCCAAGCTGTTCATGACATAATTTCGGCACAGGAAATCAGAATGCTTTCGAGCATCTACTACACTAATTGCTTGAATGTCTCATTTACCCTCTTGGAGTATTTGTGCATTCTCAGTCAAGAATCTCGCAAGATTCAAGGTGATCAGATAGAACATCATCTTCTGCATCCACCTCTTGAAATTCAACTCATTGAATTTCTCCGATTATCCCAATGGTTAATCAGAACAACCACAGTTGGGGCTTCAATTTGTGCCACTATTTGGGTCACAATATGACTTGGCAATTTAGCCACAGTTTGAGCCACATCATAATTGGCATAGCCACAGCTTAAGCAATAGTAGGACTCGACACTTGGCAACTGTAATTTCAAAAAACTTGGAGGCCAATTTTGAAGTAATTCTTAATTTTGGTACTTAAAAGCAATTTTGCAAAGCTTTAGTGGCCAATTTATAAGAATTTCAAACTTTGGGTGCAAATTCAAAAAAATTTCCATACTTTAGGAGCTGAATTGTAAAAATCCAAAACTCTCAAGGCCCAACTTCAATAATTTATAAAGTTTGGAACTTAAATAATAAATTCCTTAATTTCAGGGATCAATTTTAATATGTTAAATAAGATTTGAGGACTTTAGTGTGCAATAAACCATAAAAACCAAAATTGTAAAAGGAGTCCCAGAAATATTCAAATTTCCGATCGAAGTCCTTGACTCAATTATCTGATCCAGCTAGGTTTTCAAACACTAGCCTAGCTGCCGCCCCAAGTCCAACTAGAAAGGCCGCAGCCCCCCAGCGACTCGAGTACGATGCATCCGCCGGTGGCAAAAGCCATCGGCATTCTCTACCGCCACAATGAATGGCATTCTCCACAGCCATACATTCAATGGCTTTAACCGAATCAGGATTCCAATTCGATTTCAACTCAAAAGCCAAGATTCAATTCCCAGCCAATCGAATCTCTACAGTCCATATACACAAACAATCTATACACAATACATCCATATTTCACTGATTAATTTTGCTGTGTACCATATACCCACTTCCACCAATTACATCCAACTTCGATAGATGCCCATGAAAATCTTTTCATCATCTACAGTCCCAATAAAAGGCCACTCTATATCATGTGGAAGCAGGGGCTTTCTCGATGAGTTCCTAGAAATGATCTTCGCAGAAGTAGCGTTGGTCGGCATCATTGACTTGGCGAAGGAAGGAAATTGGGTTGGTCTTGCTCTCGGCCACCACCTGGATAGGGTCCGACCCACGACCGTAGTGTTCGGCAGCCTGATGGACGCGCTGGAGTACTGAGCGCAGCGTCGTTGAGGCCACGCCGTCTATAAGGGAAGCCACTGCATTTATGATCCTGACGATGATGATTGCTTGACTACTGATGAATCTTCAGTGTTCTCTGTTGTCTCTCTCACAACCTTTAAATTCTTAACCAAACTCATGTGCAAAACAAAGATAATCAACTAAGACAATGGCACCCAGGTAGCCCAAATGTCTAGAATTTGAACAATCGATTTGCTACAGGAATCAGGATTTCTTAAAAGTCATTTATGGAAAATAGAAATGAATTGTTGAGTGGCCAAACAAGTTGCTGGGCCTTATAGTTTCTTCAGCCAACGAGGTCGGCCCTGTTGTGTTTTTTTTTCTAGTAATTTTGTCATAAAACGAACTTACTGGTTTTTCATTGGAATTTTCATCAAGATAAGATTTGGACTCTATGGGTCGTGTGATTTCATCAAGATTTTCATAAACCTGAGTGGGTCTAGAAGAAGAATGGAAAAGGGAAAAGGGTGTTTGAGAGTACAGATCTGTGTAGAGAGAGAGTGTAGGCTGAAGAGCTCTTCTGCTAAAGAAGAATAAGAATAAGAGAGAAGAAAAGCATGGTTCGATTCTTTTAGTAATCAAATTCCATTTTGACAAAGAATCTGTTTTAAGTTTGTAGGAAAATGATTGTCGAATTTGATTGACAAAAGAACAAACCAAAATAAATCCACAATAATATAAATATTGATGAAAACCAAAATTGTAAGTTCGAGAAAAATTTGGAATCGAGGCCTGTGCAAACACAATTTCCTTAAAACAGATTCGCCCTCCTCACCAATCTGTGCTTGAGGTTTGTCTGAGCGTCTGTCTCCCAGGATACAACGGAGGTTGAGTAGTTAACTCAGCACAATATTACCACTCCAACGAACCGAACTTTTGTATGAACTATCACCAAAAACAAAATAAATATATGGACAAAATATAGAATAAAATGTGTCTTGACAAAACCAATGTTTTTTTTTTTTTTTTTCAAAGGAAGGGAGAGGGATTATATAGTATGCAAAGGAGTTATACCATAACTCCAAAATAACTCCCCAATTAACTATCATAACTTCACAGATAACTCCCCAATTAACATGGGTAATTTAACCTCAATCAATTGTATGACATGGGAGTTACATGAGTTGAATTTGGGAGTTACATGAGTTGAATTTTCCATTCACAAATTTCCAACAATTTTTATCCCCCTACAAGGATGAACAAAGTCGGACAACATATTTAGTCCACACAAAACAAAGAAACAAAGTCAATGTGACTCGAAGTGAGAGTAAAAACAAATTAAATAGGAAAACATTTTCCACAAATTTAATCAATGTGTTGAATACAAATATTTTTCAAAATACTTCTTAGTCATTCAATAAAGTTAGAGAGTATACGAGTATCAAGACATGAAATTGAAAACAAATTATAACAAATTATATATATATATATATATATATATATATATATATATATATATATATATATATATATATATAATGCATCTCATTCAATAAATGCAAAACAAACAACTAAACTGAGGTGCAAATCCGAAAACATAAGTGACAGTAGGGGACATACTTCTTAAATACTGTGTAGGAGGAATCCAAGGCACTGGCATGAAGTCGGCAGTTGTTTTCTGTTGTAGTGGTGCTTGGTGGACCGATTCTTCACCCTGATTTAATCCCCTAACATTTGCTCTTTGACGAGTATTTTGATTTCAAGGTTGTGGACGTGTCTTAGCACCTCTAACATCTTGCACCTAAAAATATGCATTACAGGTTGACAGATCAGAAATGAATAGAACAACTTGTAGACTAAATAATCATGTATTGCCCAAACGCCAATAATCATGCTCTGATACCAATTGTCATGACCCGTCCAGATCACCTTACTGGACCTGAAACGTGACGTATGCCGATGACAGGTGACAACTAGATGTTGGACCCACCACCAAGGCAAACTTAACTTTACTTATCTTTCAGATTCAGTTTTTAATTAAATTTGATTCCATAAGTATTAATAAAAATTTTGACAGAGTCTCCCCTATATTATTGTCATTACCAACCTGTAATTCAACGTCAAATCCTCAACAATCATGAGTAATAATCATAAAGACTTCCCCAACCTTCCAAACATAACGTTAATGAAATAAGTCAATTGTAGCTCTAGTAAATTCTTTTAATCTATACACATACAACCCTTATTACATAATCATCGGGCCTATTACCGACAAGGCCACAAAAAAATATCACATCCTATAACATGAGCCCAAAAGATAACTTCTAAATACCATATTAGAATAAACCATAGAAATGCCTACGTTTAGCTCGTCTGGCGGCGATGACTCTATCCAAGCTGCTCAAAATCTGTAACTTTTTCCTATAAGGAAGATATAGGGAGAAACGTGAGCTTGTAACTCAGTGAGTGGAGTTTCTAAAATAATTTTCTCTTATAACCCATTTTTGAAAACATGATTTATTTCATAAACTTTTGTCACGTTAAATCAATCATACATGCTAAGAATAATCATAAAGATCGTGGAATAATCATTTGTGGCATAACTGATAAACTGTAACACATAATAAAAATCACACTAAAGGTACCCAACTAAATCATCTGAAATCTGTATCTAGTCATACGCGCGTAGATCTGCTAAGCATCTCTGTATCCGGCCCAAAGCCCCTCTGGGTACAAAAGTGGGTCCCAAAGATCTCATATATGCACCCTTACACACGGGCCATAGGCCTCCTCAGTGCATAAGAGTGGATCTTAAGATCGTCTGAACATGGGCCATAGGCCCCCTCCGTGATAGAGCCTTAAGATCACTGTTAATTTTATATTATTGACATTTCCTATTTTTCACGAATGTGTAATTTAATGAAACTTGATTTAATTACTAAATACGTGTATTTAGTAATTTATTAAGTTTAATTAAATTATGCAAACATTTATTTTCGAGAAAAACATTTTTGGAAAGATAATGATCAAGAAAATAGTGATATTGATTTGATCATAATCTCGAAAATATTGATCATAATCTTGAAATATTGATGTGATTATCTTGTGATTTATTTTGTATTTATTCTTGATACTCAAGCTTATTCAAGATATGGTAAGTATCTTCTTGATATGGTCAAGAATATTTTTAATCTTATCTTTGCATATGGTAAGTTTATAAGGTCGAAAATCTTGATTGTGAAGAATATTCATAGGGGCCGAAAATATGGTGATAAATATCAAGGTTTATCACTTGATTGATAAATGGTAAGATCTTCCATGATTTATCATTATCATTATTCATGGTAAGATTTATTTAAGGATAACTATCTTACCTTTTACTAATTATCTCTATCATGTTTTGCAGGTAGTAGAGATCTTATGCAATAAGGAAAACTTGAGAATCAAGAAAACCTAATTGAACTATAAAGAGAAGAAAAACGGGACATTTTTTGTATGACGTGTAGAATCAAAAATCCGTGTGGTGGTTACAAAAATACACGTCCACTTTCGAAGTCTTGAAGCTTAATTTTCGTGTGGTGCAAATATAATTAAAGCTTCAATTGTGTTGTAACTTCAATACTCCGGGAGGAGGATTCAATCACTTAGAAGAGGAAAGAATTTTAGCGTGAAGATCAAACGGGAGGTTTGAATCAAGATCGAATGGGAGTTCGGGTTACTGAAAAGTGTTGCAGAGTCGAAGAAAACTACTGAAGAGTGGTGGGACGCCAGCTCACATTACATGCCACAGAAGGATCAAGGAGTGATCTATTTCTTGGATGTTTGATAATGTCTATGCGTAGATTTATCCTGTAGTTTAGATTGATCTGTGTAAACTCTTTCCTTATATAGTGATTTGTTTTTGTTCGCAAGATGCGAACCGTGGGTTTTCCCTGTTAGGTTTTTCTCCCACGTTAAGCTCAAATTATTGTGTTCTTGTCTATTTACTATTCCGCATAATTTATTTTGATTATTTATGTTATACTATCCAGACGAATCTACCTGAGAAAAAAACTTCATTTGGTACTGCGCTAAACAAACTTAACGAATTACTGTTAACTGGTTACTGTCTAGACACATCTGTGACAGTCCATTATTAAAATTTAGACAACCTCAAATTTTCAATTGGTATCAGAGCGTGTTCACTTCTAGAAAGTGAGATCCGGTTGTCTAAATGGAAAATTCTGCATCTCTTAGGCCACCTCTGTTAACTAGTAGTAACTATGCATATTGGAAAATTCGAATAGAAATTTTTATTCAATCTATTGATAAACATTGTTGGACTTCTGTTCTTGAAGGTTACACAGCACCCACTGTCACTGCTGGAGGTGTTGTTACAAATATAGCTAGAAGTGCTTATACTGCAGATGAATTAGCTAATGCAAATTGGAATTCTAAGGCACTTAACGCTATTGTTTCTTTGGTTGATCTAGGTCAATTCAGACTCATCTCCTCTTTAAGGACCTCCGAGGAAGCATGGGATGCTTTGAGAATTGCAAACGAAGGAACCAATGCTGTCAAAACCTCCAAGCTGCATATGATCACTTTGGAATTTGAACAACTGTCTATGGATGAGAAAGAAGACTTCAAAAGCTTCTATGCCAGATTAAGTGATCTCACCAACTCAGCTGAAGCACTTGGGAAAACCTACTCAAATGAGCAGATTGTACAAAAGATCCTTAGATTTTTACCAGACATGTTCCATGCAAAAGTGACAGCAATTGAAGAAAGCAAGGATCTTTCAACCATGCGAGTTGAGGAACTTGTAGGGTCATTGATGACCTATAAGTTAAATCTGGCCAGAAGAAAGAAGGACAAATCACCAGGGATTGCCTTCAAGACAAACTGTGTGAATCCAGACGACTCTGGCGAGACATACGAAGATGAAAATTTCGTACTTCTCACCAGAAAATTTAAAAGGTTTCTCAAGGGAAAACAAAAAGAAAGATCCACAAATCTTCAAGGACAGAATCAAAAACAATGGAAGAAAAATAATTTCTATCCAAAGAATAATGCCAACACGTCTGAAGGGAAGCCCAGGAGTCGAATCCAATGCAGAGAATGTGAAGGATATGGACACATTGCAGCTGATTGTCCTAATACTCAAAAGAAGGCCAAGGGAAGGAAGGCCATGAATGTTAAATGGAGTGATGGAGACTCAGATAAATCTGAATCAGAATCAGACAACAGCAATTCTGAAAAACAGGTAACTACCCTTACTGCTTTACAGCTGTCTGGTACTGAATCTGGTAACTCTTCTTATGCAGATAAATATGAACCAAATACTGAAAACTTGAGGAAGGAACTTCAAGATGCAGAAGAGAAGATTCAACTGTTACAGGCCTTCTCTGAGCACAGCAGGGAACGATAACTGGACGATGTATCTGCAGCCTCAGACGATGAACAAAATGAGGTAAGCAGGTTAAGCAGCCTCAGACGATGAACAAAATCAAGAAGCTGGCACGTGGATCCGTCCAGCTTGATGAAATCCTGAACAGTGGCAGACCTGTCAGCCTAAAAACAGGTCTTGGATATGAAGGTAAAGGTAAAAATCATAACCATAAGATAAACTTTGTAAGAGAATCTGGATACAGGTACATGGAACAGAATAGAAATCATACAGATGCGGTTGTGACTCAAAACTTACATCCAGCCTGGAACTATACAAGAAGACAATTTCAGCTGAATCTGTACAAGCCAGATGAGTCTGTCCATCAGAACGACAGGAAATTTCAACCTCGACAGAGTCGGCAGGATACATCTGTTTTCCAGGTATTCTGTAATTTTTGTGCTAAATCTAGTCATGATGTATTTAGGTGTCATGAGTACTTGAAATTAATCAATTCACACAAAAGAAGACTTGTTTCTAAACAAGGGAAGAAAATTCGAACTAATGCTTATGTAGTTCAATTGTCTTTGAGTGCCTTGATTCCTAACACATGGTATTTTGATAGTGGATGTTCTAGACACATGACAGGTGATCTCTCTCTACTAACACATTTTGAAAAAGGCGAAACAGGTGCTGTTACATTTGGTGATGGCCAAAAGGGAAAGATAGATGAATCTGGTGTCATCAACATAAAGGGACTGCCTACATTAACAAATATCTTATATGTTATAGGACTTAAGGCAAATTTGATCAGTGTAGGACAACTATGTGATGATAACTTGCTTGTCGTGTTTTCAAAACAATATTGCAAGGTTTTAAATTGTGACAAGAAGTCTAACCCGTTAAAAAGTGTGTTGTTTAAGGGATTTAGATCTAGAGACAAATGCTATAAACTTGAGAGTCTCGAAACTTGCAATTCTGTTAAGACCAAAAATGAGAAACTGTGGCATAATAGATTTGGGCATCTAAACTACTATGATCTCATGAAGCTAACCAGACTACAAGCTGTGAGAGGCTTACCCACCATAAACAATATTCCAGATGAAAACTGTGGTGATTGTCAAAAGGGTAAGCAAATCAAAAGTCAACACAAATCAGGTACATCTGTTAATACCTCTCATATACTTGAACTAATTCACATGGATTTGATGGGGCCTATCCAAAAGGAAAGTATTGGTGGTAAGAGGTATATTTATGTGTGTGTTGATGATTTCTCCAGATACACCTGGGTCATGTTTATTCGGGATAAATCTGATACCTTTGACAATTTTGTTAATCTTTTTCAGAAATTGAGCAATGAAAAGGCCGACGAACAGGTAAGAGTTAAAAGGATCGAAAGTGATCATGGAAGAGAGTTTGAAAACTCCGAGTTTGCTGATTTTTGTATCCAATATGGGATCAATCATGAGTACTCGTCCCCAAAGACTCCTCAACAGAATGGAGTGGTGGAAAGGAAAAATAGAACTCTACAAGAGATGGCTCGTGTCATGCTAAATAGCAACAAATTGCCCACGAAATTTTGGGCAGAAGCCATAAACACTGCTTGTTATATTATCAATAGAGTCATGCTTAGATCTGGAACAAACCAAACTGCATATGAAATTTGGAAGGGTAGAAAACCTAGGGTTGATTACTTTCATGCCTTTGGAAGTAAATGCTACATTTTGAAAGATAGAGAACACCTAGGAAAATTTGACTCAAAATCGGATGATGGAATATTTTTTGGTTATGCTGAAAATAGCAGGGCCTATAGAGTTTACAATATAAGAACCCAAATTGTTCTTGAGTCATTTAATGTGAAAGTGGATGATACTAATTGTGTAAATTTGGATTTGCAGGTAGCAGATGGTGATCAACTAGAAATTCCACCAAAAGAAGAAGCTGGAAGCGAAAAATCAGAAGAAGAACATCACCAAGCTGAAAGTCTCAATAATATTGAAGAATCCGATCAGGATAAGTCTGGGCACCCAGTAATATCTGCAGATCGAGACGAATCTGATGACCCAGATACACCTGATATTGCTGAATCAGAAACATCGAGACTACCACCTGCTAGGATCCAAAAGGCACATCCACTTGACAACATTCTCATTGATATTTCTGAGAAAAATGTGACTAGAAGAAAATTTGCTGAGATGAGTAACATCTGTCATATGTCTCAAATTGAGCCAAAAAATGTCAAGGAAGCTTTGACAGATGAACACTGGGTACAAGCTATGCAGGAGGAACTTAACCAATTTGAAAGAAACAATGTCTGGGAGCTGGCTCCACGTCCTAAAGAAGGTAATGTAATTGGAACCAAATGGATCTTCAAGAATAAGTCAAATGAACAAGGAAATGTGGTAAGAAATAAAGCCAGACTTGTTGCTCAAGGCTATACCCAGATTGAAGGGATAGAATTTGACGAGACATTTGCTCCGGTAGCCAGACTAGAATCCATCAGGCTGTTGCTAGCTGTGTCCTGCTACATCAACTTCAGACTATTTCAGATGGATGTCAAAAGTGCCTTTCTGAATGGTGTGCTTAATGAGGAAGCCTATGTGGAGTAGCCTCAAGGCTTCACAGATCCATCTCACCCGGATTATGTCTTTAGACTCAAAAAGACGTTATATGGGTTGAAACAAGCCCCCAGAGCTTGGTATGAAAGGCTCACATCATTCTTGCTAAGCAACGGATACAAAAGGGGAGGAACTAATAAAAGTCTTTTCATTAAGCATCTAAATCCTGGACTAACTGTAGCTCAAATATATGTTGATGACATAGTATTTGGGTCTACATCTAAGTCAAAAATTAATGAATTTATAAATACAATGAAAAGAGAATTTGAAATGAGTATGGTTGGTGAGCTAACCTTTTTCCTTGGTTTGCAGGCACAGGAGGATGAATCTGGCATATTCATATCTCAAGCAAAGTACACTAAAAATCTGGTGAAGAAATTTGGGCTTGAAGATGCAAAGGCAATGAGAACTCCCATGGGGACTACTCTAAAACTTTCAAAGGATGACAGTGGTAAGGATGTAGATCCATCCCTTTACAGAAGCATGATTGAAAGTCTTCTGTACCTTACTGCCAGTAGACCAGAAATATCCTTCTGTGTTGGAGTTTGTGCAAGATATCAAGCCAAACCTAAGGAATCTCATGTTGCTGCTGTGAAAAGAATCATCAGATATGTAAGTGGTACGTTGAATTACGGAATTTGGTTTACAAGAGATACCACTGCAAATCTTGCAGGTTTTTCAAACGCAGAATGGGCTGGGAATGTGGATGATCGAAAGAGTACATCTGGAGGATGTTTCTACATTGGGAACAATTTGGTGGCATGGCTAATTAGAAAGCAAAATTCAGTGTCACTATCCACAGTCGAAGCTGAATATATAGCAGCTGGGAGTTGCTGTACACAAATCATGTGGATGAAACAAATGTTGGAGGACTATGGAATCTCTACAGAACAAGCCACTACGTATTGTGACAACACCAGTGCCATCAATATCTCAAAGAATCCAGTCCTGCACTCCAGAACAAAACATATTGATATCAGACACCACTTCATCAGAGAATTGGTGGAACAAAAGATTATCAATCTGGAGTACATACAGACTGATCTACAGCTGGCAGATTTATTTACTAAGGCCCTCGATACTGTCAAATTTGAAAGCCTTAGGAAAGAAATTGGAGTATCACCTCCTTCTGAATAGGAACATGCATATTTCATAAAAAAAAAAATTCGCATTGTTCTTCTTTTTTGCATTTTGGTTAACTTATCCTATTCTTATATTAAGTAGATCATGTTTTTGCTTGCAGATATATTTGAGTACTTGTGGCTGATAACGAGACAGATACGTCTGGCTGATAGCAGTCAACATGTCTCCGGATGAATCTAACTTCCACTCAAATCTGGACAATCCTAAGGATTAGTCACTGCTGTCTATGTCATATGGTTGTTACTGGATGAGATTTTATATTCTGTGTGTAGATCTTTGATCTAAATCCTGCTTATTGCATTGCACGCATTTTCTTGTTATCTAAGGGCAGGGCTAGTGGAAAAGAAGACTGCCTATCAAAGCCAAGTTCTTACCCTTTAGCCTCAAAATACAATGAATTGTGGTAATATTGTAGAAGTAAGGGGAAAACCTAGTAAGATGACTTCTTGGGATTGTCTGAATCTAACAATCCAAGCCAAGTTCATACCCTTCTTCTAACCTAAAGGGGAACAAAATCATTTAAACATGAAATTTGGAATTAAAATAATAAAATTAGGCTACATCGTTCATCCCAATATAGAATTTACCTACATGTCATAATTAAAGAGCAAAAATAACAATAATAAATGTTCATTGAAAATAATATAAAGAAATAAACACTTGCACTAAGTATCAATTCTTCAATTATCTTCAATTTACGTCCCTTTGCGATACTTTATTCCTCAAGAATTTGATATTGAATTCTCAATTGTGGCTCATTCTTAGGAGAGGAAAATGTCTGATTTTCATGCCAAGCGGTTGTATTTATAGTTGGAGAAGAGACCTAATTAAAAAAGGAAAGCAAATTGTCAAACCCGTCTGCGAGTCTTTTCTTGTATCTGCATAGCGTTCAGTATTTCGGTCATATCTTTTTATTCCCTTGTCCAATTAAGTTGGTTAGATAATTGGATACTTGCAAGTTGGTCCCTCGTGTTTAATTTGTTCTTCAGTCCTTCAACTTTCAATTTCAACATTATAGTCCCCATACTTTGGAATCTTCTCAATTTACTCATTTCAACTCTTAATTCTTTCAATTGGATCCTCCAACTTCTAATTTCTTTACTTTGGCACATTGCTTCTTTCCTGGTTGACGTCATTAACCTCTCGATTGTCCAATTTAGCTCCAATTAGTATTTAATTGTACAATTTTCTCATTAATTGCTTCATTATTCATCTTATGGGTTATTTTCTGAAAAGTAAACAAATAGATACAAATTAAATAGTAAATATTTTAAAACAACAACAATATATTCTAATTTAGACGTACAAATAAGTGTATAAAATTCACTTATCAGGTACACACTTTTAGCGAACAACAGATGCTCAAACAAACCTCGAAGCATGTACGGTTCAATGAGTGGGTTATTCAAGGACACTGTGTGAAAAACAGCTCTCGGTTTAACAATTTAGTTTCTTTCCTTCTGCATTTGCATTTTGTTGTTTACTGCAAAAGTTAAATTCATGTTTGTTCTTTCAATTAATCAATAAAGTATTATTTTATTATTCTGCAGTTCTTTTCAAACAATTTACAGTTATATTGTAATTCAGTTGATACAAATTAAAATTTAGCGACTCAATTAAGATTTATTTGAAAGTGTACTGAACGCGGGTGATGTTTAAGTGATTCAAGTGGCTAAATAAATCATGTAAGGAAAAAGGGAGTCTTGTTATTTTTAACTTTTTTCTTTTTCATTTAATTACAACTTTTAGTACGTTTTGGTGGATACAAAATTATATCTCTTTGAGTTTTAAATAGACTTTTATTATCTTCACATAATTTTATTTGAGTGCTTTTTAGATTTTTTAGTCCAGTCATGAATGGAAACCACCCCAAAAACACAATCTATCTTCTACATTGTGGAGCCTTTATTGTGCATATAACTGCTTTTTTACTTTAATATACTCGAGTTTTCTCTTTTTTCCTTTTGACTACTTATGAGCTTCACACGTACCATATTTTGATTCTAACTTCTTAATCACGTGACTATTACTTCGATACAAATATAATTGCAAAAAATTTATGGATGACAAAATTTGACATTTTCACGTTCATTCATTCGCAATTTAGCATAACAAACACACTATGTACGTAATGTATAGTGATACAAGTTCGCTCAAAATAGTGTGTACCGCAAGTGCACTGACGCGATCCCAGTTGGGGAATCTCGTCGAAAACGCGGAATAACGAAATTTAAAACCCTAGGAAAGATCTAAATCAGATCTGACACGAAAAATAACAAGAACACGAATAATTGAACAGAAATTAAAAGATAGATTGACGATAGGACCTTGACCCAAGATTCACGACGCAAGAAATTGACGATGCGGAATCGAGATCCAAGGTTTTCGAAACACCACAAGGACTTGTCAATTTCCTTGATAAGATTCTAATCGGACACGCCACAAATATTCTCGCGAATATTTGATAAGTACAACGCCACAAATATTTTCACAATATTTGATAGGTCGGATTTGTTCTTGAAGAATACAAAAGGGACTCCTCAACCTTTCAATTGGAGAAAACTCTCTCAACTATATTAATCTCAAAATCAATCTTAACTGTTTTTACAATGAATTGAAAAGCGTATAAATAAACAAAATAACCTAGCATCTAATTTTCTCAAAATAGAATTCTAATTATGCTAAAATTCTAAAAAAGGAAAATAACCTAAAATAATAAAAGGAAATAAAATAATTAAAAATCCGCAAAATCTGGCCGCTACTCATTTACAGCCGTGAATAATTCTTTTACGGCCGTAAAGGCCTTTCTGTTCAAAATTATGTTTATTATTTACGGCCGTGACGAATTTCTTACGGCCGTGAAGTTTCCCTTTTTTGAATGTTACGGCCGTAACTTCCAAGCTTACGGCCGTAAGCGTCGTTCTGCAGAATTTCTTCATTTTTCTTCGACAATTGATTACGGCCGTGATTATATGATTTACGGCCGTGAATGATTTCCATTACGGCCGTAAGGCTTTTTCTGCATAAACAATTTCTTTTACTCGATTCGGCTTGATCCGTCCTTCTTCTCGGCTCGACCCCAACACGGAACTTACTCCGTTTTGCACGTAGATCACTATTATATTGCCGATGGCTCGACTTCGCCCTTCGATGCCTTATCCGAATCACATCATACTCCCTCTCTTGAAAAGGATTCGACCTCGAATCCAATTTTGGTCGGCTTTTCAAACTCCTCTTGCTTTTCTGGGCTCGATGATCATGCTTATACCTCGTGCTTGCTTTCAACCTTTTGGGCTGCCCATTTTTATCCTTCAACTTTCTCGGCTTTTTGTGCTGTTCATTTGTGCCAACAAGTTTCTTTCCTATTTTAAGCTCGTGGTTTGACTTCGGTATCTGTAAAACAGATTTTAAAGAACTGGGGAGGGGTGTGTTAGCGTGAATAAGTGCAAATAGACTCATTTTTGTGGTAGACTCTCTTTTCTTTTGCTTTTTGCACTCAATCTCTCCTTTTTCTGAAATTTGAACCGCAACCCTCTTTTCTTTATTTTTCACTCCCTCTCCTTTTTCTGAGGTCGTGGCCTCAACTCTCTTTTCTTTAATTTCCACTCCCTCTCCTTTTTCTGAGGTCGTGACCTCAACTCTCTTATTTTTCCCCTCAAACTCACTTTTTACTTTCAATTGATCTTTCAGGGTTTCAGTTGGAGACAGTGGCATTAGAGTAAACTTTTTTCCCCCTTTTACCAGGCTGTATCTATTCGTATACCCATCATGTAGTACAACCCTTTCATGTTGCCAAGGTCTCCCCAACAGTATATGACTAATTTGCATTGGCACCAAGTCACAAATTACCTCATCCGAATACCCACCTAAAGAAAAATTCACCAAGGCCTGTCTCTTCACCTTAACTTCCCCTGACTCAGTCAACCATTGTAATTTATAAGGCGTTGGATGTTTCGTTAAAGGTAAGCCTAATTTTTCCACCAACATTGTACTAACTACATTAGTACAACTTCCCCCATCAATCACCAAGCTACAAACTTTTTCATCCACTAAGCATCTAGTGCGAAAAATATTATCCCTTTCCCCATCCACATTTTCCAAAACATTCGCCTTACGCTTAATGCTAAGAGCATGCCTATCAATAATTGACTCATCCACCACAACACTTTTAGCCCCTTTACTATCACACCTATCCTTTTTACGTGGACAATCAAGTGCAATGTGACCCCGTTCCAAACATTTAAAGCACTTAATATTTTTATCCTTAAGAGGCTTGGAATCAGAATTATTTTTACCTTTGGTTGTCGTTTCCTCCCTCCTTTTGTGAACATGATCACTACTCTCCCGTTTTGATGTCTCCTTTCGCTTTAATGGCCCTTCATCCATCCCATCTCCGTACCTAGCATGACATTCACGCCTATTACCTCTCCTAACCCGAGAACCATCATGAGATTGATCCCGAGATCTTTGTTCACGTTCTGCACCTCTATTCTCCATCTGTGCCATAAACCTCTCAAATTGCGCCCTCATTGCTGCAATATCATCATTACCCTGTTCATCCTTTCTATTCACACCCCTGGGCTGTTTCCTGTCTCAAACAGAAGATGAAGATGTGGCAACTTCTCTATTAGACATTTTTAAGGCACGAACAAGGAAATTCGGAATATTTGGGGAAATATTTGGAATTTTCGGATTTTTTTTATAATCTGCCAGAGAATTTGACTACGAGTATGGCAGAAAAAACGGAACTGAATTTGGACGAAAAACGAAGAAGAAAAACACTTTTGAATTTTTGGGACTGACTCTTATGGATCAAAACTGAAAAAAATTATGACTGGCACGAAGAACGCGAAGAACGCAAAAAAATTCAAGAAACGCAAGAATCTGAAATAGATCCAAGCTCTGATACCAGATGACGCGATCCCAGTAGGGGAATCTCGTCGAAAACGCGGAATAACGAAATTTAAAACCCTAGGAAAGATCTAAATCAGATCTGACACGAAAAATAACAAGAACACGAATAATTGAATAGAAATTAAAAGATAGATTGACGATAGGACCTTGACCCAAGATTCACGACGCAAGAAATTGACGATGCGGAATCGAGATCCAAGGTTTTCGAAACACCACAAGGACTTGTCAATTTCCTTGATAAGATTCTACTCGGACACGCCACAAATATTCTCGCGAATATTTGATAAGTACAACGCCACAAATATTTTCACAATATTTGATAGGTCGGATTTGTTCTTGAAGAACACAAAAGGGACTCCTCAACCTTTCAATTGGAGAAAACTCTCTCAACTATATTAATCTCAAAATCAATCTTAACTGTTTTTACAATGAATTGAAAAGCGTATAAATAAACAAAATAACCTAGCATCTAATTTACTCAAAATAGAATTCTAATTATGCTAAAATTCTAAAATAGGAAAATAACCTAAAATAATAAAAGGAAATAAAATAATTAAAAATCCGCAAAATCTGGCCGCTACTCATTTACGGCCGTGAATAATTCTTTTACGGCCGTAAAGGCCTTTCTGTTCAAAACTGTGTTTATTATTTACGGCCGTGACGAATTTCTTACGGCCGTGAAGTTTCCTTTTTTTGAATGTTACGGCCGTAACTTCCAAGTTTACGGCCGTAAGCGTCGTTCTGCAGAATTTCTTCCTTTTTCTTCGAAAATTGATTACGGCCGTGACAATAGCTTTTACGGCCGTGAATGATTTCCATTACGGCCGTAAGGCTTTTTCTGCATAAACAATTTCTTTTACTCGATTCGGCTCGATCCGTCCTTCTTCTCAGCTCGACCCCAACACGAAACTTACTCCGTTTTGCACGTAGATCACTATTATATTGCCGATGGTTCGACTTCGCCCTTCGATGCCTTATCCGGATCACATCATGCACGAATCGCGTACAAGTAATAAAATGGACTTTTTGAGTCCGAATTGTCGATCCCACGAGGAATGTTTACTTTAGATTATATAACTTTAATTAATTTAATTCTAACAACAAAAAGAAACACAATTAAAAGATGAATTTTTGACAATTCTAAATTAAAGAAACTAATTTGAAACTAAAATAAAATAAGGAAAATAAAAGATAAAATAGTTGGGATTCATGATTTCACTTAACTCTTGTTTAAGTAACTAGTATCACACCCGTGTGTTGCACGGAAGAACAATACGAAATGATTTTACTGTAAATATCATTATAAAATAGGAAAAAAAATTGAACACATAATTTGCTTTGATTAATGATACAGACTGTCAACGAATATTCAAAATAGAAATAAATTACAATTCTCATAAATTTTGGAAAACCTTTATAAATAATATATTATTTGTGCAGTTTGTAGTTGCTCATACCCGTGTGATACATGAAAGTTGTTATAGAGAAAACATATTTAAACAATTGTTCAAATTTAAATTAAATAATGCAATTTTCCAAATATATGTTGTATAGAATAAATAAAAATTTTCGTCCAAATATTTTTTACTAATGTGAATAGAAATAATAACCTTCAAAATATTATAATTTACATCAAATAAAGTAACTGTAAAAAAATAAATATATGCGGTCACATATATAAATAAATGTAACAAATTAAGCAATATTTACGATACAGAAAGTGAAAATTAACCTCAAGATTTGTGATGTACGAACGTGGAACTCAACTCAAGAGATCCTTCACATGATTAATAATTTTTAATTGCGATGCATTTAATTGAGTACAATTAAATGCATATTTAATTATATGTCAATAAAAAAATTATTAATGAAAATATAAATAAAATATATATAGTGAATCTTTTTATCTATATATGTTAATAAAATTAAAAAATAAAGTTTCACCATTTTTTACGACATATAATTATTTTTTTTAATATTTTAATAAAATTGTAAACCGTTGAATTGTTTTATCATCTTTACGTGGAAAGCAGACCACAAATTAAGGGGGGTTTATTCAATTGGAATTTCGAAAGACATTTAAAGACTTTTTTCAATGAACTTTTTTCAATGGATTTCATTGAATTTTATTGACTTTTATGGATTTATATAGACTTTTAAAGACTTTCGTGAACATTTATTTAAAAGACTTTCATGTACTTTCAAAGACTTTCATGTACTTTCAAAGAATTTGTTTTTTTTTTTTTATA
Source organism: Ligustrum vulgare (assembly GCA_963555705.1). Lineage (NCBI taxonomy): Eukaryota > Viridiplantae > Streptophyta > Magnoliopsida > Lamiales > Oleaceae > Ligustrum > Ligustrum vulgare. The sequence continues at coordinate 20,312,679 of OY743188.1, forward strand.
AAAGTCTTTCAAAATCTTGGAGGTTAATGAGAGACAAATAAAGAGATTTTGTGGTTGTACTTTATGTTTAGAAGTTAGTGCATAGAGGATTTCGTTGGAGTCTTTAAAAGTCATTGATAATTTGAATAATACGGGACTTTTAAAGACTTTTAAAAGTCTTTATACAATACACCAAGACTTTTATGGACTTTTAGAAAGTCCTTTAAAATCTATATTAAATACATCAAAATATTTATGGAGATTCTAAAGTCTAAATTGAATACACCTAAATTTTTCAAATCCTTTAAAATCTTTAAAAGTCATTTAAAATCTACATTGAATAAATCCCCCTAAGTGTTTTAGGGATTGTACCATGAACATATCAACTTCATTTCTGAAATTAATGTTCAATAAATAAAATTTTCTTTTTTAAAAAACTTTTGAACTACAAAATTAGGCTCATACAATACATGTGCAAAACTCAACTTACATATTTTCCTTAAGGTTGACGCTTTTCTTTTCATATATTGTTCTTCATCATATTCTTCCCAAAAAGAGATGTAGGATTTTTTTGGTATAGTTTGATATTTTAAGCATTAATTATTAATTTCAAGTGTTTTTCTAAAAAAAGAATCATTAATTTTAATAAAAATTTTACATTAATTGATTCTTCTTTCTTCATACTGATAATCTTTATTCATATTATTACATTGTTATTTTAATAAAAATTATTGATCGATCAATTATTTAATAGAAATTATATGAACTAATTATTAAAATCTTTAATATATTTTTGCATATTTTAGTTATTTGAATTTATAATGAAAAATTAGAAATGAACAAAGTTAGTAAATAAATAAAAATAATGTGAAAATGACGAATGAATTGAAGAAATCTTACGTCTGTAAAATTAACACAACTTAATTGGATTTTCCTTAAAAATTCGTATAGTTATTATTTATTTTAATTTGATGAGAAAAAATCAGAATCAAAATTAATCATATATGACTAAAATGAATTTAGTTAACCGATTATAAATAATATTATAGGACTTAAATGATATAATTTAAAATGAATTAGATATTGAGGAAAAATAAAACTTCACCTTTAATTTTTTATGAGTTTACGAACAATATATTTACAATTTGTTCTCACTTGTTACCTTACATTAAACTTCTCAATGTGATCTTTAATTTGATTCTCATATTACATATTTTTCGATTTTAAAATAATACAATAATTATTAAAAGAATAATAGTAAAATAGAAAAAATAACATTTTGATGTTATTAATAGCATAACATGGATGCCAATGCAATTAATGGCATATGTAAAATAATAATTGCTAAAATATTTAATACACTATTTTTTAACAAAAAATTTCAAATTTAGAAAGTTTTTTTGTGGGAAACTATGTGTATATTTTGGTGACGGCTATTCTACTATTATAAGAATATATAATTTCTCAACACATGCAAATTAATAAATTACTCAATTACAATATTAGACCAGATTTTTCAAGTATAGCTAATTACCTCTCTCGAGTAAAATTAACCATAATCAATTGGTTTAACTTACTATATCTCTATGTCGATTGAAAATCAATCAATTGCATTAACTTTTTGTGAAAATAGCTCAATGGATCATCTAGGATTTAAGGTATATCTCTATCCTTAACAAGAACCTAGAGCATTTAAAATGCACAATATCTTTCGATTATCATACACTTCACAAAACATATATTTCGTGATCAATCAAACACATGGAATAATCTCAATAACAAACACACATGAAATAAGGTCAAAATTAATAAACAAACATTAAAATTACTTAAACTAAGTTAAGCTACATCAATCATCCCAATATAAAATAACTAGCTCATTGTATAAATATTGCACAAAAGTTGAGGTTTACAAAAATACATCACAAAATATAAAAATCAAAGATTAAAAATACAAGATAATGAAATAAATCACTTTTCTTGATTTTTGCCCCAAAATTCCTTCAACAATGCTTTGAATCTTCACCTCACTTTTTGCTTCATAACTTTAATGGAGACTAGCAACATGGAAACAAAATTAAACTACAAACTAAATTACAAAATAAAACAAAAACAAAGAAAAGAAAAGAAAAGAAAGAAGAAGAAAAATGGAGAAGAGGCTAGGGTTTTAGAGTGAAAAATTGTGTTTTTTGGTGCTAAGAAGTGGGAGTATAAATAATCACAAAATATTAGACATAAAAAAGTCTCAAAAATGCGTACAAATCGAGCCAAACACACCCTAAGACGAAAATAAAAAAACAGAAATTAAAATCCGACTGGGGAAAAAATTTGCCCACACGATCGCGAGAACAAAACCCACGCGATCGCGTGGATAGTTGAAAAATCAACTGACCAAATTGATGGTCGCTCAAGCGAGCGCCCATCAAAACCATTGCATGGGCAATAGCCCATGCCTTTTGGATATATATATACACACACACACACACACACACACACAAACACACACACACACACACACACACACACAAACACACACACACACACACACACACACACACACTAGTAGGATTTACGTGTGTTGCACGAAGCAATTTATATTTGTGTTTATTCGCGTGGAATTAGTAATGAAAAAAATTGTTATTTGTTGGTACACATTAACATTAAGATTGAAATATAATTTGTTGTTTCAATTTGATTTGATTTAAAATTGAGAATCAATTATAATGGATAAGTTTTTGAAGCTGCAACGACTTTAATGTCGACAAACATGTCAATGAACTATAAAGCACCATGGGGGAAAGAACTATAATGTAAATATTGACAAAGCTGCAGCAACTTTACTGTCGACAAACATGCTAATGAACTATAAAACACCATGGGGAAAGAACTATAATGTAATAATGACAAGAATCATTGTGAATAGTGCGAAGCATATTACCACTGCAAGTACCTCTACATGTGTCTCATCAATCTTCTAATTTTGGTCCGTGTTATCTTCAAGCTTGTTACCTAAAACTTTGAATCAAAGAAACAGAGACAGTGAAGCTTGACAATCAAAAAGAAAGACTTTTACCGTCTTTTGCACCAAATTTTACTATTGTACTTATCCATAAGTAAACAAAATAAATCCATTTAAAAAAATAATCTTAAACCATATGTAAGAGATCAAGAAACCACACACACAAATCATGTACGAAAGTTTCCGTAAAAAATCAGCAGGAAGACTGAACACCCAAAGAAAGACGACATAACAATTAGAAAAAATGCATTTAACTGGTAATGTGACTTGGAAAAGTAACACAACTTCTGGAAAATATTAAAATGAAGTACTCAATAGAAACATGTTAAATGCACAGTGAAAAACCTTGAAAAAATGATGAGATCATATTCATGAAAATAAAAACTGAATAGAATTTCATTATCATTCCAAGTGAACATAGAACGAATTGCTATGGAGCCATATTTATTCGCTAACTTGCTTCTTTACATTTACAAATGAAATTTACTAATTCTTTGCATCCTAACATAAACAGATGAATAATTAGAAAAACCAAGGTCATATATTGAAGATTATGCATAAATAAGTACCAAATTGAACCAAAAATGCATTTTCTAATGAGGACTTTGTTTAAAATCTCATTTGATGGTTACCAATGCTATGCATAAGAGATTGCACACAAGTCTCTAAAAAAGAAAGAAAAACGATGTACCTCCTCAAAAGGATCACATCAATTCCCTCAAAAAACCATGACTCAAGACCTTCATTACTTGTAGTAAAGTAATATAATTTTATTAGTTAACAAATGAGTAGCAATACAGAATATTTATTATTGAAATAATTAGCTGGTTTTACATCACTCGATGAAATTAAATCAGGCCACATAATGAGAGGGAACAAAAACACGATCAATATTAGAAACAATCAATCATTATACATAAAGCAACCAATTTAAAAAACTACTTTTCACTAACTATACATGCATTGAATTCCATGCATTAAAATAGCTTAAATAGTATTGTTCCAAACTTATTAGCCCTTGTTTGGTTTCCTTTAAAAAATTCTCTTTTTTCTACCATACTCAATTTCAACAATCTATTAAAACTCAAGCTCACAATATTTGACTTCAACAAAATCTCAACCATCCATTCTCCTAAAAATCATTATTCATTCAAAAAAACTCTTTTTTAAACAATACCAAACACACACTTAAGGGAAAAAAAAATTAGCAGCTGCCATTGTACTTTTTAACCAATTAGCATATTTGATTGAATATTAATGCAAATGATAATTAAATAATAGTCCATAAAATAGAGACTACTATGCACACCTTATTATTGATATAAAACTCTACCAAGGTTGATGTCATCCATCTGCATTAAAATCCAAAAGGAAAAACTTTTCAGAAGTTCAAAAACTAAAATCTAGCCATTCTCAAAAAATAAGATTATAAAGTAACATACATTACGACGTTGTAAAGAAAAATCAAGATTTACATTAACAAAAATATGAAAAACTAAAATTTTTAAAAACCAAATCAACATTATAAAATTAAACATTTTCTTATTATCAACCACAATTGTACTTCTATAAACTTCACCATTTATTATTTCTTGGAATGTAGTAAGAAGCATTAAAATCAACCAAAAGTTAATAAATTATGAATATAGATTTAACACAAAAGACAGAGGATGTATTGCTTCACTAAAAAGTCAGAATTAAAGTATTAACAAGAGAACTTGTTTGAAAAAAAAAACAAATATAAGGAAATGTATCTTTTTACAAAAATATATATATACTGTCAAGAAAAGAATGTAAATAATGTTATATATGTGAAACATGTTTGAGGTGTACAATGGAATCTTAAACTAAATAAGGAATTCTGATTGAATTGATCTATATTAAGATGCTTATTTGGAATTATAAAGTAAAATTTTTAAAATTCACATGTGTTGAAAAAGTTTCTGTCAAGGAATTAAATATAGGACATTGAATTCAATATAACAATCTAAGACTGGATTATAAAATTTTGGGGATATCTAAAAATAAATACTAATTAGTAATAAAATTAAATATACGAAACAAAATAAAAAGAGACCTGAGAGGATGGAAACAGAGGATAGTAATCGATATCCTAAACACTGTTTTTGCTCTCCAAACAACATATATCTCGTTACAGGTCTAGTGCCTAAGATTCTCCCTCGTACCTTCAAATGAACAAAGGCACATGAGTTCGCTCCTCCTGTAATGTGAGAAAAGAACCACAACATAGCAAGTTTAAGTTACTTCATTAAATAAATAAACAAAAATAAAATATATAATTTACTTCAAACAATATCCTATTGACAGTTCTTATTAATAAAAAAATGTCCAAATATGAAACAAGGGCAATAAATCAGAAGGTTGGTTAAATTTAAGTGTTTCATGATTACACTAACAAATTACCATAAGAAATGTCAAATTCCTCATTCATTAGACTTATCTTCAGGCAGTAATTACACAAATTTACTCTTCCAAAATGAGACACCAATGTAAAATGGTCTAGATCACATCACATGTTACAAAAGAGATAAAAGGTTAGTGTGTTGGTTACATAGAAAAACATAGAACTATAGAAATTAACATAGAAAGATCTTGGAAGAGACAAATCAATAATATGATATCTACATTATGGAATGAATCAAATCAAAAATTGAACTAACCATTGTGATAAATTCTAATGCAGTAACAATTTTTAAAATTAAACAATTTTTCCAAGTTTTATCAAACACACCCTAGTGTTTTCTTTTCCATGTAAATTAAAATTAAACAATTAAACTGAACATTTTTTTTTTTTGGGAAATTAAACATTAGCTTGCAAAAATACTTAATGAATTAAATGCAATTATTAAAAAAAAAAGAAAAAAGAAAAAAGCAAACGATATATTGAACACGAAAAAAGATGACACATCCAATACTTTAGCACTTCCAAAGTCACATATTTTCACTTGGTGAGTATGTTTATTAAGTTGTAATGGCAATTTAACACGCTTGAAATCATGAGAGGTAAGATTGAATACTTCAAGTGATTACAGTTTTGCCGAACATCTGTGCTTCAGATGCCTAGTAAAATATTTGAGGTTTGATGTCCCTGTAGCATACTCCAATTGCAAGAAAATTAACCTATATTTTCTCTTCTCCAGGAATTGGGCAAGCGAATTTTTCCTTGCAATTGGTAAATCTATAAATAGAAATAAATCTTATATAGATTCAAAGAATTCCATTCAAGATAAATCAAGAACATAAAATATTGAGAGATTAGTACTAAGATAAGCTACAGATATATACGACCAACAAAGGAACAAATTTAAAAAAGATTTCATAAAATAAGTTGCAAACACATAAAATATATCTTCATATCAAACTAATTCACAAAAATACACCCATATTGGTCTCATGTTGGAAATCAATTGATTCAGTAGCAATATATTAGAAAATCAAACAATTCCAAAATAATTTCGACATACCCATTAGTATCCCCTCTTCACGACATGAATTTCAGAAGAAATAAAACATTAGCAATACCTCACCATATCTTCCGTCCAAAAAAAAAAAAAAAGCAATACTTCACCATATCCTTTGATAAGGCACAATCATATATTCCAGTTATTCCAACATGTCATGAAAAAATAAGATATCTAACTGAACAAAAGATAAATAAGATTCAAGTTTACCTAAACCTTGATTCTTCAAAAAATATATTAGTAAAATAATTGGTTAAGAAAGATGATAGAACATAAAATGACCTAAAGAAAGTCACGGGAATACTTCATAACTTCAAAGCCACAAACAAATTAAAACCTTCTTGCCAATTTTTTTAGGAGATGCTAAAATAATTAAAGCATACTTGAGTACAAAAAGTACTCCATGGAACAATCAAGTCAAGCGTTAATCTAACCAAGTACTCAACTTCTATCCATCATACAAACATCAGAACATAGTACAAAATACCTACGAATATAATTTGATTTTGACAGATATTTTCTAACCTAAATGTCTCAATTAATGTATATGTGAATAATATATTGTTGTAACAATCTTTAAGAAATCATAGAAAATCCTCAATTTGTATAATATTTTAACAATTTTATTAGCGTAATTACTGAAGAGAAATAACTTGAACTAAATTTTTGAGAGAGACTAAAAGGAGCATCAATTAGAAGACACCAACCAAGTGAATCAATCTCTAGAAATTGATACAACAAGTCTCGGGATGAAAGTTTAGAGACCAAAAAAGCTAAAAGAATGTTAATGAAAGAGAAATCCCAATTTTTTTTCCTACTTTAAACCACACATTATCCAAAAAAAATCATTATTTAATAACTAATTTTTTTGATAAAAATGGGGCCCAAACAAAGGCTCAGTTTTGTAACTCTTGTATATTTTAGCGAAGTTGAAGTTTAATTGTTACACACAAATTATCCCGTATGGGTCTAAAAAGGATTCATACCTTTGGTATACATTTGTAACCTCCAGCAGTTACATTCAATAAAACCAGAGATAAAATTCTATTGGGTAACATGGCAACTAATTTACAAGCAATCATAGCTCCTGCATCATAAAAAAGGAAGGCAGGTAAGAATGAAACGTGATTTAAGTGGTGATGAAAGCAATACTGATTGCTGAAGTGTGAACTTGACCCTATCAAACGTGATCATGTATTCATGTGAACATAACTTATAACATAACTCTAAATTCTCAGTCCAATTTTTGCCGAGCCTAAGAGAAAGCATTCAGTGGACCAGTAAAAAGGAAACCAAATTCAAGATTGAAAAGATGTTATTTGGTTGAATCAGAACTATCATATTTGACTGTTATAGTGTTTTATTTTCCTCATGTTTTAAGTAAAACTTACAAAATATAGAAAAAAAAAATTGACTTTTCGCTCAGAAACTCTCTAACAGTTAGCCGTTTAATGTTTTATAACTTCCACAATGCTTATGAAATTATTAAGAAGAAAAATACAGTACATACAACTGCAGAAAGGACCAGAAGTTTAAGTTGTACAGTTCAAATGGCACTCCATTATGACAGAATCACAAGTTATGAGCATTCAAATGTACTACAATACTCCATTGTCATTTAATTACAAATCTACTCATCGGAGACGGGAACATTGTATCAAATTGGGAGTCCAACAGTGCTCATTATCAATGCAATGGTCTATTTATATAGGCAGTAAATATATAAGGAGCATAAAACTAAACGTTGAATGAGTATCATTAAGTTCAATAAGCATACAAGTCCCTAGGAAATGAACAAGTCACAAATTTGAACCAGAAATTCAAAGTCAAAACTCACCTATAGAATGGCCAAAGACAACTTTACTCTTACTACATCAGGACCCAATTCAACTTAGTTGTCAGCGCGGACTCTAACATCAGGAAAATCTCAAAAGTTGTTACTTCGAAAACACAAAGGTAGATAGCCAGCAAATAAAATATAAGCTAAATATCTCATTGCAAAAAAAAAAAAAAAAAAAAAAAAAAAAAAAAAAAAAAAAAAATGCAGCTCAAACACTTTCAAAACATGTTTTTCTATCTTTCCAGAATGATGTAGCTACATAGACCTCCTAATTTGATTGTAAACATCTCTTGGAAATATAATCACAAGTCATAAATGGATACTTAGATCAGAGGAATTGCTGATGGGTCACAGACAATCCCAACCATTCATCCCCAAAAAACCATCACCGAACACATAAAAATTCAATCGAAAATGCATTAAACTGATTCAAATATTTGGATGAAAACAACTGGCACACTGAAGAACTCAAGTATTGAAATGGAAGAAACCAAATGAAAGATTAGGAGAATGAAACATAAGAAGCAATAGCAAAAACCCAAACAGCGAAAAACACTCGAACCCAAAATAAAAATTAACCCTAACAACAAAAATCCAAAATCAAACTGAAACTTACCGTGAAGATATAACTTGGAACGAGAATTTAGTGATGCTCTAGGAAGAATTGCTCTGTGAATCGATGTTGGGCGCGAGGTTGATTCTGGAAACAACAACAAAGAATCTAGGTTTTCGAAAAATCACGATTTCAATGCCCAAACTCAAAACCGGGGAAGATAATAGATTTACACGAAATAAACTACAAAAAAAGAAGAAGAAAATGAATCAGCATAGAAAACTAACTGTCGACGACGAGAGGAGAGGCGAGGAATACTATCACCCTAGGTAAGAAGGATCTGGAAACGCAGGGGTGAGAAGAGAGAGATGACACAAGACAAATGACGATTTTTTTTTCTCTCTCTCTCTCTCTCTCTTAAGTTTGTATGTAAGGCACAAATGGCTATTGCAAAAGGATAAAAGGCGCGTTTCTCGTTTCAACTATAAGCGTTATTTTTCGTCCATGAATAGTAAAATTGGAACTTGATTTTATATATAGTAGGGATATATATTAATATTTATTTATTTATTGTCTTTTCTTTTGTTATTCTTTTTTTATTCTTTTAAACAAATTGCACGTCAAGTCACTTGTAGCGACCGAGAATTTTCGTGATCTTATTCAAATAAATATTTTTAAAAGCGTGTCGCTTCGATCTTGCCCATCATTTAGTTATTTTATTTTTAAACGCGTGCTCGTCTAGCCAGTTAAGTGAAAAATTTAATTTATTCAAAATCTTCGTCAAATTTCAATCTTTATCAAAAATATTTCAATATCACAGTTTATTTTCAAAAGTCCAAGTATTAATTTTATTAAGTCCAAATTTCAACTGTTTTAATCCAATCCAATTTATCGAGCCCAAATATTTTTACCAATCATTCAAGCCCATTTAAAATCCAATAAGTCAATTCTTGGTCCAACCAATTCAACAGCTTCTTCCTCTCCAAGTCATTCCTTACACAATCGATACTTATTTCCAAAATTCTTGCAAATTTTCCATAAATCAAGATTTAACCTAAGTTTCCATGTTTAACACAATATCAACCATTAAGTAGAACCAACTACCTTCAGCCCACGACACACACACAAAAATTTTCAGCAACACTAGAATACTCTCTGGTACGAAATCTTCTCCTCCCCAAATTCCCAATCTCGGTTTGGACATGGTACTTCGAACACCATCACAAACTACCGACGTAGAAATTCAACCAAACCTCAAACACGTGAAACCAAAATTCTAGAACTTCGACTTCGAGCCATTGTTGAACCACCTTCCAATCCGTGAACTCACAGCCATCTCCATCTTCATCACCTCATTACACACAATTTTGAATCCACGTCCCTGCCCACTGCCCCAGACTCCAAACTCATGCCATTGAGTCACTGCCATGAATCCGCAGAGACACGCCCGCACTCGTCACCTCCATCTCCACCATCGAAACTCCATTTTTAGTCCACTGCTCAACCCAAAATTCGTATATCGAACAACCCAGTCGCACACCACAACCCGCCGCTGCCCTTATGAAATTGAAAAATCCAAACACACCACACCATCCCATAGTCCAGCCAAGCCGAACCACCATCTCAAACGGAGAAAACCCAATCTCACAAAACCACCACCAACCTCCATCACCGGACAAGATCCCAACCACCGTACGAAACCGACACTGTCGAGATCCAACCCCTCACCCACCGCCACTGCCCAAGCCAGATTTAAAACCCAAAACCAAGAAACAAAGTAACCCGATCCTTACCTTAAAGTTTCGATCGGAGTTGTCACCGGAATCGCAGCCCCAATCACCACCCATTAGCCTCGGTTTCCTCCCAAGTTCCACGCCCAAAAAACCTTCACCGTCCGCCACCCCCTCAACCCACTTTGTCGCCGCCACGTGATGGCGGCACTACTGTCGACAGCACGCCGGCAACCTCGATCAGCGATGGACGAATCGCCCATCTCTCTCTCTCGAATTCGGTCGGAACATATAGACAGAGAGAGAGATTGATTTCTGATTTTAAAAAATCTGATTTTTGATAAATTATGCCCCAAGCCCCTAGATTTTAAAGTTAGTTATTGTTAGACCTTTTGTTTAAAAAATATTTTAGTTCATCCCTTATTTTAAAGTTATTTATTTCAGCCCCTGCAAATTTCATTCATTTGATTTCAGCCCCCAACTTTTAAATTCCAGTTTTAAAATATTTTATGTCAGCCCCTTTAATTTTAAAAGTATTATTTTGATCATAACTCTTTTCAAATTCCAACTATATTTGATTTCCAATTTAAACCCTAAACTCTTAGTCTTCTTTTAAAACTTTTAAACCCTTCGAATTCCAAAATACTAGTTTAAGAAATATTTAAGTATTGGCTGGACGAGGCGCGAGAGAATTAGAAGTATTTTTCCGTTTGCTCAATACTCGAGAAATTAAGGTAGACTCTTATTTACAAATTTACGTTTTTCAAAAGTGCGCATCAATAATTATTTTGATTATAAGTTTAGCATGTATGATTGTGTTCATGAGAATTACTTGCTTTTCTATGCATGAGACTATGTTACGAGAATTTACTTGCTTAAATGGATGAGACTTGAACTTGTATGTTCATGAGAATACTGGTGATCGTTAGACACCTGAGGCTTGAATATCATGATTATGTGTTTTGATTTATAATGTTAAATGATTATTATGCGTGAGTCTACTGAGTATTTCTATGAAATACTCACGTTTTCCAAAATAAAATTTTGCAGATGATGGAGTTGGCGGCGGGGCGTGCGATGGTGGCCATTATTGAGATTTTAGAAATGTTTTATTTGAAATTATAAACTTATTTTTATTATGTTACGTTCATGTTATTTTTTTCATGTTTAAACTATTTTGACCGTTTAAGTCAATTTTTATAAAGTTATGTGAAATGGAATTTCACTTAAATTTATTTTCCGCTAAATTATTATCTTCAAAGTCAATTTTGAGACGAAGAAGTGGCGCACCCGAGTGTTCAGAACTCGGGGCGTTACAGGTGGTATCAGAGCGGGTTTACGTTTCTGTAGACTTGCAAATTTTGAAAAGAGAATTTTTAAAAAAATAATAATAATAATAATAATAATAATAAATAATGTTTTTGACGACTTTTGCCACTGCCATCGTTCGCTCCGCCAACTCCGAAGGTAAATGATTTTATCATGAAGTTTATGTTATGATGATTTCGGATACATGAGAAATGAAGCATTTTGAGAATTTGATGAGAAAGAATGAGAAAGATTTTTGTATCCGAAATATGAAAAAAAGAAAGAAAGAAAACGAGTTTGAGCATAATTTGAATGAGTTTTTAAATATTTTTACGTCCTCGTAATTTTAACTAAGAGAAATGGATAAACCCCGTCTAATTGGACTTTGCATAATTGGTTTAGGACATGACACCTTTCACAAGAAGTCAACCGAGGAACTTAGATCTTGTGTATGCTCCTATCAAAAGGATATCAGACTATGTACGTAGATATTGCGTCAGACGAAAATGGTTACTGTATATTTGTCATGATCGATTATTATAACTTTGATTTTTTTGGGGAAAATAGTGATTTAATTCGAATTTGGAGACTAGATCATGTTCTATTTCGTGATTGAATTGGGTTATGGTACACATACGTCAGAGATTTAATTTTGGAATTAGATATGAAGATGAAGCTTAGAGTAGTAAGAAGAAAGAATTGAATTTTGAGTGTTTGATATTTAATGATGCCTCGATTTTATAAGTGAAACTTATTGTTGGGGTAAGTCTTGCATTCTTGTTTAAGCATTTGATTGAGATTTGGATAAAAGGATTTAAAGTTTTTATTTGGCCAAGTGTATCTCTATAGGGAGTAACTATACTACTTAACAAGTTGGCAATAAAGAATAAGTACCCACCGACAGTATTTATGGATTTGATGAACTGAGTTTTCCAATATTAATTGGACATGTTTTTTTTTTTTTTCATTGTATTCATGGACGATATTTTGGAGATAGTAAACAATATGAGGAACATTTGAGGATTTTGTTGGAGACACTTCGAGATGATGAAAGGGGAATTTTGGTTGACCCATAAACAATGAGAAAATATTATTTTTCAAGTATAAAATAGTTGAAAGTTATTGGTTGTTTATTTACGTTGCGGCTTAGGTAAGCATGTTTACTACAAGAGTGAAATCTTGAACAGAGTATCGATTTGGAGTTAAAGTTTTGATAATTTTGGAGATTGTTATTTATAAACATCCTGATTGGTGAAGGGTCAGTCGATTAAGTATCAATGTATATGTGGAGTTATGATCGTTTGAGGTATACATAGGAAATACCAAGTTATATATTGCAGGAAATGTTGTGCAGTCGGGAGCAAAATCTTAGTTACTTGGGAGCAAATTGGTTATTAATATTATTTGAATTTGGTGATACATTTTGGTGACGTATATGGGGAGATGTTAGAAATCAAGATGGTGCGTAAATGTACTATATGAATAGATTCTCGTATACGATAAGCTGATGATATTATGCTGATTTGTGGATAACATGTTATTAGGCATATTACAAGGAAGAATATTCATGTGATTTCTAATGTTAGAATTGATTTTGGGTTATTTCGTTATAAGTGGTTTGAGAAGATGAGGATAGACTTCATATTGATTAATTACTATGGTGTGATATGATTTCTTAAAGAAATAGTAGAGATTGATAAAGAGGTTTCTCTAGTCAAAGTCCAATGGAGTAGACAAGGTAGTGCTGAAACTACTTGAGAAAAGAAAGAAGAAAGAAGTCGGGCTTAATACCCAGATATATTTAGATCAAGAAAGTTTAAAATTTCGAGGACGAAATTGTTTTAAGGGGGTAGGGTTGTAGCGACCGAGAATTTTCGTGATCTTATTCAAATAAATATTTTTAAAAGCGTGCCGCTTCGACCTTGCCCATCATTTAGTTATTTTATTTTTAAACGCGTGCTCGTCTAGCCAGTTAAGTGAAAAATTTAATTTATTCAAAATCTTCGTCAAATTTCAATCTTTATCAAAAATATTTCAATATCACAGTTTATTTTCAAATGTCCAAGTATTAATTTTATTAAGTCCAAATTTCAACTGTTTTAATCCAATCCAATTCATCGAGCCCAAATATTTTTACCAATCATTCAAGCCCATTTAAAATCCAATAAGTCAATTCTTGGTCCAACTAATTCAACAGCTTCTTCCTCTCCAAGTCATTCCTTACACAATCGATACTTATTTCCAAAATTCTTGCAAATTTTCCATAAATCAAGATTTAACCTAAGTTTCCATGTTTAACACAATATCAACCATTAAGTAGAACCAACTACCTTCAGCCCACGACACACACACAGAAATTTTCAGCAACACTAGAATACTCTCTGGTACGAAATCTTCTCCTCCCCAAATTCCCAATCTCGGTTTGGACATGGTACTTCGAACACCATCACAAACTGCCGACGCAGAAATTCAACCAAACCTCAAACACGTGAAACCAAAATTCTAGAACTTCGACTTCGAGCCATTGTTGAACCACCTTCCAATCCGTGAACTCACAGCCATCTCCATCTTCATCACCTCATTACACACAATTTTGAATCCACGTCCCTGCCCACTGCCCCAGACTCCAAACTCATGCCATTGAGTCACTGCCATGAATCCGCAGAGACACGCCCGCACTCGTCACCTCCATCTCCACCATCGAACCTCCATTTTTAGTCCACTGCTCAACCCAAAATTCGTATATCGAACAACCCAGTCGCACACCACAACCCGCCGCTGCCCTTATGAAATTGACAACTCCAAACACACCACACCATCCCATAGTCCAGCCAAACCGAACCACCATCTCAAACGGAGAAAACCCAATCTCACAAAACCACCACCAACCTCCATCACCGGACAAGATCCCAACCACCGTACGAAACCGACACTGTCGAGATCCAACCCCTCACCCACCGCCACTGCCCAAGCCAGATTTAAAACCCAAAACCAAGAAACAAAGTACCCCGATCCTTACCTTAAAGTTTCGATCGGAGTCGTCACCGGAATCGCAGCCCCAATCACCACCCATTAGCCTCGGTTTCCTCCCAAGTTCCACGCCCAAAAAACCTTCACCGTCCGCCACCCCCTCAACCCACTTTGTCGCCGCCACGTGATGGCGGCACTACTGTCGACAGCACGCCGGCAACCTCGATCAGCGATGGACGAATCGCCCATCTCTCTCTCTCGAATTCGGTCGGAACATATAGACAGAGAGAGAGATTGATTTCTGATTTTAAAAAATCTGATTTTTGATAAATTATGCCCCAAGCCCCTAGATTTTAAAGTTAGTTATTGTTAGACCTTTTGTTTAAAAAATATTTTAGTTCATCCCTTATTTTAAAGTTATTTATTTCAGCCCCTGCAAATTTCATTCATTTGATTTCAGCCCCCAACTTTTAAATTCCAGTTTTAAAATATTTTATGTCAGCCCCTTTAATTTTAAAAGTATTATTTTGATCATAACTCTTTTCAAATTCCAACTATATTTGATTTCCAATTTAAACCCTAAACTCTTAGTCTTCTTTTAAAACTTTTAAACCCTTCGAATTCCAAAATACTAGTTTAAGAAATATTTAAGTATTGGCTGGACGAGGCGCGAGAGAATTAGAAGTATTTTCCCGTTTGCTCAATACTCGAGAAATTAAGGTAGACTCTTATTTACAAATTTACGTTTTTCAAAAGTGCGCATCAATAATTATTTTGATTATAAGTTTAGCATGTATGATTGTGTTCATGAGAATTACTTGCTTTTCTATGCATGAGACTATGTTACGAGAATTTACTTGCTTAAATGCATGAGACTTGAACTTGTATGTTCATGAGAATACTGGTGATCGTTAGACACCTGAGGCTTGAATATCATGATTATGTGTTTTGATTTATAATGTTAAATGATTATTATGCGTGAGTCTACTGAGTATTTCTATGAAATACTCACGTTTTCCAAAATAAAATTTTGCAGATGATGGAGTTGGCGGCGGGGCGTGCGATGGTGGCCATTATTGAGATTTTAGAAATGTTTTATTTGAAATTATAAACTTATTTTTATTATGTTACGTTCAAGTTATTTTTTTCATGTTTAAACTATTTTGACCGTTTAAGTCAATTTTTATAAAGTTATGTGAAATGGAATTTCACTTAAATTTATTTTCCGCTAAATTATTATCTTCAAAGTCAATTTTGAGACGAAGAAGTGGCGCACCCGTGTTCAGAACCCGGGGCGTTACATCACTCGACTTCTTGTCTTCTTCAATTTAGTCCTCGAATTTTGACTTTTATTACAAATATGTCCTTGAAATATTTGCATCTCTAGTTCTCCAACTTTCTGAGATGTCTCGATTGAGTCCCCAAACTTATGATTTCTTTCAATTAGGTCATTGGACATCAAAATTGTTCCTCTTTTCGCTCAATTGCTCTCCAATTTTGTCCATTTTCTTTCCAATTGAGGTTGTACCTAATTGTACAAGATAAACACAATTTATAAGTAGAAATTTGCTCAATTTGCCAATTAAATTGTCGATTTAAAAGCAAAATAAGTGTGTAAAACACACTTATCACACCCCCAAAATTGAGTTTTTGCTCATCTCGAGTAAAATTATCTACTAGTGCATTCAAGTAACATGGAATATAAATCAACAATGTCAGATAACTTACAAATTACTCATGAGTGTAAAATTGTACAATCATTTCAAAAGTATGTTTCCAAATAATGCAACCAAAAAGAAGTTTAGCTTATCCAATGTTCGATCGGTGTGTGTGTGTGTGTATAGCCACTTTCAATCGTCAATTAAGTTTCGAGAATATTGATGAATAAAGAGGTTTCAAGTCAAAACTAACCTACCATTAATTGTCAATTCTTTTTTTTCCCACTCGTGATATTCATCCCTCAATAAATATTTTTCTTTCCTCTCCCGGGATGCAATTGTAGAGGGTACTCTCAAATCACTCATTTCTTTTTTCACTCTAGTTTGGGTGTGTTTTACCGACAATTTCGACAATCTAGAAATGCACTGACTCACCACTAAATGAGTGCTTCGACATTCAAGTTTATACTAAGCAATTCAAACCCAATATTAATCTAAGCCCTCATGCTAGTACAAATGCATGATTTCTAAAAACTAACGTGATGAATGCTCGTGCCTTCTCCACTCCCTTAAGCTTTCTAATTGACCCATGTAGTGAGATTTAGGTTGGCAACTCCCCGATTGTTTTAAGATCAAAAGGTACCAGATTTCAAAATACCCCTATGGACTTAATAACTCGAGTCAAAAAGGCTACGAAGTGAGGTAGACTTATTAAGCAAACGCAATGATGATGTGCTTCTTTTTTTTTTCCTTCAAGTATGTGTGTGAGTACCTTACTCATTAAGCTTTCTAATTGAACCATGTAGTGAGTTTTAGGCCGGTGACTCCCAAGTTTCAAACTTAAGGCACCAAGTTTCAAGATACTCCTACGGGGTTAATCACCCGAGTAAAAAAAGAGGGTAATGCAATGTAGAAATTAAAATAGGCTTAGGACTTTAGCATACGGTCATTACTTAGCTTATACTTGGCGAAAGACACTCGACACAAAGATTTTATTTTTAACATACATGGAATCATCACACGTCTAGACCGTCTCCTTCACCAGGTCGACTACCTCCAAACTTGTCTTACAATAGGATCAAGAGATTTAGAATACTGGGAAAAATTAAATAGGTTGATAAAAATTAAAATATAAGCTCACAACCTAGTTCTTCTACTCCATTAACCTCTTCACCCTTCAGCAATTCCCAAACTTCACCAATAATCAATCATGACTATTGTGCTCAAGATAAATAGGGTCTTGCATGGATAAGCATTTTATAAAAATAGACACAAGTAGCATATTGGTCATAAATCATGAATCAATAACAATTTTAAACATCAAGTAATCCTGGCCGGCAAGGCTATCTAACATGTCGATACATAATAAGAAATCTCCCCCAAACTTGAAATACACATTGTCCTCAATGTGTAAAGTAAAATCAAAGTAAGAGGAAAGAAGTTACTAGACATCTCAAGAAGTGGTGGGGCACTCATAAGTAGTCTTGAGCATGTGAAAATCTCATTGCAAGCACCAACAACCCACCCCCAAACTTGTGTTGAAGCCTCCAATCAATTGAACACAAATTTCTCCAATGAGGCATTTCATTGAATACCTTGTGAGCATCATATGAAAATACAAGAAAATAGTAGATATTACGTGGTGAATGACCCAAAAATTTAAATCACATTCAACATCTCAATTCTAACTCATAAATCCAATACAATTTTTCCATCCATATCAATATTAAATCACACTTGAAGATAAAAGACAATATGAACCAAGTGATTTAAAAATGAGTTTTAGGAGAATTTTAGCTTTGAAAGTTTGATATGAGTGTATGCTAGAATTAAATGAGAATGTATTGGAGCTATTTCACACTACCCAACTTGAGGAAAATAAATGTGGAAGATAAAGACTTGGGCCTAACCAACTTATTTCCAAGAAAGTAAATAAAATGCAAAAATAATAAATAAAGCAAGTAAAGGATAGAGAATGAGTTGCCTCCCATTAAGAGCTTATTTTAAAGTCATTAGATCGACTCTCCGCTTAAATTCTTCATCGCACCCTAAACATAGCTTTTGATACTTTGCTCATTTTGCTTATTTTGACTTTGCTCCACTCTTCATTGATTCGAAATACTTGCACTTTTCCCCTTCCAATGTCATGGGACTTGCCTATTCTATCTAATTCAAACTCAATAATGTAGACTTGCTCCTCCTCAAGTGGCTTAACCACAAATTCTATTATTCGACAATCAATGATGTTGAGAGATTTTGATTTGATCTCTTCCTCATTAATTGCCACTTCTCCAAGAGATTCTTTTGTGATTAAATTATCATTCTCTTCAAGCTCATCTTCTTTAGTTGATGTCTCCTCGGATTGAATGACCGATCCAAAATTTGAATCCATGGGCAACGACAAGTTTTTCCTATTAATCACCAAGAGTGGATTATACCCCCACATTCGAAATCCTTCCCAATACATGGCATCTCCCATAAGCATATCATTTTCATCCAATTTGGCAAGTTTATTATAATACTTTGCAAGTACCTTCTCATTCAATAGTAGAGGACCATCTCCTACAAGAGTGATGTCCTCATCCCAATCATCTGGTACACAATCTCCCAAGAACATGTAACTTACATCCAATGTGTCACTTGCTTGTTTTCGACATTTCAAATATTGTCTAAACTTAATAAGCTTCGACGTAATCAAACTATTGCCAAAAAAAAAAAAAATTGTTCATTACAATGCATCTTGTAACAAATTTCACAACTTGAATATTCTTCAAGCATGTATTCATCACCCATGTTGAGATTTTTCATTGCAATTGCTTTCCTATTTTGTCAATGTTAAAATCAAATATGCATAGAAAGAAAAACCAAACAAAAGAAAAATTAGAATAGTGGTGGTTAACCAGAGGTAACAAAATAAAACATAAAAGAAAAATAATTGCAAGTTGTTAAAATGAAAATTAACAAAAGTAATAATCAAAGTAAAAACATTCCCCGGAAATGATGTCAAAAACTTGTTCGCTCAAAATAGTGTGTACTGCAAGCACACGGGTCGCGTACAAGTAATAAAGTGGACTTTTTGAGTCCAGATTTTCGATTCCACGAGGAATGTTTACTTTAGATTATACAACTTTGATTAATTTAATTCTAACAATAAAAAGAAACACACAATTAAAAGTTTGATTTTTGACAATTCTAAATTAAAGAAACTAATTTGAAACTAAAATAAAATAAGGAAAATGAAAGATAAAATAGTTGGGATCATGATTTCACTTAACTTTTACTTAAGTAATTTCTCAACACATGCAAATTAATAAATTACTCAATTACAATGTTAGACCCGATTTTTCAAGTTTAGCTAATTACCTCGCTTGAGTGAAATTAACCCAAATCAATTGTATTAACTCTTTGTGAAAATAGTTCAATGGATCATCTGTGGTTTAAGGTATATCTCTATCCTTAACAAGGACCCAGAGCATTTAAAATGCACAATATCTCTCGATTATCATACATTTCACAAAACATATATTTGGTGATCAATCAAACACATGGAATAATCTCAATAACAAACACACATAAAATAAGCTCAAAATTATTAAACAAACATTAAAATTACTTGAACTAAGCTAAGCTACATCAATCATCCCAACATAAAATAATTAGCACATTATATAAATATTGTACAAAAGTTGAGGTTTACAAAAATACATCACAAAATATAGAAATCAAAGATTAAAAATTCAAGATAATGAAATAAATCACTTCCCTTGATTTTTGTCCCAAAATTCCTTCAACAATACTTTGAATCTTCATCTCACTTTTTGATTCATAACTTCAATGGAGACTAGCAACATGGAAACAAAACAAAACTACAAACTAAATTACAAAATAAAGCAAAAAGAAAAAAAAAAGAAAAGAAAAGAAAGAAGAAGAAAAATGGAGAAGAGGTTAGGGTTTGAGAGTGAAAAATTGTGTTTTTGGGTTAAGAAGTGGGAGTATAAATACTCCCAAAAAATTAGACCCAAAAAAGTCCCAAATATGGGTACAAATCGAGCCAAACGCGCCCTAAGACAAAAAAAAAAAAAACAGAAATTAAAATCCGATTGATGAGCAAATTTGCCCACGCGATCGCGTGGGCAGTTGAAAAATCAACTGACCAAATTGATGGGCACTCAGGCGAACGCCCATCAAAACCAAGCGCCGCGAGCTCCCATGCCTTTTGGTTATATATATATATTATTTTTTTTGTCTTTTTTTTTTTAAACAAATTGCACGTCAAGTTCCTCGTCTTCTTGTCTTCTTCAAATTAGTCCTCGAATTTTAAATTTTATTAAAAATATGCCCCTGAAATATTTGCATCTCTAGTCCTCCAACTTTTTGAGATGTTGCGATTGAGTCCCCAAACTTTTGATTTCTTTCAATTAGGTCATTGGACATCAAAATTACGCCTCTTTTCGCTCAATTGCTCTCCAGTCTTGTCCATTTTCTTTCCAATTGAGGTTGTACCTAATTGTAGAAGATAAACACAATTTATAAGTAGAAATTCGCTCAATCTGTCAATTAAATTATCGATTTAAAAGGAAAATAACTGTGCAAAACACACTTATCAATACAATCTTTGACGTGAAGTTATGAGGGGCATCAAGTAAATTTGACGAACTATAATTTTATTATGTTTTTAAGAACATTAATCATTCATAATGTTCGGGAATAAAAAAGTTTAAAAATATAAAGAATAGAGAAGTAATGTAGTTTTGCTTGATGATAATAAGAATTTTGAGTTTTTGCATTTGTATAAGTGATGAGTATCGGAGTGACCCAACGAGTAAGGATCCGTTGCATGTTCCAGTGGGACCAATAACGAGGTTGAGGGCTAAGAAGATCAAACAAGCCATGCAAGGATTTATGCAAGCTTCGGTGGATGAGCATTCAAGTCCAAGACCAAAGACCCTGCTTTTGACGCATGACATGATAGAAGAGGAGCCAAAGGTGTTACAAGTGATTTGGGCCGAGAATCAAGTTCAAAACCTAGGAGATGGAGATTTGAATCATGCGACTGCGTGGTATAAAAAGGGAGGCAATCGCGACATGCACTGAAAAAGAGACCCGAGACATTTTGGCCTCTCCACGAGACCGCTACCGTGATGCCTGCGCGATCGCGTGGGTATAAAAATTAGGGTTTTACACGTTTTTAATTATTTTTTCGTTTTGAGCCCATATGTTGAGGTTTTGTCTTGTTTTCGCGAAAATACTCTTTATTAGTTACTTTTCTTTCATTGTAAAAGACAACTTGGTGATTATTGATAATTAAACGTGAGTTATTCCCTTATTCTTCTTCGTTCTTAACTAACAAATCGAACTTATCAAAGGATTAGACAACCTTTGTGGCATTCACCCTTTGTAGTTCTTATCTCCGCATCGTAACGGGTCTTTGATTTGATATACCTTGGGTTCTTGCATCGTGAGGTCGGGGTTGCACTGTTATCATCTACCAATTGGATTTGGGGGTTTTCGGTGTTTCGAGACTAAATTTCGCGTGTTCATCGTGATTCCCATAACAGATCACATCATCTGGTATCAGAGCTGGTCTCTAAATCCAATTTTCTTAAAGGATTTATGCAAGCTTGGGTGGATGAGTATTCAAGTCCAAGAGCAAAGGCCCTGCTTTTGATACATGACATGATAGAAGATGAGTCAAAGGTGTTACAAGTGATTTGGGCCGAGAATTAAGTTCAAAACCTAGGAGTTGGAGATTTGAACCATGCGACCGCATGGTATAAAAAAGGAGGCGATAGCGACATTCACTGAAAAAGAGACCCAAGACATTTTGGCCTCTCCACGCGATCGCTACCGTGATGCCTGCGCGATCACGTGTGTATAAAAATTAGGGTTTTACGCGTCTTTAATTCTTTTTCTGTTTTGGGCCCATATGCGGCTTTGTCTTGTTTTCGCGAAAATACTCTTTATTAGTTACTTTTCTTTCATTGTAAAAGACAACTTGGTGATTATTGATAATTAAATGTGAGTTATTCCCTTATTCTTCTTCGTTCTTAACGAACAAATCGAACTTATCAAAGGATTAGACAACATTTGTGGCGTTCACCCTTTGTAGTTCTTATCTCTGCATCGTAACGAGTCTTTGGTTTGATATACCTTGGGTTCTTGGGTCGTGAGGTCGGGATTGCACTGTTATCGTCTACCAATTGAATTTTGAGCTTTCCGGCGTTTCGAGTCTAAATTCCGTGAGTTCATCGTGATCCCCATAAGGATCACATCAATAGAAGCATGTACTTACAGGCCCCTCACTGTAAGTACATGGATAGGTGTAGCAAGGTTCTAAGATTTTCATGCATCCTTTCTTTTATTTTATGCTTCAATCCAGCTAGTTAAATGTCCATATGGATCCCTCTACCTGGCTCGACCTCAGTGGGTTCTCCACTTTTTCACAACTGGCTTAGTTGGTTTTTTCCTTGTTTGACTTCTAGATTGACACAATATTTCTGTAAAAATAATTTTATAATCACCATTTTACTACTTTGTTGCCAATATGATTGATTACAAGATAATTACGTGTTCTCCCAAGATTAAGGAACACTAATTGACTTCGAATGCCCCCACTAATAATAAAATACAATTAATTAAAATAATGGAGACTAAGTCCTTATTTGATATTGATAAAAATAAGATTTTTAGTAGATTTTAATAAAAGTTGATGAGATGTGTATTTGAAAAGTTGTGGGCCCCATAAAAAGTGCGATTAAGACTAAACGTTGACTTTAAATTTGATTAAAATCTAAAAAAGTAATGCAACCAAATAGGGTAAGTTAAAGATGAAAATATTGTAAATTAAAGTACATCTAATAACTTGGCATGCAAAGACGTGCATGAAAAAATATTATAGTACTCAGTATGACTGTTCAATACTCTATGCTACTATTTTATAGATATGTGTATTAAATAGAGAGTTCTGAATCACACGTTTTGAGAGTACTAGAAATTTATCGGCACATATAAAAATTTTTAGAGAAAAAAATGAATTTTTTTGACTGTAAGCTATGGTGGAAAATTTATAGAACAATTCTCTCTTTGGAGTTAGGTTCTTAAAGTCAAAAATTGTGGTGGCGTTCACCACTCATTAAGCAAACGCAAAACCCCCTACTCTCTAGTGTGGAATAGATTGTTGAATGTCAAGGACATCACTGAAGAATATGTTCAGGATTTCATTAGCAATGGCACATGGAATTTACAGAAGATATCAAGAACTTAATGCCCAGGAACTTAGTAGAACAGATTATTTCCACACTAGTAGCTCAATCATTCTATGCTTATAAAAAAAAAGATCAAATCTTCTGGGTTCTTACATCTTCTAGCACATTTTCCATTCAATCTTGCCTTGAGCTATCCAGAGAGAAGAAAAAAATCCAATCTTCTTTTAAATATATAAAATAGAATAAAGTGATTCCACTTAAAATTTCCTTCTTTATGTGGCGACTTATGGACAAATGGATTACAGTTGACAACATTTTGGGGAAAAAATTGGATTTATCCCTGGCTTCTAAGTGCTGGTGTAGTGTAGCAG
Source organism: Ligustrum vulgare (assembly GCA_963555705.1). Classification (NCBI taxonomy): domain Eukaryota; kingdom Viridiplantae; phylum Streptophyta; class Magnoliopsida; order Lamiales; family Oleaceae; genus Ligustrum; species Ligustrum vulgare. Next base: position 20,336,794 of record OY743188.1, read on the forward strand.
AAGACATTGAACAATTTTTCATTAAGGGACAAATTGATGATAAATGTTTGGGACTTTTTCTTCCAGAATTTTGGTCTTCCTAAAAAAAGAATTTGACTCTATCTTGATGCTTCAATATTAGAGATTCTCTTTTAAATCAATTCGGCCAGGATGTCTACACTCAAATGTGCCTCTTGCTGTCTTCCGGTACATATGGGTTGATATGAACCAACACAAACATAAGGAGATTAAAATGAGCTCTACAAGGATTGTTGAGTTCAAAGGCTTCTCTCAATAATTCAAACCAATGACTGCAAAATACTAAAGGCTCCTCTTGGAATTACTTGCATGCATATGAATCAATTTCACGATCTTAAATTATATAAATCAAGGTTGGATTACTTACCTCTTGATGTTTGTTCTTACTGCATAAATGTATGCTCTTTGGTCACAAAATTCAGTCACAGATGGATAGAACTTCTTGTCCACAATCCAAATGCCAATTTTTGAGTTAAATCTTCATAGATTCAAGCCACTACACTTTTCAACCATATGCTCACGTACAAAAATCTCTCTTATTTTCTTGTTAACGTTATGATGATAGATGGAGTGAGTTATATGGAGGTTGATGGAAGTTATTCATGCCTTGGATAACTTCCCATATCAAATTCAAATGGTTCCCCTAGCTCCAAAACCAACATTAATGGATCGGGACGGTTCGGATCATCCCACATGGGCGACCCGGTTTAATCTAATATCTCACACTCTAACATGATGGGATTGACTCGGACTCCATTCGCATATGTTGTGCTTGATTAGAATCAAAACCCAACTCGTTATTCTGGAAATCTCAAAAATTCATATTGGCAAATGGATCGTGCGACCCGCGAGCAACGGAGCAAGCATTACTATACACCTGTTAGGGATATATAGAAGCTCCTTTTGAGGAATACAAGTCTCGCTATACCCCAGACATATTTACTATCACAACTCAAGTATTTCACATCCCCTCAAATAATAAATGAACATACTTGAATTTTGCGCAGCATACGTTATATTCACAATTGTGAAATCAAACCCAAATGGTTGATACAATTGACCGGCCAGTAAATACAAATCTTAGTGTTAGATAAAAAAAGTATTCTTTTTCCACTAGAATCCCTTAATCTTAAGTCAGCCGCTTTCCTAGACATGTTCCATCAAACCGAATCAATCATGGTCATTGGTAACAAGCTAAAGTAGCTGCACTGGCATAAAATCTCGAGAGACGGTCAAAAAGTCATAAGGGTACTATATGAGGTCATATATACCTCAGGGACTCACACAATGAAGAAGAAGGGATCTATTCCTACATTTCTCATAGGTCGTCAAAGCACACGCGGTATGAAACACGTGTTACGGAGTTCTTCCTTTCTCTTAGGGTGTATGTCTTATCAAGTTAATAACATCGTACAGATCATAATTCAAATATTCCTTGATATCTAATTTGAGTTCTCCTTCCTTTTTAAATTCCTCTTGTTATCACCATTCGAGAACTCGATCTGGCTATAAAAAATAGGTTTAATGGATAGTGGAATCCATTTCGATTGCTTGTAGCAATCTTATCTTGATACTATTATCAAGACGACGGGATCATTTACAAAATGATCGCTTATGTCTCATCTCAGCACAAAACTAACTTGTTAGAGGCGATTGCCCGTGTGAGTGAGCCAATCTCAACCTATTTAACATACTTTATGTCATATAAATCAATCATATAGTAATCATTTAACTAGATTACACATATCAACTGAATTCAAAAATATATTATTAATGGGGACATGAATTTTCAAGTTTGAGAAACTCAAATTCTATGCAATCCTATATATTTAGCATGAGTTACAAAGACATCTCTAGGTATAGGTTTTGTAAGAGGATCAGCGACCATATGCTGCGTAGATATATATTGTAAATTCACTTCTTTCTTCCCTATGATGTCTCTTACAAAGTTGTATTTTGTATCAATGTGCTTGGTTCTGCTATGATACTTGGGATCCTTTGTAAAAGCAATAGCTGCCTGGCTATCACAATAGATCAATATAAGTTTCTCATCATCAGCAGATACTTTTAGATGCTGGAAGAATCTTCTTAACCAAACAGCTTCTTGTACTGCAGCAGCACATGCAACGAATTCCGCTTCCATTATCGATAAGGAAATGCATGTCTGTTTCTTGCTACTCCATCAGATGGCACCATTGTTAACCAAGAATACATATCCTGAAGTTGATTTGCGATCATCCAGATCTCCACCCCAGTTGGCATCTGTATAACCCTTTAAGCACAAATCATTCCCTTGATAGTATAGGGAATAATTAGCAGTACCTTTCAGGTATCTCATTATCCTTTTGATGGCTTTCCAATGTCCTCTTCCAGGATTAGATTGATACCTACTAACATGACCTTCGGCATAACAAAATTCAGGGTGTGTACACATCATAGCATACATCAAGCTCCCGAAGGCACTGGAGTATGGTACTTTGGACATTTCTTCCTTTTCTTCAAGAGTCTTAGGACACATGGAAAGACTTAGGGTTTTGCCCTTAGATATAGGAGTATCAATTGGGTTACAGTTCCCCATTTTGAAACGCTTGAGAATCTTCTTTATATATGACTCTTGTGATAGAGAAAGAAGTTTTCTTGAACGATCCCTTTGGATTTTAACACCAAGTATATAATCTGCTTCACCCATGTCTTTCGTTTCAAAATTAGAAAATAACCATCTCTTAATGGTTTCAACAAACTCCTTATCATTCCCAGCTAATAAAATGTCATCCACATAAAGTGACAGAATTACAAATTTCTCTTTGGACCTTTTCACGTATATACAATGATCTTCATCTAGCATAACAGAGTTGTATGAGATTATAGCTTTGTCAAATCTCAAATACCACTACCTGGAAGACAGTTTTAGGCCATAGATAGATCTTTGCAATTTACAAACCTTGTCATCTTGGCCTTTCACAATGAAACCTACAGGTTGTTCCATGTAGATTTCTTCATCCAATTCTCCATTAAGAAAAGCAGTCTTTACGTCCATTTAATGTAATTCTTAATCTAAATGTGCCACTATAGGTAGGAGTAGGCGAATAGAGGTAAATCTCACAACTGGTGAAAAATTTTATTCATAATCTATACCCTCTTGTTGGGTATATCCTCTTGCCACCAAGCGAGCCTTATACCTCTCAATAGACCCATCAACTTTTCGCTTAATCTTGAGAACTCATTTGTTCCCAATAGCTTTCCGATCAGACGGAAGATCAACTAAGTCCTAGACTTGATTGGATTCCATTGACTCCATTTCCTCTTCCATTGCTCTTTTCCATTTCCTTTGCATGCCATGATGGAGCTTCATGTATGGACTTAGGTTCCTCCTCGTCTTGTAAAGATGCTAGAAAAGCTTTCCCTTCAATCTCAAAATGACGTTTAGGTATAACTTTTCTAGTACTCTTACGAGGTGTGAGCTCCATTGTGAACCGGTCACTTGGGATTAGATTGCTCCCACTTGAATTAAAAGCTCGAATAGCTTCTTCTCGAACCTTCACAGATTTAGCTCTATCATCTAATTCAAATAAAGGTTCTCCATTTTTTATTTCTCCCATGTTAGGAAAATCCATCTCGAAATGTTACATCTCATGACTCTATTTCAGTGGTGTTCCCATCTTGATTTTCACCTATAAACACATATCCCTTAGAATGGTCCGAATATCTTATAAAGATACACTTTTTGCCTCGTGGACCTAATTTTCCAAATTTACTTGAGGAATCGTGTATGAAAGCAGCCGATCCTCAAGGTCTAAGGTAGCTTAAATCAGGTGTTCTACTTGTCAAAAGCTGATATGGTGTATCAGTTATCAATTTAGAGGGAACCCTATTCAAAATATATGTCGCAGTTAACAAAGTATCTCCCCAATAGGAAATAGGTAAGTTACCCTGTGCCATCATAGACCTTACCATTTCTAACAATGTTCTATTCCTCCTTTCAGGAACACCATTTTGTTGAGGAGTATGAGGAATAGTTAATTGTCCAATTATACCTTTATTATTACAAAGTTCCTTGAACTCTTCAGATAGATATTCACGTCCTTGGTCAGTTCTTAAAGTTTTCACTTTTCTATTAGTTTGATTCTCTACCATGTTTAAATATAGTCTAAAGCATTCCAATGCTTCTGACTTATGAGAAATCAAATAAACATAACTGTACCGTGTGAAGTCATCAATAAAGGTAATAAAATAGGAGGCTCCATGTCTATCCCTAACATTCATAGGACCACATATATCTGAATGTACTAATTGCAATGGAAATTTGGCTCTCAAGGCCTTACCAAATGGTTTTCGAGTTGTTTTTCCCATCAGACAATGCTCACATGTAGAAAAGGTAACTTTAGAGATTGAACCTAGTAAGCCTTTTTTAGCTAACCTAATCATTCTCTCTTGCCCAATATGTCCTAATCTAGCATGCCAAATATTTGTATGAACATTTACATTTCTAGACGAAGAAGTGGATACATCAAAAAAAAAAAAAAAAAAAAAAAAAAACGATCTATATAATAAGCATAAGTGTTTGGATTACAATCCAACACCGTAAAACCATTACATAAATATCCAGATGAATAATATGCATCATCATAATTAACATCAACAGAAGTACCATGAAAGTTCAAATTAAGACCTAATTTTAAAAGAACAATAACTAATATTAAATTCCGTCATATCCCAGGTACAAATAAGACATCATGAAGGAGAACAACACGACCACTACGCAAGTGTAACTTTCAAGTACCGATTCCCTTCACCTCCACTCTTTCGTCGTTGCCAACGTATATCCATTTTGCACCAGGTGGAATCCGACGGAACTCCACAAATGCTTCTCGATCTTTGGCTATGTGGTATGCTGTTCCTGAGTCTAAAATTCACAAAGGATAAGAATCAGCAAGTAATATTGTGCTAGAAACATAAATAGCACTAAAAGAAGAACACATAAGAGCTACCTGTTTAGGCTCAGGGCTTTCACGAGCAAAGTGACCCAGCACTTTACAATTATAGCATTTAACCTTGCTCTTCATGTCCTTCTTCTTTCCAAACCACTTCCCTTTCTTATAGCATTTGTTCTTGTTCTTCTTAGGTCCCTGTCTAGTCTCTTTCCCTTTTCCTCTCCCGCCTTTGTCTCTGTTCCTTTTATTTTTGAAGCTTGAAGCCTTATGAGAACTAGACTCGGCTACATAAGCCTGACCTAGAGATTTGGAAGCTCCAAGCAGTTCATCCTCTAGCTTCACATGGCGGACAACATCAGCAAAAGTTTTTATGCTTTCATTATGGGTCAAATTCACTTTCAAGTGTTCCCAACTATTAGGAAGAGAGCGGATCAAAGCTTGAACTTGCTGCTCATCAGAGACTATGTGACTAGCTGACTTTTGTTCCCTGATCATGCTAGACATAACCCTAACATGCTATTTAATGTTATGATCAGGAGCCTTCTTGTAAGTATCAAACTTAATTGTCAGTTTTCTGAGCCTAGTCACACTTGTACCACCATATTTCTCTCTCAGGTACACCTAGATGTCCTGATTTTTAGGGTATTGTTCACACTCGTGTATGAGATCATCAATCACAGAACTCACCAAGATTGCACGTGCAGTGGAATCTTTCTTTTTCCAAGTTTGGTAAGTCTCTTGATCTCGTATCTATTGAGAAGTGTTTCCAGTACCAGAGTCTTCGATAACCTGGTTGATGCCTTCTAAGACATCCTATTCCTCCAGTACATACCAAATCTTATGGCGCCAAGTGTTATAGTTATCGCCATTTAACTTATCACCCTTGTTAAGATCAGAAATTATGTTCTTAGATGCCATGGTCTGTTACAATTTTAGAGACAATCATATAACGGTCCATTTATGCACACAAAGTATTTTTGCACTCAAGCAAATTAAATTTCATGACAATTTAACACTAGGTATGAAGTCGAAAGTTCACTAAGTTCCCAATCATCGTCCATTATCCTAATGTTTCATTATCACAAAAATTAATCTCATAGCGCAAAACTATATGTTCTAGGTAAGAGCTACATAAACTCTCCCAACCTTGGAACTCCCACTTAACAAGTTCATTAGGCATGTACAATTTAAGCAAGACATTTTAATTACACAAAACATATCACAAAATGTCATATATAAATGCCATTAAAATAAAGAAACTATTATTTTTGAATAATCATGATATATAGGAGTATATTCAAAAACTCCCACTAGATCCAATAGGTAATTTAATAAAAAAGTGGTCCAATAGGCAATTTTTTTTAAAAATAAAAAATCCCACAAATAAACATGTAATAAAATAATAGAGGGACCAGTCTATATTATTTTATTAATTTATTTTTAATAGAATTACCAAGGACCAACCTGTAATTTAAATACACAAATTTATGGGTCCAATTGAAGATTTTAAAATTTTAGGGACTAATCTGCACTTTCTAGATTTCAAGGGACTATTCTAAAATTTTCAGAAATTGAGTGACCAATCTAAAATTTTCAGAATTCTAAAGATAAAAATTGAAAATTCAGAATTTTTAGGGTCCAACTTGGAACTTTCGAAAATCATAGGGACCAATCTGGAAATTTCAGAATTTGCAACCAAGCCCCCATCTACATAAGTGCGGAGACCTAGGTGCATTTTCAGATTGGTACCAAAACTTTAGGAAGCCATAACTTCAAAGTTCAGGCCTTCAAAGTTTTAGGTTTTCTAACTAGGATTGCATTTTTCTTTCAACATACATATTGAAATCTCATGAAATTTTGCAGATATGTTCTACATACTATGACAAACATACAGTATGAATTTCACGAATTAATGTACAGTATTTCGTGATGTTCCATTAAAGCATATGCAAGCGTTCTTTAAAAAACGGTTTTAGTGGCATTGATCAGCATGTAATAGAAACAAAACATTATTAACATGTTCATAGGCAAGAAAACAACCTTCTATGGCTCTGATACCAATGTTGGAAGTACTTGCATGCATATAAATCAATTTCACAATCTTAAATTATATAAACTGAGGTTGGATTACTTACCTCTTGATGTTTATTCTTACTGCAGAAATTTATGTTCTTTGATCACGAAATTCAGTCACAGATGGACAGAACTTCTTTTCCAAAATCCAAGTGCCAATTTTTGAGTTAAATCTTCATAGATTCAAACTACTACACTTATTTCTTTTCAACCATATGCTCACATACGAAAATCTCTCTTATTTTCTTTAACTTTATGATAATAGATGGAGTGAATTATATGGAGGTTGATGGAAGTTATTCATGCCTTGGATAACTTCCCATAACTTCCCATATCAAATTCAAATGGTTCCCCTCCAAAACCAACATTAATGGATCGGGTCAGTTCGGATCATCCCACATGGACGACCCGATTTAATCTAATAGCTCCTAAAGGAAAGATCATATGTCATGTGAAATGGGTTAAGCCGCCTCCTAGTTGTATTGAACTTAATGTCGAAGGCTGCCTCAAGGGTAACAATTTAGCAATTGGGGATAGAGGTATAAGGGATCGTGGAGGTCAAATAATTATGAGCTTTTATGAGTATTTTAGAAGTTGCTCCATAATTGAAGCTAAAGATAGATGTTGGGATTATTATGTACTAATCAAAATATAATAGTTGGTTAAGCAAGAAATCAAACAAGAAATGATAACAAAGAACAATAACACCTTGGTTTGGTGACCCAATTTGGTGATAACACCTACTCTGGGGGGCTCAGAGATTAGCCCGTTCTACTAGCAATCAGCCATCCATCCAAATGAGAGTTTATGCAAACAAAAACACAACCTTCGTGCACAATTTCTTTTCAAGAAATTCAAGTTACACAATACACACTCTCCTAACAACGAAACCACAACGCCCAAAACTATATAGATATAAAGCCACTCAAGTCTACACTATGACCCAAATTTCTGTACAACTAATTTCACAAGGCTTGTTGGAGATCGTACAAAGTAGAAGAGAGAAGATCGAACTAGAACGTGAGCAAGGGAGAGGCAGAAGACTTATTTTGGGTTCAAGCTAAATATATCAAGCCCACAACAAATCACAGCCATTAGATGATATCTAACGGTCCAAATAATAGGCGAGAAATAAAACCTGGATATTGAACCCCAAAATTGTACATGAGATCCTCCAAGTATAAAAGCATCAATTTGGGGATCACAATTTACAATCTTCACCTTGATCTCCAAATGTCCCTACTCTCACTCTCATGGTTGTTGAATGCATAGTGTGTACGGCTAATCTTCCATCATTGCCTAGTAACTACAAAAAATTTAACCAGCATCAATATGTAGCAAAGATAAACAAGTTTTAAACTTACCAACATTTAAAACTTTTGTGCCAATATCAGATGGATTTAAATCAGTATGAACCTTAACCAAATTAACTTCACCTGTAGATATTTTCTCTCTTATGAAATGGTATTTAACATCAATATGCTTGGACCTTTCATGATATACTGGATTTTTGTTTAACAACAAAGCATTTTGACTATCAGTAAAAATGGTAACATGTTCATTCAAGAAATTTAATTCATTCAAAATCCCTCTAAGCTAGATATTCTCCTTCATAGCCTCAGTAATGACTACATATTCAGCCTCAATACTAGACAAAATTACAAGAAGCTGCAATTGAGACTTCCAAGTATTACAATTATCCCTAAAGTGAAAAAAGTATGCAGTAGTAGATTTTCTTTGGTCTTTGTCACCAGCAAAATCTAAATCAACATAATCTTTCAAGGTTAACCCATCAGATCTTTTCTCATACACTAATCCTACTCTCAAAGTACCACTAATATATCTTAAGAGCCATTTCAACCCAGCCCAGTGTGGTTTCCCCGGATTAGACATAAACCTACTGAGAAAACTAATAGAATAAGCGAAGTCAAGTCTGGTAGTAATCATAGAAAGCATAACAGAACCTATTGCATTAGCATAAGGAATATGCTTCATTTCATTTAGTTCTCCCTCTGTTTTACGAGAATGAGTTGATGAAAAGTTTATATGAGCTACCAAAGGTACAGTAACAGGTTTAGCATCTTTCATGCCAAATTTAGATATCACCTTTTCCAGGTATGTCACTTGAGAAATAGTCAACACATTTTTATTTCTATTTCTATTAATGACCATACCTAAGATCTTTCTAGAACATCCTAGATCTTTCATATCAAACTTAGATTTTAAAGATTTTCATTCTTATGATCTCTCCTTTACTAGGACTAGTCAATAACATAACATCAACATATAGAAGTAGGTGAACCTTACTTCCCTATTTACTTTTATTATAGTAAATACAGTAATCATACTCACTCCTTTTAAAACCAATTTTAATGGAATATGAATTAAAAAATTTATACCATTGTTTGTGACTTTTTTTTTTTATTAAGTTTGCAAACAAATTTACATTTGCCCTTCACCTCAAAACCTTAAGGTTGACTCATATAAATATCTTCCTCTAGCTCCCCATGCAGTAAAATTGTCTTAACGTCTAATTGTTCCAATGCCCAATTGAATTGAACAACCAAAGGAAGCACCAGTCTTATGGTCTTGTATTTTATCACATGGAAAAATATCTCATTATAGTAAATGCCCTCCCTTTGGGTGAATCACTTGGCCACTAACCTGGCCTTATACCTTAAAGGATCTCTAGGATTTAATCCCTCCTTTAATTTTTGAATCCACTTACAATAGATTATTTACTGTTTTTCAGGCACTTTAACAAGATTTCAAGTTTTATTTTCTTCACTTAGAGATTTCATTTCTTCTTTCATTGCCTCTTTCCCGTTTTCAGATTTTGGTCCATTCATAGCTTCCTCAAAGGAATTAAGTTCAGTGTGATCAATGGCTTCACCTGAAACTAAGGCAAAATCAGCCAAGTTTTGTATTTCATACCGAAGGTTAGGTCTCACCTATCTTCTCTCCCTATCTCTAACCAATTGGTAATCTTGTATGGTGGTATCATTTTCTGTGGGATTAGGTATTTTAGATTCAACTTCAACATGAGGTTCAGAATCCCCATCACCTGCAGGTTCAGCAGGTTAGTCCAACTTCATCCTTTCCTATTGGAGGAATAACAGGTTTAGGAGTATCATTATGGGTATTAGTTATCCTGGTCAAGTCTTCAAGATGTTTAGCTTTAGGTTCATCAGCCTTATTATATTGTTTCTTCAAACAAGGTATTTCAGATTCATTGAACACAACATCCTTTCTGTTAATCATTTTCGTACCCTAGACTCTTAAAATCTACAATATATACCCTTTTACCCCATCAGGATACCCCCAACATAACAAATTTGGTATCCCTTGGCTCCAAATTACCCTCACTCTGGTATACATATGCAGCACACCTAAATACCCTTACGTGGGTTAGGTTAGGTGGTTTACCAGTCTATAGCTCATGTGAAGTTTTGAAATTTACAGAACTAGATGTGGATCTATTAATAAGATGAGCTGCAGTACTGACAGCTTCAGCCAGAATCCTTTAGCAAGGCCTTAGTTAATCAACATACACCTAACCTTATTCTTTAAGTACATGTTCATTCTTTCAGCCCCCCCCCCCAATTATGTTGAGGTGTATATTTCACAATTCTATGTATTCCTATACCCTTCTCTCTAAAAAAATTGTCAAACTCAAAGTTACAAAACTCAAGTCCATTATTAGTTCTTCAAGTTTTTAACCTTCTTTCAATTATATTTTCAACAATTTTTAACCAGGCTATAAATTTAAGAAAAGTCTCAGATATAGACTTCAATGGGAAACCCAAACCTTTCTAGAGTAATCATCAACAAAGGATAGAAAATATTTGTTCCCACGAAATGTAGAATGTTTTTCAGGCCTTCACAAATCTGCATGGACATAGTCTAGGGGTCTCTTAGAACAATGAGAAGTTTTTCTTTAGAGGATGCTGATGCCATTTTACGCTCCATTCAGGACCTATTCACTTCTTAGGAACAAGGTAGGCAATACCTCTCAATCTTCTTCGGCCAGTTGTCCTTCTTTTGCATCTGTGCCTTCCATGGAAAATATGAAATTCTCAAGCAATTAGTGCTTGAATATACTTCCTTCATGGACATGGATATAGCCAGTGCTAGTGCAAATGGACAACGAGACAAACTTGAGCGTCTAAGTGTAAATATTGCTCAAGCACTTGAACTTCCTTCGCTCAAACTCCCAGCTGATATTAAGCTGAATTTGAAGGATGTCCATTCTGAGATAAGTTATATGCTGACTGAAAACATGGATTTAAAGGCCAAGAGCAGCTTAGATAAGATTTCTTCTGACTTTATGGTTGAAGACTCCTTGATGATGATTTTAGAAGCTGAGATGAAGGAGCTACAAGAAAAAATGGATGACTGCAAGGCTATGTTTGCTAAAAAGAAACGTAACACTTCCCAGGAAGTTGAACGAACTAAATCTTTACTTGAGCGATATTCAAGTTTGGAGGTTGATGAAGAAATCATGACCGAGTTATCTACTGCCTCCATCGACCAACGAGATGAGTGGGAAAGAAATCAGGGAGCAGATGCAGTGTATTTGGGGGCAGATTGTAATTAGGACGCTAACGTCTTAACATTTTTATAGTACGACCTCGTCCTTTATTTGTTTTGTTTGCTCGTCTAATTGTAATGGAAACCAATATCTCTTTATGTAATGGCAAACAGTTTTATTAATGAAATGGGCATTTTCATTCAGTTGCATAGTAGTTATGTACGTAAAAATGTTAAAGTTCTAATCGTTCAAAATCCTAAACCGAAGGAACGTATTTCTTTAAATACTTACCATTGATAAACCTCATATGTCTCATACTATCTAAATCTTCTGAATGGTAAGCTCCATTAGTCAACATATTTTTCACTATATATGGTCCTTCCTAATTAGAGGATCATTTCCCATATTTTGGATCCTTGCTATCCAAAGGGAGTATTGTCTTTTAAACTAAATCGCCCAAGCTAAAAAAATTGGCTATAACTATTTTATTATAGTACTTAGCCATTTTTTATTTTTGAACTTGCAATCTATCTAAGACATCTAGCTTTAGTTCGTCCAATTCTAATAAATTTTGGGCTAACAATTTTATAAGTTCATCATCACTTAAGTTATTTTGCAAGCCTACTCTAATTGATAGCATGTTAATTTCCATGGGCAAGTCTGCCTCCTATCTGTAAATGAGTTGGAATGAAGTTACTTTGGTGCTTGAACTTGGAGAAGTTCTATAAGCCCATAAAGCTTTATTTAAACACTCGTGCCAATTTCGAGCATTTTCGTTTATCATCTTCCTTATGATATTTTTCAAAATCTTACTAGAAGATTCTACCTGCCCATTAAACGGGCATAATTAGGCGTAGAGTTTACCAACTTAACTTCAAACTCGCTTAAGAATTATTTCACGTGATCTCCATTTAAAGAAGTTCCATGATCTATCATTAAAGTTTGTAGTACCCCAAACCTATAAATAATGTCACTTCTGAGAGATCTCCTTTATAAGTATTGCTTCCACCCATTTGGTGGAAAAATTGTTGCAACTATTACAAAAGTGTCTTCCCCATATGTTGGAGGATAATTTTTTCCTATCAGATCTATCACCCAACCTTTAAATGGCCAGGCTTAATAATGGGTGCCATTTCTCTTGCTAGCATTCTTTGGGTTGTGCCATGTTTTTGGCATGCTAAACACTTCTTTAACCAGCTTGATGAGCTCCGCATATTCGTTCATGTACTTCTGCCCTAATTGTTTTAGCTTCTTGCAAGCTTAAGCATTTTAGTAGCACACCATCTGGACATTTCTTGTATAACTCCTCATCTATCAATACATAATTGTGTGAACATAACTTCATTTTTATATCATTCTTCTTATCAGCTTCTTTCAAAAACCTTTTTATTTCTTCTCTTCAATCTACTACATCCCCATTTTTGTTTACAATGAACATCGATTCCTCTTGTCCTCCATTGTACTACGGGCAATGTCATCCCATATTCACAACTAGAATCCAAATTTAGTATTTTTGAATAGCCCGAAGCCATCTGGGCTAACTCGTTCGCTAAGTCATTATACATTCTATTAATGTATTGAAATTTTACTTGATCAAATTCTTCCAAAAACTCTTGGGCTATTTCATATTGGCTTATGACAGAATTACTTTGGCATTTAAAGTTACCAGTCAATTGATAAATTACTAATTTCGAATCACCCCTGATGATTGCATTTTTTGTTCCCAACTCGAGTAATAACTCTAAACCTACAATAAGTGCTTCATACTCAGCTTGATTATTGGTACACACTTCATCAAAAGTAAAATCAAACTTGTAACAAACCCCCGTGAATTTATTAATACTATTCCTACCCCTGCACCTCCAGCAGTTTCCTATCCATCAAAATATAAAACCCAAGGCTTTGTTTCAAATGATTCAATTTCTTTAGCTATATCAAGGTACGGATGATATGCCAAAAAGTTGGTCAATGTTTGATTTTCAGTAGCCTTTTGGGGTATAAAGTGTATTTCAAATTCTAACAATGTTAAAGTCAAAAGACCAATCCTTTGATGTAAAACCCAAGGCTTTGTTTCAAATGATTCAATTTCTTTAGCTATATCAAGGTACGGATGATATGCCAAAAAGTTGGTCAATGTTTGATTTTCAGTAGCCTTTTGGGGTATAAAGTGTATTTCAAATTCTAACAATGTTAAAGTCAAAAGACCAATCCTTTGATGTAAAATAGGGAGAGAAAGCATGTACTTAACTAAATTTATTTTAGAAACAAGATAAACAGTTACAGGTTGCAGATAAGCCCTTAGTTTTGTACATGTAAAATATAAAGCAAGACATAATTTTTCAGTAGCAGAATAATTAAATTCACATTTTGTTAACTGTCTGTTAAGATAATATATTGCACTCTCTTCGCCAAATTAGTTTTCTTAAGCAACCATTCCAGCTATTTTTTCTTTTTCAGTTGATATATATACCTTCATTGGCCGTCCTTGAATAGATGAAACTAGCACTGGTGGACTTGACAGATATGTCTTTAGGCTATCAAAAACCTTGTGGTATTCCTCATTCCAGACGAATTAGTCTGGATTTTTCAACTTTAAAATAGGCGAAAAAGCTTTTTTTCACCCTATACAAGTAGAAATAAAACATCTTAAAAAATTCACTTGACCTAGAAACCTTTGTAATTCTTTTTTGTTACCGGATGGTTTCACCTCTAGAATGGCCTTCCCTTTATTTTTATCAAGTTCAATTCCTCTTTTGTGTACTAAGTAATTAAGGATATTTCCTGCATTAACACCAAACGTACACTTCAAATGAGCATTTTAAATTAAAACTAGCATAATTTTAAATAAAAAACTTAAGCAATGCCTATTGTCCAACTACCACCCACCCCCACCCCGCTCCACCCTGACCCGACCCGACCCACCCCACCCCAATTCGTGAACTCACATGGTCACATAAAGTTACATTTCAGTCATAATTAAAAATTTAGTCGCAGATTTTACCGCAACCTGACACCGTCCAATCCCACCCCCACCCCCAACCCCATCCACAAAGTCACAATTGGTCACACAAAGTCACAGTTTGGTCACAATTACGAATTCTGTTGCAAAAGTCACCCAACACCACCCCATCCACCCCACCAGTAAGGTCACAGTTGGTCACGCAAAGTCATAGTTCAATCACACAAGTCATAGCTCGATCACAAAAGTCACAATTGATCGCATGAGGCCACATTTTGATCACACGATGTCATAGTCCGATCATATAAAGTCATAGTTTGATAAAAAAATGTCATAGTTCACTCACACAAAGTCACAGATCGATCTCACTTAGTCATATTTGATACAACTATAGGTCATATCACATCCTTGTCCAATGGCCACACAAACCAAAAGCTGGTCATAATCTCTAATATAATTAGTTACAATCATTCATAATTAGTCACATATTATTCATTCATTAGTCACAACTTACTCGTTTTGTTTCTTGATCAAAGTTAATAAAAAATTTTTAGTCACATATTATTTATTTATCACAATTTACTCTTTTTTTTATCACGTTTAGTGAACATTTTTCGTCACAATTGTAAGATTTCGGGTCATACATGCATAGTAAAAATTTAAAAGACTTGAAACCAAAGTCTGGATGAACCTTGCACTTAGATAGAATCTGTGATTAAGATTGTACCTTTGATGAATGTCATGAATCTGAAACATGAGGTACAATTCTCATCACCACAGTCATCCAATTGTCCACTCTCTGATAGAGCAAGCTAGGATCTGGAAGGGGTTGTGCTAGCAACCAAAGAATGACTCAAAGCCCTAATTGTCTAGTAACTTATCTAGTACTTATATGTTTAAGCTAAACCTAATTAGGGTAGAGATAATGGACTTGGTCGAACCCAAGTCCGGGCCAACTAATTGGACTTGGACATTATTCCAACAATCTCCCACTTTTACAAGATCCAATTCAAGATGTTTAATTCTTGCTTTTGTGTGTGACCCATCAGGTTCCATTTACGATGGAAACATCGTGTTATTATTGTTCCAGTTTGATTGGAATAAGATGAATTGAAATCCCTATTTCTTCATCATCCTCGATTCACCAAGAAAGATTAATTCATGTTGCAGTCCAAGATTGACGTCTAGCAATGTGTTAAGGCAATCCATGTGAAGGGAAATGTCATGTGGTTATGACAAGACCAATTTATGTGCGGTTATCATAGAAACATAATCCCTTCAACAATATAACCTAATTCGTTAAGAGGTATGAATCGCGTCAATCTCATTTCAATCAATTATGTT
The DNA here is from genome assembly GCA_963555705.1 of Ligustrum vulgare. Lineage (NCBI taxonomy): Eukaryota > Viridiplantae > Streptophyta > Magnoliopsida > Lamiales > Oleaceae > Ligustrum > Ligustrum vulgare. The sequence goes on from OY743188.1 coordinate 20,352,650, forward strand.
ATTCACCTCTTCTCTTAGTTGATCTTGTTATGACTGAAAACACATTTTCAACTCATAACTTTACCCCAGTCGAGGACTTTACATCAACTTAAATGAAGGTCTTATTTCTCATCCATCGTGGAGAAATGTTAAATAATTGCACTTCCACTTTCAAAGTTAGTGATTCAACTTCTAATTAATAATATATCATCTAAAAATAGTATCATAAATATTGAAGACTCCCACTAACCTTTTATTTACACACATTCTTTATCTTCAACTTTTGATAAAATCAAACATTTTGATTATCTAATCAAAATTTAAAATTCTAACTCCGTGAGATTTGTAACGACCCGGGTCCTACTTAGCGGGCTTTCCCCTGCCGTTAGATGATGACATACTATCTCCACTATACCAACATGGATCTTTTCAACATGCTTTACTCTCACTCGCACGCTCCTCGAGAAAACTTCCCAGGAGGTCACCATCATAGAATTGCTCCAAGCTAAGCACGCTTAACTGTGGAGTTTCTAATGATGGTCTTCCAAAAAATAAGGTGCACCTTATTGGTATGAGTAGTACCTATCAAATCTTTAAGCTTTCCTAGCCCAAGTGTTAAAATCACCTCCCGTTATACTCGCGACGTCCTCGTCGAGCTTAAACCATCTAAGGATCCATTGCCTGGCGTTGGGATTCTAGGGGTGGCTCCTACGGGTTCGAGAGGTGGCTCCCATCCTATGATGTAGCACTTTGTCCCGTATAGCACTTAGTTCTCGATTTTCGACTGGCGCTGGCTTTGATACCATTTGTAATGACCCAGGTTCCACTTAATGGGCTGTTTTGGCAGTTAGATGATGACGTACTGTCCGCACTATACCAACATGGATCTTTTCAGTATATTTTGTCCTCAGTCTCACGCTCCCCGAGAAAACTTCCCAGGAGGGCACCCACCATAGAATTGCTCCAAGCCAAGCACGCTTAACTGTGAATTTTCTAATGATGGAATTCCAGAAAAAATATGAGAAGAATTATCCAACACATGATCTCGAACTTGCAGCGGTAGTTCACACTCTGAAAATTTTGCGTCACTACTGACCACAAGAGTCTGAAGTACTTCTTTTCCCAGAAAGAGTTAAATATGAGACAACGACAGTGGTTGGAGTTAGTGTAAGATTGCGATTGCACTACCCTTTACCACCCAGGTAAAGCTAATGTAGTCGCGGATGCTCTAAGCAGGAAGAATCTGGGTCAGTTGTAAGCACTGGGTACTGAACAAGATCAGTTGATCAAAGATTTAGAAAACATGAGGATTGAAGTGCTAAAGCCAATAGTAGGAGCATCTTCTTCGATGGAAAATCTAACAGATAAATCGACCCTCAGGGACAGAATTGTAATAGCTCAAAAGGAAGATCCATTTTTGAAAAAGATTAGAGCGGATGTGGGAACTGAGAAGAGAAAGGATTTGAAATAGCTGAAGATCAAGCTTTGATGTTTAGAGGCCGATTGTGTGTACCAATGGATGAGAAACTTAGGAATGAGATTTTGACTGAGGCTCATTCCACTCCTTTCCCTGCACATCCGGGTGGAACCAAAATGTATAGAAATTTGCATAATACATTTTGGTGTAGGAACATGAAAGGGAGAATAGCATTATTTGTATCAAGATGTATAGTTTTTCAACAAGTAAAGGCAGAAAATTAGAGGCCATCAGGGCCATTGAGTCCTATGGATATATCTGAGTGGAAATGGGAGAAGATTACAATGGATTTTATCATTGGTTTTCCTAGAACGGCAGGAGGTCATGATGCCATTTGTGTGATTGTGGACCGACTGACAAAGTCCCCTCATTTTCGACCAGTACGGATGACCTAAAGATTAGAACAGTTTGCACAGTTATATGTGAAAGAAATTGTTCGAATTCATGGAGTCCCGGTGTCTATTGTTTCAGATAGAGACTCGAGATTTACTTCGAAATTTTGGACAAGCCTTCAGAAAGTTTTGGGTAACAAGTTAACCTTTAGTACCGCTTATCACCCTCAGACTGACGGGCAATCTGAACGAACTATCCAAGTTCTTGAGGATATGTTGAGGGCATGTGTCCTAGACTTGTGTGGTAAGTGGGAAAATAATTTACCATTAGTAGAATTTGCATACAATAATAGTTTCCAATATACAATTGGTACGGCTCCATATGAGGCATTGTATGCTCGTCGATGTCGTTCGCCAATATGTTGGGATGAAGTTGGCGAAAGGAGAATTTTAGGGTCAGAATTAGTTGAGAGGACAGTGGAAGCTATTGATAAGATCAGATCAAGAGTTAAAATTGCCCATAATCGTCCGAAAAGTTATGCTGATCAAAGGAGAAAAGAGTTAGATTTTGAAGTTGGTGAGAAAGTATTTCTCAAAGTGACCCCAATGAAGGGGGTAATTCGTTTTGGAAAGAAAGGAAATTTGAGACCTAAATTTATTGGTCCGTTTGAGATTTTAGAGAAAGTTGGAAATGTGGCATATCGTTTGGAATTACTGCCCGAGCTAGCGGCAGTGCATAATGTTTTCCATTTCTCTATGTTGAGGAAGTATATGCACGATCCTAGTCACGTTATTGACGCTCGATCTTTGGACGTGCAAAGTGACTTGACGTAAGAAGAAGCTCTGATGTGATCCGGACCAGGCATCGAAGGGAGAAGTCGAGCCATCGGCAATATGATAGTGATCTACGTGCAAAACGGAGTAAGTTCCGTGTTGGGGTCGAGCCGAGAAGAGGGACGGATCGAACCGAATCGAGTAAAAGAAATTATTTATGCAGAAAATCCATTACGGCCGTAAAAGAAGACCTTCACGGCCGTAACCCCTATATTCACGGCTGTAAATCTTACAATCACGGCCGTAATCAATTAACGAGGAAAAATGATGAATTTTGGCAGAACGAGGCTTACGGCCGTAAGCCTGGAAGTTACGGCCGTAACATGCAAACTGAAGGAATTTCACGGCCGTAAGCATTGTGTCACGGCCGTAAAGAATAACATAAATTTAATCAGAAAGGCCTTTACGGCCGTAAGAGATTTCATCACGGCCGTAAACAAGCAGCGCCAGATTTTTCGGAATTTTCAATTATTTTATTTCCTTTTTAGTTTTTGGTTATTTTCCTATTTCAGAATTTTAGTCTAATTAGGATTCTATTTTGAGTAAATTAGATGCTAGGTTATTTTGCTTATTTATACGCTTTTTCAATTCATTGTAAAGACAGAAGTTGAGTTTGATTAATAAAATTTGTGAGAGGATTCTCCAAAATTGAGATGTTGGGTTTATTCCCTTTTTCTTGAACTTATCAAAGATCCGATCTTTGTGGCGTTCTTCCAGCAAACTTATCAAATATTCGCAAGAATATTTGTGGCGTTTCCAAATTCGAAACTTATCAACGAAATTGACAAGTCCTTGTGGCGTTCACCAATCTTTGTTCTTCTATCCGCATCGCCATAAATTGCGTCGTAATTGTCAGGTCAAGGTTTTACCGTCGTTCTATCCTTATTTTTGTTGTTTGTTCTTGAGTCAGATCTGATTTAGATCTTTCCTAGGTTTTAATTGTCGTTATTCCGCGTGTTCGACGAGATTCCCCGACTGGGATCTCATCAAGCTCCTACAGTGGTTCTAGAGAGAAAAGTCCATGTTCTGAGGAATAGAGAAATTCTTTTAGTCAAAGTTCAGTAGGGTAGACACGATGAGGATGAGGCTACTTGGGAAACAAAAGGAGACGTTTTGTCCAAGTACCCTAACCTAATTAATCAAATAAGTTAAATTTCGAGAACGAAATTATTTTAAGTGGGGGAGGTTGTAGCGACCAGAAATTTTAAGTTTAACGATAAGTTTTTATGTTAAGAATTCAAAAGTATTTTAAAATGAGCTTGTGACGTCGCTACGACACTTCCCGATGTTTTAAATTAATTGTTGGTCACGATATGATGTTATATGCATTTTCCAAGCAATTATTATTTTTAATTGTGAGAAATATTTTATCATGTTGCATGTTCAAATTTGTACTATTTTAAAGTATCAAATTTATTGGTTGAGCCGAGATATTGTTAAGTTTTTTAAATTAATGTCTTTCTTTTTTAAAAATTGAAAATTTTAATTGGGTTAAATATTTAAACATATTTTAAAGGTTGATAAGAGTATATCAAACATATTTTAAAGGTTGATAACAGTATATCAACATTGGTGTCATTTTGTAACTTACATTAATTAGTGTAAGTTTGAGTCGGGAAAAAATTATTTTGGTCGAGATCGACCCACATTATTTAAAATTTGCGAAACATGGAGTTATCATGAACTTCTTAAAAATTATTTTATTATTATTCTTATTATATATATATATATACACACAATATCGATTACACTCATCCTTATCTAAATTCACGTGTCAACCAATTTTTTTTTTTTTTTGAATTTCAATTAGTAGAGATAGACTAATATCCACATTTGAGGCAATCAACTCCTAACCCCATGATATTAGTCAAATACAACAGTTTCTCCACCCAATTCTCATCCATTACTTACCGTAGTGTATATATATATTAATTATATTAATCATTATCCCATGAATTTGTTATAGGATAAAGTCAAATTGTTTTCTTTTTATATCCACACAGTCTCGACCCCATTCAACAAGAAGTTCAATCAGTTTATTTCTTCATTATTTCATGGTCACTGCACCTTTTTATTTTCTTTGACGAATTACTTTGGCAAGCAAATATTTTTGGTGATTGCGCATTCTAACTTCACGTGCATTTCAATTCAACAATTTTTAAAAAATTTAAGGTAGTATTCTCTTTGGTACACAAGTTGTTACTCTTTTGAATTTAATGTTCTGTTAGCATGAAATTTGTGTCAATGTCTTATATATGATGCAATGCATAATTTTTCATGTGCTAATTAATTATTGACATGCTATGAAATTATTTATGATGAGATTATGATTGATGATTGAAGGTAATCATCTGATATATTGTGATTGAAGGTAATCACTTGTGATTGAAGGTAATCACAGTAAATTTTATTAACTGGCCATGTTAAAATGTTTCCCAAAAGATGAAAGTTGATGTTAACATATAATCAAATGTTGGTATATTATAATTTCATTAGCATGTGTATATACTACTTAGTATTTTTTTTTTTCAAAATGCTCATATTTAAAAACTTTACAGATTGATGGACTGGACATGGCGTGATGGCGGGCAGTAGTGAATAAAATTTAAATTTTTATGTATTTATGTTTGCACTTATTTATGTTAATGTTGCAATACATTTTTAAGACTCAAAAGTTCTTGAACGAATGTAATTCTTGATCAATTAAATGTTACGTTTGGATAAAAAAAAATGTTACTTTGATTGCTGGCTGGAAAATTTCAGATTTTGGGTTGCATTTTGAAAATTTACTGCATGTTTTATATTTACAATTTCTGAGTGTTTCAAAATAAAAAAAATCACCCTTTATGCGTTATATATAAAAATATAAATTTCATTCACTACTGCCCGCCATCATGCCATATCCAGTCCATCAATCTGTAATTTTTTTAAATATTAGCATTTCGAAGAAATACTCACTAGTATATACACACGCCAATGAAATTAAAATATACCAACATTTGATTATATGTCAAGATCAACCTTCACCTTTGGGGAACTTTTTAACATAGTCAGTTGATAAAATTTACTGAGATTACCTTCAATCACAGATGATTACCTTCAATCACAACATATCAGATGATTAGCTTCAATCCTCAATCATAATCTCATCATAAATAATTTCATAGCATGCCAATAATTAATTAGCACAGAAAAGTTATGCATTTCATCAAATATAAGATATTGACACAAATTTTATGCTAGCATAATATTAAATTCAAAAACGTAACAACTTATGTATGAGAGATGATACTACCTTAAATTTTTCAGAAATTGTTTAGTTGAAATACACTTGAAGTTGGAATGCACAATCACCAGAAATACTGACTTGCCAAAGTAATTCGTCAAAGAAAATAAAAAGGTGCAGTGACCATGAAATAATGAAGAAATAAATTGATTGAACTTCTTGTTGACTGGGGTCGTGACTGTGTGGATATAAACAGAAAACAACTTGACTTTATCTTATAACAAATGCTTGGGATAATGATTAATATAATTAATATATATATACTACGGCAAGTACTGGATGAGAATTGGGTGGAGAAACTGTTGTATTTGGCTAATCTGATGGGAATAGTTGATTGCCTCAAATGTGGATATTAGTCTATCTCTACTAATTAAAGTTTTAAAAAAAAAAAACTTGGTTGATTTATTGTAACACCCGGACCAAGAAAGCTTAAAGATTGGATAGGTACTGCTCATACAAATAAGGTGCACCTTCATTTCTGGAAGTTCATCGTTAGAAACTCCACAATTAAGCGTACTTAATTTGGAGTAATTCTATGATGGGTGACTTCCTTGGAAATTTTCTCGGGAAGCGTGCAAATGAGGACAAAACATGCTGAAAAGACTTATGTTGGTACAGTGAGGATAGTACGTCGTCATCTAATGGCCGAACAGTCCGTTAAGCGGGACCTGGGTTGTTACAAGATTGGTTTTAATCCATAACTAGACGTTTTAACTTGCATACTATGTTTGGATATTTGGATTCAAAACCTTTGGATTGTGTCATACACAAATCTATTGTCAAGATTCCCTTTAAGAAATAAGATTTGATATCCATTTCAAAAATCTCATAATCACAGCATGTTGCTACTACAAGCAGAATCTAGATTGATTCAGAGTAAACGCATTTACAGCATTTGAGTCTTACCCATTTCGGGCGGATCAAACAAGTTCCAAAACTTGTTTTTATCTCGGATTCCATGGCTTCCTTCCATCTCATTTAGTCAACATATGACTTAGCTTCTATGTAAATATAGGCTCATTATCGTTGATGACTAATAAAATATTAATAATTAGGGATGTGCAACTTAATGGAGTATACATGATCCTAATATCTTTACGTGGAGCTAGTGCGTTGTCAATCGTCACTACGTCTTGAGTAGCGTGTGCGTTCCAAGCATTGATCTGTTTCTCATCCAATGCAAGCATAGATTTTAGCTTAAATAATCGATTAAATATATATGTGATATAATGAACTATTTCATGTTCTACTTTTACTCCCACTATCTTCTCTTTGATGAACTATTTCTCCAAGATATTGACAAAATTCGAGATAGACTTTCTCTCTCAGTAGGAACGTAGGAATAATATCCAACCATATTTTTGATATCCAACAAATATATATATTGGACTAAGGCTATTGCATATCCAAATTTGGTATACTTCTAATAAGTATTGAGGTCTTAAATCTTAATGCAAGGAGATTAGACATTTGAAATCCACATCTTATATGGAACTTCATCAACCGATTATCATAGACCACAACAAAGTGTGTAATACCCCAACTAAGAAAGTTTAAAAGAAATGATAGGTACTACTCATACCAACAAGTTGCGCCTTCTTTTTCGGAAGTCCATCGTAAGAAACTCCACAGTTAAGCATGCTTGGCTTGGAGAGATTCTGGGATGGGTAACCTCCTGGGAAGTTTCTCGGGGAGTATGCGAGTGAGGACAAAGCATGCTGAAAAGACTCATGTCGGTACAGTAGGGACAGTACGCCGTCATCTAATGGCCTGGGCAGCCCGTTAAGTGGGACAGGGTTGTTACAAATGGTATCAGAGAAAATGTTGAGGAAGGAGTCACGTCAGGGACTTCTAGTTAATATCATTGGGTCTTTACAAATGGTATCAGAGACGGCCGCGAGTCGAAAATCGGGAACTAAGTGCTACGCCTTAGGGCAGGAGCCACCTCTAGAATCCTAATGCCTGGCAACAGATCCTCAGATGGTTTAAAAGCGACGAGGACGTCGTGAGTCTAACAGGGGTGATTGTAATACCCCAACTAAGAAAGCTTAAAAGAAATGATAGGTACTACTCATACCAACAAGGTGCACATTCTTTTTCGGAAGTCTATCGTTAGAAACTCCACAGTTAAGCGTGCTTGGCTTGGAGAAATTCTGGGATGGGTGACCTCCTGGAAAGTTTCTCGGGGAGTGTGCGAGTGAGGACAAAGCATGGTGAAAAGACTCATGTTGGTACAGTGGGGACAATACGCCGTCATCTAATGGCCTGGGCAGCCCGTTAAGTGGGACCTGGGTCATTTTTTTGTAACGACCTGGCTCCCTCCCTGGGGCCTTTTCCGAGCCGTACTCATGGCCTTTCCACTCCCCCCTGACTCCCTCGCTGGGGCTTTCTCCAGAAGTGAATTTTTGCCTTCCGCAGGATTCGAATCATGTCCCTAAGGATTTAGTATAATGATTCTTAGAATCCTGCTACCATTAGAGGCCCCAACGAGGGAGCCAGGGGGAGTGAAAAGACCATGAGTACGGCTCGAAGAAGGCCCCAGTGAGTGAGCCGGGTCGTTACAAAAAAAGGCGCCTTTTTTGTAACGACCCGGCTCCCTCGCTAGGGCCTTCTCTGTGTCTTATTCATGGTCTTTCCACTCCTCCCTGGCTCCCTCGTTGGGGCCTTTTCCAAAAGTGGATTTTTGACTTCCGCAGGGATCGAATCTTGTACCTAGGGGTTAAGTACAAAGATTCTTAAATCCCAGCTACCATTAGACCAAATATGGTAGCAGGGATTTAAGAATCTTTGTACTTAACCCCTAGGTACAAGGTTTGATCCCTGCGGAAGGCAAAAATCCACTTCTGGAGAAGGCCCCAGCGAGGGACCCAGGGCGAGTGGAAAGACCATGAATGTGACATGGAGAAGGCCCCAGCGAGGGAGTCAGGTCGTCGCGAGGGAGCCATGGGGGAGTAGAAAGACCGTGAGTACGGCTAGAAGAAGGCCCCAGTGAGGGAGTCGGGTCGTTACAAAGTGTGTAACATAAAGTGTTATGTGCAACGCTCCAAAATGATTTTGGAGATTTTACATGGCTTCATCAATTATTGCATCAATTGCAATCTTTCTCCTTTCAGATATGCCACTGTGCCGAGACGTATGCAAATGAGTTATCTATGCGAAAATTATGTTCTCATAATATAATCATGAAGTCAATCACTTTAAAATATTCTTCAACTTGATCAGATCTAAGTGCTTAGAATATTTTTCTCATTTTGGCCCTCTAATTTATGTCTGTATTATTTGAAATTTTCAAACTCCTAGATTTAGATTTCATTATAAATAGCAATGACTATCAAGGTTATCTAATGACTAAAGACCATTCTGACATATGCCCACTTACATCCGAATGTAACAAGCTCAGTAGATCAACCATCTCACTTTTCCATTTTCCAAGAAAAATTGATTTGTCAATTTAACTCCGAGTTGAGATATACATATATCACTATTAATTGAATTAGTCAAGTGTCAGATTTAAGAGTGATTTCTTCTATGCCTTATCAATATTCAGAATGTAAACTAATTGTTATTTACCTCACTTCCATAGTATCCCATCTAAGTTAATGAATAACTATTATTCTTAATTAAAGATAAATCACTTCTTGTCCAAACATGAAATTTAAGTGTTGTTCTTTATAAGAACTGTAATTAACAATTTTCAAGCAACATTTGCATTATTACCTACATATAGGTCTCTCAACCTTTTCGTAATTTCCTTCTTTTAGCCACTGTATATTATCAGTATCTAATACTTGATTGGCATGTTCGAGAATAGTATTCTCGATCATATCATGTTTGAGATCAATTCTCAAATGAAGACACCAATACAAGGATTTCAATCCAATGAATTTGTTTAGAATCAATGACACTATACAAATTCAAGTGAGAACTAAAATTTAAAACTCATACAACAACAATAAATTAAAATAAAATCATGTATTATCATGACTAAATCAATTTAATAAGGTTTTTTATTAAATCGATAAGTTCCACCGTTTTACTGGAATTAACGACCCTCTGCATTAATATCATAAAATCCTGTTAGATTCACAGTGGGCTATGATTCCTTTGTTCTATTAGAACATTTAGTGACTCAACAAGCCCTAATAAAACATTCAAGTAGATAATCCTATCAATCACATCTCCATAAGACTCCTACATCATCAAGCAAACAACTCTTTGTCGCACACATCTTATGTGTTGACTTGACTGTGCCTCCAAAATCTCCTCTTCTTGAGTGACTCAACAAAAGATAGATTTCGATTAAATTCTACCTATGGTTTAGAAATATCTTATGTTTCATAGTGATAAACACAGCTTCCCACTCGCAACCTTGAGTGACTCAACAAGCTGACATCAAGGGCGGATTTTGGTTTATTCATTATAACAATGGAAGGCACTTTGTATTAACCCATTAATACGAATTTAATAAATTGCTCCCAAAATTTATATCCCTTTTAATTTACTTAGTAAAGGATATGGTCTTGGTCAAGTCTAACCCATTGTTTAGAAGTACCCGATACTTCATAATGAGAAACATATCTACCAGTGAGTAGCCTTGAGTGACTCAACAAGCTGACATTGATAGCAAACTCTGGTTTTTCATTATAACAATGGAAATCATATGACTTAATATAATTTTAAGTGAGGGGTTTGGTCTCATCATTCCTATATATATTAACTAACATCAACCATGCAACTAGTCATACATATAATATTACTATGGATGATTATGGAGGGTTTCTCTCTGGTCTTCTCGAGCCATGAAGAAGACTAGCTGGTCAGTTCCTAAGGGTCATTGTATTCGATCATCAAATGCTAAATGCAATAATCTCCATCTGCTGCTACAACCTGTATCATATACTAGTTCTCTTCTTGTGGTCAGCTACAATCTGTATCCTATACTAGGTTACACGCAGGCCGATATCAAATGGACGCATAGGCCCATGTCCAGAAACTAGAGCTCGCATGCCCAAATAAATTAAATAATAGGCACGTAGGCCCAATTAAATAATAAAAGGATAGTAGGTGCAACCAACAAAAGCATAATAAAATAATCATTAATCCAATCAATCACATGGGTTGAGTCGACAACCATCCACTAAATACGCATTCATCATATAAATGTATTATAATATAATATCTAATATTATATAAACAAACTTCAAGTTTATAGCAATCTTGGTCATCTAAACTAATTTAGATAAAATGGATCAGAACAATAATTAATTAATCAAATTAATTAACTAAATTGAATTAGTTGGTTTATTTAATTAAAATCATATTTTAATCAAATATCAAATTAGAGTCCAACTCTAAATCCAAAAAGAGGAAAATTGAATTATCATTTTAATTTAGGATAAAACTGTAAATTCAATTTAGTAATTAATTAATCAAATTAATTATTTATTTTAATTGACGGGTTTATTTCATTAAAATTAAATTTTAATAAATATCAAATTAAACTCCAACTACAATTTCAAGATTTTAGGCCTAATTAAATTTAGGATCAGATCCAAAATAGGATTCATTTTAACAATCAATTAATCGAATTAACTAATCTTTAAATTTAATATAATTAAAAGTCAAATTAGAGGTCAACTCTAAATATAATATTAGGGAAAATTGAATTAAAGTTTTAATTTAGAATAAAGCTCCTAAATAAAATAAAACTCAATATAGGGACAAAGTTATAAATTTGGTTAAAATCCAATTTTAACATTAATTTAATAAATCATGGATTTTAAAATAAAATTTTGAATTGGGTCAAACTTTTAAATTGAGTCAAACCCTTTCAAAATCAAATTTTAAACCCTTTCAAAAAATTGCAACTTGATCCCATATTAAAAATTATAAGCAGATCCTTCCAATTCAAAAATTGCGTAACAAGCCTTGATTTAAAATTGCAACTTGATCCCTTTTTAGAAATTACAGACAATGGCTCACAATTTCAAAAATTGCATAGACACCCCCGTACCTAAACCATGCCCCAACCGACTGAAACCCTAGAATATCTCCATGGCTAGGCAGTGCTTGCAACCCTGGCACCGCCTCTCTCACCCGCGGTGGGAACCCTCTGCCATCTGCAGCCGCGCTACTACTTCTATAGCAGCATCGTCATGCACTGCATCTGCAGCGGCGACCATTGTCATGCCCTGCATTGCTGCATAGCTGGTGACCATCGCCACTGCAAGTTCCCTCGTGACAGTAGTGCCGGCTGCGCACTGTTGTGTGCGTTGGTGTTGCTGCACCTGCCACCTTCGGTGGCTTTTCCGCCGCCCTTTTCCAAACCATTTCTCAATTCAATTTTCGACCAAAAAGTTAATTTTTTTTTCTAAATCAGATTTAGAACAAGAAAATCAAATTTCTAAAAAGCTAGATAACAAGATATTACTTCAATCACATTGAATTAATCAAAACGTTAACAAACTCTAACAAGAAACAAGGTATGCTATGATACCACTGTAATGTTTCGGGCTATACTGGCACAATGAAAATTTAAAATACTCAAAACCAAAGCTCAGATCAACCTTGCACTTAGATAGAATCTGTGATAAAGATTGTACCTTTGATGAATGTCGTGAATATGAAATCTGAAACAGGTGGTGCAATTCCCATCACCACAACCGTCCAATTGTACAGCCTCTAACAGTTCCACACAGCAAGCTCGGATTTGGAAGGGGTTGTTCTAGCAACCAAGGAACGACTCAAAGCCCTAATTGTCTTGTAACTTATCTAGTACTTATAGGTTTACACTAAACCTAATTAGGGTAGATATAATAGATTTAGGCAAACCAAATTCTGGCCCAACTAATTGGACTCGGACACTATTCCAACAAAAATTTCCTAATAATTGGTCACATTCCATATTTGTTACAAGTTACACAAAGTCACGTTTAGTTGATATCTTGATAACAATTAACTAAAATCTGGTCTCAATCACTATTCAAGTCGCAACATCCTAACCCCAATACCACCCCCACCTTCCTACCAAAACCCCAACCCCACTCCAGCATTCCTGGTCCCCGCCCCGAACAAACCACCTGATTGCTTTACTACCACCTGATTGCTTTACTACCATCACCTACACCACCACCACACCCACCTCGCCTCACCTTAATCACACCACCACCACAACTCGCCTCACCTTAATCACACCACCACCACAACCACTACCACCAATTCCAAGCAACCACAACACCACAACCGTACAGCAAGCCATTTAGCTTAACCCCTAGCACTAGACCCCAGGTGGGTGCTCCACCCATCCCCAAACTTCTAACCTTACTACCATCACAACTACCGCTGTTAGAGACCACCAATCAACATAGTGCAAACCATGACCACATCATACCGAATACCAATAAACATCTCGAAACAAAAATCCAAGTGAAGAAAAAATAGAGGAAGAAGATAGCTAGTGATAATTAGGCAAAAGAAATCACTACTACATCGTGAATCGCTGACAGCTCAAAAATTAAGAGATCACACTGCACCGCGCTTCGTCGATGATTTGATCTGCTATGCAGGCAGGTGTTCAAGATACTTCGATTTGAATCTCAGACTGTTTTGCTGCAGTTGGAAGGGAATCTTGGGGTGGGTGGTGTGAACGAGAGAGAGAGAGAGAGAGAGAGAGAGAGAGAGAGAGAGAGAGAGAGAGAGAGAGAGAGAGAGGATACATGATGGTTTACCAACAGTAGTAATGTGGAGGTAGCAGAGCGGTTGCACTATCTAATGTCGCCAGTTTTGGGTATTGGGCTAGAGGAAGTGTGTGTGTGTGTGTGTGTGTGTGAGAGAGAGAGAGAGAGAGAGAGAGAGAGAGAGAGAGAGATTTTAATGTGAAATGAATATAAAATGAAATTAGGGTTTGATATAAAATGATATTTGAGTTTATTTAATTTGATGAATTAACACCTAATTTCAAAATAATAATTATTATTATTATTATTATTATTATTATTATCTGAACTTAATTTTTAAAATTGGAAGTTAAAATGTGGGGTTATATGCAATTTTTCCTTTAAAAATTCATTGTATAAATAAGAAGAAGATTTCAAACATTCTAGTGGAAATTCACCCAACAACCATATCAAATCATCAATCTTGACCTCTGAAAATGACGACAGATATATGCAATCTAAATCAAAAGAAATCAGAGGAATTCTACCTAAGTTTTTAAAAAATATATCAAAAATATAATTTTTTGAGTAATGAACCAGAATATCATCATCATCATCATCTGTAATGGTCACAGATTACCTTCAATTCAGTTAATGCCAATAGCGCACATCATTCATCAATTTGAAAACAATGTTGAGCCTAATATAGGAAAAGGCAGCGAGTGGTTCAAATTATTATATTCTAATTGCTAATCAAAGGATTAAAACAATATGATTGTACCGGTAAATAGTTAAAGGTGAAAAAATTTGTTTATTAATATAAATAGAAATGATGAATTCATAATCTTGCGATCTATAACATCATATCTGGAATTGAATACACGTCAAGAAAAAATTTGATCAGAAGCCCCACACTGTCAAATAGAAGGTGAGTTGATCAATCCCAATATGAGATTTTGATTAAAAACAATATGATTTTACTAGTCAATAATTAACGGTGAAAAAATTCAATTATAAATCTAAATTGAAATGGTGAATTAATAATCCAGCACTTTAACATCACAACTGGAATTGTATACACATCAAGATAGCATTTGATCAGAAGCCCTACTCTGTCCAACAGAAGGTGAGTTGATCAATTCCATTCTTAGATTCTAATTATCAAGTTTGCAAAGATATCATTTCAATTCATCTTTTTTTTTTTCATCCCATTTGAGTGTTGCATGAATAATTTTTTGAAAAGGTATTCTGATTAAGGTGCTGAAACAAGTAGTCAGTCAATCACTCATGGGTTTTGACAGAGAACTCATGGAATATGTTAGGTTGAAGGCATCATTTGAATTTAGGAATAACCTATTTTAATAATCATGTCCCTGACTTACCAGTATGCGTCTTATGGAGCTATTATTCAAATTATATTTAGTTTCCGAAAAGTGTAATACTAATTCACTATCAAATTGTCTTATCTTATGAAAACGTGTCTTGAAATGAAATTATGGGGATGAGTTCTCTCCACATCACTTACACGGAATTCGTTAAGTGATTTAGGTAGTCAGTTGTTCTGACACAAACTAGGTTTCAAATCTCCTGATTTATCGATTACCTATCCTTGATCCGTGGATACAGAGGAAAATGTCTTGGTGGAAAATATGGTAGAATTCATTAAGTCTTGTATATGAAATATAATACGGATGATGATAGAGGGGAATGACCTTTAACGCAATCAGTATCCATGTAATCCTATGGTTATGTTTATAAAAATCTGTTCAGTCACAATATGCTACTTACATTTTCCAAATAAAAAAGCACGACCTGTGCATATGCAACTGAGTAACATTTATTTACCTAACATCGTCTAGGGCACTTCCAAATGATTTTTAACTCAATCACCTCTTCCACAAAATTTTGTCTATCTGTACTATCTATATGGCAGTTCAAAGGATTTGATATTATTGAATTGATGTGGGACATGATCATACTCATGATTTACCTTTTAGAATAAGCTATAATATAAGTTCATGGAAGGTCAAGGGTATGTGAAGTTGAAACTGATGTTGTAATTTGTCGTGTGACTCATTTGGATGAATGATTACCGTGATTGATTAATATGCCAGTGATTTATCATCGAAGATCTACTATTGTTTCTTAAATTTTACTGTATTCTGTATAATGTGCACTACATTGGTGTTTGCTCAATTTCTTGAAAAAATTATGCAACTTCCTTTCGCAAGAGAATCTGGTTAAATATATGAAATATGTACTTTAGGAAGCACCAAAAATTTGCATGTATGCCTCGTAGGAAGATATCCAAAGATGTCCCGCTACAAAAAAAGGTGTGATTCATTGATTACTGAACAATTATATTATTTTTTCTTGGGAGTATTTAAGAAAATAATCCATTCGCACACATTGTGGACTTTCTATCATTTTTCTATATGTTAGTGGCAATTTTTCACCAATAGCAGGAATAGGACTTGAAGGAGAATCGTGACAACTGGCTCCAGCGGAAGGTCAATGTCAAGCCGTCGGATCTCATTGCCTATACTTTGAATGGACGATTCTCAAATGAATAAACTGAGAACAGAAAGGATGTTCAGATCAACTCGCTTTGGTAATTTTTTGGACATGCAGGAGAATATAGTAAACCCACAGTTGATACATTAAATTCTATTGAGGGAGTTAAATCAGTCAACTAAAGAGGAGACATGGTTTCATGTTGGCAACGAGAATGTAAAATTTGGCATTAATGATTTCTACTTGGTAAATGATCTTTGTTGCACTCGAGACGATAGCCACGGAAGATATGCTTTAAAATATTGTAGATTGAGATGTGAATTTAGTAATCTACCCTACATTACAAACCAAGATTTTTTTGAGGTGTTTACTTCAATGTCAAGCAGAAACAACCACTACATCGTCAAAATGGGGATATTGTTTCTCATAACACATTTCATGTATAGCACTCCATGCGAGAGGTTCATGGATGAAACACTTCTTGTTCTAGTTGATTCAGCCAACATGAAAATATATCATTGGGGATAGGACATCTTTAAACTCACAATTACATTGCTGCAACTAGCACTGCAGTACAAGCAAGTTGTGGTAGATGGTGAGGGTCGGCCAAAAATGTGTTATAGGATGAATGATTTTGTTGTTGCATTTCAGGTTTGGATTTATGAGGTCCTTCCTATTCTTGAAATAAAAATTAGTTATAAGGTCACTAGCAGGCACCAGGGGATTCTCAACTAGACATTCGAAGTTGATGCTGATCTTCCTTCTCTAAACCTAGCAGTTGATGCATTTAGCTGCCCCGATGTGAGTTTCTTTTTTGATTTTGGAATTTCCATAGTAATTTTTTTACCTATGTTAATTATCCATAATTTATTGACTAAACAAAATATTTTAAGTATGCATTTACATTACAACTTCGATACAGGTTCAAGTGATGAAGATGGTCGCTCAAGTAGAGAAGCTCTTGATCCCTTTATGTTGTAATGAAGCAAAAACTACAGCCATCGAGATATACCAAATCCACGTTAGCACCAATCACCCAAATTGACAATGATAATGATTTTGTTATATGTATTGATCATCAACAGAGAAGTGCTCACATAACCTCGATTTCAAATTTGTTATTTACCAAAGATGCTAGAAGAAGAGCGGCATAACCCTTGATAATTTGAACTAAGGTAGAAGATGTATCTCAATTCAACCAAATTAAGTTGTATGGTGCACAAATGGACGTTCCTATCCTCGCTGTTGCAACATTTGTGCAAGATAAATCTGAAACATTTCAAATTGGAATTGGAACTAGGAAGGTGCAGAAACAACCATTTAGTTTTTGTGGAAGTCATTCACACCACAAAGTTAATCTGGTATGACTTGATCATTTATAATATTTCTTGTTGCGAATATTCATGTTCAAAAACCATGATTAAACGAAGAACATCTCCATTATGCATTTAACTCCTGGTCATAACAAGATGGAAAAGTATATACATTATATTTAGAATGCGTGTCCAATTCTTTTAATTACGAAATCAGGTTAATGTTCTGGTTCAATCTGCCACAATACTATTGATGTCATGCATAGATCTATAACTTGATCAAGTTTGAGAACAAATCCAAGGTACCACTTCACATTTTTCCAGGTCGAACACAGATTTAGATATAACTTAGAACTAACGTAATTAACCAAAGTTACACTATTGTGACAACTGAAGAGAATTGGTTCTACCTTGTTCAACATTTGGCTTGATCCTTGGAGATACAAGATAGACCCTATTCTACATAAGTCAGACATTTTCTTGCACTTATAGATACCAGAAAAAGATGTTGGGTTTTGACCCAAAAATATCTTGGATAATTGATTTTTTGTTAAAGTGGTTAACTTAGAGACCAAGTTAAAGGTGAAAAGAAAAGGAAGATAATCTTTTTGGGATGAATCTCTTTCCTTATTCTGATTATTCTACTTCAACAAGGAAACATCTTGGGGCACAAGTAATACACGTTTTTGGGTTATGTTTACCTGTAAATATGTGTGTTGAGGAACCAATTAATTGCACATTGACTACAGAGTATTGTGAAGAAAAATGTAGTCTAGCATCTTGGTTTTCCTTGGTTTCTTTGTGGGTTGTACAAAGAAGTAGAAATTTGTAAATGTGGTAAAGCTTGGTTATTTTTCCTATAATACTTGGGGGTTTGGTGAGTGCAAATTCTATATAATTGTAACAATTTATTATATAGTGAAAAGCTTTGGCTGTCCGTAAATTTTGCATTGTTATTTTATTTTCTTGAACATCAAAATTCCTGTAGTTAATTAGAGCGGGAATTTGTGTGTAATTCCCAACAATGGCGCTGTTGCCGGGGAAATTGATGTCTAATTAACGGAGTATCAGGTGGTTCGAAGATTTTTTTGAGCAAAAGAAAATATGTTTGGAAAGTACAACGTGGAGAAATTTGACTGGAAGATCAATTTTGGCTTCTGGTAAGTACAAGTCATGAATGTATTGATTCAGATGAGACTGCAGAAAGCTTTGAAGGAAAAATCAACCCCGAGTTCTGACAAAGAAACTGAATCCTGTACGAGTGAAGAAGATTGAGAATATTTGGATTTCATGGCTGCTAGCATGTTACAACTTTATTTGGCCAAAAATGTTCTTGCAAATATTTATGGGATATTTATTGTGAAGGAACTGTGGGACAAACTGGAAGAGTTGTATCAGATGAAGAGCTTGTCAAATAACTTGTATCTGAAGGAGCGGTTTCATTCTTTAAGAATGAATGCAGGTATGAAAATCTTAGACACCATCGTAGTGTTCTCAATGGGATTGTTTCTGAACTGGAATCTATTGGAGTTAAGATTGATGATGAGGATAAGGTTCATCTGGTCTCTTCCATTCACGTTTGAGCACAACATGCTGATTTTGATGTTCGTAAAGGAAACGTTGGAATTTTCAGAAGTTAAGTTGATTAGATTGAAGAGACAGTTCATCTGAAAACGCTTTGCTTGTTACTGAAAATTGGAAGAGATGTAATATCATAAAGAAGAAGGTAATATGTTGGAACTGTGGTAAATCTAGTCACGTGAGAAGAAATTGTCCAAAAGGTGGAGCAGAGTCGGCTAACTGCTCGGAGGTGGACAATGCGACTCTCCTAGTGGAGGGTGGTGATGATGTACTTTAGTAAGATGAGACTTCATTATGGCATGAAGCCAGTTGCCATGATAGAGGATGTGTTCGTGCTGGCGGGTACATGTGTTTGCACACAGGCATTGGTTTGGCGTTAATGCAAGGTGTGTTGTGAAATTGATGTCGATGGCTGATGAGCTTCCAAGGAAAGTCAAACATGGGAGTTGCACCATAATTTTTCAGCAAGTTTTATTTCGACATGAGCCGATGAAAAGCTTGGAGTTCATTGATAATTTTTAGTACTGGTTATACTCATATCATGGAGTATAAGATCGTCAAAGTGTTAAATGCGTACATGTTTACCTAATGATTGAATTTGAATTTTTTGGCTGGAATAATTTTTGTGTCAAGGTGGAGATTGTTGGGTTTTGACCCAAACATATCTTGGACAATTGATTTTCTTGTTAAAGTGGTTAACTTGGAAACCAAGTTAAAGGTGAAAAGAAAATGAAGATAATCGTTTTAGCATGAATTTCTTTCATTATTCTTATTATTCTACTTCAACAAGGAAACATCTTGGAGTACAAGTAATACACATTTTTGGGTTATATGTTTATCTATAAATATGTGTGTTGAGTAGCCAATTAATTGTACATTAATTAGAAAGTATTGTGAGGAAAAATGAAATCTAGCATCATCAAAATTCCTGTGGGTTTAATTAGATAGTAAATTTTGTATGTAATTCCTAACAAAAGAAACATAGATTTTTTTATTTTTTTATACGAGATGTAGTTAATTATCTAAGTAGCAACAACTGAAATGTTGATAGGAATCATCACCAGAATACCCTTGCACTACAAAAGCTATGAAGGCATGTTATGCTGGCGTCTAATTAATCATAAGGACTGGATACTCGACACCCTAAGACCCGATATTTGTTATAAAGGTATTAGTTCAGAAGCTCAAATACTTGGGAAACCTATAACTTGGTGTGGATACACTCATTCGGGTTTTATAAATATAAGTATTCAATTGGGGGATGAGTTGCACCAGTTTTATAATGCACTTATCATGGCAAATGTTTACTGGAATGTCCAAGCAATCATCACAGAATGACCGTGACATATTAACCTGTGACGATACTACTTTGCTCAACGTTTAGGTTTAAATTGGATTCGTTGTGTAATGTTATGGGAAACTCTAGTTTCGATTACATTATCATCAAGTTATGTTTCTGTGAAATTATGTTTAGTTGAAATATATCACTCTTACACAGGATACCATGATCAAGAACGGGAAGTATGCAAAACAACTTGACATGATGATAAGACAAATACATAATATTTTTTTTCTAAAACAATAACTAGAATTAAGATGCGGAAGCGTATTTGATTGAAATAATTTAATTTTCGATATCAAACATAATCAGCAAATCGACAAACTTTCAAAATAATAAGATTCGAAATTAATTTGACAAATAGAAAATGGTTGCTAAAATAATATATTTTAGAAATAGGATGAGGGAGCATCATTTATTGAAATAGTTTGTCACTACCAAACATAATAATAAGCAAAAAAGCCAAACTTGTAAAATACTAAATTTTGAAATTTAATTTAACGAGTGAAATCAACTATCAAAATACTAGTTTTCCAAAATTTGTTAATTCAAATAGTCTATCATTTTATTCAAAGATTGCCCCGCTCATTGCCTTACCTTGCCGAGCTCTTTAACCTGAAAGGATGGAGAATATTGTGGCGAGCATAATAAATTATACTCAGTGGAGATACAAGAATCAGTCCAAGTTCAATCCAAACATGAAATCAAATTATGAATATAATACCAATATAAAATTTTCTTTAAAATATGTACTGTGGGACATCCCGAAGGACCCAATTACGATCTCAGACCTATTTACGGTCCCTAAAAACATGTTATTAGCGCTAAATAAAAATGTGCACTGTGGGACAACTCCAAGAACTCACTTTCAGTCCCGGACCTATTTATGGTCCCTGTCAACCTTTTCATACATAGAAGCATTATATTACAATTAAAATCACATATTAAGAAATAATATGGACAAAATAACCACAATTGCCTTAATGTAAACCTCACCTCAAGTCTTGGAAATTTTCTTGAAATTGAACGGATGTGAAGTTACCGTGCTTTAAACTTTTCCCGAGACCTTGTCTAGCAAGAACAAATTTAATATAATTCAGGATACTAAGTCCTCATTAATACTATAAAACTTTTAGGGACTTAATTGAATTTTTATTTTATTTCGAAAATAGAATGATAAATTTGATAAATCTTTACATTAGTGGGATCTAATTGCCAAAATTAGAAATTTAGGGTCTGGAGGAAAAGAAATCATAAAGTATTATGAGCTCAATTGATGAAATATCAAGTCTTTAGGGATGATGAGAGTTAAAACAAATTTGAGGACTAACTTAGACTTTTGGTAAAACATAGGAATTAAAATTGAAATTTTGACTTTTTATACCTGATAAGCGTATTTTATACACTTATTTGTATGTCTAAATTAGGATTAATTATTGTCGTTTGGGAATATTTGCTATTTAATTTATGTTTATTTGTTTACTTTTCAGAAAATGTCCCAATTGAATAAGAATGAAGCAATTAATGGAAAAATGACATGATTGGATGTTAATTGGAGCTAAATTGGACAAGTGAGGAGTTTGTGACAACAACTGGGAAACATGCTTGGTGCCAAAGTGACTAAATCAGAGGTTGGAGGACCTAATTGAATGAATTAAGAGCTTGAATGGTCAAACCGAGAAGAAGATAAAGTTTGGAGACTAAATTGCAACAATTGAAAGTTGAGGACTGAAGGTGCAATTAAAAGTCAGGGACTAACTTGCACGGCCGGAAGAAAGATGAACTCGCGATCGCCGGTTACACACCAAGAGATCGCGAGATGGTTGTAAATTATAACCCCAGAGTTATAAGGTCTTCCACGCGATCGCCGGCAAGCCTGCGCGATCGCGCGCTTGTCCGACTGGGCCGCCGATCAGATTTAGCTCGCGATTTTTGACAGGCTTTGGGCTTTTTGACCGAGGGTTTCTCCAAAACCTATATATACAACATAAGAGGCACGAGATCTGAACCTTTGCCTCTCCATAGAACGAGCCACAACAAATATTTTAATTCAAATTCTTGGAGATTCAAGCATCGCAGAGGGGCGTGAATTGAAGATACTTGAAGAAATTGATAATTGGTGCAATCTTTCTATTCTTCGTTGTTATTTTCAATGAACGTCATTATATTTTGTTTTTGTTATTTAAATATGACGTGTAGCTAAATTTGATGTTGGGATGAACGATGTAGCCTAGTTAATTATTTTAATTCCATATTCCTTGTTTTAACGCTTTAATGCATGTGTTGATTTATTATTGCGTTTAATGCGTGAATGAACTGGCCACTTATTCATGATTTCATGTGTTATTTCCATAATCCGAGAGGTGAGTTAATAACATAGATCTAAGTAATAAATCCGGTAATTGAACGAGAGATAGAGATATACTCTTGTAATTATTGCGGTCGTGTGTGAATTCTTGTGTGTAATGCATCTAGTTAAGGAATATTCGGACCCGCTGTAGAGATACAAGGTTGACTTATTTAGGTAGGATTGATTTAAACTCGAGAGAGGAATCTCAATTTAAATTAGTGAATTCGAACGAACACACAAATAGGAAATAAAACTGGAATTGGAATTGATTTAATTAGCTAGGTGAATTCGTGAATCCCAACTACTTTACAATCTTATTTGAAAACAAAACAATTTAACAATTCTTTTTAATTCATTAGTTACATTTCTTAATTCTAGATTTTTATTCTTAAAACGATTTTCATTTGTTCAAATAAAGCTAAGAACTGAAATACTTCAGTAATTAATAGCAGTCCTCGTGGGAACGATAATCCAGACTCTAAGGTCCACTTTATTACTTGATTACGACATCGTACACTTGCGATTTCAAACACAACAATACCAAACTCTCTTCCTCATATAACCATTCTATTCAGCAATATGCATAGAGAAAGTTTGGTTCCGATTTCGAAATCGGTATCATAATTCCAACATCTTTTCGGTCGAAATCGATGATGGTGGTGGAAGGAGGAAGGTTATGATTGTTCACACGGCTAAGGTTTAGGCGAGAGAGGGAAGAAAGAGGTCAACTATGGCAGAACTCAACGGTAAAGGGGCTGCTCCGACCAGTCAATGCCGAAAAACATGGGTTCTATGTGTCCCCTACTGCAACTAGAAGTTTCAATCACAAGAAGGGCAAAATGTGAAGGTTCGACTCTACTCACGGCTTCATCTTCATCCTTCCTATTCCCTCATTATTCTTATATTATTCTTTGTGATTTCAGTGATAAAATACTCACATGGACGAAGAAGTGTATAATAGTGGTTGAGAATTTGGGTTGAACCGAGAGATAGAACTCACTGCAATGACTTTGAATTTCTCCCTTTTTTGAGTCGATCGGAAGGCACACGATGTACTAAAATTTTGAGCAAAAACTGAAAATTTCTTGTTGAATATACCTGCTGAGAATGCTGAGAAGGATTTATTGGTCTCGAAAGCTCGAAAATGCAAATTTCATGATGGAAGAAATTGTTGAAATGTTTGTGTGAGATTGATGATGATGATGGAAAGAAATGATTAAAGAGTTGAGAAGCTTACCTAGTTGAAATACTAACATTCTTGTGAAATTTTCTTCCTACCATGAGAGGGAAATCTGGGAGATGGAGTATGTGACTTGGTTTTGGTTTTACAGTTGTTGGAGAGAGCCCTACGATGTGGAAATTACAGGAAAAATGGTTTTACAAGATTGAAATTCAAATATAAGAACAAAGTTAAATATATTCACATTTCAGGTTATAAATAGATATTTAAAATAATATTAAATTAATACAGTATTATAATTTAAAATGTATAGTGCTAATTTTGTAACTGACTCCCCTAAATATCAGCAATTGAAATATACACGTTCATCAAATCAAAATTATCCAATCTAATACTCAAATACCGAACATTTAGGTTCAATCACAAGCAACATCCCAAAACCCTAAACCCAAACTCAATCATAAGCGATATTCCCGCAACCCGAAACTCCTAAATCCGAGTTTCCAGCAACCCTCGCCGCAACCTCATATTCCCGACCATCGTTGAAGAAAAATAGCAGGTTGATAATGGTGAAAGCCATGAACGCTGACCAGAATGAGTCCGGTAAGAAAAAAAGGAAAAGAGATTCTGTAAATGGGAAGAGCAAGACGAATATCACAGCAACTTGTGGAACTTGTCAATCATATGATTCGAATCAGGTATTTCGAAATCTTCAGTGACTATAACATATAATTTTGTAGGAATAAGGTAATGTAGATGATAATTTATTCATTGTGACCTAGCTATCATATGTGACCTAAGGTATTGTATGTGATTTTGGGTATTTAAATTGAGGTACTGGTTTATTCGTTGTGACTGAGGAATCATATGTGACCTAGGGCATTGATTGTGAATTTGGGTATTTCACCAGTATAGAGATGTGACCTGAAACCAACGTTGGGTATTGTTTCATTGTTTGGGTATTGATTTATTCATTGTGACCTAGGTTTCATTTGTGACCTAGAGTATTGAATGTGAACTTGGAGCTATCATATGTGACCAAATGTATTGTATGTGATTTTGGGTATTTAAATTTGGGTATTGATTTATTCATAGTGACCTAGGTATCATATGTGACCTAGGGTATTGATTGTGAATTTGGGTATTTCACCAGTATAGAGATGTTCTGGTGACGTTGACCTTGAACCAACTTTGTGTATTGTATGTGATTTAAGTATTCTTACATATGTGACCTGAAACCAACTTTGGGTATTGTTTCATTGTTTGGGTATTGATTTATTCTTTGTGACCTAGGTATCATATGTGACCTAGGGTATTGAATGTGAACTTGTTTATGTCACTAGTATGGAGATGTTCTGCTGACATTGACCTTGAGCCAACTGTGTGTATTGTATGTGCTTTCAGTATTCTCTCGACCTGAAACCAACTTAGGGTATTGATTCATTGTATGTGACCTAGGTACATCAAAGATGTGACTTGAAACCTTATTGGTATTTAATGGTTGTGACCTTAACCTAATTTTGATGGAAAAGTTTGATTTGCATTCTAAAGGCATGCTGCAGAGATTTTTAATATATAAAACTGCATCTTATAAGACATGTTGAATCCCGCAGTTTAGAACTTGGGGGGCACATATTGTGTAGATTTTGGTTTACATAATTAGTGAGTCCCTCAACTTATAGTTATAAGAAAATTATTTTTTTGCCAAACCAGGTCATTTATTTTCTTCATCAGTGATTAAACAAATAAGATTAAAAAATATGTTTAGTTTGGCTTTGAAGTATCAAACTGCTTAACAGGCGTGATCCTCTTGGTTTCCACTTGTGCTAGAGCCTAGAATTATCTTTTCATAATCATAGCTGTAAAGAATGTTTTGTTTATTTTTTAGGAAAATACACTGATGTGTGACTTGAAGATTGTTTGTGTAATACATTTTTCTATATTGATGTACCTTAATGTGACCCTGTTTCTATTGATGTGGAATGCACTGAACCATATAATGGTGGACTAATGTTGTGACTTAAACTATTTGTCAACAGAAATGGAAGTACACTATTCCCGAGGGAGAATGGTTTCCAGGGAAAATTACGTCCAATGTCACAAAGAATGCTCTTACCAACTTCAAATCAAAACTAAATGATAGTCAAAATGAGATACTGGCTAACACATGTTTCTCATATTTTTTCGAATGTCATGAGATAGTGCTTCAGCCACAGTTATTACACTTTTTTCTTCTGAGGATGGTTGAACAACTAAACCCGCAGGAGATGTGGTTCCTTATTGCCGGTAGATATGTTAGATTTGCTCTGCCTGAGTTCACGCTGGTTACAGGTTTGAGATATGAAGGTGTTGACAACCGGAGGAATCTTGAGAATTTACCTTCTAGAATAAAATATACATACTTTGGCCATTTGAACACCGTAACGAATGAAGACATCAGTGATGTGTATTTGGGAGTCACAGATGCACCTGATCATGACGTAGTGAGGCTCGAAATTTTTTATTTGATCACATCATATTTTTTTATCTACATCATACAAGAAGGTGGTTGATGATTACCTGTTTCCCCTCGTTGAAGATTTAGATGAAATGAAGATGTTTCCATGGGGGAGGGAAATATTTGAAATATCAATTACTTCATTGAAGGATGCCTTGAAGAAGAGGAATTCTCATTACCGACTAGGGGGTTTTTTACTTTCCTTTCAAGTATGGATCTATGAGACCGTACCAGTATTAAATGGCAGAGTAACCACAAGGATTCGGAGCATGTCACCTAGAATCCTTAATTGGCATGCCGATAAGATACAAGTCTACTCCACCATCGAGGACAAGATATTCTCATAACCAAATGTAAGTTTTTGAAAGTAATTTTATTTAGCCTCTTAACAGATAGTATAGACTATGACAATCAACTTATGATCTTTTTTACATGTGGCACGTTTCAATGTCCTAATGGTAGTAGAGTTTATCACAGTTTGTAGTATCTATGTGTTTAGGAGGTCACATTATATGTCATCCTAGTCACTAACCAAATATTTTCTGAGGTCACATGTATTGTCAATCAGGTCACACTTCATGCTTCAATTAGTGATATAGGAATGTCAAAATGTCATTCATTTAGTTTAACTGTAATACCCCGACTAAGAAAGCTTAAAAGAAATGATAGGTACTACTCATACCAACAAGGTGCACCTTCTTTTTCGGAAGTCCATCGTTAGAAACTCCACAGTTAAGCATGTTTGGCTTGGAGAAATTCTGGGATGGGTGACCTCCTGGGAAGTTTTCTCAGAGAGCGTGCGAGTGAGGACAAAACATGCTGAAAAAACTCGTGTTGGTACAGTGGGGATAGTACGCCGTCATTTAACAGTCGGGACAGCTCGTTAAGTGGGACCCGGGTCGTTACAAATGGTATTAGAACCGGCCGCCAACAGGAAATCGGGAACTAAGTGCTACGCCATAGGGCGGGAGCCACCTCTAGAATCCCAACGCCTGGCAACAGATCCTCAGATGTGTGAAGCGCGACGAGGACGTCGCGTGTCTAACAGGGGGTGATTGTAATACCCCGACTAAGAAAGCTTAAAAGAAATGATAGGTACTACTCATACCAACAAGGCGCACCTTCTTTTTCGGAAGTCTATCGTTAGAAACTCCATAGTTAAGCGTGCTTGGCTTGGAGAAATTCTGGGATGGGTGACCTCCTGGGAAGTTTTCTTGGGGAGTGTGCGAGTGAGGACAAAGCATGCTGAAAAGACTCGTGTTGGTACATTAGGGACAGTACGCCATCATTTAACGGTTGGGACAGCCCGTTAAGTGGGACCCGGGTCGTTACATTAACACCCTTAGAACATATTATTTCAGCAAGTCACAACCTTGATTTTCTGAGGTCACATTTATTGTCATTCAGTTCCCACTTCATGCTTCAATTATTGATATTGGAATGTCAAAATGTCATTCTTTTTTATTAACATCCTTAGCACATATAGTTCACCAGGTCACAGTCTTGGTTTTCACACGAGCTTTACAGCCATGTTTATGTAATTATCTGATCTAACTCAATTTTGTTTCCTTCATTCTAGATACAGATTGAATTGTGTGACCTTGATCCTAGTGATCTGGAGATGATGCAACCATAAATGACTGGTGTCCAATACCATAAGCCACGTCAATTGGGTGATGATGTAGGTTCAGCTCAAAAACCTATTGCTCGTCAATTGATGATTACATATGATAAATTAGCCCACAAAGATAAAATAAATGATGATGATGACTTTGTCGATCCCCCACCTGCACAGCAAAAGTCATCAGGTGTGTTTGAGTCTCCGACAGATCCAGCTGGGGTAGAATTTGATGAGAATGCTTTCGTGGACAGTCCGAGCCCCATTTTTTAAGATATAATCCTTACCGAAGACACAAATTCAAAGGAGGGTCCATCTGCTAACGTAATTCGTTTAGTTTACACTAACAATTTATTTACCTTTGAAACAAAACTAATACAAATGCAATTTGTAGTATACAGGTGTTTCAGCGTTGGAAGAAAGAATTGAAAGATGAAATTTCTCAGGTGAAGTCAGATAACAAAGATCTGAGTTACTCTGTCAATGAACTAAAGTCACAAGTTGCGGTCCTACGTTCAGACAGGAGCCAAGAACTGCAAGAAATTGTTCAGACACAAAACGTACTGAAGAATGAGATGACAGAGTTAAAGACAAATATTACATTCATGTCACATTCTGTTTCAGCAATGATAGCCAGTGCACTTGAGATATTTAAAGATAAATTGAGTGATATGCACAAGGATCATGATAAGTATGATAGCAAGGCATTGGAGGTAACTTCAAATTCATGCTTCTTTTTTGTTTTGGGTCTCAACCTCACTCTCAATGTTTAACATGCATGTATATTTATTATCTGAGGTCACATGATGGTGAAATAACTTTGTGTTCCAGACATGCATTACATTATTTTCGAGTATATGTTTTTTGGCAAGAAAAGACTCAGAACAACAGTCTGATGCCAAACGGAAGGGAAAGAGTTTCCTTGAAGAAGAGATCCCTGACCATTGTCAAACTCCATCCTTTGATTTAGGGATGGGATTCACCCAAACTCCTGCACCATCTAGTAGCCCTAGCTTTGTGGTTCCAAATGACAAAATACAAGGAAATCTGGATAAAATAGTAGCTGTTGTGGTTCAAGAATCCAAAATTGACAATGAACAGGTATATTTATTACACTGAAGTCACAATGTTATATCTCATTTCCATTTTTACCTAGTTTACCAACCTGTGTCACCGTTTTCACTGTTGCATCCCATTTCAGATAACACCCACAACTGCTCCAACGTCAGGGCTTCCAGTTAAAAGGGCAACAAGACCAACTAGAGCATTGCAATCTCCATTTGTCGCTGGGCAAGGAAAATGCAACAAGCAATCTACAACTATAATTGTCTTTGAGAAATGTGACTAGAATGCGGATGATGCAGACGTCATGGCATTCAAGAATTGGTTCAATAGAGGGTACAAACCAAAGACCAAGTAAGACATAAACTGTAAACTACTAGATCCATTTTTTTAACCATATAAGAAAGATCTTGTGATCATATCTTCACTTCATTAGCTTTGTAGGAAGAAACTCAACGATGAAGATGATGAGATCTCTCCACCTTTTCAGTTTGGACCAATCCCTATTGGATACAAAATGTGGTGGCATGTACTTATAGATCCAGAATCATTGCTTTGTAGCACGGTTAGAATCTTTGCACCGTTACACAGTTTCATTTTCTCGCGTTACAAACTAATCATTGCGAGTGAACAAAACATAGTAAGACACTTTGATTCCATTATAACATGTGCATTGTTTCACTACTACAGCACATGGACACGTGTTTCTATTACATTCGCCAGGAAGCACGACATGGTCCTAACATACAGCGTAGATTCACGACAACTGACTCAACTTTCCAGACATTGATCAAGGATTTGTTATAGCGACCCAGAATTTTTATGCAATAAATAATTATTTTAATATTTAGAAAATTGTGTCGCTACTATTTCATTTATTATTTTGAAATTAATGCCGCGACGGATTCGTCTAGCCAAGTCAAGAAATATCGAATTTGTTCGATTTTAAATTAAAATCCGAATTTCTAAAATTATGTTATTTTAATTATTTATTCAAAGTATTATTTTCAAAATCATTTTTAATTCCAAATTTATTAAAATATCTCAATTTTCTTTATTCAAATTATTTCAAGTCCAAATACGTAATTCAATTTTATCTCAAAAATTTATTTATTCTCAAATTATTTTCAGTCCAAAGTATATCTGTTTTAAACACATTTCTTAATCAAAATTAGTCTAATTTTCAATGGATTACTTCCCACTTTTTTCATCTTTATTACATTATTAAGCACCTACTCTACTCATATTCCCCATGTTCCCATTAATCATTTTATTTTCTTTTTTTTTTCTTTCCTTTTGAGCACTTTCATCCTCAAGACATCATCATCACCAAACCAACTAATTATTCCCCATGTCTCCCACTTTTCTCTCCAATAAATCACCATCACGACAATCACTATAATCATCATCAATCCACAAGCTTTGCCTCAACTCCAAAACCGGCCATTTCTATAAGCACCTATGCTGCAACCACCAATGCAGCCACCACAGATGTTGCCTTCCATCCTCACCACCCCAGTGCAGCTCAATCTGCAATCAGTCTCCAACCATCAACAAAAGGGTAATGTTAAACATCCAATTCACCAAAGCTGTTGATTCACCATCATTTTCAAATCAGCATCATCATCACCGGACACCACCAATTCACAGCAAATTCACTATCAATGCACTGCTCAATTCAAGAAATCATCTCCATGACTCCCAATCGAACAAACCAAACACTGCCTCAACCAATTTTGATCAAGCAGACACCATCACTGCTGAATCACCCTCACCTCATTGCAATCAACCACAGTATTCATCATTTTATCATCGATCAAACCATCACCGGAAATTAACTCAACCACAGTCACCACCCATCAATCGAACCTCAAATCAAACCAACTGCAGCACCGTCCATATCCATCACCAACACTGCTGTAGCGCAACCACCACCATTTCCCAAACCGTCACACGCCACCCACAAACCGCCTACTGTCCAACTCCAATTCAGTATAAAGTTGTACCAAAATCAAACCCAAAATCAAAACTGAAAACCCAGAATAAGTTATCCCAAATACTTACCTACCTCGACCGCCGGTAAACTCGCCGGAAAATCGTGAAATCAAGCCACGATCGCACACGGTTTCGCACTCAAAACTCGCAACCAATCCCTCAAATTTGAAACACTCCTTGGCCGCCTCTTGCCGCCACCATGCGGCAACGTTCCGCCGGCCAATCGCCGGTTGTAGCGCCGGAAATGGGTGAGAGGCCTCGCGTGCTCTCATCGCCTCTGAACCTTCCAGTTGAGAGAAATGACGAGAGAGAGAGTGTAGTGATAGAGAGAGAATAATCTATTTTAATATTTTAATTTTCGGAAATTTGCAACTATAGTCCTGAAGTTTTAATTTGTTTCAATTCAGTCCTTTCAGCTTTAAATCTTTTTAATTTCAGCCCTTAAGTTTTAAATGAGTTTTAATCAGCCCTTTCATTTTCAAAATCTGATCACTTCAGTCCCTGCTGATTTACTTTTAAGCTCAAGTTTTAAAAGTATTCATTTTAGTCCCTCAACTATCAAAAGTATTCATTTTAATCCCTCAACTTTCAAAGTATTCATTTTAGTCCCTCAACTTTCAAAACATCAATTTTAGTCCTCAAATTATAATTTATCATTTTGAACTATATATTCGATAGACTAAAGTGACTTATTGGCTAAGACGAAGCGTACGGAGAATTTAAAGAAATTGAAGTCATTCCCGCTCAACTTTGCACTCGTCGGATTTGAGGTAGACTCGCACTTATTAATTGATTTAAATTATGATTTCATATGAATGTCATGTGACTTGTGAAAGTCAATTTTTAAGAAAAGCAAGTATGTTGTTATGAAAGGTAAATATACCTTATGTTGTTATGAAAAGTAAGTATGTTTTTATGAAAAGAAAATATACTTTATGTTTTTACGAGAAAAGTAAGTATACCCTATGCTTCACGAAAATGTTTTTTTGGATCATTGCTATGAAATCAATCTACCAAGATTGTTTTGGGTCCCATATGATAAGTTATGATATGTTAAGGGGACCGGAGTTTTAGTAGCGCTACACATAAGAATTCTTGCCACCTAAGTTCGGTAACATTCTTGTGTCTCCTATGTTTATGAGGATTTGCCACGAAGTTCGGTAAAATTCCTATCTTTCCATATGTTTATGAGGATTTACCACCTAAGTTCGGTAAAATTCCTGTCGCATATGTTTATGAGGATTTCGATCCTATCTTATGTTATGATGCAATTGATCCCTATGAATTTCAGAAAATTATGCTTGGTATACTTACTACATAAGAATTCTTACCACCTAAGTTCGGTAAAATTCTTATGTTTACGAGGATTTCGATATTATCCTATGTTATGATGAAAACTTACTGTTATTATGATTTTACTGCATAAGAATTATTGCCACCTAAGTTCGGTAAAGTTCTTGTGTCTATTTATGTTTATGAGGATTTCAATCATATCTTATGTTATGCTTTCAAAAGAAATTATGCTTGGCATAATTAAAATGTTTTTATAAGTATATGATTTTCAAAGAGCTATTTTCAAAGAGCCTATGATTTGCAAAATATGTCCCGTGCTGTAATGCAAAATATGAGTTTTATCAAGAACAGTTTTATAAAGAAGCTCTATCAATGCCCGTTTTATAAAGAGCCGGGATTTATGTGTTTAATCATCTTATAAATTAAATTAATTTGCGATGAGTCTACTGAGTATTTCCCCCATGAAATACTCACCCTACTTTTTAACAGTTTTGCAGATTTCGGAGACGGTGGCGAGCGATGAATGATGGTGGCAAAAATCGTTGAACGGTTGAAAGTTTGACGTTAATGATTTCCGTATTTTCCAAACAATCGAATAATTTAGAGAAGTTCATTTATTTGAGAAATTATGATATTGGCAATTTCTTTACAATATTAATGGTTCGATTTACTATTTCAAATGGTTTCATAAATGTTTTCAATTTTAGCGGCCATTACAGTTTATTTAATGTTGCCAAAAATGAATTTCAATTATTTCTTCCGCAAAAATATTATTCGAAAAATTTAGACAGAAAATGACGTAGTGAATCGGGTATACGGAACTCGGGGCGCTACAAGTTGGTATCAGAGATAGTCTGCGTTTCTGTAGACTGGAAAAATTTTCAAAAAGAATTTTCAAGAAATATTTTCCATTATAAAATATTATTGATGAAGATTGCCACTGCCATCATTTCGTTCCACCAACTCCGAGGTAAAGAAGTTTATGATGTTTAAAGTTATTTCAGTATTTCGAATACTCATTTTATTGATTTATGAGAAAGAATGAAGAGTATTTCGGATACTTATGATTTATGAGAAATAAGAATGTATTTCTTCGAAAATAATGATGTTGTTATGCTTTGTCATAACTTATATGCTTTAATGTATGAGTATGAGAAATTTTTTAAAAGAAAACGAGTGTTGAGCATAATGGGAATAATATGATTTTATTGAGAATTAAGTAATGGATATTATGTTGAGTTAATTTATTATGCCTCTATGTTGAAGAGAAATTTATTATGAAGTTTGGCTTTGTGAATAAATTTTGGGAATATGATTTATGGCATATATTTATAAGTAGGAATAACTTTTGAGCCAATTAAGGTATGAAAGGAAGTAATATTGTGATATTGAAAAATATGATTTGAAATTTCTATGTTGAGGAATTATGAATTGAATTATGGGATATTTTGATGATATTGAAGTGTTGGAATCGTTTTCAATATTTTTAGATCGTTGTGATCAAATGTGGAGTTATTTATTATTGTGAGTTATGAAGTATGCTTATGGTTTGGAATAAGTCCAAATTACAAGGGAGACTCTGTCCAGAATTTTATCATTTGGAATTAAGAGCATAATATGATAAGCATCCACTAAAGGAATTAAGGTTAGACATGCAAGATCATTTACATCACAAACGAGATTTAGTAGATGATAGCAGAAATTTTATTATTTTCTCATAAGGAGAACACACAAGAGTCACACTGGAAAGGAATACATGAAACACACGAAAGCATAAGAGAAAAAACATGGAAAGATCCTCAGAATGAGAGATGTGTTTCCGGAGTAGCCGTATCCTACCACCTCTGATCTTTTGAGGAAATAAAGAAACCTTCAAAGAGGTGTGTTTCGAGAGTAAGAATACTCCGTAATCTACCACCTGGAATCTTTGAAGTACACACAAGATTTAAACATTAAGGAAATCCTAGTAAATGGAGGGGTGTCTCGAGAGTGAGAATACTCCGTACTCTACCCCCACCTATTCTAAGATTCAAAGAGTTAAGTTTACATTAACCGGACTCCATTTTCGCTTGATTCCCCTTCCTTGCGACCAATCTATCTTAACTCCTGCTGGATCTTGTATTGAGATATATGACTGCAGCTTATCCAGTAGTTCATCAATAGTAGGAGCAGAAATAAGAAGCCTTCTGGAAAATGGAGAGATGAATCCCTGTTCCACAGCATAATCAAGAAAGGTTAACAAACCATCAAAGAAATTGTTAACATTCAGAAGCCCAATAGGCTTAGTATGGAGATCTAGTTGAGCCCACGAGGTAATGTTAAAAATTTCTTCTAAGGTACCAAAACCTCCGGGCAGGGCTATAAAGGCATCAGAACCATATAACATACAAGTTATGCGTTCATGGATGGATAAAGTTTGAACTTCATGCCCTCGTGTTTTGCCTGCAACATCTACCAAAGGGACAGGTATAACACCGATTACTTTTGATTTCTCTGCAAGAGCAGATTGGGAAACACAACCCATTAGACCACTGCTACCACCCCCATACACAAGAGTGATACCTTTTTCCCCCAGTTTCTTTCCAAGATCTACAGCCGCTTCTAGATAACCGAAGCCTTTCCCTACTTTTGATCCACAAAATACACAAATAGTTTTGATTTGTCGAAGTTTTGGTGCTTCCATCTTTGATAGTATAGAAGAGAAAACTTACGAAGAAGATGTGATTTTGGGATGCCTGAACTATGAAATATGTTTGACTATTTAAAGCCGGAAAAATTTACTGTTTTTGATTGATTCTGAAAAAGTAAAGATTTACTTTTGACAAAATCAGCCCACTTTTGAATATTTTTATCGTATCGAGGCTGTCATCTTTCGGCGATTAAATATTTATTTCCAGCTTTATCAAACCTCGAGAAAGGAAAATATATTTTATTTCCAAAACGCGTGAAAGAAAGCAGCAAAATATTTTAAAAAGATTTACCTTATATCATTGCTGAACTGCCAGAAGCCTCATTTTGTAAAACAGACTGGCAAACAGGATCTTTCGATATTATATTTTGGAGACTATAACGATTTTTGTCCTCGTTAAACTGAGCGTATAAGGAGAGAAGTTCACGTTGTACATAACCACTTGGGTGCGTCTCAAGAGTCAGTCGAATATCATCCAAAGACTCCTTACTCAGTCCACCCTTTATGAATTCGATTTTATCATCCCGATTAGTAGAAGAATATCCTACTGATTTGCAACGTGTATTACAGTTCCAACGAGCACATTTGTAGCAACCACCCAGTCTTTTTGCTCTTCGTTTCTTTGCGAACGTGCTTTTGCCTAAACCAGGCATATGTTTTGGAAATGTTGATGGTAATTCACCAGATAGTCGAACCTTTGCTTCTATCAACCAGCGAACATCTTCTGGAATATCATGAGCCATTAGCAACCTCAATCTTTCGAGCCTTATTCTATAGATCTTTCTCAGATCATTCATAGGAAGACTGGAATAATACTTGCGAATGTTAGAAAGAATGATATCCATTGTTTGATGATTCAACCTCTTCTCAGCATGAACTATTTAAAAGCGTAAAGGATCTGAGTGAATCCGCGTGATGTTGTGACCAGCAAGAAAGCGCAGGATTATTTTAATGAAAAGAGGAGACAAGAAGTAATGCGCTGTTAAATTTTATCGATAAAGGAGATTTGATTGGAGATTTGGAATATTTTCTTGGATTATGGGTACTGATATTTTGTTATTATAATGATAATCATGGTATAGTGTGTTGATACGTGGAAAGTGAATTGGAGACCGTATCGAATTAGAGTTAATACGTATATACAAGTGAAAGAAATACTTTGCAGGAAATGTGGTGACATTTAAGTATAGAATCTTAGTTTTGGGAGATATTTGTTTTCTGAATTTTGGGTTACAAATATTGGAAAGATAAGTTGATAATATTATGTTGATATGTTTGGGTATATTACGTAGAGAAGATATTCAGGTAATTCTTGGATTATTTTTGGAATTTTCGATGATAAGAAAGGAAAAAAAATTATTATGATACGATATGTCAGTAAAGATTTGTTGAAATTTTAGAGATATATACGAATAATTGAGGTCACATGATACGATGATAAGTGACAAGTTACATGAATACTACAAGATATGATGAAATTTTTACATACGATTGGGAATTGTTTTGATTATTTTGAGAATATTCGATGATAAGAAGAAGAGATTCTGATTAAGTATTCAGAAATTATAAGATTAAGTAAGTTTAATTTCGAGGACGAAATTATTTTAAGGAGGTAAGATTATAGCGACCCAGAATTTTTATGCAATAAATAATTATTTTAATATTTAGAAAATTGTGTCGCTACTATTTCATTTATTATTTTGAAATTAATGCCGCGACGGATTCGTCTAGCCAAGTCAAGAAATATCGAATTTGTTCGATTTTAAATTAAAATCCGAATTTCTAAAATTATGTTATTTTAATTATTTATTCAAAGTATTATTTTCAAAATCATTTTTAATTCCAAATTTATTAAAATATCTCAATTTTCTTTATTCAAATTATTTCAAGTCCAAATACGTAATTCAATTTTATCTCAAAAATTTATTTATTCTCAAATTATTTTCAGTCCAAAGTATATCTGTTTTAAACACATTTCTTAATCAAAATTAGTCTAATTTTCAATGGATTACTTCCCACTTTTTTCATCTTTATTACATTATTAAGCACCTACTCTACTCATATTCCCCATGTTCCCATTAATCATTTTATTTTCTTTTTTTTTTCTTTCCTTTTGAGCACTTTCATCCTCAAGACATCATCATCACCAAACCAACTAATTATTCCCCATGTCTCCCACTTTTCTCTCCAATAAATCACCATCACGACAATCACTATAATCATCATCAATCCACAAGCTTTGCCTCAACTCCAAAACCGGCCATTTCTATAAGCACCTATGCTGCAACCACCAATGCAGCCACCACAGATGTTGCCTTCCATCCTCACCACCCCAGTGCAGCTCAATCTGCAATCAGTCTCCAACCATCAACAAAAGGGTAATGTTAAACATCCAATTCACCAAAGCTGTTGATTCACCATCATTTTCAAATCAGCATCATCATCACCGGACACCACCAATTCACAGCAAATTCACTATCAATGCACTGCTCAATTCAAGAAATCATCTCCATGACTCCCAATCGAACAAACCAAACACTGCCTCAACCAATTTTGATCAAGCAGACACCATCACTGCTGAATCACCCTCACCTCATTGCAATCAACCACAGTATTCATCATTTTATCATCGATCAAACCATCACCGGAAATTAACTCAACCACAGTCACCACCTATCAATCGAACCTCAAATCAAACCAACTGCAGCACCGTCCATATCCATCACCAACACTGCTGTAGCGCAACCACCACCATTTCCCAAACCGTCACACGCCACCCACAAACCGCCTACTGTCCAACTCCAATTCAGTATAAAGTTGTACCAAAATCAAACCCAAAATCAAAACTGAAAACCCAGAATAAGTTATCCCAAATACTTACCTACCTCGACCGCCGGTAAACTCGCCGGAAAATCGTGAAATCAAGCCACGATCGCACACGGTTTCGCACTCAAAACTCGCAACCAATCCCTCAAATTTGAAACACTCCTTGGCCGCCTCTTGCCGCCACCATGCGGCAACGTTCCGCCGGCCAATCGCCGGTTGTAGCGCCGGAAATGGGTGAGAGGCCTCGCGTGCTCTCATCGCCTCTGAACCTTCCAGTTGAGAGAAATGACGAGAGAGAGAGTGTAGTGATAGAGAGAGAATAATCTATTTTAATATTTTAATTTTCGGAAATTTGCAACTATAGTCCTGAAGTTTTAATTTGTTTCAATTCAGTCCTTTCAGCTTTAAATCTTTTTAATTTCAGCCCTTAAGTTTTAAATGAGTTTTAATCAGCCCTTTCATTTTCAAAATCTGATCACTTCAGTCCCTGCTGATTTACTTTTAAGCTCAAGTTTTAAAAGTATTCATTTTAGTCCCTCAACTATCAAAAGTATTCATTTTAATCCCTCAACTTTCAAAGTATTCATTTTAGTCCCTCAACTTTCAAAACATCAATTTTAGTCCTGAAATTATAATTTATCATTTTGAACTATATATTCGATAGACTAAAGTGACTTATTGGCTAAGACGAAGCGTACGGAGAATTTAAAGAAATTGAAGTCATTCCCGCTCAACTTTGCACTCGTCGGATTTGAGGTAGACTCGCACTTATTAATTGATTTAAATTATGATTTCATATGAATGTCATGTGACTTGTGAAAGTCAATTTTTAAGAAAAGCAAGTATGTTGTTATGAAAGGTAAATATACCTTATGTTGTTATGAAAAGTAAGTATGTTTTTATGAAAAGAAAATATACTTTATGTTTTTACGAGAAAAGTAAGTATACCCTATGCTTCACGAAAATGTTTTTTTGGATCATTGCTATGAAATCAATCTACCAAGATTGTTTTGGGTCCCATATGATAAGTTATGATATGTTAAGGGGACCGGAGTTTTAGTAGCGCTACACATAAGAATTCTTGCCACCTAAGTTCGGTAACATTCTTGTGTCTCCTATGTTTATGAGGATTTGCCACGAAGTTCGGTAAAATTCCTATCTTTCCATATGTTTATGAGGATTTACCACCTAAGTTCGGTAAAATTCCTGTCGCATATGTTTATGAGGATTTCGATCCTATCTTATGTTATGATGCAATTGATCCCTATGAATTTCAGAAAATTATGCTTGGTATACTTACTACATAAGAATTCTTACCACCTAAGTTCGGTAAAATTCTTATGTTTACGAGGATTTCGATATTATCCTATGTTATGATGAAAACTTACTGTTATTATGATTTTACTGCATAAGAATTATTGCCACCTAAGTTCGGTAAAGTTCTTGTGTCTATTTATGTTTATGAGGATTTCAATCATATCTTATGTTATGCTTTCAAAAGAAATTATGCTTGGCATAATTAAAATGTTTTTATAAGTATATGATTTTCAAAGAGCTATTTTCAAAGAGCCTATGATTTGCAAAATATGTCCCGTGCTGTAATGCAAAATATGAGTTTTATCAAGAACAGTTTTATAAAGAAGCTCTATCAATGCCCGTTTTATAAAGAGCCGGGATTTATGTGTTTAATCATCTTATAAATTAAATTAATTTGCGATGAGTCTACTGAGTATTTCCCCCATGAAATACTCACCCTACTTTTTAACAGTTTTGCAGATTTCGGAGACGGTGGCGAGCGATGAATGATGGTGGCAAAAATCGTTGAACGGTTGAAAGTTTGACGTTAATGATTTCCGTATTTTCCAAACAATCGAATAATTTAGAGAAGTTCATTTATTTGAGAAATTATGATATTGGCAATTTCTTTACAATATTAATGGTTCGATTTACTATTTCAAATGGTTTCATAAATGTTTTCAATTTTAGCGGCCATTACAGTTTATTTAATGTTGCCAAAAATGAATTTCAATTATTTCTTCCGCAAAAATATTAT
This sequence comes from Ligustrum vulgare, assembly GCA_963555705.1. Lineage (NCBI taxonomy): Eukaryota > Viridiplantae > Streptophyta > Magnoliopsida > Lamiales > Oleaceae > Ligustrum > Ligustrum vulgare. The sequence goes on from OY743188.1 coordinate 20,392,523, forward strand.
TCGAAAAATTTAGACAGAAAATGACGTAGTGAATCGGGTATACGGAACTCGGGGCGCTACATTTGTACCCACGTTTTCTGAAAGACTCATCTACCCTATTGTCCATGCCTTACCTAACTGACATTATGAGAGGTGAAAGATTGGACACGAATGCTCCATGGAATGACGTTGACTTTGTGCTACTGCCGATCTTGCCCACCAACCGTGCACACTGGATGCTCGAAAAGCTCAATATAAGGAAGCATTCGGTATTGATACTTAATTCTTGCTCTAGGACCTATAGGCCCAACATGGTGTATGAAGGGATTCAACATTTCCTGAAGCTCATCCCTGAATTGATGAAACATATTGGCATTTGGAGCAGTTCATCCGACCTGCCTCACAAGGATCTTTTGTGGTTGGAATCATCTATGGCACAGGACATCCCTCAGTAGCAAAATGGGTATGGACATGATGTTACATTGCAGATACTGTAAATTTCTATATAGATCTTTGTTGATAACACATGTCTACTTGTTTTTATTTAGGCACGATTGTGGAATATTTGTGATTAAGTATGCGTAGTATGTGTTACATAATAAGATCAAGTCAATGCCAAAGGATTTTGACACTACAAGTGCACGGATGGACATAGACGTAACACTTTACAAGCACAGAAAAGTAAAAATTAACTCATCATGTCCTACAAGGAGGGGAGACAGCATTGTCATCGTGGACGATTGATTTTCTGTCTAATCAATTGGTGCAACATCGTATATATAGGCAGCACTTTCTTTTTTCCTTTTTCAAATTAACAGATGCAATGTGATGTAATTACACTGGATGCATTTTAGTTACATTTTGTTTATTCCTTTTTGGATCATGTACATTTTCGCTATGTTTTCAGTATGATTCATTATGTTTAATGCGTCATGTTCAAAATTACATTGTAAATAGTGTATGTTTTTCTATTCGCAGCCCTGAAAGTATGGAAGAACCTAAAGGTCACATGAAAAATTGACCTTGTAACAGGTTTGCATTTCATGTCCCATGTTATTCATACCAGGTCACAATGTAGTCATTCCAGGTCACACAGTAATCATATTAGGTCACATGTTATTAATACCAGGTCACGTGTTATTAATACACAGAGCAAGGTTTGTAGAACATGTTACATATTAGTCATATCAGGTCACACATCATTCATACCTTGTCACATGGTATTCATAATTGGTCGCTTCTAATTCATTTCAGGTCACATTAGTTTCATACCAGGTCACACGTTATTCATACCTAGTCACATGTAATTCATACAAATCATCAATGTTTGTATGATAGGGTACATCTTACTCACTCTAGGTCACATGACTTTAATTCAGGACAACATGTTACTTATGCGTGGTCACAAGTGAATCATTTCATGTCACATTTTACTTATACCATGTCACCTGATATTCATACAATGCAACATTGTTATTACAGCAGGGTACATCTTACTCATTCGAGGTCATGTGTGCTTCATACTAGGTCACATGTTATTCACACTAGGTCACATGTTATTAAGACTAGGTCACATGTTGTTCACCCCGACTCACGTAGTACTCAAATCACGTAACAAGTTAATAAAAACCATGGTAATTATTACTCATACCATGTCACCTGATATTCATGCAACGCAACATTGTTATTACAGCAGGGTACATATTACTCATTCGAGGTCACGTGTGCTTCATACCAGGTCACATGTTATTCACACTAGGTCACATGTTATTAACACTAGGTCACATGTAATTCACGCCAGGTCACATAGTACTCAAATCACGTAACAAGTTAATCATAACATGACACATATTATGTATACAAAGCATCATTTATCGCACACTAATTTTTCAATGGTAAGTTTCATTTGCAATTTTTAAAATGAGAACTTATCATGTCTGTAATCTTTTACTAAATACATGACAAAGCAAAAAATTGAAGAGCTTAAGAATCCAAGCCCCAAACTTTATCATAATGTTGCATTGTAACCGGGTAACAAATATAGTTCTGAAATGAAGTTCAATCATTATGTAACTCATTGTAAAACCAATGAAAAAATTAAGGATCCTGCAATTACATCCACCAATGGGAATTACAGAATCTAAAACTATAAAGGTATCAATTCATTTACTGATGGGAGCCAATCTTGTGCAAGAACGCCTATTGTGACCTTTGCTTCCACAACGCCCACACTTTATTGATTGCCTCTTTTCCAACACTGATATTTTTCTCTTCTCAGCTGGTCTTCTCGAGTTTCTTTTTTGGTTTGGAGGTAATACTACAATTTCTTGTAATTCATATGGAACCTTCCATTCATTCGGATTACCAACCGGAAAGACAGATTCCTGATATGCAGCCTTATATGCAACAGTTGTATAATAGTACGAACAGTATTCATAAGGATCCCTTTTCGTAAATGCAATAACAGCTAGTGCATGTGGACACGGTAATAGGTCAACTTGAAACATCCTACATGTACATGTCCTTTGTTCTATGTCAACGACAAACGACGAGCTTTCATCACTAACAGAAAATAGTGTATGATTTGTTGATGATACCTGCATGAAGTTATTATTACTCAGATTCCACATAACATTTGAAATTATCAAAGCCATGTAAATGGTCAAATTTTCATTGCATACCTTTAAACGCCGCACTACTGCGCTGCATTCCCTCATTAACTTCTCGTACTTGTTCGATAGCTTAGTGAAAGTTCCATGTGCATTGTCCCTATTCTTGCAGAATCAATCCTGTACTGTTTGCCTCAAAGATTCTAATAATGCCACAATAGGATAGTTCTTAACTAATTTTGTCACTGCATTAACCAACTCTACAATGTTCGACGTCATTGTCGAAAATCTGTTCCCTGGCATATGGTATCATGACCACCTTTCATATCCTACGTCCTTCTAAATAAATCACACAAATTAAACAACATCAGTGCAATACTCTTGTGACATGATCATGTTCAAATATTTGTACAATATTTATGGACTTACCAAATAACCCCTTATGTATTCACTAATTGAGTCCAGGTGGAGCATGTGATACTCAAACTCTGCTAGGGTGTGTGATATTGTGACCTTATTTGCCATTATGTTTCTTCAGGTTCTACAAGAGGTGATAAGAACATATACCATGACATGTTCCAGGGTAAATCTTTTCAATAGCATTCCTGATACTTTCATGCCGATCCGACACAAAACACAACCCTTCCCTACTTCCGTACGCCCTCTTAAACTGTTCAAAGAACCATCCCCAAGATTTGTTATTCTCATTATCCCCAATACCAAAGGCAAGCAAAAAAATTCTATTGTTGGAATCCTGAGTACATGCCGTGAATAGAGTACCCCATAGTGTCGATTAAGATATGTGCCATCAACAACAACAACTAGCCTACAATTCATCCATCCACGAATTGATGCACCAAATGCCATAAAGCAGTACTCAAATCGATTTTGATTGTCAATCTTCATCCCCGTGACGGAGCGGGGATTTGTAATTTCCAATACATGCAAAAAACTCGGCACTTGTTGAAATGATTCCTTTGGGTCCCCCCGTAATATCTTCAATGTCTTCTCTCTAGATCTCCAAGCTTTTACGTAATTCAGTGAAACTCCATATGTATGCAACATATCGTTGAATATGTCATTTGGAGTGTATATTGTTCTTGTGGAGTTATACTTGTACTTTATGGAAGCGGACACAACGGAGCTGGACACTTGCCTGTGTGACCCCAAAACTATATTTGATGGCCATGTATGTCCATCATGCATGTATCTAATTTGAAATAAGTACGTCTTCCCCAACCTAGATGACCTAAACAACCAGTTACAAACACAATGCGAACACCTAACAACGTACTCCTTCTTGTCGTACCGAACAACCATGAATTCGAACATATGTTGTATTGCATAAAATGCCAAGCTCATTTTTAGAGTCTCTTTATTCATAAAAATCCTTCGCTCTTCAACCTCTCTAGCATCAGCATTCACCACAATTGTGACCAGATTATCATCCACCTCGGACGATCCCTCCACCGTTGCATTACATATTTCATTAGCCATCTCATGTAATGAAAATTGTTCATCATTGAACCCATGCCTCATTGTAATAGGCTCCATAAAAGGGAAAACATCATTGTTCTGCCCATTTTCCAAGTTTTTAACTTCGATCATTATGGGGTACTTGGTAGGGTCATTATCAATACATTTCAATGACACATAAGAGATAACATTGTTGTCACTCTTACTTCTAACCGGTTATATATCACTATTCAATGCATAACTCATTGACACTGCCACCTTGTTACGGTCAAATCCAAATTCTGTCATAGCTGCTTCCAACAATCTCGAATAATCACAGTCTTGATTCACGATTACCAATGCAGAATGTGATCCATAGAGCATGCAAATGTGGATGTACCCCATGCCTGCACATTATGTTGGACACATTAGTCAATCATATACATAACAATTCTATTTTACCATGGTCACAGTCAGAAAGTTATTTTTCATCTCTAGATATTCTGCGTTTATATTACGTCCCTAATATTATGAGTTCATTAGGTCACAAAGTTTTACTTCCACAGGTTGAATACTTCTTCACATATTTAGCTTGTCAATGAGAGAATTAAAATGACTCAGGTATCATATAATTACTACATCAGCCACTTTCGAAACAACAATTAAACCTCTGGTCACATGTTAACGTGCTAATTACCCCAGGTCACACGACCACAGTTCAACACAATATCATGACAGAGCGAATTAGATTACATCGTCGGGTCAAATTTTTTAAAAGAATTATCCCCAATTTCAATTTATTCGTATTCATTTCCAAGAATACATCATAAACATTAATGATAATGAGGTCACATATGGTACATCACAAATTATATCAACGTTGTCGAGGAAATTATCATAAATTACATACTGTTATCATTACATTATCAAATATAATTAAATTACATCTATAAATTGATCTTCCTTCTTTCTATCAACCCTGTCAGACACCATCCAACGTCCAACAACTAATACCGGGGGAGATTTTATGTGACCTCAGAAAGTTCTTCAGTCAACGACAATGGAAGATTACGTTGAAAATTGAAGTGATTATGTCTTTCGTAATTTCTTCAGCGACTAGTAAATGAGGAATCAAATCAAAATTGGGAAATGTAAGAGATCTGTGTAATATGGTAAGTTTGTGTAACAGATTCCGTGATTTCAGCGTAAATATTTGAATTGTCGTTTCCATATATATATATATATATATATATATATATATATATATATGACCTGAAAAATGGAATAATACGAATTGTTTTCTATTTATGATATGGTATACTATAATGGACTGAGTTGTGTATTTTTCCCCCCTACGATTTTGGGTTTTCATCAAAGTTTTGGATATATTTGGGCCAATAATGGACTATACTTTGGGCTCGGGAGAATTATTGGACAAAGAGTAATTTAAAATAGATTGATCCCAAAACGAGTTTTTAAAACAAGATAGTAAATTCGTTAATTGGCCAAGAATAATTTCAATTAAATGAATGGTGTAAATTCGACTGGATAGAAATATTGAATTTTCAAGTTTAAAAATTGTTTTAAATTCTTATATTAAATGTTTTGCTAGACAACTCGACGGATGTAAAATAAATTCTAAAATTTGACAGGAATGTCATAGTGACACAACTTAATTTATAAATTTTTCGTTTTAAAATTCGGGTCATTACAGCATTCAAGGCGCATCCCCTTCATTGATGCATTCATCTATGTGAGGCCATCTCTTTATGCTTAGAGATCAAATCACATTGATATGCTGTTTGATCAGTTCGGGGAAGTTTAAAAGGGACATTTTTTAATAATAGTCATTTTAAGTTATACATCACATGACATATTTTGATATAAGTTCACACCCTATTAATCATCCTCGCATTCATTTTTCTATCTTTTCTCACAGTCAATAGTATGAAGCACATTATTGTACAAGTCGAACATGCAATGTGATAAATTGTGGGTTCATATCCAGCCGACGTGGGATCTCCTAGCTTAGACCTTGGCATTGAAGAGGAGAAGATACACGACGGTTCAGTTGTCCTAGATGACGGACTAGTCCTAACCCAAGGAATCTCAAAGAAATGGATGATATTGTGGAGGATGTTGTATCTATTTCTCCTATTTTAATGATTGTCATACTGTTTGTATAATAATTTCACCTTTTTAAAATTCTAGACAACATTAATGCAATTTTTTTTATCATATGTCTTGACAATTGCACATTTTCAACTTTCAAGCAATGGAAAAAAAGGGATTCAAACTGCCTCACACCAAAATCTACTATTCGAAACTAGGATAATGAGGTACCATCACAGTCTCCTATGTTCACAGTTGATCATTCATCATCAATATCAACCAAGACTGCAGATGTGTTGATGAACTCTTTTGAAAATAATCCACATAAAAAATCAGGGCCAATCATGTCATTCTGAGTAAGGTAATCAACATTGTGATATTTCGAATAAACACATCGTTTGCAAACAATCATACTGACATGTGCCTAACAACTAACGTTAAATTATTTTTTAGATTTCTTCAATACCATTTCACATCGATGAAGACATCAGCACGTAATATGGAGTTATCAAAAACCATAAAAAATTTAACATATTCGAGGAACGACAAGGCATGGCAACTCATAAAATTGGCTACACATTTGTTTATATGACGTGCATGGACCAACCATTGAATTTGGGCATTGACAAGTTCAACATGTTCTATTGATAATGCCTGAAATTCAATATGAGGTACCTAAATGCTTTACCATTTAAAAATATTAGCCAAATATATGCATTTTCCCTTAATCATTTCCTAATATGCTATTAATAATGATTATGTAATCACTTCAGGAATTTGAACATTGACACTGATGTAGTCGAGATCAAGCAGCCTACTCAGCTAGGACCCATTTCAATTGACTCAGACATGTGGTAAACATGACCAATATAAGGTTGCACATCCTCTAAATGACACGGTAAATATTTTGCACCTTTTGCTTCCTTCAGTTAATTATCTATATTTTTTCTCATTGTTGGATTCATGATTATGCAGCTCATTTATCTTGGATTCTACTTCATCCGAATGCAAGTAAAGTTGAGAAATAGGTCCAAGTTAACAGCACAACTACAGAGTGTAACTTTAACATTAAAATTAGAGGTATATCCACAGAACTTGCTATCAACACACAAGCTTTGCACAAGCATGGAGCTTTATTCGGGTACAAAAAAGGGAGAAAGATTAAATTTAAAATCCCATTGATAGAAGTGGATCAAGTACTTATACCGATGTGGATTGAATAGCCCCGTCAATGGATTCTAGCTCACTTTGACATGGACAATTGGCCCCTTGACATCAAAAACTCATTCAATAAAATAATAAAGAGCGGAGTGGTGTATAAAACTATTTGTTCCATGTGAATCCCATTACCCCTACTGACTAGATCATTGAACGATGGAGTTCGTAGGTTCCCCGATGCCCCCACTGAGTTGTAGAATTATAGAGGATTGCTCTAACAAAAAAATGGGTTAGTTCATTACTACAATTCATTTATAGTGTTTATATGACATTATCCATTTAAAGATGGGAAACCATTGAAGATATTAGTTTTTTTTCTATATTTAACGCATGCAGCAAATTCTAGTGGTTTCCTTCTTTTGTTAGCATAGCTTTTGTCTACTCTGCACAGTTTTCATCTATTGATGGATCTTTTCAACAACTTTCATTGTTTTTTGTACAATTTCTGATCCAATAATTTTTTTCCTACCACATCCCAATGAACTGGTGATCTAAACTTCCTCATGTATAGTGCCTCATATGGAGCTATGTAGATCGAAGCCAGATAGCTAGTGTTGCAAGAGAATCGACCAATGGGTAAAATTCGTCCCAAGTACCTAAGAAATCAATAATGCAAGCTCCCAGCATGTCTTAAAGGGTCTTAATCGTTTTCTATGAATATCCATCTGTTTTTGGATGAAAGATCATGTTTGATCTCAATTTAGTACCCATGACCTTGTGTAGACATTTCCAAAATGAGGAAGTAAATCTCAGATCGCAATCAGATACAATGGATAAAGGAATTCCATGAACTCTGACAATTTCTGCCATATACAACTCTGCATACTTCTCTATAGTATAAGTAGTCTTCACTGGTAGAAAGTGTGCTGACTTGGTAAGATGGTCTACAATCACGCAAATTGAATTATAACATTTTTTCGTCTTAGGTATTCCATCAACGAAATTCATGCCAATTCGTTCCCATTTTTACTGTGTAATCATAAGATGTTATAAGAGGACGGAGGATTTTTGGTGTTCGACCATAACCTATTGATCATTGTTGTTAATCATCATAATTAAATAAAAGTAACTTTGTGTTCTTGTTATTATATATTAATGATATTGCTCTTGATTGGTTCACAGTTGATACTTATAAATGATGTGTTGAAATGTATACGTTGGATCTAAGGGGATCTTGTGATATTAGTCATATGTTTATGTACTATACATAATATGATATTATGAGGATTTGTAGATGTATGTTATGATAGGGATATTGGTAATTAGATGTTGAATTACTCCTATGTGTTTCACTATGTGTCATGGTCTGAGTATATTGTCACCATAGGAGTCATTAAAGGTTCTTTGAGATTTAATAATCTTCTATATAAACTTTGTGTTTTTCTTGGTGATGTGATTATATACCTTGGTTGTTAGCATGTTATACATTTTATGGAAAAATCCAATTTTTTAATTATACTGTACATATAGGCAGATTTGATTCATTTTATTTGAGTCAATGTCATTGACTGAAGTAAAGCTTGAATAATGCTTTTATTATGTACTCCCTCAGATGTGTACTAACCTCATAACATAGTAAAGTTCAAGATTTTTTTGGATCTCTTGAACATTAATAAAGGTCGTGAAGTCTAGTTTTATTGGATTCTACATTGAGTTTTGACTAATTTTAGTTACTTTCATTCGTTAATCTAGGCTCGTTACAACAAGCCTTGAGCTAGGCTCATTGCCACAAGGTGCTTGCTTTTTCATGAGCCGAGTCGGTGCTCGACTCATTTTTCATTCCACATGCTTGGCTTGTCCAAGCTCGTGTTTCGCTGAGCTACTCGTGGCACGTGTTTTGACGAGCTAAGCCTCTTGTGGTTCATTTTTTGATGAACGAAGATTTTCCATCCCTAGTTCTAGTGAAAAAGGCTGAAAATATTCTTTTGACCCTTTTCCAATGAGGGTGTGTGTGGGTGGATGTGGGATGCGTCTTAATTTTTGAAAAAAAAAAATCTGTTAATTAGGCAAGTATAAACTTTGTATTGTGCAGGCTTGTAAGTTGATTACACATCAAGCTGAAGATTTGTTGGGTTTTGATACTCAATATATCCAAGGAATCCTGTTTAATGGTTGGATTAATTTCACGGACTTTGGCCGTGTATTGAAACGTTTATCGACATCATATTTTGTTCTCTCGACCTAAAAAAAAAAAAAATTGGATCCATAAAAACAACATTATAATTTATAGTTGGCATAATTGCATTGGGCACTGTAAAAATAACAACAAATTGAAGAATCCTGTTACAATTGAATTTACTAAAAAATACTATCATCACCATCAACGCTCCATTGTATGTTTGTAAACCATTTTCAGCAACAAACTGACTTCTGAACCCTAAAAACCCGTAATGCTCAAATGTTTGTTTTGAGGCAGTGCATGGAAACGATGGTGGTGGCTATAGCAATTACAAAATTGTGGTTGCTGTGGTGGCTATGGTTTCGGTCGGAGGTTGTGAATTTTATACCTGAAAATGTGAGAATAGTGCGTGAAAGGTGGTTGATTTTATGACTGAAACAAAGTATCATAAAAATTATGTAAAGTATCATGGTGTGATACTAAAATTCTGCCCTAAGTTTCATAGAAATTTGAAAAAATTTCATGTTATGATACCAAAATCTTGAATGCATCACAAGTATAATGTTATGATACTTTAATAGTATCATAAGATACTTTTAATGTATCGTAACATGAAACTGTGATGAAAACAGTACTTTCCAAAAAAAAAAATTAGAAAAATTGAAGTTTTTTTTCAATTATTCTTGAAAATGAAGTAAATTTCAATTATGTTACCAAAAGTTGGATATTTTAGCGAATGCCCCTTAATAATTTGAATTCTCATTAGTTGGACCGCTCTGTTTATGTGATAGATCATTTCGCATCCCTTAGTCCATCACTATTCATGCCTATTTGTAACGCCTTGAATTTCGTGAAACCCGGGACGCCACTTCGTCCTTTAAAGCTGACTTTATTGTGGAAAATAAATTTAATTTTAATCATCACATTCATTATTTGAAAAACTTTAGTGGAAACTTAATCAAATGAATACTAAAATAATTCATAAAACTTAAATCTCGATTTTTCAAAGGAAAGTAACCGTGAATAATTAAATCGGTAATATTAATAAAACATGACTAATATTTTTCATTATTGTTAAGTTTGCCAACGCTGCCCTTTCATTCGCTGCCATCCCTAAGATCTGCAAAAGCTGTTAAAAATGGAATGAGCATTTCGAAAGAAATACTCAGTAGACTCATCGCCAATAATTAATTTACAGAATAATTTAACACATAATTATGCAATTATACAGTGACATCATCATCATCATCATCATAATCATAGGCTCTTTTAATAAAATCAAAGACTCTTTAAAAATCATAGGGTGTGGGTAGTCTCGTCTTATGCATTAAAGCATGTAAGTTATGCATAACATCATTTCTCATCTTATCTCATAAGAGATATTCTCGTCTTGTCTCATGCATCAAAGCATATAAATCGTGTAATTTCACATAAGACATGTAAATTATAATTTAAACTAATTAGTGGGGGGCGAGTCTACCTTAAATTTACGAGTTTCAAAGTAGAGCAACAATATCACGTCAATCTTCTAAATCACCAAGTGTATCGTCTAGCCAAAAGAAAATTAAACTAATTTAGTATTTCGAAATATTAAAGTGACAAAAAAATAAAGATTAGGGGTTAAATTGAGATTTTAAAGAAAACATGAATTTTAAAATGTAGGGGTTGAATTGGGCTTTTCGAAAATCAGTGGGCTGAAAATGACAGACTCAGAAAGTCCTGGCCAAATTGTATTTCAGCAGAACTCTTGGGTTGAAATAGACTGATTTGAAACTTTGGGGCTTAAACAAAACTCTTAAATAAACGTTTTAAGGACTGACTTGATACATTTTAAAAGGAGGGGGACCAAAAGGTAAACTTTTTTAAAAAAATAAAAATGTAAAATACATAACTCCCATCTCTCTCTCTCTATAATCGGTCTGAGAGAGAGAGAGAGAAATGGAGAGCGACGGAAGGGGGCTTCGCCCCTCCTCCAACCGTCGGCGCCTCCGATGGTTCAGCCGGAAATACCGTAGCCGACACATGGCGGCGGTAGGAATACTGCGGTGTGGTGTGGTGTGGTGTGACTGTGGGCGATTTTGGTGTGGTAAGGTAGAGACCCAAGTCAACTCTTGGGTGTGATTTCCGGTAATAAATTCGGCGGTCAAGGTAAGGCTTTTGGGTTTTTGTTAAATTCTTGGTTTTTGGGTTTTATTTTGAATGAATTTGAGGGCGGATTGAAGTTGGGAAGTAGGTGGGTTTGATGATGTCGAGTGGTGGTTGCGGTTCAAGAGGTGGTGACTGGTTGCGGGTGGTGTGGTGGCTATGATTGGTTGTTGATCACGGGTGAGGAAGTGGGTATGCAGTTTGGGAAATTGATTGGGAAAATGGTGGAGGTTTGGGTTACGGTATTGGTGGCTTCCGTGTGGTGTTGCAGATTTTGGAGTTCGACTGGGAGACGGTGGTGGCTGCGGCATTTCGATGGGTAGGAGGCAGTAACGTTTTGGGTTGTGAATTGGAATTACAGGTAATGAAGGCTTTGTGCTAAAAGATGGAAATCTGTTGTTGTCATGGTGGTGGTTCAAAATTGGTTCTGGTTGAAAACAAGGTAGTGTGCGTATTGCAGATGGGAGAGTGACTACCTTGCTCACGTTCTGATTCTGTGTGTGTGATTGAATGATGCAGGTGAATGGAAAAATGTATCATTTTGGTTGTGTATTAATTTTGGCAAATTTTGAACTGGACGGATTGAGAGGATTTTGTAAGGAGGAAATAGCTGGTCGAGGGAGTGATTATGGAGTAGAAATGACTTGTGATTGGCTGTTTCTAAAATGGCCAAGAAGAAAATGATTTGGCTTGAATTAGGCTGAGATCAAGAATTTTGGGATAATTGGATAAAATCTTGCTGTGTTTAGCTTTCAGTTTTAGGTAACTTTTGGTAGGTTCAGAGGTTCTGGTTTAGGCAAATTGAGGAAATTTGCAAGGGGATTAAGGTTAATTGTGAAGTTGGAGTGGATTGTGGATAGTGTAGCCTGAGAATGAAGATGGAAAAGACTACCTTGTGCTGAAAGTCTATGGTTCGTTGGAGGATGATATGATGGAGTCATAATATGCATTGCTTGTTTGTTGTCAGATTGGTAAGTAAGGAAAATGGTTATTGATGGAAATTGGGAAAGGATTTTGGGGTTGAAAATGGAAAATATACATTGAGTTAAATTCAAAATTGGCAAATGCTTGATTGGTGATTGAGTGAGGGAGGACTTGATTGGGATAACAATATTAGAATATAAACTTTTGAATTTAGGGATATTGAGATTTTACAATAAATAAAAATTTGGGAATGAATTTAAATTGGAGATAAAATAATTTGGACATAAAAATTTAAGTTTGGACTAAAATAATTTGAATCCAAATAAATTGAAAATTGGACTTGAAAATAAAAAATGGACTTGGACATCATTTAATAAAATTTGGAATTGGAATAAGGTAAATTTAAAATAAATTTCATTTTATTTCATTGGCTAGATGATCACGTTTTTAAAAATAAATGAGGAAAGTCGTAGCGACACATTTTTTTTAAAATAATATTTATTTAAATATGTCATGTAAAATTCTCGATCGCTACAACCCTACCACATTAAAATAATTTCGTCCTCGAAATTTTAAATATCTGGATGCTAGTCCAGAATTTCTTATTTCTTTTCTTAGGTAGTTTCATCACTACCGTATTTACCCCATTGGACTTTGACTAATTGAACTTCTTGGTTTCTAAGGACATAGTCTCTCTCTATGGTGCCATATCATACATCATGGTCTAGTCGAGTGCTAAAAGATTGAAAATTCATCAATTGACTTGGGCTAAAATAAATCAGGTTCTCGGTTCTATCTAGTATCTCGAATGTTCTAATAAATATGTCTAAGCCATAAATGTCAATCTACTAATAGTCGTTAGTTCTAGTCTAGCTAGGCATCGAACTAGATTAAAAACACATACAGGAAGGCTATCGAGAGTATACCTGCATTCCCGTCAAAATCTTGATCGACATTTTCATGTGTCATGGCGAACACTCTAGCATTCCCTTTCTTGTTCTGATCTACTTTCCTTTTCTGATCGGAACCCTAAGCAGATGTGGCACGACAATCATGTGCAAAGTGGCCTGGCTGACCACATTTATAACAAACACCTTTGCCCAAAAGGCACTCTCCCTTATGCGTCTTCTTGCACTTGGGACATGGGGGCATGTAGTTAGCCACTTGACCTTTGGTCGGCCCTGTGTTTTGCCTCTTGTTAGATGTCTGATTTATATTCTGGTTATGATTTGAACCATGCCATTTACTTTTTCCCTGCTCACTCTGCGAACCCTGCCTTTCATATCCCACACTGGCATACGCCACTGCCTGAGCTTTCTTCACTACCTCCCGATAGGTATGGAGCTCGTGGGAACTAACTATTTGATGAATATCCGAACGTAACCCCCGCTCTAAGCAACAAGCCTTATTAGCCTTAGTCTCCACCAGATATGGAGCATATCGTGATAGTTCCTCGAACCTTCTCTCATAATCTGTTATGTCCATCTCTCCCTGAGTCAAACGCAGAAACTTAGCCTCCTTATGGTCTCGAAGGGCTTGTGGGAAGAATTTGTCTTTGATCTCGGCTTTAAATTCTTCCCAAGTTAGAGTTGCCTCTTCTGCTTCAGTTCTAGTCCGCGATGCGAACTCCCACCAAAAGCCGGCCCTCCTGACCAACATGAACTCAGTGCATAAAACCTTCTTATCCTCAGGGCAAGATATGTGCTTGAAGATTTTAATTTCTCGATAGTTTGTAACCATTCCTCAACCGCTAGCGGACCATTTCTGCCATCAAAAGTGAGCGGGCGGTATCTTCTGAATTGCTCTATCATCGGCACTGTGGAAACTGCAGGATGCTTTTACCATGTGTCCAAATAGAGATTGGTTCAAGAATTATGAGACCGTGTGATGAGTATCATGATTTTGTAGCCGATAATCAAAACTCGAAGTTAAGATTTCGGGTACTATATGAAGATGAAGATGTTTGATGGAGTGGCGAGACGAATAATAAGTTTTTTCTATGTCCCAAGATTGAAGCAAAGTTCAATATCTTTGAGAGTATTGGACAAATTGGACTATTAATATTTCGGGAGAATTGGTGTGTTGAAAGGGGGAAAAAATTAAGTGTAAATAATGCAAGGGAAAAAAGTTAGTATTTTGTAAAGGCTAGTGGGAAAGAAATTTCAAGTGGAGCTGCGAGGTTGGAGTGGTGCAGAGAGAGTCTTTTACTTTTGTTGAAGTTTGTGAGGTGACCAAGATGAGATCTGTGGCTAATGAAAAGAATGTTGAAGAACGTATTTCAAATATGTTAAAATGAATGGTGTGTTTGATGTATCATTGAATATATTTCATGTTTACTACAATTGATTAGATTATGGTGGCACCTAGCTACTAGTAAAGGGATATGAAGATGGAGTGTCATGAATGTTGTGATTCATATAACTTTAGGTCAAGATGGAGATTATTGGGTTTGACCAAAAAAAATGAAATTAAAAGGAAAAATAATTGGATCTTTTTTCTTTTGCCTTGGTGGATGAATATAAATACCATGAACAATTATAACTCCCCGCCGGATGATCGTGCACTCACATGGGAGTGGGACCCACTAGCGGGACCCATAATGGGTCCCACCCTTATGTGAGTGGGGGTCATCTCCGCGGTGAGCACCGCAAGTAGAGTAACATAATTCAAATGGAAAATGATACACTGCCCACGGTGCTCACCGTCGGGATGACCGTGCGCTCATATGCCATCAGGGCAATTGTATATGTTTAATTGTTTTGCGTGTGGTACGGAAGAAGCAATCAAGGCAAGACGGAAATTAATTAGGAGAAAGAAATTGGCAACCAAGTTTTTGAAAAGAGAAGAAAAAAGAGAAACATAGGGAGGGAGAAGAAAATAGTTCTTTCTTTGTTTGTGTAAGAATAAGTTGTGAGGGTGGAGAAAAATTTTTTGTAAGTGGTTTATTTTTCTAATCAATAGAAAAAAAAATGTTCTTTCTCCAGTTATTGTCGGCAGTCAGCCGAGTCGTGTTAATTCTTGTTTTTCTCTTTTGATTTATCATTTTGGATTTGTGTTTCGGCTGTGCTGACTGTGTGGGATTTGATTACTTTCCCAGCAAGGTCGATCTAATTCGATGTGTTGTGTTTGATTCAGTTGAACCCGTTGTTCGTACATCAATTGATGCTCTTGGAGAGTAACTTTCTTCACACCAAGGACACTCTTCATCATCAATGGTCGAAATGCCATCTGATGATGCACTGTAATCTGCCCTTAAATTATTATGTTAAAAAAGTGTGTTACTCCCAAGTCCCACGGAAGCCATTGCTACTTAATTTAGTACTATCCTTATATGCCTGTTTTAGTTGTGCAGAGAATGATGTGGATGTAAATGCTCTATAGAGAGAGAGAAGAAGGTATGAATAGGTTTTATTTGTGCTGAACAGTGAAACTTATATATATTAAGAAAAAAATTGATGTAATGAGATATCAAGAAAATTGTATCTGAATGCTGAGAGTTACTGCCTGTTCAAAGTATGCTATAGCAACAGAATATAATTATTTAATTCAATCGAAAACACATACATAAAGAGATGTGTGTGGCCGAGCCTGCGGATTCCCTTGAGCCGGCCGACCGGAGAGCTGGGGGGAATGAAGCCTGGTCCGAGATCATTCAGTACTGACTATTGCATGTATGACCATCAAATTAAGAATGGTTTCGAACCAGACAGCATTCCCCTCAACATTATATCATGAGAGAGAGAGAGAGAGAGAGAGAGAGAGGACTGTATGATTTTGATATGGCCATGCATTTGATTTTCAAGGGGCCACTTATTTTCAGATCAAGAGTTATATAAAGCTAAAAGAACAATAATCATTCATTTAAAAAAATTATATCTTCAACCAAAATCGAATTAAATGCATTTTTTTCATTCATATTACCGCAAAATTCAACGTTAAGCAAAAATAACCCACACAAAAAGAAAAGGACAAACAATTATCATATATGAGCCACGATTATCATGCCTCTGTCTGCGTAAATATTGTTTATAAACGATCACATGACATCATATCATAATTGGTCGATTTTTTGAAAATTCAACAATGTCAACTTAACAAATATTCTCTCCTACGACTTTTTACTTTTTAAAATACGAACGAACGAAATATTGATACGTCGTTATTTATAAACAATTGTTTATAAACGATTTATTAAACAAAGGCTAATCATATTGATGAGATCATGGGGTGGCTCGACCGGAAAATAAACTATTTCGAGCCGAACAATTTTGAACATGCTTTTGAAAGACTCTCAGGGCGACAATGAAGAAGATTCGAGGCCAAAACAAGTTAATGAAGTCAAGAAAAGAAGCCAAGAATCAAGTTGGAGCCAAAAATGAGAAGTTTAGAGTTTCAGCCAATTTCAGTCGACCGAACTTTCTTCCGGTCGACCGATATTCTGCAGGGAATTTTGGATTCAGACTCAGTCGCTCTCGGCTGAGTGGCGGTCGACCGAAAGTCCCATTTCGGTCAACCCATTGATCGACCGAAATAATTTCGGTCGACCAGTTCGGTCGACCGAAACACTCCTTTTTACAAAAAACGGGATTTTTCTTGCAATTTCCGAAATTACACTTTTTACCCATTTTGTACATTAAATACACATTTCCTTTCATTTGTAAAGGGACTTGAATGTTGAATGTGAAATGCTCTCTTGAGAGGCCCTTCTTGAGGTAAGGTTAAATCTCTTTGTTCTTGTTATCTTTTTGGAATTTAATCAACTTGGCTTGAGTATTGTTATTCTTGTGTTGTTGTTTATTTTCCGTCACCTTGGAATTTGTTTAGTTGCTACCCATTGGGCTAGGGTTTTTTTAATCCTTGAATTTTGGACTAGATTTAAACTTAGGTTAAGGTGTTTATCCTTTATTTTACCACTTTAACTTTCTTGGGTTTTGTATTAAATTGTTGTGGGAATTTTCGGTCACTATACCTAAGGGGTTCGCATCATTTGGTATCAGAGCTTGGCTCTAATTTGGTAAACATATCCTTTACATTATTGTTGTTGTTATTCAAAAAAAAAAAAAATCCAAAAATTGAGAAAAATTGGGGGAAATCTGTATGCTCATGTTTATTTGTTGAATTCATGTGTTGGGTATATTGATTGTTGAATTTGTGATTATTTGAATGCCCATTTTTATTTTTCTTGATCATCATATATTGGGCATTTGAATTGTTGAACTAATTGGGAGGATTCCATTGCAACCTACCACTTGAAGTTCCACACTTCCCAAAATTGGCCTACCAAGTGTTTGAATCCACTTTTCTCAATACAAAGCTTTCCCTTGATGCTTACTTGTGTATATATTCACTCCTTGTGATATTGCACCCTTGAGAAATTGTCCTACCATTTCAAGGCCTCCGTTAGTTCTTGTAACTATCCTTTCTTATATCTATTTCTTATTTGGTGCCATACTTCACAAGAATAATAAAATTTTATCGTTGTAGTTGATGACATTCCATGGAAAATTTGAGTGAAAACACGAGAGAAAATTCTTTGTGAGGACATTTTCCACACTTGCACATCATGGCTCGATATTTGAAGGAGGTGGAAGGGGGATGGAGTAGGTTGGATAAATTGGAGGCTAGAATGGGAGTTAGAAGAGGAGTAGAATGGGGTGATAGGACTAGAAATGGGATGGATGAGAATAATGAATTGGTGCAAATGAAGCTTCCATCATTCCATAGGAGGGGTGATCGAGAGTTGGAGGGAATTACTAGACCACCAAACCCTTTGTGCCATGCTAATGAGGGGGAGAAACGTGAAGAGCATCCTTTCTATACGAGGTGCCTTGTGGGAGATAAACCATGTAGCATCATTATAGATGTAGAAAGTTGCCAGAATTTGGTGAGTGCTAGTAGGGTGAAAGAGTTGGGGCTGTCGGTGATAGTTCATCCTAATCCTTATATGTTGTAAGAGTTGGGTAACGATGGGGAAGTGAGGGTGAGTGAGCAAACTCTTCTTAGCTTCAACATTGGGACTTATCATGACCTAGTTTTGTGTGATGTAGTTCCCTTGCATACTACTCACATCATGTTGGGAAAACCTTGTCAATGTGTTAGGGATGTGGAGTATAATACACGGAGGAACCGGTATAGCTTCATAATGGAGGGGAAGAAGGTTGTGATCCTCTCTTTGAGCTTAGATGAAATTTGCAAAGACCAAATGAAGCTCAAGAAGGAATATGAGGAGGAGAGTGCAAAGAGTGAGGGAGAGATGGTGGTTACATTGGAGGAAGAAGTACCCCTAGGTAAGAAAAATGAGAAGAAGGAGGGGGATTTAGAATTAAAGATCATTGATGACACTCCAAATTCTCTTGTGGGCGAACAAAATGTTGATAAGGGGGTACATGAGCTTAAACTTGTTGAGGATGTTGGGGAGATTGAAAATGGGGAGGATTCGATGGAGAGTGAAGGGGAAGAGATGGTGGGAGTTGAAAATATTGAAGTATTGGATGTTGGAGACGAGGAGTGCCTCATGGTGTGGGGAGAGGAGTTGATCATGATGAACCACGAGTATGAGGATCCCTACCTCGTGCTTTGTGTTACTAACATTTCCCACCCCACTTTATTTAAAAAAAAAATTCAGGTTGGCCATGACGAGGGGTTCGTTCCACATCACTTGTGCCCGAAGAAGTTCATTGACCGGCCTTTCCTTTTTGTCCAAGTCGCACAGTATTTTTGGTTGATAGCCAAGCATGAAGACCATACATTTCCGTTTAATCCAGGAGGTGCGTTGAGGCCACAAGAACAACTCCATGATTCGGGTCGAATCATCCTGAAGAAGGAGGGTATGATGAGATCATGGGGCGGCTCGACCGAAAAATCAACTATTTCGAGCCGAACAATTTTGAACATGCTTTTGAAAGACTCTCAGGGCGACAATGAAGAAGATTCGAGGCCAAAACAAGTTAATGAAGTCAAGAAAAGAAGCCAAGAATCAAGTTGGAGCCAAAAATGAGAAGTTTAGAGTTTCAGCTAATTTCGGTCGACCGAACTTTCTTCCGGTCGACCGATCTTCTGCAAGGAATTTTGGGTTCAGACTCAGTCGCTTTCGGCTGAGTGGCGGTCGACCGAAATAATTTCGATTGACCAGTTCGGTCGACCGAAACACTCCGCTTTACAAAAAATGGGGTTTTTCTTGCAATTTCCGAAATTACACTTTTTACCCATTTTGTACATTAAATACACATTTTCTTTCATTTGTAAAGGGACTTGGATGTTGAATGTGAAATGCTCTCTTGAGAGGTCCTTCTTGAGGTAAGGTTAAACCTCTTTGTTCTTGTTACCTTTTTGGAATTTAATCAACTTAGCTTGAGTATTGTTATTCTTGTGTTGTTGTTTATTTTTCACCACCTTGGAATTTGTTTAGTTGCTACCCATTGGGCTAGGGTTTGTTTAATCCTTGAGTTTTGGGCTAGATTTAAACTTGGATTAAGGTGTTTATCCTTTATTTTACCACTTTAGCTTTCTTGGGTTTTGTATTAAATTGTTGTGAAAATTTTCGGTCATTATACCGAAGGGGTTCGCATCACATATCATGCATATATTGTATTTGTCACAAATTTGCACAAATAATGTTGCTAGCTAGTTTAGCTATATGAAAATATAATTTGTATATTATCATTTTAAAAAACGAAAATACAAAAATACAAACGTAACCCTTATTCAATGACATGTAGCAAATAAATTTTCCAATATTTTTAACCTTTATTTAACGATCATTATTTTAACTCATTTTGCTACAATACTCAATTTAATCACACATTTTAACAATAAAAATTCTGCTCGTAAATTCAAAATTTTCCCATCATTTTCAACCACATAATTTCCTATCATTCACTATTTAAAAATAATTTTTTTACAAAATAATTGCAATCAAACATATACTTAATGAGTTAAATTCATTAATTGTTCCAAACCTTCAAATATTAGAAAGTCTAAACCAAGTTACGGAGTGACTAATTGCGGATGTTATGACTTTTGCTGCAAAGTTTCCTTACTTATATTAACCAAGTGACTAATTGTGAAACTGTTATTAACGTTAGGGACTAAATAATTAAGAAAAGTGATTTACTGATCAATTTGAAATTCTGCACATACTTGAGTGACCATTGGAAAAATCAGCTCTTTTTAAATTATATAGAAACCAATTATGACGCACACGTAGATGCCAAGCACCCAGGCAGAACGGAGATGATTAAAGCAAAATCAATTATTAGTAAGTTGTGCCTCAATTGTTAAAGCATCGGTACAATCTTACTTAAGTAATTGATATTTCCTGCTTACGATTTAGGAAAAACTTTGAGTTAAAAGTTTCAACCCTCACTTAGCTTTGGTTGGTGTCTCCTTCTAGTTTGAGGTCACATGGATTGCGAGTTTATTTTCCTCAAACCATACCAAACCATATCAAAATAACATGATTTAGATTTTAATTTTCAAAAACTGCAATAAATCGAACCGAATCGCTTTTAAATTTTTAAGTTAACAATTAAATTTACTAAGCCTTTCTTTAGCAAACATCTTCTTAAACAACACATTTCCCAGAAAAACTTTTTACCACACACATTTTCCAAAATCACTTTTCAATCACAAATTTACCTGTAGAACATTACATTCTTTGTTTTTAAACAAGAAACTTTTAGCAAAACCAAACCTAAATTATAAACAGAAGAAAAGAATTAAAAATTAATTTGATTGAAACATGTAAAAGGAAGCTGCAATCAAAAGTCTGTCCTCACAAAACAAGCATCTGCAATACCAAAAAAAAAAATACATGTCTAATAAAGGAGTATATGATATAGCATTAGAAATATGGTTGAATTTGGAGTTCAATGCAAAAAATTGAGCGCAACTTTGAATTGTAAATCAAATGTTATAAGTGTTTGAAGGCAATGA
This sequence comes from Ligustrum vulgare, assembly GCA_963555705.1. Classification (NCBI taxonomy): domain Eukaryota; kingdom Viridiplantae; phylum Streptophyta; class Magnoliopsida; order Lamiales; family Oleaceae; genus Ligustrum; species Ligustrum vulgare. The sequence goes on from OY743188.1 coordinate 20,414,018, forward strand.
CTTATAAAGCGAATTTTCGAAGGACTAAATTAAAATAACAATGAAATTTGGTGAGTAACGTTCAAAGAATCATAAATTGAGGGACTTGAGTTGCAAATAAATGAGGGCCTTTTCAAAAGTAAAGTCAAAATTTGAGGACTAAAGAAATAAAATTTAGAAGTTGAGGGACTTGGAGTCTAATTACAACAGGGGCCAATAAGAAATAAAGCGAAAAATAAGAAAATTAAAATTTATAGTGAGTTGGCATTTCATTTGTCACTTGGTATTTCCGTCAGCCACGTGGATAATGTCATCACGTTTTATAATTGAAGGTGAAAGGAGTACAAGATGGAGAATAACATTGGATAATTGAGTGAGCGATAGAATACATATTAAAGTTCAATGATGAAAATGAGACATCAATCAAAGTTTAGTGAGGATTGAAACTTTTAACTCGGAAAACTTGATGCGTCAAATTTTTTATAGTAGATGATAATGAGACCTCAATTTATGACATTCATGTTGGCATTAAATTGAAACAACATAGCGGAAACACGAAATATAAAACACAACCATAGAGAAATAATAATAATTTAACGTAATTCAGCTTATTGTTGACAACCACGGGAAAAGATCACATTTTATTAATCAAAAAATAAATCATTCAATATAATATTTTTTTATCACCCTTACAATTTCTCCTAAACTCTAAAAAACTATAGAAGAAAAGAATAACTACTTATCTCCCTCCCTCCCTCTTCACATGTGTGCAATTTTTTCTATACCACCATACATGTAATAGGACAAACTCATACTCGGTTATAATGACAAACAAACTCTAACATTTAATCGCCTTCAAAGTGTTTTGTAATTGCACACAAACTATTTTTTCAATCCCACTACAATATAATTTTTTTTTATTGCAATATAAATTCTTTTTCTACTTACAATAAAATACTTTTTTCTTATTTTGGATAAAGATCAACTCCAACAATCTCCACTTTAAAGCAAGATTTTCTGAATCACAACATTCTTCGAACTCCATATTTTTTTTTAATCTAACTTAAGCTTATAGGAATTTTCCATAAACTACTCAAGAAACTTGGGCAAACCCCACCACACTTTTCAAGATAGTATAAGAATCATTGTATAACAGAACATACAACGATGCATGGTTATCTGATTCCTCGGTATTCTATTCAACTGGAAATAGCTAATGTAGTTAAAAAAATTGATTTAGTACCGAGGACTAAAATACAGAATTGTTGTAAAAAAAAAAAAAAAAAAAAAAAAAAGAGAAATCTTGAATCAGCCAATCCTTAAAACTAAGTAAAAAAGTTCTCTTCTTTGCCTTCTTAGCTCCCTAGGCTGTCTGGGATGAAGGAGTAGGGGCTGCTACTGTCTCTCCTGGTCCTTGATAGATGCCACCATAAATCAATCAACTTTTAGTAAACATGAATTGTATTCAAAGATTTATCGAATATCACTTAAGATTTTGATATTCTTGAACTATATTCTTCAACATTCTTGCTATTACCCATAGCTTCTATCTTGGCCAATTCACAAAGTTTAGCATAGTAGAAGACTCCACTCGATGCGACTTTAACTTGATAGCTTCACCTGAAATTGTCTTTCCTATTAGCATGTACAAATTATCATCTTTTTTCCACTTTCATTATTGGGACATAATTCTTCTTTACAATCATCACACTAGCTCACCAAAATATTCATAGCCCAACGTGTCCAATGCTCCGAATGATATCATATCCACTTCTTTTTCAATCTTGGGAAATGTGAGATATCTGTTATTGTTCTTACCACTTTGTTAAATATCTTCATCTTCACAAACACATGATGCACATCACATGACATATAATTCTCAAACCAATATTTATTTTGGCATTGTAACGGCCCGGGTCCCACTTAACGGGTTGTCCCCCCCTTTAGATGACAACGTACTGTCCTCATTGTACCAACATGGGTCTTTTCAGCATACTTTATTCTTACTCACACACACCTCGAGAAAACATCCCAGGGGATCACCCATCATAGAATTGCTCCAAGTCAAACACGCTTAACTATGGAGTTTCTAACGATGGACTTCCGAAAAAGAAGATGCACCTTATTGGTATGAGTAGTACCTATCAAATCTTTTATATTTTGTCTGGCTTGGATGTTACAAGCACATATGGTAAAAGCATTCAAAATCCAAAAACCAACTACTAATTGAACTTTCATAATTAGCAGCCAGTGTTTTAAGACCCGACCTGACTTGACCATTGACCTGGTCAAGGAATCGAATCAAGGGTTAGAGGACTAACCCTTGGCATTAAAATAATATTAAAAAATAAAAATTTCATAAATTTGAAATAAGAATATAAAAACTCAAGTCAACCCGGGTCCGGGTCAAATGAATTTCCCGGGTTTCTACTCGATCGGATTTTAAGGGCCACCCGATCCGGGTTTTGGCCCGGATCACAATTTTCCCAATCAAATCGATAGGTACAGGCTTGGTCTTGCAACATTGTTAGCAACACGCAAAATATCCTGATGATCATAAGTTGTTCTATATATGTATACCTCTTAAGTTTCTTTACTCTTCTTTGCTTCAAGACTTATCAATTTTTTATCATTGTCTTCTAACACGTCTCTTCTTGTAGCAGTAATCAATGTTTTCAAACCCAACCGGGGCGTCGACCTGGCTGAGAGACTGGTCAAGGGTCAGAGGGTCAACTCGGAGTCGACTCGGGGTCAACCCGGGCATTAATATATATATATATATATATATATATATATATATATATATATATATATATATATATATATATAACCCAGGTCTGGGTCCTCCAGGTTTCCATGGTCAACCTGGGTCGTTGAGCCTAGGTTTTTAATGTGACCCGGCCTGATTTTTGGGCTGGGTCGTGGGTTTTCGGGTTGATCGGGTTGGGCCTGGTTTGACAAAGGAAAAAAAGGAAAAAAGAAAAAGGTGGGTAGTGAGTTTAGATTATAAAAGAAAGTAAAAAGTCACTATTAGACATATCAACAGGGTTCAACTGATTGATGATAAGATCGTAACAACTAACTGAACGAGTAGAAATTGAGGGGACACCAAATTGTGGAAAATACACTCTCAACCACATTTGAGGAAGTCAAAGAGGTCCACTACCAATAGGAGATGCATTGGTTCGCAAACAAAATTTAAGATAGGTCGTACCACTATAAAAGGCAACCAAAAACATAGAGCAAAGGTTTAGAGACCTACCATGTGAAAGTTCATTTACAATAGATAAATAAGCCATAGAATTTTTTAGGCTGGGCACACAGAGGACATACTTATAGAGCCAAATTTGAAGGAAGGACAGGCACTCTGAGAGTGTAGGATCAACACAAGAATTATTGTAAAGTTCTTACATCCCCGAATAGGAATCTGTAAACATCTTATCATACTTGGGAGTAGTAGAAGAAAGCAGCATGACACGAAAAATGGTATTGCCTAAAGGTGGAAGATTAACCAAAGCTTCAACATCACTCAGAGCAATTGACATTGGGCAAAGTTGAAAAATAAAGGTACTGTACTCAGAAGACCAGAAACCCAGAGATGTGGGAAAAAGCACTGGACCATAAATGGGGGATGTGTAGCAATATCTAGCAGGTCAGAAATTTCAGCACGATAAATAATCGCCTTAGTAGGGCTATACTTCATCATATGTGCATCCCATAGATGAAAAGTTGTATCAGCCTTGGGCTAAGTACAGATTCCCTTGTCACGAATTAACATCAATGGGAAAGGGTATAGAAAAGGGTGTTCTTGAGTACAAGGAAACAATTGAGTCACAATTATGTGCCCAACAGAGTCTGCATCATTGAACACTGGACACAGATAAAATTCATGAAGCTCAGGTTTGGCTGGAAAAAGACAAGCCGAGTCTACATAAGGATTAGATAAAAGAAGTTACGTAGAAGCTAATAGAATTTTCGGAGAGGTTTTTTGAAGCCGCCATTTTCACAAGTTGTATATTTTTTTAGAGGTTTTAGAAGTATGAGGGTTTGAGTAAAGAAGCAAGAAGATGAAATGTGCGTTTTATAGAAGAAAAAGACATGGACAGCGTGACAGTGGGAGAACTAGTGTTCGATGTAATGGTGTGATGTGATGATATACTTTTTGGAATAGGGAGAGTAGCCGCCAAACAAAAAAAATGATTGTAATTTTTTACCTTTTGGACTCCAAAAGTCGCGGGAAAATTATAAAATAATGAACATGGCACAAGATTAATAACTCATATTAATTTGTCCATATTGGGGGATAATTGACATGTAAAAATGATATCCAATGTAGAAGTCCAAGCAATAGGTCCAAAAGGGCCCATGTAATGGCCCAAAACCGAAGTATTGAGCGAAAGTCCAGCATCGCTCAAACGTTGAAGACGCCCAAAGCCTAGGCGAATGGAGGAGCCTATTATAACTTAAAGTGATGGTTATTAGATATTTAATAGGAAGTTTTATCACATCCCACGATCTAAAAATATCAGTTATAAGCACTTGGATAATAGAGATAATGGCAGCAATTGTATCAACAGTTTTGTGATAAATCATCCATCATGGGAAAGTGAGCAATTACTGGATACGAATAAATGTTGAGCGAGAACAAAGGAAATCGTGAATGAAGTATAAAAGGGAAAAGAGCGTAGAAACAGGTATTCGAACAATCACTCTCAAAACAGAGAATTGTGTAATTTCATTCTTTTTTAATTTCTCGTAAGTTTTGTTTACTTTGCATTTCCACGTGCTTGTGCCCCTTGGAGGTATTTCATTTGAAGTTGTAATCTTTGTGAATAAAACACCTAGGCCTGGGCAAAAGAACCAGAACTAGTGGTTCGGTTCTTCCAAAATTTTAAACGGTTCTAGTTGTGAAAATCAAGAACCATTCGGTTCCAGTTCTGGTTTGGTTCATGGTTCATAAAAAGAACCAGAACCAAGAACTAGAATCCATAGTAAAAAATATGGTTTTTTTTTTAATTTTTTTAAAATATAAATTTAAAAAATATAAAAAAAATCATCAATTCTTAATCTTAATGCATGTTATCCGGTCCATTAATCATTATCAATTACCCAACAACTATTGACTTATTCAACATTACAATAACTATAAGCAAAACAAGTGAAAAACAAAAAACCATAGATCAAAATCTTTTTTCTTTTCACTGGTTCTGTCGTTCACCTTCAAGCCTTTATTTGTTGGTTCTTCAAGAATCAACAAATAATAAATCTTCACTCTCTATCTTACAATCAGTTATTATTTTATTTTCAAGGATTTGCTAGACTTGTGCGACTTTCCCTGGAAAGGTGGAGATCTACGAGCAGAAAATGAGGAATATATAGGAGGAGCACATACACGTAGACGAGGAGATATATTACGGTCTGGAAGGGAGTAAATATTTTGATGTCAAGGACAAATATGACTATTGTATTCGTATATTGATTAAGTTTGATGACCTTACAGTCTTACGACTCCTACCAGCTAGAATCTACCATTGCTTCATTGCTTAAGTTTTGAAAATTTAGTTTATGAAATCTGAACTGGAACTAAACCTAAAAGAACTGAATGGTTTGATTCCAGTTTGGTTCTTCTCTTACAAAAAGAGCCATCGGTTCTTAGTTCGGTTCGGTTCCCTGGAACCTAGAACTATATGGAACCGCGCCCACGCCTAAAAAATCCCTTGGTGGGACTTTGTCTCAAAAGGTTGTTGTTCCTTACACATCGTCTGAATCCATTAATTGTTACCGAGAGTTCCATCCTGCACAAAACACTTGTGCAAAAAGAAAATCAGAAAATGAACTCATAATAGGTAATGCACGACTCTTAACAAAATGAATTTTACAAAGACATAGATGTAAAGGGTAATCTTAATACGAAACATGTAGACTTAAACATGATTTTGATTTAGGATCTTGACCATAAAATTAATTACTATAAATCATAAGGCATACTAGAATCCATAGAAATAATGTAGGAAGTTATGAGATCCTATCACAGCTTTAATTGAATCCCGAAGAAAAATATTGATATGAAATTCGCCTTCTCTCTCTTAACCTAAGCCTTTAATTGTGTTTCATAAGTTGAACTCTAATGATAGAATTCGAGTTCAATATATATAGGTAGAGAAATGAGCTAAATTTCCTATAGCCTTTTAATCTCGACCGTCCATAACGGTTCCATGTTAATTAAAGAACATGGTCCCTTCCATGTACTACTAATTAATAATCCACTTAACGAAGTATGTATAACGAAACAATCATAATGCTTGAACTGTAGCCTCAAAGCATGCTACAAATTCAGCCTCCATAGTGGATGAAGTAATTATTGTTTGTTTGACGCTCTTCCATGATACAGTACCTCCAGCTAATACAAACACAAAGCCAAAAGTGCTTTTTCTAGTATCCACACAAACACCAAAATCTGAATCTGTTTAACCAATCACCTCAAGGTGATCAGTGTGGCTATATGTGAGCATATGTTTCTTTGTCCCCTGTAAATATCTCAACACTTTCTTAGCAGCTTTCCAATGACCAATTCCTGGATTGCTTTGATAACGGCCCAACATACCGACTGCAAAGCTAATGTTTGGCATGGTGCAAACCTGTGCATATATTAAGCTTCCTACAAGAAAAGCATAAGGAAAACTTTTCATTCGTTCACGTTCCAATTCGGTTTGAGGACACTGGGTTAGATTAAAATTATCCCCCTTCTGAATTGGAACAACATTAGAATCGCAAGACGCTATATTAAATCTTTCCAAAACATTTCTGATATAGGCATTCTGAGACAATTCCAAATATCTACGTGATCTATCCCGAAATATTTCTATTCCGATCACGAATGATGCCTCCCATATCTTTCATTTCAAAGTTTTGGGAAAGAAAATCCTTAGTTTTTCGTAATAAACCAAGGTCACTGCTGACAATTAATATATCATCAACATATAGAACAAAAAATGTGAACTTACTCCCACTGATCTTAAGGTATATACATTGATCAACAATGTTTTCAGTAAACCCAAAAGAACTAATGGTATTATGAAACTTAATATACCATTTTTGTGAAGCGTGTTTTAGTCCATATATTGACTTCTTTAACAGACAGATCATGTTTTCCTTTCCATCTGTAATGAAGCCTTCTGGTTGTGCCATGTAGACTTCTTCTTCCAAACTCACATTAAGAAAAGTCGTTTTCACATCCATTTGATGTAGCACTAAATCAAAATGAGCAACTAACGCCATAATGATTCGTAATGAAAACTTTTTAGAAACTGGAGAGAATGTTTTATTGAAATCAATGACTTCTTCCTTATTAAACCCTTTCGCTACAAGTTTGGCTTTATATCGTTCTATATTATCATGAGAGTCACATTTGGTTTTAAAAATCCATTTACAACTAACTTTCTTGTTCCCTTCTAGTAATTCAACCAAATCCCAAACTTTATTAACAGCCATGGATTTAATCTCCTCAAACATGACATCGATTCATGTTTCGATTTCTTCAAATTTAATGGCTTGTGTGTACGTAACCGGATCTTTCCTCATCCCTATGTTAAATTCAAATTCTTGTAAGTAAAACACGTAATCATCTGAAATACCTGATTTCTTGAGTCTTCAGGACCTCCTTAATGCTACTTCTAGTGCTGCATTTACATTTGGTTCAATGATGAAAGTCTCATTATGGAGTTTAAGATTATTGACATTTTGTTCTACATTGTTGATTGGATCAACAAAAACATTTTATGTCGTTCGAAATTCGTGATAAGGGAATTGGTACTCGAATTTCTTGAATAATCACTTATTTAACTTTATCACTCCCACTGACTTCGCTATTCTCAACGAATTTAGCATTGCTGGCTTCCACAATTCTCTTATTATGATTAGGACAGTAAAACCTATACCCTTTTAATTTTTCTGCATATCCAATAAAATAACCACTAATGGTTTTTAGGATCTAGTTTCTTTTCTTGTGGATTATAAATGTGTGCCTCCGCTGGACAACCCCATACATGTAAATGTCTTAAATTTAGTTTTCATCCTTTCCACATTTCGAAAGGTGTCTTAGGAATAGCTTTACTGGGAACCTAATTTAAGATATACATAGTGGTCCTAAGGACATGCATCCACAACGATATCAGTAAATTAGCATTACTCATCATAACCATTTCCATAAGTGTGCGGTTGCATCTTTCAGTTACCTCATTCTGCCAAGGAGAACCCCGCATTTTGTATTGAGCACAAATTCCTAACTTTTCTAAGAGTTTAGCAATAGGACCAGGACGTTATCCAAATTCATCAAATTTTCCATAATATTCACCACCCATATCATATCTAATAATTTTTACCTTTTTACCTAATTGTCTCTCAACTTCAGTAATGTAAATTTCTACAGCATTTACAGATTGAGATTTGTCATACAAAAGGAAAATATAGCAATAATGTGAAAATTCGTCAAGAAAAGTGATGAAATATGTTTCTCCACTAATTGATGGAGTATCAAAAGGTCCACAAATGTCTGCTTGTATTATTTCAAGCAGATCGTTACTTCTTGTGCTCCTTTCTTGGTATGTTTGGTTTGTTTACCTTTAATACAATACACACAAGTACTAAAATCAGTCAAATCAAGATTTGTAAGAATCTCATTTTTTTACTAATAAATTGATTTTTTCCCTAGATATATGACCCAACCTTTTATTCCACAAGAAAAAAGAACTTTCATTCGTCACATTACGTTACAAACCAACATTCTGATGCAAGGTAACAAGAAGAGATTCAGAAAAGGAAGAATCAAGATTAATTTGATATAAACCATGGACCAAAATTCCCGAACCAACATAGTCATTGTTCCTGTATAAAATAAAACAACCATCACCTATTTTAAAGGAGAAACCTTCCTTATCAAGTTTCAATAAGGAGATCAAATTACGAGAAACATAAGGAACATAAAGAGTTTGGTCTAAATCTAAGAAAAAATCAGAGTCTAATACTAAACGAAATGTGCTAATGGCTTGAACTAGGGCTTTGACTCTATTTCCCATGTAGAGGTGGACTTCATTTGGATTTGTGGTCTGGGTTGTAAGAAATCCTTGCATCGAGTTTGAAACATGAACATTAGAACTAGAGTCAATCGACCAAGTATTAGAAGGTGCTTCAACAAAATTTCATTCGAAACATACAAAAGCCAAAGGCTTACCTTTCTTTATGAACCAAGCCTTGCGATTCAAGCAATCCTTTTGAATGTATCCACCTTTTTTACAAAAGGGGCACTTGTTATCCTTCTTAGCTTTCTTCAGTACGGGTCGATCTGATTCATTAGATGGGCCTTTCTTAATGCCCTTCCCAGTTTGCTTTCCAAATATGTTCTTCTCATTACTATGAACCATGTAATTTTCTTGAGCAACATGACCACCCTCCTGCTTAATTCGAGCCTCTTCCTGAAAAAGCTTGTTGGTCAATTCATTCACATTACACATATCCTTAATCGTGTTATAATGAATTTGAAAAGGACCATACTGTTGAGGCAATGAGTTTAGGATAAATTAGACCAGGAATGAATCAACCACTTTTATGCCCAATTTTCCTAATTTCACAACCAAATTAGTCATGTCAAGTATATGTTGTTGCATGGTTTTGGAGCCATCAAAATGGGTTGTGGTGAGTTCAGCCATAAGTTTTCCAATAATTGCTTTATCAGCAGTCTTAAAGCGTTCAGTTATGGTAGATAAGTATTCCCTAGCTATCTCTGTTTCTTTAATGGAAGATTTAATGTTGGAAGCAGTGGTCAGACACATGAATTTTAAGCACAGTTTGTTGGCTCTATTCCAAGTATTGAACGCTTTAACTTCATATTCTGTGGATGAAGCAGTGAGATCAGTAGGTTTGTCCACAGTAAGAGCCAAATCAGTATCAAGGACCCCCAAACTGAACTCAACGTGCTCCTTCCACTCTGAATAGTTAGTTCCATCTAGTTCAGGAACGAAGTTGATATAGGTATTAAGTTAAGTTGGATGTGGAATTGCATTATAGAAACAAGCTCACTACATTTAATCTTTGACTTATAAACACAATATAACATATATTACCAAGATTTATTCATAAGTGAGTGATCAAAACTAACAATCAAACAAGTATGGTATCTGTGGATATCCTACACTTGCTTAATTGTAGAAATAAATCAATTCTGTAACGTTTATTTTACTGTTAATGCATGATATACCTATGAGTAACTCATGCCGCAAGTAAATAAACTAACAGTGATCTTACTCAGTTTAAAATTCATCAACATAATATTAGTATACTGTGTTGAACACCAACCAATAATATGAATGCCACACGGGATAACAATATGCATGTACTATACTGAAACCATTGTGGTGATTATCAATTTCAGTATAATATGTATATTGCAGTTCAAATCGTATGCATAACTTAATAGTAGCATACAACATATCATTAATATTGACAAAATAATAATATTTGTTAAAACAATAAGATTTTCAAACCTTAAGGATTAAGTAATAATTAAGTTGGAGAGTTAAATTGCAATTTAATTAAACTTTATTTACCAATTATGAAAGATTTTCAACTTGAAGGATTAAATTGCAATTTTCTCAAACTTTAGTGGCCAATTTATTATAATTTATTGTCTAATTCGTTCAAATGATGGTTTTAATTGGTGAAAATGGACTTCTTTCTTGAGAAAATTGACAAATATATCATCCACATAAACCTTAATAAAATTACGAATCATTTCATGAAAGATCAAATTCATTTCCTATTGATATGTAGCCCAAGCATTTTTTATGTCGAATGGCATGACAACCCATTCATAACATCCTAAAGCCATTGGGCATCTAAGAGTAGTCTTATGTACATCTTCTTCTGCTATATAAATATGATTATATCCTGAATAACCATCCATAAAAGAATATATAATGTGTCCAACAGTGAAATCAACTAAAGAATCTATGGTCGGCATTGGGTATTCATCTTTAGGCATATCAAGTTTTAAATTTCTAAAGTCTATGCACACACTTATCTTACCATTCTTCTTTAAGACAAGTACAATGTTAGACAACCATTCCAATTATCTGACTGTTCTAATCAATCATGATTTAATAATCGCTCTATTTCTTTCATTACTTCGAGCAAAACATTGGGTACAAAACGTATAGGTGGTTGTTTATGAGGTTTGAAGTTAAGGTTAGTTGGTAATCTATGTTCTACCTAATTTCTATCTAAATCAGGCATATGATTATATTCCCAAGCAAAACAATCTTTATATTCTTTAAATAAAGAAATTAACTCGGTACTAACCTCTTCATCAAGTAATTGGCTAATGAAGATTGGAATATCTTCTCCATCTCCAATTTTTATTCTAAACAATGGATCTTGTGCTTGATCATACTTCGACTTTTCAATCCTCATCGAATTACCCCCAAGCCTGTAGAGGTTCCTTCCTCCAAGTAGTCCACCTTGTTGATCTCGCTTTGCGGGTTGTGTTCCAAGCTAAATACGGAGGTTTTGTTTTTTAGTAATTGAAATGCTTCTTCTCTTCTTATTTTCTTTTTAGAATGTTTTTCATAAATCATTAATTTGGTTTTAGGGTCCAAAATTTCACCAGAACACTTTGTTTTTGTTTCTGCGTTATAATTCTTTGATTACTTTTTTTTGCCAATTATTGGCTCTTCGAAGGCCACTATGTTTGGCCTAATTTGTGTAAACAATTAATTAAGAAACTCTACTGGGTATGGCTCTTCACTTTACAATATCACTTGTGCTTTTTCTTCTCTTTGAACTACCTTGACTGGTTTGTAATTGCTTTCATACATGAATCGTTCTACCAAGTTGGAGTAATGACTGAATGGATTGACTGCCATATATCCTATCCATTCCTAATAGTATAATGTAACTGGTAGGCCCATCTATTGTGAAGAAAACGACTGTCTTGAATGTACTCCCTACTGTTATATCCAAAAGCATCACTCCTTTGGCTGGAGTTGCTTCCCCATTGAAGCTAGTCGATACTACTTCTGTCAGGATGATATATATATATATCAGATTTGGAAAATTTCCTTATCATTCTTATGGGATAATGTTTATAGTTTCCTCATTATCAATGAGCACCTTGGATACATGAATGCATCTATTAAAGCATTTATATACAAGGTCCTTAAATGTTTAGTCAGGTTCAAAGAAGGTTTCCTGAACATGACTTTCTCTATTGACTCAACATCTACCTTTTGCTTACCTTTACCTACTCTGTTCCACTAGATATATCCATATGCAACATTTCCTTAGTGTGGACTTGCATGGAACTTACTGACGGTTATCCCCAACCAGTAGGTAGAGGAATTATTTTTGGGGTGACCCATATTTGAATGACCTCTTTTGTTCTCTAAATAATGGTGATTCTATGGCATTAACTGATTTTTTGTATGCCCTCTTTTCATCTATTGTTTTTCCAATTTCCTTTTGGAAACACATATTTTATTTCCTTCATCTATAGATTTTCCTTTTAATCTTTGAAAAGTACTAGGACGTGGTTTGTCCTCCCTTCCACCAACATGAAATTTAGTAGATCCTATACGTTCAACTTTGGAAAGACCATGCCAACATCAACTAGCTGTGAGAATGGATTTTCATCCACTGCTATCTTCTTTTATTATTCAAAAGTTTATACAATTATTAGTCATATGAGACCATCCATTGTGTTATTTACAATATTTTTTCACCCTTAAAATATTTAGTGTTTGGCAGTTAATGCTTATCGCTCAATTTTATCTTCTTGTCTCTATATAATTTATCAAATATTATATCGACCTTTCCCACAACAAACGAAAACACCCAACCTTTTTATTTTTTTTCTTTTGCTATTTAATCTTTATTTGATATTTATATATTGGTTAATATGAGACAAACATAAGTGTCTCCTTTAACCAACTCAGAAAAACACACCCCGGCCTTATCCTAACCAGTCTCTAGGGCGTGGACGTCAAAATTTTGGGTCTCCATAGTAAGTCCCTTTACTAGAGCTCTCATTTGTTCTTTTCTTAACAATCACTCATATCTGATGATATTAGCAAAAAGTTGAAAAAGATCGAGAAACTCTGTCTTGGAACTTCTTTTTTTAGTCTAAACAAAAGCATCTTTGGGTGATTTTGAAAAACTATTTCTCAGACAAGGGAACTAACCATTGTAAATCTTTGAAGAAAAGATTCAGTCCATTCATTTAGCAGTTGAAACAAGTTCGCTAGATCTTCAAAAAAACTCCAATTCTTTTTATAAAATTTAGAATGAAATAACTTCTCTAACTGTCACCATGTTTGAACAAAGTTTGCTAGTAAGTTAATAAACAATGAGAAAGCAACCCCAGCTGATGAACTTGGGAATAATGTCATCTTGTAATAATTAATAACTTCACAACATTTTAATGTAAAACATCCTATGTGTTCCAAAGTGGACACTTCTCCAAAACTAGTGAATAAAGAGAACTCGGGTACTCTAAACCCCACAGGTCAAGGATAGGCTTGATCCACCAAGTCTGGATAAAGTTTCCTTTATGTTGGACGAGTTATTAGTCGAGTTCCAAGGGCCATTTGATCTTGTAAAATTTCTCTTATTTGCTCCCTTAACATAGCATTAGGGTCAAATGGAACTCTTATTGGCTATGGTGCATAAGATACTGTAGGTGATCTAATAAGATTAGCCTCCACATTAGCCATAAATGGACCAATGTTTATCTCAATATTACCGTTAAAGGGTAGATTTTCTTTCTCATTGGTATGTGCAACATTTGGCCCTATGTTTAGGATATGACTTTTAAAGGGTTAGTTTGCTCCCTCTTTGGCATGCATAACATTTGATCCTATGTTAGTATGTGCAACGTTTGCTCATATGTTCTGAATGTTTTCCCTCATATTAAGAGTACCCCCATTATTAGATGTTCCAACACCTCCCGCGTTAGAAGGTCCAAGACCCCCTTGTTAGATGGCCCAATATGTGGCATTTCTAGGTTTTGACTCTTTTTTTATGACTGGTAAACCAGTATTTGTGTTTGTGATTTATGAGTCATTACCTATTGTTGTGACGACCCGAATTCTCGACCATTCGAGTGCCACTAAAAGTGACTCATATCATATTATCGAGACTTAAATAGTAATGAAAAATTATTCAAAAGAATAATTAGAATCCCATAATTTTATTTTTGAATAAAAATAGAACATAATTTTCTTACATAAAGTTCAACATAATTATCTCATCAATCTTAACCACTTTTGCCACTTCCATGTTGACCGCCTCGAACCTTCAATTATCTGAAAATGGTAAATATCGTGGAGTGAGATTTATAAAATCCCAATAAGTATACCAAGCATAAATTTTCTTTTGAAAGCATATGGATCATTTTCATCATAACATAGGATAGGATCGAAATACTCATAAACATAGGGAGACACAAGAATTTTACCGAACTTAAATGGCAAGAATTCTTATGTGTAGCGCTACTAAACTCCGGTCCCCTTAGCATAATCATAAACATATCATATGGAACCCATAACAATCTTGTGAGATTGATTTCATAGCAATGATCCAAACATTTTCGTAAAAACATAAGGTATATCTAATTTTCATAAAAACATAAGATATACTTACATTTCATAACAACATACTTAATTTTCATAAAAACATAAGATATACTTACTTGTCATAAAAACATACTTACTTTTCATAAAAACATAAGGTGTATTTACCTTTCATAAAAACATACTTACTTTTCATAAAAATATAAGATATACTTACTTGTCATAAAAACATACTTACTTTTCATAAAAACATAAGGTGTATTTACCTTTCATAAAAACATACTTACTTTTCATAAAAACATAAGATATACTTACTTGTCATAAAAACATACTTACTTTTCATAAAAACATAAGGTGTATTTACCTTTCATAAAAACATACTTACTTTTCATAAAAACATAAGATATACTTACTTGTCATAAAAACATACTTACTTTTCATAAAAACATAAGGTAATACCTTTCATAAAAACATACTTACTTTTCATAAAAACATAAGGTATATTTACCTTTCATAAAAACATACTTACTTTTCATAAAAACATAAGATATACTTACATTTCATAACAACATACTTAATTTTCATAAAAAACATAAGATATACTTACATTTCATAACAACATACTTAATTTTCATAAAAACATAAGATATACTTACATTTCATAACAACATACTTAATTTTCATAAAAACATAAGATATACTTACTTGTCATAAAAACATACTTACTTTTCATAAAAACATAAGGTGTATTTACCTTTCATAAAAACATACTTACTTTTCATAAAAACATAAGATATACTTACTTGTCATAAAAACATACTTACTTTTCATAAAAACATAAGGTAATACCTTTCATAAAAACATACTTACTTTTCATAAAAACATAAGGTATATTTACCTTTCATAAAAACATACTTACTTTTCATAAAAACATAAGATATACTTACATTTCATAACAACATACTTAATTTTCATAAAAACATAAGATATACTTACATTTCATAACAACATACTTAATTTTCATAAAAACATAAGATATACTTACATTTCATAACAACATACTTAATTTTCATAAAAACATAAGATATACTTACATTTCATAACAACATACTTAATTTTCATAAAAACATAAGATATACTTACCTTTTAAAAGATTAAAATGAAGTGTAGTAGTAAATGGACCAAAACTTTCTTGACCACCTTGAATTTCTCTTACTTGTGGATTTTGTCAAGAGGTTGGAAATAAGTGTATATGTGTAGAGTTGTGTGTAAAAGAGATGGGTTTAAATAGATGTATAAAGTTGACATATTGTAAACATAATCATTCAATTCTATTAATTTTAACACATCCTTTTCTTAAAGTAAAGCACCATTCATATACTTTTCCATATTTATACAAATAATATGCTCTTCATGATTATATATAATGGAGTCTATCAATCATTCATATATTTTTCCATATTTATACAAATATTATGCTCTTCATGATTATATATAATGGAGTATATAAATCATTCATATACTTTTCCATTTTTTATACAAATATTATGCTCTTCATGATTACATATAATGGAGTCTTATCAATCATTCATATACTTTTCCATATTTATACAAATATTATGCTCTTCATGATTATATATAATGGAGTATATAAATCATTCATATACTTTTCCATATTTATACAAATATTATGCTCTTCATGATTATATATAATGGAGTATATAAATCATTCATATACTTTTCCATTTTTTATACAAATATTATGCTCTTCATGATTACATATAATGGAGTCTTATCAATCATTCATATACTTTTCCATATTTATACAAATATTATGCTCTTCATGATTATATATAATGGAGTATATAAATCATTCATATACTTTTCCATATTTATACAAATATTATGCTCTTCATGATTATATATAATGGAGTATATAAATCATTCATATACTTTTTCATATTTATACAAATATTATGCTCTTCATGATTATATATAATGGAATATATAAATCATTCATATACTTTTCCATTTTTTTATACAAATATTATGCTCTTCATGATTACATATAATGGAACCTCTCATGCTTGCATATATTTTCTTAATTTAAATAATAAAAGTAATTTTTGTATAAATAAATATTGGGATAACATTGAATTAAGTATTTGGACTTAATATACTTTAAATCAAGAAAATGGAGATATTTTTAGAAATTCGGAATTTAATTTAAAATCGAACGATCTCGATTATTTCTTGACTTGGCTATACGAATACGTCGCTGCGTTAACTTAATAAAAATGGGTGAAATAGTAGCGACACGATTTTCTATTAAAATAATTATTAATCGCGTAAAAATTCTTGGTTGCTACAAACTTACCCCCTTAAAATAATTTCGTCCTCGAAATTAATCTTACTTGATCTTATGATTTCTGAACACTTAATCAGAATCTCTTCTTCTTCTTATGTAGCATCATCGCTACCATATTTAACCCAACCATATTTAACCCACTGGACTTTGACTAAATGCATCAATTTGTTTTCTTAAGACATGGACTTTTCTATCAATAATAGACATATGTCTACTCATAAATTCTTCTGAATCAAAATGAAAATTCTCAATCGTATGTGATATTTCATCATATCTTGTAGTATTCATGTAACTTGTCATTTATCATCGTATCATGTGACCTCAAATATTCGTATTAATATCTCTAAAATAATTAAAACGATTACCTGAATATTCTCTATGTAATATACCCAAACATGTTATTTACATATCAACATAATCATCAGTTTATCTTTCCAATATTTGTAACCCAAAATTTCTGCAAAATTTAATAAACAAATATCTCCCAAATAATTAAAATTCTTAACTCAAATATCATAACATTTCCCGTAAGGTATTCCTTTCACTTGCACAAACTTATTAATCCTGATTCAATACAGTCCTTATTTCACTTTCACGTATCCCCGTATTATTTCTATACCTTGATTATTATATCAAAATATCAGTACCCAAAAATCCAAGAAAATATTCCATATCTCAAATCCCGTCATCATCAAATCTTCCTTTTATCAAGAAAGTAAACGGCGCATAAACTCTTGTGTGTTCTCCTTATGAGAAAATAATAATATCTCTGTTATCATCTACTAAATCTCGTTTGTGATGTAAATGAACTTGTATGTCTAACTTCAATTCTCTTAGTGATTGCATACCATACTATGCTCTTAACTCCAAACGATAAAATTCTAGGCAGAGTTTTCCTTTGAAATTTGGACTTATCCAAATCGTAAGCATACTTCATAACTCACAATAATAACTAATTGTACATTTGATCACAATTTCATCAAACTTCAATATCATCATAAATATTCCAGAAAATCAATTCATAATTCCTCAACATAGAAATTTCAAATCATAATTTCTAATATCACCATATCAAGTCCTTATTTCTCAATAATTAAGAGCATAAACTTTAAATCTCCAACTTCATAATTCTTCTCATAAAAATCTCAATAAAATCATATCACTTATAATCTCAACATCTCATCATAACTTCATAAAACTGACTTTCTATTTCTCGTTTAATCTAAATGATGAATAATTCGAAAATATTATCTAGTCCTTTCTGTTGACTTCTCATACTTAGTGCCATGTCTAAAATCAATTATGCAAAGTCCATTTAGGGCTCATCATTTCTAAACTCAAGGACAACAATTATTTTGAAAATCATTCTTAAGTCATATTATTCCCATTATGCTCAACACCCGTTCTCTTTCTTTCTTTTCTTTCCGAATTTTTTTTTTTTTCAGAATTGAAACTTGAAGAGTGGTACCAATAATCATCCACAGTTTCTCCTTGCTTTTAAGCAAAGGTAGTGATAAAGGGATAAATTATTGAACCGAAAATTGAAACTTGAAGAGGAAGTACTAATAACCATCCACAGTTTTTCCCTTGTTTTTACACAAAGGTAGTGATAAAGGGATAAATTATTGTACGAATTCATTATTAATTTTGTTTGTTTAATATATTATTCCATATATTTTGGGCAAAAGTTACAACCCAACTTAATTTCTAATTGAGTCAATCTTACTAAGCTTAATATGCACCAAAATTCATATCAATATCCTCTATGTCTCATGATTCTACATAAAAAGGAATAAATTAAAATTCAGGCTTCTATCAATTCATATCATACTCAACATGTATATTTCACTTAAAGATTCATAACATATGAAGATTTCATACTTAACATGTCTTAATAAAATCGTAAATGACTTGCAAAGCATATAACATACCTGGTTCGAGGAGTCAATACGTGGAGAGTGACATAGTAGAGTGATGAGTTAAAATATTTCATATAATCTTATTTTCCTTTAATCGACAATAATTTAATGTGGTTGTATCCAAATCAACATTTTCTTGAATCATAATTCCTAATTAATCACAGTCTTCAAAACAAATTCAATATCGATATAGTAATTATCTCCCCATCAATAATTAATAACTTAACCCAAATAAAATTTATCGTCAAATCTTATTTTTCCTTTAGTCCCCGAACTTCTAGAAATTTATCAAAGACATCAATATAAACATCATATCACTAACTAATTATATTCCATAAAATTTTCAGGACATTACAAACTCCCTTACTTAAAATGAATTTTGTCCTTGAAATTCGCACATCAAATTTCATCATGCTTTTCAAAATCATAACCATACTTGACATGTGAAAATTCAACTTTTTTTTTTTTATAATGAATAGTGATTTTGTTCACTGTTCATCATGAATAGCACGTCGTTTTACTGTTCACGTGAATAGTGATTTTTTTTTTTTTTAAAGAAATAAAATTTCAAAAATCTACAGAATCGTTTTTAAAACTCTTTGCTCTGATACCAACTGTGACGACCCGAATTCTCGACCATTCGAGTGCCACTAAAAGTGACTCATATCATATTATCGAGACTTAAATAGTAATGTAAAATTATTCAAAAGAATAATTAGAATCCCATAATTTTATTTTTGAATAAAAATAGAACATAATTTTCTTACATAAAGTTCAACATAATTATCTCATCAATCTTAACCACTTTTGCCACTTCCATGTTGACCGCCTCGAACCTTCAATTATCTGAAAATGGTAAATATCGTGGAGTGAGATTTATAAAATCCCAATAAGTATACCAAGCATAAATTTTCTTTTGAAAGCATATGGATCATTTTCATCATAACATAGGATAGGATCGAAATACTCATAAACATAGGGAGACACAAGAATTTTACCGAACTTAAATGGCAAGAATTCTTATGTGTAGCGCTACTAAACTCCGGTCCCCTTAGCATAATCATAAACATATCATATGGAACCCATAACAATCTTGTGAGATTGATTTCATAGCAATGATCCAAACATT